>CM026324.1:16763444-17423594 GCA_014843725.1 Amphicarpaea edgeworthii | reverse complement strand
AACAAGATTATCTTTCCTAAATTATACTTATAGCCTCTTTCATTAAAAAAAAATTAAATTAAATTAATTAATAATATTATTAATGAAGTAATTAGTTTAAAAGAATTTGATAATGAAAATATAGATTCAATAAATTATTTATAATTACTTATTATATAAATATTAATCAACCAAAATTTTCTTATATTAAGATATTAAACATAGAGTCAAAATACTTATCCCTAATAAATATATTAACTAATTAAATCTAAATAAATGTTTAGTATAAAAATTCAACACGATAATATAAATATTATTCAACAAAATATTTATTTATAAAATTATTTTTACATGGTTTCTACGTAAAAAATAATTTCATAGGATTTAAAGTAATAGTTTTTTTTGTACATATTTAAAAGTAATAAATGAAGAAAGAGATTTTTTATTATTATATAATATATTAAGAGAAAAAGATTTATCATTCATAATGATGTTAAGTAAATAGAGTAAGTTGTCTCTCATAAATTATACTTGTTGTCTCTATCAAAATTAAATTTTAAACTATCTTAATTTATTTATGATATTATTAATGAAGTTATTTAAAATTATTTTATCTTTAAAATATATTTAATAATTTTATTTTTTGTAATTTTTATTATATATTTATGTATAAAATTCAACATTAACTTTTAATACAAAAATTTCAACATTACAATATAATATTTATATTTATAATAAAAAAAATTCATTTATCATTTAATCAAAATAAATAAAAATAATACTAAATTCATAAAATCTTAATTTAGTTATTAAAAAAATGTAAAAATAAAGAGAAAAAAATGAAGAAAGAAGAAATAGAAAATTAAAGAAAATAACATAAAAAGGAAAAAAAAAAAGGAAAACATAAAATGAAAAAGAAATATATGTTAAAAGAAAAACTAAAAAAGAAAAAGAAAAAAATGAGTATAGTAATTAATAAAAGAAAATTTATTTTCTTACGAAGAATAAATATATAATAAAATAAAGAAAATAAAAACAAAGAAAAAAGTAGTAGAAAAGAAAGAAAAAAAAAAGTAAAAACATAAAAACATAAAAGTATGAAAATTTAAAAATAACAAGGTGTCTTAAATGAAAATATAACATAATAATATAATGTTTTTTAAATAAAAATGAGATTACTTTATAATTTTATAAAATATCATACATTAAGTAAACGTATATTTATTAAAAGAGGTATCGTTATTCTATTTATTATCATGATAAATATACCAATACATGAATGTAAGAGTTGTTCTATGTTATTTTATGTATTTTATTATATTATTAACAAAAGTTAAACTGTGTGCAGTAGCTCAACTTTAATAATTAGTTTAAAAAAATTAAAAGGATAAAGATAAAGAACTTAATTAATTACTGTTAGTCTTTACTCTTTTGTAATGGAGTTGGCTACTTATGCAAAACCTTCTCCATTAGGTATAAGATATCATTAGGTGTGGCTTTGGCACTTCGTTATCTTCATGAGGATGCAGAGCAAAGTGTTCTTCATAGGGATATTAAGTCAGCAAATGTGTTGCTGGACACAGATTTCAGCACAAAGCTTGGTGATTTTGGGGTGGCTAAGTTGGTGGATCCAAGGTTGAGGAGTCAAAGGACAGGGGTGGTAGGGACTTATGGGTACCTTGCCCCAGAATATCTCAACGAGGGTAGGGCTAGCAAGGAATCAGACATTTATAGTTTTGGGGTTATGACTCTTGAAATTGTATGTGGAAGGAAGAGTTACCAAGATGGGGAGTATCATGTGCCTCTCATGAATTGGGTGTGGCAACTGTATGTGGAAGGGAAAGTTCTGGATGCTGTTGATGAGAGATTGAACAACGAGTTTGATGTAGATCAAATGACAAGCTTGGTTATTGTGGGGTTGTGGTGTACTAACCCAAATGATAAGGAAAGACCTAAGACTGCAGAGGTAATAAAAGTTCTTCAGCTCGAAGCTCCATTGCCAGTGCTTCCACTTGATATGCATGATCATGCTCCTCCTTCTTTAAATGCTTATACGCATGCACAACCCACTCATCATTCCTTGCAATCACTACCCTTTACTAACAGCCTTGTCGGTGTTGGACGTTAATTTGTCAAGTGATCAGGCTTTGGATTCATCTATTTCTAGCTAGCGCTATGTACATGTGCTTCTTTTTTATGTAGAATTCAGTGTTTTTTTTTTTTTTATTACCAGTGACAAAATATTTAGTGATGACTCGATTGATGTATAGTTGGAATTTGATATTTTTCAAAACAAACTATTTTAGGTCCGTGGTGTAATTAGTTTCCTGTTTATGATTTTTAAAATATATTCGAATAAAAAGGGATTGAATTTGTTTTAAAAATAGTTTCATCTTTATTGTTTTTGGTAAGCTATTTTAAAGTTCAAGAACCATTCAACATTGAAGAAATTAATGTAAGCAGGATACTTTCCGCAATCCAGAACATTTTTTTTAGGTACATATAATTACACTGACTTAATTCTTTCAGTTGATTTTAGGCTATTTTAGTAAAGGCAAGTGAAGTTTTTGTCTAGTTTATTTTATGAAAAAATATAGTTTTGTATGTGGTTGATACTAAGCTAGCTAGGTCATAAGTCTCATTAGAGTGGTATGGTTTTAATATTAGATGAGAGATAAGTTACTTCAAGAATAATATAACTGGGTTAATTACTTTTCATCTACACACTTATCATTATATATAGTAACACACTTATTCTGTTGGTGTAGGTATTATTCTTTTTTTTTTTAATAGATATATAAAAATATGAATAATATAACCACTTAAATTTTCATAAAATCACATTGAAATAACCAATGGGAATTGAATCTAGCTAGCATAAGAGATTAGTGTCCCACAACTTGGTGAACCAAATTAATTCTCAAGGAAAGAAGTGTCCAACCGTGCTAGATCAAACAAAATTGTCTATAAAAAAACCGTTAAACCAAAAAAGTAAATCACATTATTAATTAACTTGTATAATAATTATACCTCTGTAAATTTTTTGTAGGAAGGTCTCAGTTATTTTTTTGCACAGGCGAAGGTCTCAGTTTTAAAGTTATTCTTATGACCATTTTAAAACGTTTGGTTGGTTGGGGTCTAAATCATCTTTTCATGTAATTAATGTCATAGAAAAAGACCACCTTGTTCCATGTGTTCCTTACAATTATATAAGAATAGCTCCGAATCTTGTTTCTCATTTAAGCCTAGCTAAACTCAGTCGTAAAAAACCATGATGGCTACCTCAGAGAGTCTGCCTTTCAGTTTTGATGTCATTAGGTTGTGTGTGCAATGGAAAAGGAAAAGCAACATTTTGCAGACTACATATTTGTTGATGGTATTATTAAGGATAATGATGACATATTTGTTGACAAGAACACAAGGTTTTATTCAATGGATAGCATATGCGCTAGTTGTGTAAATGGGAAAATGGCAGATGACAGAAAACATAAATATAATGCAGTAGTAGTTCATGTGTCAGTATAACTTGCATCAAGGATGCTACCTTAATGCTAATAGGCTTACATCTATGGTGATTGTACTGTGGATTCTGATTTGTCTTTATTTATTCAAACTGCTAAAGAGATGAGAATGCGAGGAGCATGCAAGGAAGAATCATTCATAGAATCATATTACCTTTGGGGAGCTTGGTTCATTTTGTTACAACTCACAACAAAAGTAATAAAATGAAATAAATTCTACACAAACTGCATATCAAGTGGTAGCACTACTGGCAATGGCGCTTCAAGCTCAAGAATTTTATTACTTGTGTAGTAGCTTTGGGCCTTTCCTTGTCATTTGGGTTAGTACACCACAACCCCACAACGATCAAGATTGTCATTTCATCAATGTCAAACTCGTTGTTGAGTCTCTCGTCAACAGCATCCAGAACATTCTCTTTAACATACATTGCCACACCCAGTTCACTAGACGCACATGATACTCACCATCAGGGTAAGTCCTCTTCCCACATGCAATCTCAAGAGCCACAACTCCAAAACTATAAATGTCTGATTCCTTGCTAGCTCCACCACCATTGATATATTCTGGGGCAAGGTATCCATAAGTCCCCACAGCTCCTGTTCCCTGAATCCTCAACATTGTGGATCAACGAACTTTGCCATCCCAAAATATTCAAGTTTGCTGCTAAAATCTGTGTCCAACAAGACATTGGCCGGCTTAATATATCCCTGTGAAGAACACACTACTCCACCTCCTCGTGAAGATAACGAAGTGCTAAAGCCATGCCTAATGCTACGTACCTTGTACCTAGAGTTATGATAAGTGATATATACGATGGAAAAGAAAAAGAGAAGTAGGAAGAAAAAAACATGGAAATGAGATGGAAGACAAAATAGTAAAGTGTAGATTTAAAATAAATACATTTAAATAATTTTTGTATCTTAAAAAATATTTATTTTTTAGTTTAAGTTTCTAAAATTTGTTGTATTGTTATGGATTTCAAAAAAAAATTTAGTGTATTTTTTAAAAATCAAAAACTTATTTTAAAATAAATAAATAATGATTTAAATATATTTTTCATATTTATAAAATATCAATTTTTTATTTTACTGCTTAAATTTTGATTTTTCTAATAATTTTAGTATCTGAATTGTTTATATCTCATTTTATTACCTAATCAACTTATTAATTAGTTTGATTTTAGAATTTTATAAAAAGTCTACGGCGGCAAGGCTCACACAAGAGTACACATAGCAGTCGGCCCACAAAGTCACTGAATCCACCCCAAGTAATATGAATGTCGTGCACGGTATTAGTTACGTTAATTAAATGATATGTTAGTCCGGCATAATTAAGAAGAAGCTTTGCAATGAGATAATTCCATAGTTTTAAGGATCAAACCGGGTGCTGAGACTTTAAACTATGTGGGGGTAACTTTTTGTTAATATTAAAGTAGATAAATTTGTATAGATAATATAAATATATAATTTGGTAATATTTTCACAACTAAAGAAGGGCAAAGCCCAGTGGTTAGGCATGTATTACCTTCCTACATTTTAAAGTTTACGAACTATTTAACATTGAAGAATTAATGTAAGCAAAAGATGCTTTCCACTATCTAGAACATATTTTTTTCTTAGCTAGGTACAGATAATTACATTGGCTTCTTTCAGTTAATTTTAGGCTATTTTAATTAGCAGAGGCAACAGAAGTTTTTGTCTAGTTTATTTTATGAAGAAATATAGTTTTTTATGAGGCTGATACAGGCTAGGTCATAAGTCTCATTACAATGGTATGATTTTAACATTAGAGGTGAGATCAAGTTTATACGTACTTTTATTCTGTTGGTGTATGTATTATTCTTATTTAAAAATTTCTGTAATAGATATATAAAGATATGAATAAAATATACACTTAAATTTTCATAAAATCACATTGCAATAACCCATCAGAATCAAGAATTAAAATAATAAAATAACCCATGGGAAATGAATCTAGCTAGCATAATAGATTAGTGTCCCACAACTATTGGTGAACCAAATTAAGGTCCAAATTCTCAAGGAAAAAAGTGTCCAACCGTGCTTCATCATACAAAATTGCCTATAAAAAAAAAACTGTTAAACCAAAAAAGTAAATCACATTATTAATTAACTTGTACAATAATTATACCTTGGTAAATATTTTGAAGGCCTCAGTTTTTTGTTTTTTTCACAGGCGAAGGTCTCAATTTTAAAATTAAAAATTCTTATGACCCATTCCTAGTCATGACCATTTTAAAACGCTTAGTTGGTTAGGGATCTAAATCATCTTTTCATGTTATTAACGTACAAATAACGAATTTTTTTTTTGGACATTTTTATGTCAATATATATTTTGAAAAATAAAAAAATATATAGATATAATAAGTAATATAATTCAATAAAAAAAAATTAAAAAATAAAAATATATCTATTACTAGTTTGTAATTCTTATATATTATAAAAAAAAAATCATAACTCTTAATTTACTTTACTGTCAAAGGAAAAAAAAGACCAGGTTGTTACATGTCTTCCTTGCAATTATATAAGAACAGCTCCGAATATTGTTTCTCATTTAAGCCTAGCTAATCTCAGTCGCAAAAAACCATGATGGCTACCTCGGAACATTTCCACTGCTTCAAAACTTGTCTTCTTTTCTGCTTCTTAATCCTTATTCCATTAGCTCAACCACTATCCTTCAACATACCTAACTTCAGCGAAACTGGAAACACAAGCCTCGTTGAATACTTAGGCGTAGCCAAGACTGAGAACGGAGCCCTAGTGCTGAACCCACTCATCAACGGTGGAGTTGGACGAGCCATCTATGTCCAACCTCTGCGCCTCAAAAACCCTTCTAACGGAAACGTCGCTGACTTTTCTACTCGCTTTTCGTTCACCATCAACGTTCCCGTTATAAAAAACTACGCTGATGGCTTTGCTTTCTACATAGCACCCCTTGCCTATGCCTTCCAGATTCCGTCTTCTTCATCTGGTTTCCGTCTTGGCCTATACGATAACACCGCAGTCCAAATCGTTGCTGTTGAATTTGACACTTATGTTAACGAGCTTGACCCACCGATGCAGCACGTAGGGATCAACAATAACTCTGTGGCATCACTTGAGTATAAGAAGTTTGATATTGAAAGAAACATAGGGAAGATGGGGCGTGCTTTGATAACTTACAATGCTTCTACAAAACTCCTTTCTGTCTCTTGGTCCTTTGATGGAAGTACATCTAACGCTAATTCTCTTTCGCACCAGATTGACCTAGGGGAAACTCTGCCGGAGTGGGTCGCTGTTGGGTTTTCGGGTTCAACCGGGTCGTCCAGTGAGGAAAATGTTATTCATTCCTGGGAATTCAGTTCGAGTCTAGATATAAATTTCAGTGAAAATGATGACAACGTGATTACCAAATACAAGGTTCAGGTCAAAGTACTAGTTGTTGCAGTGATTTGTTCTATTGTTTTTGTGCTCGTGGTTATTAGTATTATTACTTGGTTGATCATTATCAAGAAGAGAAGAAGCGAGGATGGTTTTGGTTTGGATAGAGCAGCTATGCCCAGAAGGTTTGGTTATACTGAATTAGTAGCAGCCACCAACGGTTTTGCAGATGATAGAAGGCTCGGTGAAGGAGGCTATGGGCAAGTCTACAAAGGCTTTCTCAGTGATCTAGGGTGGGTGGTTGCGGTTAAAAGAATATTTACTGATGTTGAAGATGCAGAGAGAATATTCACAAACGAGGTAAAGATTATAAGTCGTCTTATACATAGAAACCTTGTGCAGTTCATGGGGTGGTGCCACGAGGAAGGAGAGTTATTAATGGTTTTTGAGCACATGACTAATGGAAGCCTTGACACTCATCTATTTGGAAGCAGAAGAACTTTGGCATGGGGTGTGAGATACAACATAGCATTAGGAGTGGCGAGAGCACTTCGATATCTTCATGAAGACGCGGAACGGTGTGTTCTTCATAGGGATATTAAGTCCGCTAATGTTTTATTGGACACGGATTTCAATACTAAGGTTAGTGACTTTGGGATGGCGAAGTTGGTGGATCCAAGATTGAGGACTCAGAAGACAAAGGTGGTGGGGACTTACGGCTACTTGGCTCCGGAATATGTGAAAGAAGGAAGGGCTAGCAAGGAATCAGACATGTACGGTTTTGGGGTTTTGGCTTTGGAGATAGCATGTGGAAGGAGGACTTACAAGGAAGGGGAACATAATCATGTGCCATTGACGAATTGGGTGTGGAAACATTATGTGGATGGAAATGTTTTGGATGTTGCTGATAAGGGATTGAATGGGGATTATGATGTGGATGAAATGAGGTGCTTGATCACTGTGGGACTATGGTGTACCCTCCAGGACCACAAGAAAAGACCAAAGGCAGAACAGGTCATTAATGTTCTTATGCAAGAAAAACCATTGCCAGTTCTGTCAATATGACTTGACTTGTCCCATTAATTTTTCCTTTTCAGCTTGATTACCCGGCCAGTGGGCAATCCTATTTCTTTTCATGTAAAAATACTACTATATGTTTTCAAGTATATAAGTCTGTAAGTATTCTCTTGTGCATAAATATATTTTAATATGACTGAGTATAAATAGATTTTTAGTGTTGGCTTTATTTTTATATGATAAGAAACATGAACTGATATAATATGAATCCAAAACTGAATTTGTTCTATAACCTGAGGATCAATTATGTATGATCTCTACTAAAAATAATATTTTAAAAATAAACAAGCATTCCTAGTGGAATGCTTCCTAAACTTTTAAATTAAAAATGGCTCATCACAGTTCATACTTCATACATACATATAATATTGCCGAGGGGAGCCCGGCCAAACCAGTTTATGGTTTTTTTTATACACTGATTACCTGAATGTAGTGGAATAATATTATGTCATTCTTGGCTTATTCTATTGGCTTTTTGTTGTGTTGTGAAGACTTGGCTTAATTATAATAAATGAATTAAATAGATAAGCAATAATGATCCTATATCTTACCATATACGAAACTAGTTGATTAAATTGACTTGCCTTAGCGTGAAGCTTTTTCTGATCATTATTTTTTTTTTATCGTTAGCGTCAGTCAGATGCAAATTATTAATTTAAATGACAAACTAAAAAAGTTAGCCTAGGTTATTTCTTAAAGAATTAGCGTCGGTTCAACCTAAGATAAATTGTTCTTTTAAAATAAAATTATAAGTACCATCGTCCAAGCCAAAACTAGTATATAGTATATTTATAATTTTGTGTCGACATAACCTCTTCCTTCGTGGTCCATGCTAAATATTATTTAAATAAACATTTCTAGATGTGCAACTGATTACTCAAAAAAAAAAAAAAAACGAAAATTATCTTCCAACCATTTATATATCTATCTATCAAGTCACCACATTATTTTGTCACAAAAGTAATAAAAAAACATTTTACAAAATGAAAAATCTACATATATAAAACACAAAACTTCATAGAACCCGAAATAGATGAATAATTCAAAGCTTGACATAGGAAATTAGCGTCCAACACTTGTAAGGCTGTTAGTGAAGGGTGCTGATTGCAAGGAATCATGTGTGGGTTGTGCATGCGTATACGCATTTAGAGCAAGAGGAGCACGATCATGCATATCAGGTGGAAGCACCGGCAATGGAGCTTCAAGCTGAAGAACTTTTATTACCTCTGCAGTCTTAGGCCTTTCCTTGTCGTTAGGGTTAGTACACCACAACCCCACAACAATCAAGTTTGTCATCTCATCCACGTTAAATTCCTTGTTGAGTCTCTCATCAACAACATCCAAAACATTCCCTTTCACATATTTTTGCCACACCCATGTTACAAGAGGCACATGAAACTCTCCATCTTGATAAATCCTCCTACCACATGCAATTTCAAGAGCCATAACACCAAAACTATAGATGTCTGATTCTTTGCTAGCCCTACCTCCATTGAGATATTCTGGGGCAAGGTACCCATATGTCCCCACAATCCCTGTTCTCTGAGTCCTCAACCTTGGATCCACCAACTTCGCCATCCCAAAATCGCCAAGCTTTGTGCTGAAATCTGTGTCCAACAACACATTTGCTGACTTAATATCCCTGTGAAGAACACTTTGCTCTGCATCCTCGTGAAGATAACGAAGTGCCAAAGCCACACCTAATGTTATCTTGTACCTGCGAGAAAAAATGGGAAATTAAGATATAAACAATACTTAATTTTTTTTTATCTTTACTCTGTATTTTTTTTAATCTAATTATTAAAGGTACCCATATGTTTGTATTATTTAAGATTAACAAAGACTAGGAAGCTAGACAAGTATGGAACAACATCTAAGTTTTGTTAATAATAATAAAATATATAAAACAACATAATTAAAGAGTATATTATGTAACCATACCTGACATCCCAGGCCAAAGTTTTTTTCTCCCCAAAGAGATGAGTGTCGAGGCTTCCATTAGGCATGAACTCATAAACCAACAGAAACTCTCCTTCCTCATGGCACCACCCTACGAACTGGACCAAGTTTCTGTGTATAAGACGGCTTATGATCCTAACCTCGTTTATGAAAACTCTCTCTGAACTTTCAGAGTTAGTGAAAATCCTCTTGACAGCAACAACCCTTCCTAAATGACTCAGAACCCCTTTGTAAACCTGTCCCGAACCACCTCGTCCAAGCTTTGCATCATCAGCGAACCCTTTGGTGGCAGCAACTAGTTCTTTGTATTCAAATCTTCTAGGTATAGTTTCCCTATCCAAATCAAACTTAACCGACGCGGCTCCACCTTCATCATTATCACTATTACTAATATAACCCTTACCCCTTCTTCTCTTCTTGTTCTTCAGGATTATCACCCAAGCTACAACATTTGCGGCCGCGGCCGCCAAAAGAATCGCACACGCCACCAAAACAGCCACCGCAACCGCGCCCAACCCTCCACTACTATCTTTGGAAGTGTTACTCGAAGCAGTTGAAGAGTTCAACGTTGAACTGAACTCCCAGGAATGAATAATGTTTTGTTCAGTGAGGTCACCGGTTGAAGCGGAGAACCCAACATCCACCCAGTCGGGTAGAATGTCCTTGACGTCAATCTGGGCAGAAACCGAAGAGTTCTTCGAATTCGGCGTTGCGGCACCGTTAAAGGACCAAGACACGGAGAGTGTCTTGTTCGGAGCGTCGTAGGTTATCAAAACGTTGCATTTCTTTCCGAGGTTTTTGTCGATGTCAATTGCAGCAGTAGCGACGGATTTGAGAGAGTTATCGTCTATGCCAACGTGCTGATAGGGAGGATCAATAGTGCCGTTAAACGTGTCAAACTCAACCGCGAGCACGTGGTTATTGGGAATGAAGGGATTCGATGTTACATTGAAAAGCGCAAAAGTGCCGCCAGCTGCGTTGGGAGGAATCTGGTAGCCATGAGGGGCTATGTAGAAAGCGAAGCCGTCAGCATAAGAAGCGCTTTTGTTGTTTCCTCTGTCAATAGTGAAAGTGAAGCGCGTTGTGAAATTTGTGACAACGTCAGAAGATGAGTCCCACAGGTGCAGGGGTTGCCCGTACAAGGCTCTTCCAACGCGGAAAAGATAGTCCACTATGTTGAGCTCTACGGAACCGTTTTTGTTTGATTTTCCGTCGCCAACATATAACATATTTTCCGCAGCAGGGTCGTTGAAGTTTGTTATGTTGAAATTGAGTGATTCAGCTGTTTTGAGAGCAGAAGGAAAGGCCAACACCAGAAGAATAAAAACTGTGATCACCATTTTCTCTAGTGATCTGAGTGGCAGAGCTAGGAAATTCATATCGAAGATGAAAATGGGTGATTTGTGTTTGTTTTGAGTAGTGATTAATTTAAGGTTGTTCTACTGATTGGTCGATATGGAGCTTGTGTTTAAATAGAAATTGTTCTGAACTTAAGTGCAGTTTTACTAACTGCACTAACTGTGCTGACACTGTTTTATTTTGAATTGGTCTTCGTAGTGTGTATGTTGGTTTGGCTATTTACACTTTCACTCACAGTTTTTTTTAATTTTGAATTGGTCTTAATTCAAATAATTCGTACGTAATGTGTAGTGGTTGCATCCCAAATTAGTTGACTTATCTCACTCATGTGAAGCTTCTTCTTAAGTATATATGCTGAGCCAACATAATTTAATCAATTGACGTAGTAAAATAATGGAGAAAGATACCTAAAGCGCAGTAATATTTGAACACTTAGACACTCTATTACCTTATTATGTATATTATTTTTTTCTCTTTCTACGTATATTAGGTTAGCATATATTATATACCTAAAATACGAGGAACCAATTAACGTGAGACAAAAACGACTCTGTTAATTTCTGGTTAAATTAAAGTAATGCAAAATTATCCAGACTCAGTAATGAGTAATGACACAGGCTTCTAGTTCTTGAGACATCAAATTTTCATCTCAGTGATGCGAATGTCGTGTGGGCAGGGCAATTTTTGTTTCTCTTTTTTCAATTGGCGTTGAAACGTTATTACATTACGTCAATTAAATGATGTCAGTCCAGCGTTATTAAGAAGAAGCTTCACAATGAGATAAGTCAATAATTCGGTTTTGATGTGTTATATGGTCATTTTTACATGTTATTTATTTTATTATAATTGACCCAAAGTCTTCTCTGCATATAGAGCCAATACAGAAAAGTCAAAAATGGTTATTTTTCCACTACAATTAAAGAGAATTAAATGGTAATTGATCCAAGAGTCTCCTCATAGAGCCAATAAAATAAGCCAAGAATGGTTGCAATTTTTTCAAGAGTGCGTGCCGTATTTTAACACCAAAAAATATCAAACATTATCAAATCATATAATACATCATAACTACATTTTTTATTTTAATTCTTTTTACACTACAATTAAAAGAGAATAAAACAAGGCCCCTTGACAAAAGCTGGTAATTGGGCCCCCACGGCAAGCCAGCAATATTTGTTTCATACAAACGAAGCAAATCGTTGGGGGAAACCGTTGAAAATTGGGCATTTTTCAGCAGCTAAAAGCTACGTGAAATGTCTCCTATGATTTTTTTTAATTATTATTATTACTATTTTTACTTTCTTAACAATTTTGAAAGGCTACAAACAAAATCAAAATATTTGAAAAAATAAATTTAGTTATTTATTACATGATTTATTTTTCTCTTCTCTATTTTCAGTTCAAGCAAACAATCTCATTTTTCACTTTTTTTTTCTACTCTATTTCACTCATTTCACACCTACTTTATTCATTTCATTTCCTCACAATTAATTCCAAATACTGTTAAAGATTGACTTTACTATATCCTATGTTAGGTGCTGATCATACTTGGTATTGTGTGATTAGGCGAGTTTGTTAAGCATGATAAAAAGAAATTTTATATCATCCTAGCTTGTTAGGCTTCATGAAATAACTTTTAAAATATTCTAAATTCTGATTTTTCTAGTAAAGAAGTAGCATTTTATAAAAGTCCTTGCCTAATTAAATATCGTAATGTTTATACTCTGTAAAAATTTTCCAAAGGTCTCAGTTTCAAAATTAAATTGGTATGACTCATTCCAAGTCAGTTTGGTTAATGGTTGCTCCATAAAAATTAATGTTATATGAACGCCCGCTATGTTATCTAACATTTAATAAAAAAGTATAAAAATAAATAAAATATAAGTATAATAGGTATTTAAAATAATGAGTTTCGATGGGTAACATTATTCCTCTGCTCCCTCTATAAATCTTCTTGGTATAACTCAGTTCGTATCAAACCATGTTGTCTACCTCGGAACATTTCCACCACTTCAAACCTTTTCTTCTTTTCTGCTTCTTTATCCTTATTCCAATAGTTGAACCACTTTCCTTCAACATACCTGACTTCAACAACAGTGTTACTGAAAGCGCAAGCCTCATTGGATACGCAGGCGTAGCCAAGAACGAGAACGGAACCATAGTGCTGAATCCACTCGTCACCAATGGAGTTGGACGAGCCATCTATGGCCAACCTTTGCGCCTCAAAAACTCTTCTAACGGAAACGTCACTGACTTTTCTACTCGCTTTTCATTCACTATCGATGTGCCAACTCCAACCAACTACGGTGACGGCTTCGCCTTCTACGTGGCACCCCTTGCTTTTCAGATTCCACAAAATTCAGAATCTGATGGTAGCACTCTCGGCCTTTACGGTGACACCAAAAACAACATCGTTGCTGTCGAATTCGACACTTACGTAAACGATAATGACCCGCCAGTGCAGCAGCACGTAGGGATCAACAATAACTCTGTTGCATCGCTTGAGTATAAGAAGTTTGATATTGAGAACAACATAGGGAAGATGGTGCATGCGTTGATAACTTACAACGCTTCTGCAAAAGTCCTTTCTGTCTCGTGGTTCTTTGAGGGAACCGGTTCTCGTTTTACGCCTAACGATTCTCTCTCACACCAGATTGACCTCGGGGAAATTCTACCAGAGTGGGTCACTGTTGGGTTTTCAGGTGCAACAGGCTCGTCCAGTGAGGAAAATGTTATTCATTCATGGGAATTCAGTTCAAGTCTGAATTCAACGTATTTAGAGGTAAACAAAGGAAACACTGACATCGTAGTTAAACACAAGTTTCAAGTGAAAGTAGTAGTTATTTCAGTGATTTGTTCTATTATTGTTGTGCTCGTGGTTATTAGTATTACTTGGTTGATCATCAAGAAGAGATCAATAAGCAAGGATGGTTTTGATTTGAATAAAGCGTCTATGCCGAGAAGATATGGTTATAAGGAATTAGTAGCAGCCACCAACGGGTTTGCAGATGATAGAAGGCTCGGAGAAGGAGGCTCTGGACAAGTCTACAGAGGCTTTCTCAGTGATCTAGGGCGCGTGGTTGCGGTGAAGAGAATATTTTCTGATGTTGAAGATTCTGAAGAAATATTCACAAACGAGGTGAAGATTATAAGTCGTCTTATACATAAAAACCTTGTTCAATTCATAGGGTGGTGTAATGAGGAAGGGGAGTTGTTAATGGTTTTTGAGTACATGACTAATGGAAGCCTTGACAATCATCTCTTTGGCAACAGAAGAACTTTGGCATGGGGTGTGAGATACAAGATAGCGTTAGGTGTGGCGAGAGCACTTCGATATCTTCATGAAGACGCGGAACAGTGTGTTCTTCATAGGGATATAAAGTCAGGTAATGTTTTGTTGGACACGGATTTCAATACTAAGGTTAGTGACTTTGGGATGGCGAAGTTGGTGGACCCAAGATTGAGGACTCAGAAGACAAAGGTGGTGGGAACATATGGTTACTTGGCTCCGGAATATGTGAAAGAAGGAAGGGCTAGCAAGGAATCAGACATGTACAGTTTTGGGGTTGTGGCTTTGGAGATAGCATGTGGAAAGAGGACTTACAAGGATAAGGAGCATAATCATGTGCCTTTGACCAATTGGGTGTGGAAGCATTATGTGGAAGGGAATATTTTAAATGCTGCTGATAAGGAATTGAAAGGGGATTTTGATGTGAATGAAATGAGATGTTTGCTCACTGTGGGAATATGGTGTACCCACCCAGATCACAAGAAAAGGCCAGAGGCAGAGGTGGTTATTAATGTCCTTAAGCAAGAAACGCCATTGCCAATGCTTTCTATATGACTACATGCATGCCCTCGTACGTTGTCCTCCTTAGCCCAGCTAACAGCATGCCTATTCAAGCCAGAGTATGCAGCAAATTTTGGATGAGTTCCGTATGTGTTGTATATGTATCATATATATATTTTTCATGTAAATGTCTATTTTTATAATGTGGTGTAATAAATAAATTAAAGTTTTGATTCTTATAATATATAGAGTGACTACAATACAATATCAAATAATAAAAATTTATTGGACATTTTTAATAAATATATAACAAAAAAGAATTAAATAAAAAAAGAAAAATGGACTGAAAGTGAAAGTGTAACGAATGTTACAATATATTAGTATCCTTGGTTTATATAACTTTTAATAAAATATTTGTTTGATGTTGAGTACTTGGAAAGTTGTCTACGGTGCTTATTCGATGGTATGAAAAGGACCACTCAGTCTCACATTATTTATTTATTATAATTGAACTAAATCTTCATAACTAGAAGTCAATTAAGAATGACAAGTTATTCCACTACGTACGTACTATTCAGATAGAGAAAATAAGCTCCATTGACCATATGTGATTGGCCTTTGGCGAAATGCATGGAACCTTAACGCACTACTATAAGCTCTCTTAATGACAACTGACAAGTTATTCCACTACATACATACTATTCAGATGTAGAAAATAAGCTCCCTTGAGGCCGTGATCAAAAGTGATTGGCGAAATGGATCTTTAAGATAAGGAACATCGTGACAGGATAGGATTCTGGATCAACTATGCACTATTCAGATGTGAAAAATAATCAAGCTCCCTTGAGAGACCAAAGTTGATTGGGGAAATGGAACCTTAAGATAAGAAACATATCTTGACATGGATTCTCGATTAACTACACTGCTACTCCCTTGGACTTATCATCCCACATTCCCACTAAATAAAACAAAAGGTAATAACATATATAAATGTTAAGAAATATTACAATGATGATGAGAATTTAATTATGTTATGTTATATTCACACTCATTTTTTAATTAGTTGAAATATGTTAGTAACCTATACTAATAGAGAGAAAAACTCTAGATTCTTTCTCTTTCTTTAATTAATTAATTTAGTGTAGGGATGCTATTGCAAGTTTGTAACTTAGCATCACAATGTATTAGTGGATTGGTTATATCTATGCTACTGTTTTATACCGGAGTTTCTATTTCTTTGTTTTTTTTTTAATAAAGACAATTGATATACAGTAATAAGCTATGTATGGTACCGGTGTAGTTCTGCATAATATATCAAATAAAGTTATTGTGCATTAATATAAAAATTTAACGGTGATGTACTCACTTGTGATAAAATAATTTTACATTATACAAACCGTATAATAAGTAAACTAGAAGATGACCTGCATATTTTGGTTTTTGTTACTTTACTACGAGTGTATAAAATAAGCTCTCTTCACAAATTGGGACTCCACAACAGCAAGATTTGGTTGATAAGTCGTTTGCATTTTAAAGTTTATGAAGCATTCATCAGCGAGAACAATTTTTTTTTACAGTGCGGATAATTACATTGACTTTTTTTAGTTTATTGTTAATTAGGCTTATACCTCTATACCAGTTTTGGAAGAAGCTAGGTCTCAGCTTTAAAATTAAATTCTTATATTATATATGAGCCATTCTAAGTCATGACCATTTAAAACACTTGGTTAGGGTCTGTATATAAATATCGTTCTAACGGCTTACAATTGTGCAAGTCATTCAGTTAAATCCAACAGCTATTGTAAAGTTGAGTCATTGATCTATCAAGTAGGAAAGCTTAAGTGAAGTTTCCATATATAGATAGATATTACAACTGCAAGATGAAGATTTTTAAAAAAGACAAGTCTACTAGACATAAAAGATTGATTCACCATGCCGACGAAAATCATTTGTTTTTATGAAACTTAAGCAGTACCAGCTGGTGATATTATAATTACGTGCCAGCATTTGCAATATTCATATAACATAGCCAATGGAGTATATAGCCCACATAACAAACAGGTTCAGCCCTTTGCGATTTTCTTTACATTAAATTGCCAAAACTTAAGGGATTAATCAGTGTGCTAATCTCCTCAAATGTTGGAAGGTTCGTTGCTTAATCCACTGTCGATCATGAGGCAAGTAAGCATGAATTGAACTATCATACCTGCGGGTGGAAACAAAACAACCAGCCACATATTAATCCATGCCAAGCAAAGCCACATGCAGAAAAAGCCCAATACATAAAAAACCAACTATAAGACATTCGACATAGTCTGTTACATGAGTCCACTGACATTTCTTGACATTTTTTCGCAAGAGGGACAGAACAGGCAGAGCAAACATATGATATAGCAATTGCGCCATGAATCATTAAGTTCTTATCAACCCTTACCCTCTAGGCAAAAAAGGGGGATGATGGGGGAGGAAGGGGAACAGAAGGAGGAGAGTTACACATCTTTTTTTCTACAACACTTTTAGATGATACAAGACCTCTAAAAAAATATTCAAAATTTATTTTAAAGTCATTTATGTCATCAATAAGAGAACAGCAGCAATAAACAAGATAACAAGATATTCAGTTAAGACTCATAATTGCTATCAATTTTTCACCCATAATCTTAATTTTCTCAAGTCATGGAGGAAAATAATGTCAACTCTCTACAAACAGAAATATCAACAAAGCTGCCACTAGGGCATTTGTGAATGCCTTTCAAATAAAACAAAAAAAAAAAACTGACTGAATTAATGAACTAAGCATGCACATGATTTTTTAGAGTAAGAGAAAGAAAGAGACATACACTAAGGCACTCATGTCCGCAAGACCATCTATGAAGTTGTAGAGATCAGTAATATCATAAGAGAGATTTCTGATGGCCGGATTCAACTCCTTCAGTTTCCTTTCATACAGTGCACATATGCCTGTAAAAGCACAAGATTAAAAGCTGTATTATGCTAAGAATTGATCCATAAAAAGCATCAATAAGAATAGAATATCTATTCCAGCTTGTACCAAAAAAAGAAAAAGAAAAAGAAAACAAAATTATATCAACAGCAACCATCGGTTATCTATTTGTAACCTTTCTAACATGCAATATTTCTAAGTTTTCTGTAGATGCATACCAATGTTTTTGTGTTTATCTACATTTGGTAACTTATGGACATTCCTTTAAAAAGCTGAAAGAATGTGACACCTTTTCTATGAAAATTAATTCACATCAAATGAAAAGTAAAAATAATTGGTGTTCATGGCTTTATTTCATTCTTGAACCTCCAAAATAAATGAAAACATGATCATTTGCTCTCTTCTGAAGATGGCATTGCCTGAATGTTGGTTCAGTACTTCAGTAAGCTGCAATGAACCGTCAAAGCAATCCAGATATTGGTTCGTAAGCTGGAAAAGTTTCTAGCTTTCAACAGATTGGGATAGATTGCTAAACAGAATTCAATTTCATGCCCTTTGGAAAACAGTTATTGATTGGGCTGCAGTCCATGCCCACCAAAATGCCAAGAACTTAGTCTTTTCACTGGATGAGGATTGATCACCTCATCCAAAAACACATCAGATATATTTAACACTGACACAAGATCTAATTTTAATGTATAAAAATAAGACAAGATTTAATCCCAATATAACAAATCCCGCACACCTCCTGAAAAGATTTAAAAAAAAAAAACTGTAAATGACATAATTATGCAATCTGTTATCCGTGATATTCTGTTTTCATGTTATCAGATAAACACTAATGTAGGAAAAGGTTGAGCTAGGATTTAATGGGTCAGGAATCATGATTATGTTTAAAACTGTTGACTGGAGGTTCATTTGCTATGTATGTGATGGTAAGGAGGATTTTCAAGCAAAGGGAGAGGGTTAAAGGGTTAGAATTCGGTGCCTGTCTGGATGCTATGAACAACACTTGCATTCAATGGGCTCTAGAGCAAGTTCAACTATTCAAGTTAGAGTTTTAATGGGATGAGTTCTAATAACTGTCTTTTCAAAGGTTTGGTAAGAGTATAAAATTAAGAAGACAGGGTAAAAGAAGTAACCTAGATATCATAGTATCATACTCAAGGTTCATTGCATCACACAATAAAGGGAACAACATACAGGGTAAGAAGAAAAGGGCAAATATATAAAATAAGTCCACTGAGATTTGAAACAGGCCATCTGAAATTATTCTCAAACGAAACTGGCAGTTAATCAATCTATTGAACAAATGTACATTTAACTTTTAAGTCATCAAACTTAGATTAGTTCCATATTCCTACTACAGGAGACAGTGAGTACCAACAGACTCACATGCTTAGTAGTAGTAGCGAGTAAGAATTCTAACCGATTTGGACCACAAAGAATACAAGAAAACAAAATAACAGTGCCAAATGACACTCTGTTTTACATTTGCATGCAAATTCAGAAAAGCAATTAAGCAAAGCAAGACCACGAGCATCTATCTACAGTGAAGTCAAGCAAATACAATTCAGCACGAGCCAAAATAATAATTTTTTTAAGAAAAAAAACGAAAATGAAAAATACAAGTACTAAATAACTGTTAATACTTAATACCATCCATGGCCTGCGTTATGGATTCATAATCCATGAACGTCCTAGTTGCTCTGTTCTGAGAGGTCTGCATTAGAATAATCGTGTGCCGATTAGCCTGCGAAAACAGAAGCAAGGGTTAGTGAATCGAGCGAGGAAGACACGAAAGCAGCGAATTGGGAACGCTAAAAAAAAAAGTGAAATAGCCCTAATTAGTTGAGAAGAGGAAAGGGAATTAGGATCGGTGAAACTGAAAAGGAGGTTTGCGAGAATCGAAGGAAAACCCTAACCATAGAAGAAGAATAAGGGTTAAGCTGAAGAGAATGTTCGTTGTTGTTGTTGCAGTGACTGAAACACAGAAGAGTGGAATTGCGAAACTGAAAAAACACTCCAGAATATATGAAATATGAATATGACAAGTCAGTCAACCTCGCTCGCTCCAGGCAGTTTCGACATTTCGCCAAATGACCGTGTTACCCCTCTCCTCCGCGTCGTAACAGTGTTGGATCATAAAGAGATCTTTCTTTACTGAGAGGGGTCTTCAAAATAGAACACGGGGTGTTTTTTCATAAGTACACGGTCATTTAAGCATAATGATCATTTAAGTATTAATATCTTTTACATTTTTTTTTTTTAATAATAGATTTTAAATTGAGATTTTATAATATTTTTGTTGTCTTATTATGAGATAATTTTATAAAATTGTATTTTAAATGAAAATTAATTATTTAATAATATAATATTTAATTATGAAATAATTAATATTAAAAAAAAATTTAAAAATAATATAAATATTTATTTGTAATTGAAGATTAAACTGATCATTAATATATAACATGGATAAAAATATAAATATTGATATTAAAAAAAAAACTAATAATTTAAATTGTTTTGTTAAAATAACGTGTCCAAACATGTTTTTGAATTTGTTATAGATTACTTTTTGCAAAAAAAAATTGATTAGTTATTTTATTTTATTTTTGTTGGGGAAATTCTTAAAACGATTTTGTGGAATATCAAATTTCTACGTGGCTTGTTTACTACTCTACTAGAAGATCTTGGATATTGAAAGATCTTGGAGATTAAGAATTTTTTCAAGATCTTCCACTAAAAATGTTTTAATAATCATTTACTGAACTACATGCATCAAAATTTAATCCTTAAATATATATAAAAAAAAAATTGTGACATAATTATTTTAGAATTATTTAGTTGTCATGTTTCATTTAGTATATACATCTTTATGTATCATTTCAAGACTAGTTTGTAACATGCCAATTGTATTGTTAATTCATGGTACTAATTTGTCAGCAAAATGTCGATAAATGAAATCCCAAACAATTAATGTTACATTTAAGAAATACTAAGTAATAAGAGTGAAATTTATGATTTCATTAACAAAATTCCAAATAATTAATATTAGGTTTAAGAAACTCTAAATATTTGTGATTTTAATATTTAGGGTGTCATTTATCAAAATCCTAAATAATTAGAGTTTTATTTAGAAAACCCTACATATTTAAAAATTTAATTTAATGTTTCATTTATGAAACCTAGTTTTAATTTAGGGTTTCATTTATGAAACCCTAAATATTTATGATTTCAATTTAAAGTTTCATTATGAACCCTAAATATGTATGACTTCTATTTATGGTTTCATTCCTCTCACTTTTTCCTTTTTTTTTTTTTTTCAAATCTTCATTTTTTTCGAGACATTTCTTTTTATTTTTCATATTTTTTTCAAATTTAAAAGATATTACACTTTCATTTTTATATTTTATAAATTTTCTCTTGCTTTTTAGTATTTTTTCAAATTTTCATTTTAAAAAAATTTTGAAGACATTCCTCTTACTTTTTCAAATTTTCAAGTAAATTCACTTAGTTTTTCATATTTTAAAATTTTTGAATTTTTTTCAAAATTCTCAAGACATTCCTCTTGCTTTTTCATATTTAAAAAAAATATTTTTTTTTCAATTTTTCAAGACATTACTCTTGTTTTTTTTTTCTTATTTTTGAAAAAAAAATCAATTTTAAAAAAAATTCCAAGACATTACACTTATTTTTTCATATTTTTGACGTTTCATTAATAAAACCTTAAATGAGTATGGTTTAATAAATAGACCTTAAATAAATTAATCAAGGTTTTGAAATTGAAACCTTAATGATTGGGGTTTGTAAATAAAACCCTAGATAATTCAAGGTTTCATAAATAAAAACTTAAATGATTTAAGGTTTTATAAATATGATTTAGGGTTTCATAAAGGAAACCCTAAATGATTTAAGGTTTTATTTGGTTTTGTCAGCAAAATCCTAAATCATTTAAGATTTCATAAATACGATTTAAGGTTTCATAAATGAAAATTGAAAAGGTTTAGGGTTTTATAAATAGAATTTAAGGTTTCTTTTATGAAACCCTAAATATATAGGGTTTCATTAATGAAAAACTTAATATTTAGGGTTACGATTACATGTGTCATTTATGAAACCCTAAATATTTAGGGTTTCTATTTATGGTTTTATTTAGGAAACAAAAATATTTAGGGTTTCATTTATAAAACTTTAAATATTTATTATTTCAATGTATGGTTTCATTTATGAAACCACAAACATTTAGTGTTTTTATTTGTAGTTTCATTTATGAAAACCCTTATATTTAGGGTGAAATTGAGGGTTTCATTATGTTAGATCAGCTGGTTACAATCAAGAGAAAGGGGGGTGTGAATTGATTCAACGTAAAATGCTAGATTCTTTTTCTAATAAAAGTTTTCCACCACCACTCTTGAAATTTTGATAAAAATGTTTTCAGAGAATGTGATATTGAATGAATAAACCAGAAAACAACCTCAGCTTATGATAGAATTGATTAGAATTGATAAAGATCAAAATCTGAATTCAAGAGTTTAAGAGATAAAGAGAATGAGCTTGTTGATTTTATACTAGTTCGATCAACCACCGATCTACATCCAATGTGAGTAAGTTTAGTTGTCAAGAACAAGTATTGAATCACCTCAGTTCATGAAAGAACAAGAGAGAAATATAGTTGTATGGGCTCAAAGGATTAATCTCAAAAGGTTTTAGCAATAAGAACAAGAATGAGTTTTTCTAAAACTCAAGAGATTAAGAGATGTGCAAAAAAGAAAAGAGCAAACTTCAGAGCAATATGAAATTTGAAAATCAAATCAAAGGATTTAGATTTTTTGACAAATGAAAGAATGAAAAGATATTGTGAATATTGGTCTCTCTGCACAAAATCCTATGGATTCAAATATATAGGATGGATCAAAAAGATTCGAAGTTAGTTAGACAAAGAATGAATCTTGAGAATCTTTCAAAATGATCGTTATATCAGATATAATCAATTGCAAAAAAGGTGTAATCGATTATCCCGTGTATCAGAGGATGATTTAAACTTGATGTCATCTATTGTAATCGATTGCAGTAGACTTGTAATCGATTTCTAATGAGATAGAGCCAATTCTAAGTTTCAGGGATTGTCTTGTAATCGATTGTTGATCAATGGTAATCAATTACAATTGAAACAGGGCGCAATATCTGAACTCTGAAAACAACATTGTAATCGATTGCCACTTGTTGGTAATCGATTAACCCGATACCAGAGATGGTTCAAAACTGATTTGACCATCTGGTAATCGATTTCCACAATGTGTAATCAATTACAATTTCTCATAATTAATTCTTAAGAAAGCAAATCATCTAGTGATGCTAGAGATAATAGAAAATAGAGCAAATCAAACATCTAACATAAAAAAAATATTTGGCTTAGTCTATAACAAACAATACAATGTCATCATCCATACATGTTATGACATAAAATAGAAAATACTAGACTAAGAGAACGAAGAAGACTTAAGGTATAAAGATACCAAAAATCTAAGTAAAGAGGT
The DNA here is from genome assembly GCA_014843725.1 of Amphicarpaea edgeworthii. Lineage (NCBI taxonomy): Eukaryota > Viridiplantae > Streptophyta > Magnoliopsida > Fabales > Fabaceae > Amphicarpaea > Amphicarpaea edgeworthii. Next base: position 17,400,050 of record CM026324.1, on the reverse strand, counting down.
GTTAATCTTCACATTAAAGAAACCTTAAATAATTAAGGTCTCGTTTATAAAATCCAAAATATTTATGGTTTCAATTTAGGGTATCATTTGTCAAAACACTAAACATTTAGGGTTTCAAATTATGATGAATTGTATGGTTTCATTAATGAAACCCTAAATAATTAGGAATTTATTTATGAAACCCTAAATGTTTTTTCAATTGTTTTAAAAAATAATTTTTTCCAATATTTCTTCCACTATTCTTGTCTCCTATTTTTTAAAATTTTCATTTTTTTCTACTTTTCAAGACATAACTTTTGCATTTTCTCATTTTTTAAAATTTTCATTTTTTTAATTTTTTCAAGACATTACTATTACTTTTTCATAGTTTTTTAAAAAAATTCATTTTATATAAATTTTTCAAGACATTCCTCTTATTTTTTTTCTTTTTTTTTTTTCCAAATTTTTATTTATTTTCAAAATTTGAAGACATTCCTCTTGTTTTTTAATATATTTTTTTCTAAATTTTCAAAACATAACACTTGTTTTTTAATATTTTCAAAATTTTTCATTTTTTTTTATCAAAATTTTCAATAAAATACTCTTGCCTTTTCATATTTAAAAAAAAAAATTAAGACATTCCTCTTGCTTTTTTTTTTTCTAGTTTTTAAAATTTTCATCTTTTTTAAATTTTGAAAAGATTCCTCTCGCATTTTCCTTCTTTTTTTCTTTTTTTTTTCCAATCTTCATTTTTTCAAGACATTTCTTTTGATTTTCCATATTTTTTCAAATTTTAAAGATATTACACTTAGTTTTTCAAATTTTCAAGTCAATTTCTTAGTTTTTCATATTTGTAAAATGTTGGATTTATTTCCAAATTTTGAAGATATTCCTCTTGCTTTTTAGTATTTTAAAAAAAAAATCATTTTTTTTCAATTTTCCAAGACATTACTTTTTCTATTGTTTTGAAAAATATATATTTATAAAAAAAGTTTCAAGATATTTCAAATTTTTTGAGATTTCATCAACAAAACCCTAAATAAATTATTTATGGTTTTGAAACTAAAACCCTAAATGATTTGGGTGTTTGTAAATAAAATCCTGAATGATTTAAGGTTTCATAAATAAACCCCTATATCTTTCAGGGTTTCATAAATGAAAAATTAAATTATTTAATACTTTATAAATATGATTTAAAGTTTTATAAATGAAACCTTATGAAATCCTAAATGATTTGGATTTCATTTGGTTTTGTAAATAAAACACGAAATCATTTAAGGTTTCATAAATATAATTAAGGGTTTCATAACTGAAAATTAAAACAGTTTAGGATAATGAAACCCTAAATATATAGGATTTTATTAATGAAATCCCAAATATTTAAGGTTTCGATTAAATGTTTCATTTATGAAACACTAAATATTTAGTGTTTTAATTTATGATTTTATTTATGAAACCATAAATATCTTGGGTTTCATATGAAACCCTAAACATTTAGTGCTTTGATTTATGGATTTATTTATGAAATACAAAATTTTTAAGGTGGGATTTAGGGTTTCATTAAAGAAACCTAAATAATTGAGGTTTTGGTTATGAAATCCTAAATATTTAGGGTTTCAAGTTATGATGAATTATAGGGTTTCCTTAAAAAAACTTTAAATATTTAAGGTTATGATTTAAGGTTTGATTTATGAAACCCTAAATGTTTTTTCAAATTTTTAAGACATTACTTTCCATTTTTTTTTAAAATTTTTACAACATTCCTCTTACTTTTTCAAATTTTTTTACAATTTTTATTTTTTTCAAATTTTTCAAAAAATTACTATTTCTTTTTCATATTTTTCAAATTTTCATTTTTTTCAAATTTTTAAGACATTCTTCTCTGTTTTTGCTTTTATTTTTTCAATTTTTCAAGTCATTTTTCTTACTTTTCCATGTTTTTTGTTTTTCAAATTTTAAATATATTACACTTGTAATTTTATATTTTTTTTAAATGTTTTTATTTATTTTTAGTCTTTTTTCAAAATTTCATTATGTTAAAACTTTTGAAGACATTCGTGTTGCTTTTCGTACATTTCAAATTTTCATGATATAACACTTTGTTTTTCATATTTTAAATTTTTTATTTATTTTCAAATTTTCAAGGCGTTACATTTTCTTTTTAATATTCATATATTTTCATTCATTTTAAATTTTTTTCAAGACATTACACTTACTTTTTCTTATTTTTTGAATTTTTTCAAGACTTGCTTTTTCAAATTTTTAAATAATATTTTTAGTGTGAGTTTTAGGTTTTCATTCATAAAAACTTAAATATTTAGTGTTTCAATAACAAAACCCTAAATACTTTTTCATATTTTTAAATAATCACATTTGTTCAACTTTTTGAATACATTACACTTGTCTTTTTATACTTTTCAAAATTTTCATTTTTTTTTATTGTTTTCAAGATATTACTTTTACTTTTTCAACTTTTTGAAGACACTACACTTGATTTTTCATATTTTTCAAAAATTCAATTGTTTTCAACTTTTTCAAGACATAAGACATACTTTTTTATATTTAAAAAAAATCATTTTTTTAAAATTGTTTTAAGAGATTCCTCTTACTTTTTCCTATTTTTTAAAATTTTCATTTCTTTTAATATTCTAAGACATTACTCTTTCTATTTCTTTTCTTTTTTTTAATTTCATTTTTTTAAATCACTCTAGACATTTAACTTTGTTTTTTCATATTTTTCAAAACATAAGAATTCAAATTTTTTAAGACATAACTTTTTATTTTTCATATTTTAAAATTTTTTATTGATGAATAAATATGATAGTTTTCATTTAAAAGTTTAGTGTTTAATTAATGTAACCTTAAAATAATTAAAGTTCTATATTCAAAACAATAAATAATTTGGTTTCATTTGTGAAATATTAAATAATGAAACCTTAAATAATAAAATCCAAAATATTTAGGGTTTCAATTCAGGCTTTGGTGAATGTAACCTTAAATAATGAAAGTTTCATTTAAGAAACCATAAATAATAATGGATTCATTTACGAAAACCTAAATAATTAGAGTTTCATTTAAGAAATCCTAAATATTTCAGATTTTAATTTAATGTTTCATTTATGAAACTTTAAATATTTAGATTTTCAATTTATGGTTTCATTTAATTTTCTTCAACTTTTTTAAGACATTAGACTTGCTTTTTCATATTTTTTAAAATTTTAATTTTTTTTTTTCAACTTTTTCAAGACATTAATCTTGTTTTTTCATATTTTTTAAAATTTTCATTTTTTCAATATTTTAAGACATTATTCTTTACATTTCATATTTTGTAAAAAAAAAAAATTTTAATATCGCTAGACATGTCGATTTTTTTTTTCATATTTTTCAATTTTTTTTCAAGACACTACTTTTGCTTTGTCATATTTTTAAAATTTTCACTGATGAAACCCTAAATATTTAAGGTTTCATATATAATTTAGTGCTTTATTTATAAAAACTTAATGTAATTATAGTTGTATATTCGAAACTTTAAATAATTTGGGATTCATTTTTGAAACCAAACTATTCAGGGTTTTGATTAGTGGTATCATTTATGAAATAAGAAATATTGTTTAAGATTTTAATCTAGGATTTTGTTTATAAAACCATAAATATTTAGGATTTCTTTAATGTAACCCTAAATAATGATTAGTGTCTAATTAATAAAATATTAAAATATTTAGTTTTTCATACTCGACATCATAAATAATTTGGATTTCATTTATGAAACCTAAATATCTAGTGTTTCGTAAATGATACACTTAATTGAAACCCTGAATATTTAGGGTTTTGTTTATGAAATCCTAATTATTTAAGGTTTCAATTCAGGATTTTATTAATGTAACTTTAAATAATTTATGGTTTCATAATAATGGATTTATTTAAAAAACCCTATATATTTCGGCTTACAATTTAATGTTTATTTATAAAGTCCAAAATAATTAGGCTTTCAATTTATGATTTCATTTATGAAACCCTAAATATTTAATGTTAAATTTGGGGTTTCATTTAAGAAACCTTTAATATTTAGAGTTTTGATTGATGATTTCATTTATGAAACCCTAAATATTTAGGGAAAATTTCATGGTTTCATTAATCAAATTACAAATATTTAGGGTGAGTTTTAGGTTTTTATTAATGAAACCCTAATATATACAATTTCAATAATGGAACCTTAAATAGTTGGGCTACGTTTTTCAAACCTTTAATATTTATGATTTCAATTTATGGTGAAGCTAAACATTTCATTAATAAAATCCTAACTAATTAGGGTGTAGGGTTTTGTTTATGAAAGCATAAAATGAAATCCTAAATATTTAGGGTTTCGTAAATAAAATATTTAATCAAAACCTTAAATATTTATGGTTACGTATAAGATACCCTAAATTTTCTTATGTTTTCATATTTTTAAATTTTCATTTATTTTCAAATTTTTAAGACATTACAATTGCTGTTTAATATTTTTTAATTCTCATTCATTTTCAATTTTTTCAAGTCATTACTCTTGCTTTTTATTTTTTTTTTAATTTTCAATTCCTTTCAATTTTTAAACACATTCCTCTTGATTTTTCAAATTTCTATAAAATTTCATTTTTTTTCATCTTCTTAAAGACCTGCACTTGTTTTTTCATATTTTTCAAAATTTTCATTTTTTTTTCAAGACATTACTCTTGGTTTTTCATATTTTTTACAAATTTTTTTTTTCAATATTTCAAGACAATACACTTGGATTTTCATTTTCATTTTTTCAAATTTTTCATTTTTTCAACTTTTTTTTAAAGATATTCCTCTTGCTTTTTCATAGTTTTTTAAAATTTTCATTGATGAAACCCTAAATATTTTGTGTTTCATTTATAAGTGCAATGTTTAATTAATAAAACCTTTAAATAATTAGTTTTTCATGTTTGAAACCATAAATAATTTGGATTTCATTTATTAAACCTAAATATGATAAGCTCGGCAAACTCACATACATATATGAGTCCAGACCTTTATTATGTCTCATAGGGGATATGCTAATGGAGTTCAGGGTTTCAATTAAGTGTATCATTTATGAAATACTACATATTTAAGGTTTTATTTCTGTCCAAATTATTCAAGGTTTCAATTCAAGTTTTTGTTAATGTAACCTTAAATAATTAAGGTTTCACAATGATGGATTCATTTAAGAGACCCTCTATAATTCGGGTTTCAATTTAATGTTTATTAATGAAATCCTAAATATTTAAGGTTTTAATTTATTATTTCATTTATGAAATCCTAAATATTTAAAGTTAAATTTTGGGTTTAATTTAAGAAATCATTAATATTTAGGGTTTTGATTTATGATTTCATTTATGAAACCCTAAATATTTAGTGAAAATTTCATGATTTCATTAATCAAACTAGAAATATTTAGGGTGAGTTTTAAATTTTCATTCAAGAAACCTTAAATATTTATAATTTCAATAATGAAACTTTATGTTAATCAAACCTTTAATATTTATCATTTCAATTTATTTCAATTCTTAAACACATTCCTTTTGAGTTTACAAAATTCTAAAAAAATTTCATTTTCCACTTTCTTTTTCATGTTTTAGAAATTTTCATTTTAATAAATTTTTTCAATATATTACTCTAGATTTTCACATTTTTCAATTTTTTAAGACATTATACTTGCTTTTTCATAGTTTCAAAAATTTTCATTATTTTCAATATTTCAAGACAATTCACTTGAATTTTCATATTTTTTTTAAATTTTCATTTTTATCTAATTTTCAAGGCATTTATCTTGCTATTTTCACATTTTTTTTTTAAATTTTCATTTATGAAACGCTAAATATTTTAGGTTTCATTTACAAGTTTAGTGTTTAATTAACAAAACCTTAAAATAATTAGAGTTTCATATTCAAGACCATAAATAATTAAGATTTCATTTATGAAACCTAAATATTCATCGTTTTGATTAAGTGTATCATATATGAATCATTAAATATTTAGGGTTTTGTTTATGAAATCCTAATTATTTACGGTTTCAATTCAAGGTTTTGTTAATGTAACTTTAAATAATTAAGATTTCATAATTATGTGGATTCATTTAAGAAACCCTACATAATTACGGTTTCATTTAAGAAGCCCTATATATTTAAGGTTTCAATTTAATGTTTGTTTATAAAACTTTATATATTTAAGGTTACCATTTATGATTTCATTTATAAAACCCTAAGTATTTAGGGTTAAATTTTGAGTTTTATTTAAGAAACCATTAATATTTAGGGTTTTGATTTATGATTTCATTTATGAAACCCTAAATATTTAGGGAGAAATTCATGGTCATTAATCAAACTAAAAATAATTAGAGTGAGTTTTAGATTTTCATTCTTGAAACCCTAAATATTTATAATTTTAATAATAAAATCTTAAATAGTTGACTATGTTTATCAAACCATTAATATTTATGGTTTCTGTTTAAGGTGACACTATAGTTTCATTAATGAACCCCTAAATAATTAGGTTTTAGGTTTTCATTTATGAAACCATAAAATGAAACCCCAAAATATTTAGGATTTCATAAATAAAATATTTAATCAAAGCCCTAAATATTTAGTGTTACGTTTAAGTAATCCTGAATATTCTTATCTTTTCATATTTTAAAATTTGTATTTATGTTTAAATTTTCAAGACATTCATTCGTTTTCAAATATTTCAAGTCATTACTCTTGCTTTTTAATTAATATTTTTTTTTAATTTTCAATTTCTTAAAAATTTTAAACACATTCCTCTGGATATTTCAAATTTCTTAAAAAATTCATTTTTTCAACTTTTTGAAGAGATTGCACTTGCTTTTTTCATTTTTTTGAAAATTTCTTTTTTTTTTTTCATTTTTCCAAGATATTGGTCTTGATTTTCATATTTTTCAATTGAAGACATTATACTTGCTTTTTCATATTTTTTAAAATTTTAAAAAAAAATTTCAACTTTTTGAAGACATTACACTTGTTTTTTCATATTTTTCAAATTTTGAATTTTGTTTTCAACTTTTTGAAGACATTACAATTTATTTTTCATATTTTTCAAAATTTTCATTTTATTCAAGACATTACTCTTGCTTTTTCATATTTTCAAAAAAAAAATATTTTTCAATATTCCAAGACAATACACTTGGATTTTAATATTTTTTTTAAAAAAATCATTTTTATCAAATTTTCTAGGAGTTTGTCTAGCTATTTTCATATTTTTCAAATTTTTTATTTTTTCAACTTTTTTAAGACATTACTCTTGCTTTTCCATGTTTTTCAAAATTTTTATTGATGAAATCCTAAATATTTTGGGTTTCATTTGTAAGTTTCGTGTTTAATTAATAAAACCTTAGAATAATTAGAATTTCATATTCAAAACCTTAAATAATCTATGAAACCTAAATATTCAGGATTTCGATTAAGTGTATCATATATGAAACACTAAATATTTTAGGTTTTATTTATGAAATTCTAATTATTTAAGATTTCAATTGAGGGTTTTGTTAATGAAACCTTTAATAATTAATGTTTCATAAATATGGATTCATTTAAGAAACCCTAATTAACGAGGGTTTCATTTAAAAAACCCTTTATATTTGCGGATTAAATATTTAGAGTTTCAATTTATGATTTCATTTATGAAACCCTAAATAATTAGGGTTAAATTTTGTGTTTCATTTAAGAAACCGTTAATATTTAGGATGTTGATTTATGATTTCATTTATACAACCCTAAAAATTTACAATTTCATGGTTACATTAATCAAATTAGAAATAATTATGGTGAGTTTTAGATTTTCATTCATGGAACCCTAAAAATTTACAATTTCAATAATGAAACCTTGAATAGTTGGGCCACATTTATTAAACATTTAATATTTATGATTTCAATTAAAGGTAAAACTACACGTTTCATTAATGAACCCTTAAATAATTATGGTTTAGGGTGTCATTTTTCAAATAATCAAATCAAACCCTAAATATTTAGGATTTCATAAATAATATATTTAATCAAAACCATAAATATTTAGGGTTACGTTTATGAAACCCTGAATATTCTTATCTTTAATATTTTAATATTTGCATTTATTTTTAAATTTTCAAGACATTACATTTGATTTTTAATATTTTTCAATTTTCATTCATTTTCAAAATTATCAAGTCACTACTCTTGCTTTTTAGTTTTCAATTTCTTTCAATTTTTAAACACATTTCTCTTGATTTTTCAAATTTCTAAAAAATTTCATTTTTTTCAACATTTTGTAGACATTGCACTTGCTTTTTCATACATTTGAAAATTCATTTTTTTAAAAAATTTTCAAGATATTACCCTTGATTTTCATATATTTCAACTTTTTGAAGATATTACAATTGTTTTTTCATATTTTAAAAAAATTTCATTTTCTTCAACTTTTTGAAAACATTACAGTTGCGTTTTCATATTTTTCAAAATTTTGATTTTTTAAAATTTTGATTTTTTTTTCAATATTTCAAGGCAATACATTTGATTTTCATATTTTTTTTAAAAAAAATTATTTTTTTTCAAATTTTCTAGGCATTTATCTTGCTATTTTCATATTTTTTTTATTTTATCTACTTTTTTAACACATTACTCTTGCTTTTTCATATTTTTTAAAATTTTCATTAATGCAATACAAACTATTTTGGGTTTCATTTATAATTTTAGATTTTAATTATTAAAACCTTAAAATAATTAGAGTTTCATATTCGAAAGCATAAATAAACTGGGTTTCATTTATGAAACCTCAATATACAAGATTTTAATTAAGTGTATCATGTATGAAAAACTACATATTTAGGGTTTTGTTTATGAAATCCTAATTATTTAAGGTTTGAATTCATAGTTTTGTTGATGTAACCTTAAATAATTAAGGTTTCATAATTATAGATTCATTTAAGCACCCTAAATAATTAAGGTTTCAATTAAATATTTATTTATGAAACCATAAATATTTAGACTTTCAATTTATAATTTCCTTTCTAAAACCTTAAATATTTAAGGTTGGGTTTCATTTAAGAATCCATTAATATTTAAAGTTTTGATTTATGATATTATTTATGAAATTCTAAATATTTATGGAGAATTTCATGGTTTCATTAATCAAACTCTAAATATTTAGGGTGAGTTTTAGGTTTTCATTCATGAAACCTTAAATATTTACAATTTCAATAATGAAACCTTAAATAGTTGGATTATGTTTATCAAACCTTTAATATTTATGCTTTTAATTTAAGGTCAAGCTTAACGTTTCATTATTGAACCATTAATAATTAGGGTTTAGGATTTTGTTTATCAAACCATAAAAGAAAGCCTAAATATTTAGGATTACATTTTAGAAACCCTAAATATTCTTGCCTTATCATATTTTAAAATTTTCATTTATATTCAAATTTGCAAAACATTACATGTGCTTGTTAATATTTTTAAAGTTTCAGTCATTTTCAATTTTTTCAACTCATTACTCTTGCTATTTAATTTATTTTTAATTTTCAATTTCTTTCAATTTTTAAATACATTCCTCTTGGTTTTTAATTTTTTTTAAATTTCATTTGTTATTAATTTTTTCAAGATATTGTTCTTGATTTTCAGATTTTTCAATTTTTGAAGACAATAAGCTTACTTTTTTATGTTTTTAATCATTTTCATTTTTTCAACTTTTTGAAGACATTAACGCTTGCTTTTCATATTTTTTAACATTTTCATTTTTTTTCCAAATTTATCAATACATTAATATTGTTTTTTCATATTTTTTAAAATTTACATTTTTTTTCAATATTTCAACACATTACACTTGGATTTCTTTTCTTTTTTTTTAAATCATTTTTTTTCAAATTTTTAATTTTTTCAATTTTTTTAAGACGTTACTCTTGCTTTTTCGTATTTTAAAATTTTCTTTGATGAAACCCTAAAATTTTGAATTTGATTTATAAGTTTAGTGTTTAATTAATAAAATCTTGAAATAATTAGAGTTTCAAATTCAAAACGATAAATAATTTGGATTTCATTAATGATATCTAAATATTCAAGTTTTGGATTAAGTGTATCATTTATGAAACATTAAATATTAAGTGTATCATTTATTTAGGATTTCAATTTAGGATTTTGTGAATGTAACCTTAAATAATTTTGAGTTTAGTGTTTAATTTATAAAACTTTAAAATATTTAAAGTTTCATATTCAAAACCATAAATAATTTGGAATCCATTTATGAAATCCTAATTATTTAAGGTTTCAATTCAAGGTTTTGCAAATGTAACCTTAAATAATTAAGGTTTCATAATTATGGATTCATTTAAGAGACCCTCAATAATTAGGGTTTCAATTTATCATTTCATTTATGAAACTTTAAATATTTAGGGTTAAATTTTGGGTTTCTTTTAACAAATAATTAATATTTAGGGTTTTGATTTATGATTTCAATTATGAAACCTTAAATATTTAGGGAGAATTTCAGGGTTTCATTTATCAAACTAGAAATATTGTGGGTGATTTTTAGGTTTTAATTCAAGAAACCCTAAATATTTACAATTACAATAATGAAACCTTCAATAGTTGGGTTACGTTTATCAAAACTTTAATATTTATGGTTTCAATTTAGGGTGAAAGTATATCATATATGAAACCCTAAATATTTAGGGATTTGTTTATGAAATCCTAATTATTCAGGATTTCAATTTAAGGTTTTGTTAATGTAACCTTAAATAATTAAGGTTTCATAATTATTGATTCATTAAAAGACCCTAAATAATTAGGGTTTCAATTATCATTTCATTTTGGACACCCTAAATATTTAAGGTTAAATTTTGGGTTTCTTTTAACAAATAATTAATATTTATGATTTTGATTTATAATTTCAGTTATGAAATCCTAAATATTTAGGGAGAATTTCAGGGTTTCATTTATCAAACTAGAAATATTTTGGGTGAGTTTTAGGTTTTCATTCATGAAACCTTAAATATTTACAATTACAATTACGAAGCCTTCAATAGTTGGGTTATGTTTATCAAACTTTTAATATTTATGGTTTCAATTTAGAGTGAAGCTTAATGTTTCATTAATGAACCCCCATATAATTAGGGTTTAGGATTTCTTTTATGAAACCATAAAATGAAACCTTAAATATTTAAGGTTTCATAAATAAAATATTTAATTAAAACCTTAAATATTTAGGATCACATTTAAGAAACCATGAATATTCTTTTCTTTGCATAATTTAAAATTTTCATTTATTTTCAAGTCATTACACTTGCATTTTAATATTTTTACAATTCATTTTCAGATTTTTCAAGTCATTACTCTTTCTTTTTAATTTTCAATTTATTCCAATTTTTCTAAACATTTCACTTTAATTTTCAAATTTCTAAAAACAAATCATTTTCCACCTTTTCGAAAACATTATTACACTTTCTTTTTCATATTTTTTAAAATTTACATTTTTTTTCAAAATTTTTAAGATACTACTCTTGGTTTTTTGTATTTTTAAAAATTTTCATTTTTTCAATATTTCAAGACATTACACTTAGATTTTCATATTTTTTAAAATTTTTATTTTTTTTCAAATTTTTGAGGCATTTGTCTTGCTATTTTCATATTTTTCAAATTTTTAATTTTTTTAAGACATTACTCTTTCTTTATCATATTTTAGAATTTTCATTAATGAAACCTTAAATATTTTGTATTTCATTTCTAAGTTAGGTGTTTAATTAATAATACCTTAAAATAATTAGAGTTTCATATTCTAAACTATAAATAATGTGTTTCATTTATGAAATCTACATATTTAGGATTTCGATTATAAAATCCTCATTATTTAGAGATTCAAATCAAAGTTTTGTTAATGTAACTTTAAATAATTAAGGTTGCATATTTATCAATTCATTTAAAAATCCCTAAATAATTAGGTTTTGTCAACATCCAATTTTATTCGTTTAATTATGTTATTATAGTTATTATTATTATTATTATTGTTACTGCTATTATTATTATTATTATTTGTTTCACAAGTAATATCTTGTAAAAAAAAAAAAGAGGGAAAAAAAAAAAAAGGAAAGAAAGATGCCCAGAAAAATATAAACTCAATCTTGTGTCATTTCTTTCGTATTCCTTCATTACATAACATTACAAATTTTGGAAATGCTACAACGCTAGAATGAAGCTTCAACAGGCCTAAAAATCTAAAAAAAATGGTACAAGCCAAGTCCGTTCAAGGCAAAAGGAAATAAGGAAGCAGCAAGAAATAAAGAAAGAAAAAAGAAGAAACAAGCAGCTTCAGCAGCTTCTCCACCAACAGCAGCTTCAGCAATCTAGTGGCTCCTCCATCAGCAGCTCCGTCATCATGTAGAAGCAGCAGGTGTTCATTTTTCAAACATGACAGCTGCAAAAGGAGAAAATAATGATGAAATGAAAAAAACCTTCCTAGGAAGGAAAGCTGAGAGCAAACCCTCCTAGGAAGGAAATCTCAGCTATATATAAGGTGAACAGATCAGAGAGGGGGGGACCACAAAGGCAAAAAAAGAAAGGAGATCAGAAAAAACAACAGAGAAAAAAGGAGAATCAACAAAAAGAAGAAAAAAGAGGATCAGAAAGCAGAGCACAAAGGGAACAGTAAACAGGATAACAGGTTTCTTTCCTTTCAATCCTCATCTAATCTTCAAGGGTATTATCTTTTTTTTCTATGTTTGTTTGTAATCAATGTAATACTTTACTCAAATCTATTTGCTCAAAATGATATAAAGATATGAATCTGAAAGGAAATGCTATGTTTTAAACTAATCATCCTATCAAAGATAGGAGGCTGGCCTTAGAATAAGAATCAGAACCAGGAACAGACATTCATGGTGAAATCCAAAAACTAAGCAAATCAGAGAACCCAAATAGAGAAACCAATCAAACAGAGAAATCAATCAGAGACAAGAAAATCCAAAGAAAGCAAAGGGGAAACAGAGAAAAGGAAAGAGTTACAACCGGGAGCCACCGCGACCCCCTCGCGCCAACCACCCAACCCAATCTCTCACCCCCTCGCGCCGCCGCTGCCGCCGCCGCACTCTGCAACCACCCTCGCGACCCGCCGCCTCGATCTCCTTTCCTCGCGCCGACCTCCTTTCCCACCATCGCGGTCTCCCCCGCGACCTACACCGTGACGCTCCTCCTCCACCTCGCCTAGCCACGCGCGCCGCCCCTCACCGAGGCGTCATCGCCACCGCCGGCCACCCAAGAACCTCCCTCCGCTACGAACACCGCCATCGCGGCCGCCACATCCCGCTTCCCTTTTCCCTCTCTCGTGAGCCTAGGTTGCTTTCCCAAGCAGCTGAATGAGAATGAGAACCTTGACCCCTTTTCTTTTACTTTTTTTTGTTTTGGGCCAAGCCTACTATTTACACCCCCATTATTACTAAACTACAATACCTTTGTCTTGGGCCAGATTACAGCTTCTCCTTTTTGGGCCATATTTCTGTCTACACCCTCTGTTTTACTAAGTTGCACTTTCTTTAATTATCAATAGTTGTTTAAAATAAAATCATTTTAAAAAAAAAAAAAATAAAGATGAATTGACTTGGGTGTACACCTCTGTCAATTTTTCAAAGTGTTTTTTAAAATAAATGAGTTGCAACAACTCAAGAGTCCTAAATTAAAAAATAAAAAGAATAAAAATAGTATATCTCCTTCTTTCCTTTAATAAAACTAATTATTCTTTTTTAATAATGTTTCGATGAGATAAATGTCTAGAAATTATAAAAGATTTTGCTTAATTAATTAAAGGTAACCGTCTTTGTGACGGACGTTGTAGGGTGCTAATACCTTCCCTACACGTAATGGACTCCCGAACTCAAATCTGGTTTCAAATACCATTTTTTTTTCTAAAAAGGGTTTTTCTTATGTTTTCCTTAATAAACATTGGTGGCGACTCCACTGATCCATACATACGATTTTTAATCGCCGTCCGTGATCTTGGTTACGACAGGTTTGAATTTAAGATTTCATTTATGAAACTCTAAATATTTAGGGTTTAATTTTGAGTTTCATTTAAGAAACCATTAATATTAAAGGTTATGATTTATGATTTCAGATATGAAACCCTAAATATTTAGGAAGGATTTCATGGTCTCATTAATCACACTATAAATATTTAAGGTGGGTATTAGGTTTTGATTCATGAAATCTTAAATATTTACAATTTCAGTAATGAAACCTTCAATAGTTGGGCTACGTTTATGAAATCTTGAATATTTATAATTTCAATTTAAGGTAAAGCTTAACGTTTCATTAATGAACCCCTAAAAAATTAAGGTGTGGGGTTTCATTTATGAAAGCATAAAATGCAACCTTAAATATTTAGGGTTTCATAAATAAAATACTTAATCAAAATGCTAAATATTTAAGGTTATATTTAAGAAATTCTGAATATTTTCATATTTTCAAATTTCCAAGACATTACATTGCTTTTTAATATTTTTAAATTTTCATTCATTTACAAATTTTTCACATCATTACTCTTGCATTTTAATTTTTTTTAATTTTAAATTTATTTCAATTATTAAACACATTCCACTTGATTTTTCAAGATAGTACTCTTGATTTTCATATTTTTCAACTTTTTAAAGATATTACACTTGCTTTTTCATATTTTTTAAAATTTTTATTTTTTCAACTTTTTGAAGACATTATACTTGCTTTTTCATATTTTTTTCAAATTTTCTAGGAATTTGTGTTGCCATTTTCATATTTTTCAAATTTCTCAATTTTTTCATCTTTTTTTATACTTTACTCTTGCTTTTTCATATTTTTTTAAATTTTCATTGACAAAACCCTAAACATTTTAAGTTTCATTTATAAGTTTAGTGTTTAATAATTTGATTTTGATATTAAAAATCATAAATAATTTGGGTTTCATTGATGAAACCTACATGTACAAGGTTTCAATTAAGTGTATCAATTATAAAGTAGTAAATATTTTGGGCATTGGATATGAAATCCTAATTATCTAGGGTTTAAATTCAGGGTTTTGTTAATGTAATTATAAATAATTAAGGTTTCATAATTATGGATTCATTGTAGAAACCCTAAATAATTAGGGTTTCATTTAAGAAACCATAAATAATTAAGGTTTTATTTAAGAATCCCTATAAATTTTGGGTTTTAATTTAATGTTTATCTAAGAAACCTTAAATATTTAAAGTTTTAATTTATGATTTCATTTATGAAACCTTATATATTTAATGGTACATTTTGGGTTTCATTTAAGAAACCATTAATATTTAGGATTTTGATTTATCATTTTGGTTTCAAATCAGGGTTTTGTTAATGTAACCTTAAATAATTAAGGTTTCATAATTATGGATTCATTTAAGAAACCCTTAATAATTAGGATTTCATTTAAGAAACCCTATATATTTTGAGTTTCAATTTAATGTTTATTTATGAAACCCTACATAGTTAGGATTTCAATTTATGATTTAATTTATGAAATCCTAAATATTTAAGATTAAATTTTAGGTTTCCTTTAAAAAACCATTAATACTTAGGGTATTAATTTATCATTTCATTTGTAAAACCTTAAATATTTAGGGAGAATTTCATGGTTTTATTAATCAAACTAGAAATATTTATGCGAGTTTTAGGTTTTCACTCATGAAATCCTAAATATTTACAATTTCAATAGTAAAACCCTAAATAGTTAGGTTATGTTTATCAAACCTTTAATATTTATGATTACAATTTAAGGTGAAACTTAACGTTTCCTTACTAAACCCCTAAATAATTAAGGTTCAGCGTTTCATTTATGAAACCATAAAATGACACCATAAATATTTATGGTTTCATCAATAAAATATGTAATCAAAACCCTAAATATTTAGGGTTACGATTAAGAAATCCTGAATATTCTTGCCTTTTCATATTTTAAAATTTTCATTTATTTTCAAATTTTCAAGGCATTGCATTTGCTTCTTAATATTTTTAAATTTCATACATTTTGAAAATTTTCAAGTCATTACTCTTGCTTTTTAGTTTTATTTTCAATTTCTTTCAATTTTTAAACAAATTCCTCTTGAATTTTTGAATTTCTAAACAATTTGATTTTTTAAAACTTTTTGAAGACATTACACTTGCTTTTTCATAATTTTTAAATTTTCATTTTTTTTTAATTTTTTCAAGATATTACTCTTGATTTTCATATTTTTCAACTTTTCAAAGACATTACACTTCCATTTTCATATTTTTTAAAATTTTCAATTTTTTCGAGACATTACTCTTACTTTTGCATATTCTTTAAAAAATTTATTTTTTTCAATTTTTCAAGATATTACACTTGGATTTTCATTTTTTTTTTTTAAATTCATTTTTTTCAAATTTTCTAGGTATTGATTTGTCTTGCTTTTTCAAAAAAAAAAAATTATTTTTTCAACTTTTTTAAGGCATTTCTCTTGCTTTTTCATCTTTTTTAAATTTTCATTGATGAAACCCTAAATATTTTGGGTTTCATTTATAATTTTAGTGTTTAATTATTAAAACCTTACAATAATTATAGTTTCATATTTGAAACCATAAAAAATTTGGGCTTCATTTATAAAACCTAAATATTCAGGATTTCGATTAATTCTATCCTTTATAAACACTAAATATTTAGGATTTTGCTTATAAAATTCTAATTATTTTGGATTTCAATTTTCTATTTATTTTTAGTATGTTTTCAAATATATTTTTTTTTTTAATTTTGAAGACATTTCTCTTACTTTATCATATTTTTCAAATTTTCAAGACATAACACTTTCTTTTTCATATATTTTAATATTTTCTTTTTTTTCAAACTTTCAAGTCAATTCTCTTAGTTTTTCATATTTTTAAATTTTTGAATTTTTTTCCACATTTTCAAGATATTACTCTTGCTTTTTCATATTTTTAAAATTTTCATAATTTTTAATATTTCAAGACATTACTCTTGCTTTTTCCTATTTTTGAAAAAAAAACTATTTATAAAAAAATTTCAAGATATATTACACTTTTTCTTTCATAATTTTTTAGGTTTCATTAATAAAATCCTAAATAAATTATGTAGGGTTTCAAAACTAAAACCCTATATGATTTGTGGGGTTTTAATGAAACCCTAAATGATTCAACATTTCATAAAGGAACTCCCGATGATTTAGTGTGCCATAAATGAAAATTTAAATGATTTAAGGTTTCAATTGGTTTGGTAAATAAAATTCTAAATCATTTAAGGTTTTATAAATACGATTTAAGGATTCATAACTAAAAACTAAAACAATTTAGGTTTTCATAAATATGATTTAAGGTTTCATTAATGAAATATAAATATTTTGAGTTTCGAATAAAGGTTTCATTGATGAAAACACTAAATATTTAGGGTTTCAATTTAGGGTTTAATATGAAACGCTAACTATTTATGATTTCATTTATGAAAACTTAAACATTTAGTCTTTTGATTTATGATTTCATTTATGAAATACAAAATTTTTAGGGTGAAATTTAGGGTTATGATTTAGGATTTTATTTATAAAACCCTAAATTTTTTTCAACTTTTTTAAAAAAATAATTTTTCCAATTTTCCCTACCCTATTCTTCTTTTTCATTTTTTCAAATTTTTTAGACATCACACTTGCATTTTCACTTTTTTTTTATTTTAATTTTTTTCAACTTTTCAAGACAATAACTCTTGCTTTTTCATATTTTTTCAAATTTTTATTTTTTTCAAAATTTGAAGACATTCCTTTTTCTTTTTCATTTTATTTTATTTTTTCCAATTTTTCAAGACATTACACTTGTTTTATGTTTTTAAATTTTTCAGTTTTTTCAAATTTTTTAGAAATTCCTATTGCTTTTTTATAAATTTTAAAATTTTCATTTTTTTTTAATTTTGAAGACATTTTTCTCGATTTTTCCTTCTTTTTTTTTTTCAATTTTTCAAGATATTTCTCTTACTTTTCCATATTTTTTCAAATTTTAAAGATATTGCACTTTTATTTTTATATATTCCTCTTGCTTTATCAAATTTTTCAGATTTTCAAGACACAACATATTCTTTTTCATATTTTTAAAAAATTTCTTCTTTTCAAATTTTCAAGCCAATTCTCTTTTTTTTTCATATTTTTAAAATCTTGATTTTTTTTTCCAAAATTTCAACACATTCCTCTTCCTTTTCCATATATTTAAAAAAAATATATTTTTTTCATTTTTTCAAGTCATAACTCTTGCTTTTTCCTATTTTTGAAAAAAAAAATTTAAAAATCAAGACATTTCACTTCTTTTTTTTCATATTTTGAGGTTTTATTAATAAAACCCTAAATGAGTAAGGTTTCATAAATAAAAACCTAAATAAATTGTTTAGGGTTTCAAAACTAAAACCTTAAATGATTTGGGGGTTTGTAAATGAAACCATGAATAATTCAAGGTTTCATAAATGAACCCCTAGATGATTAAAGAATTCATAAATGAAAACTTAAATGATTTAAGGTTTCATAAATATGATTGAGGGTTTCATAAATGAAACATTAAGGCCTCGTTCGGGGTAGTTTATTGTTTTTAGTTTTGAAAATTTTCAAAATTGAAACTAGTTTTAGTTTTTAGTTTTTAGTTTCATTTTATTCTTGTTTTTAATTTTAAAAAGTTGTTGCAAATTGGAAATGAATAGATTCATAAAAAAAAATAAAAATTAAAGACAAATACAATATGCTTAAACGAAGATGGTGACATTAGCAATGGTAGAAAAGACAACGACAACAATAATAATGTGATGGTGGTGTAATGGTGGTGAAGCGGCGATGGCGGCAACTATAATGACGTTAGCGATGGAATGGTGGTTATGATGGCAACAGTAATTTTTGGTGGTGGCAAAGAGGTGTAGTACCAGCAGTGTGGTGGTGGTGACAGTGGTGTAGTGTCGACAATTGTGTAATGCTGGAGGTGGTGGTAGGGTGGTAGTGGCAGTAGTATGTTAATGGTGGCTACAATGATAGTGGTGATAATGTTGGTGGCAATGATGGTATGATGGTTACGACGGTAATGGTGGCAACGACGAAGGTGTGGTAGTGGTGACGATGGTAGTGGTGGAATGATGGTTGTAATGACAACAATGATTGAATGGTTGTTGCAAAGACAATGATGGCGGTGGTAGTGGTGATAGTAGTGATGGCGGTAGAGGGCGCAATAAGGTGGTAGTGGCAGCAATGGTGTAGTAGCAACAACAGTGGGGTAAGAGTAGTGATGGTAATGAAAATATAGTTTTTAAAATTAAAAATCAAATTCACAGTCAAACTATTTCAAAATTAACTTAAAAACCAGCTCAACTCCATTTTTTGCCAAACAAGTTTTGTTTTGAAATTACATTTGAAAACCATAAAAACTGGCAACCACCCGAAGCTGGACCTAAATGATTTAAGGTTTCAATTGGTTTCGTAAACAAAAACCTAAATCATTTAAGGTTTCATAAATACGATTTAGGATTTCATAAATGAAAACTAAAATGGTTTAGTGTTTCATAAATAGGATCGAAGGTTTCATTTAAATGATTTAGGGTTTTGTAATTGAAATCCAATATTCTATTTATGAAACCCTAAATCCTAAATGTTCTCTCTAAATCCTAAACCGTGAAATGAAATCTTAAATCATAAATCCTGAAACCCTAAATCATAATACCTCAAATCTTAAACCATGAAATGAAACCATAAATCCAAATCTATGAAATGAAACCCTTAATCCTAGATCATCAAACCCTATATCATAAACCTTAAATCTTATTTTTAAAACCATAAATCTTATTTATAAAATCCTAAATCATTTAAAGTTTTACTTATAAAATCTTAAATCCTATTTTTGAAACCCTAATCATTTAAGGTTTTTGTTCTAGTCTAGAAATTATGGAGTGATAGAAAGACTAGTCAGAACATGTGAGAGTGGAATTTGGCTAACTCCATGGTCAAACCTTGTTTATATAAGAGGTTTTAAAGATAAAGATATTATTTTTATCTCTTTATTTAGAGATAAAGATATTATCATTATCATACATAAAATAACAAATTAATCTTAAAGATAAAGATAATATCTTTATCTTCTTACAATTATCCTATAAAACTATTCTCTTAATTATCTTCATGATATTATCTCTCAGCTAGAAAGCGGTTAGGATCTTGTTCAGTAATAAGTAGATCAGCAACCGTCCGATCGGCAAGATGATTGGACAATACATAGCCCCTCAGCCTTAAGTATGTAGCACAAAAAGGTTAAGGTTAGTCTTGTTTAAGTGGTCGGTTTTTACTTTTTTGTCTTTAGCGTTTGTTTGAATAACGATCGTCCGATCAACAAAATGGATTGGATAGAACAATTTTAATTTCAAAAATATAATTTAAGGTTTCATTTACAAAATTTTGAATCATTTAGGGTTTCATTTGCAAACCCCTAAATCATTTGGGGTTTCATTTAAGAAACCCTAAATCTTATTTGTGAAACCATAAATCATTGAATGTTTCATTCATAAACCCTAAATCATATTTATGAAAATTAATCATTTAAAGTTTCATAATTAAAACCTTAAATAAATTATTTAGGATTTCATAAATCATTTAGGGTTTCATAAATGGAACCTTATATGAATCCCAAAACCATATTTATGAAACCCTATATAATCTATGGTGTCATTTATCAAACCTTAAATCATTTGGGATTTCATTTATGAAACCTTAAATCCTAAACCATAAAATGAAATCCTAAATCATGACCCATGAACTTCTAACACCTAATGCATGAAACCCTAAATCATAAAGCATGAAACCATGAATAAAACATTAAATCATAAATCATCAAACCCTAAATCCTAAATCTTAAACCATGAAATGAAACCTTGAATCATGAACCATAAAATCATAAATCCTAAACCATAAAATTAAACCCTAAATCATAAATCATGATACTTTAAACCCTAGAACCATAGCATATAAACCATAAACCATAAAAAGTGAAACTGTAAATTGTGAGCCATAGAACATAAAACCATAAATAATGAACCGTAAACCATAAAACCCTAATATCACAACCATGAAACCCTTAATGCTAAACCCCTAAACCATGAACAATGAAAGACTAAATTGTAAGCCCATAAACCATAAAACATAAATCTTAGACCATAAAATCAAAAATCATGGACCAAAACCCTAGATCTTGGATCCCAAACCAAAAACATTGAACCCTAAACCATAAAGCCCTAAAATAGTGGACTATAGACATTGAAATCCTAAAGCGTTAAATCATGAATTGTGAAATCTAGAATCCTAAAATCATATACCCTGAAACCTAAATTGTGAAACCATAAATCATAAAATCTTAAGCCGTGAACCATGCACATTAAAACCCTAAATCATAAATTGTATACGTTTAGAACCATGGACACCAAAGCCTAAACCTTAAACATTGAACCCTAGACCATAAAATCATGAAACAATGAACCATGATCTTAAACTTTAAACCATGAATCCTTAAACCTTAAATCATGAAATTATAAATCCTGAAACCTTAAAATCCTAAGCCCTAAACATTTACATTTGACTTACTTCTACTTACATCACGACTTACTTCTACTAACATAACATCTACTTATATTAAATTTAAAAATAATTAAGAAATATAATAATATGAAAAATTGTAGATGGTAAACTTAATGTTCATGCAAGGCACGGATTATTGTACTAGTATTTAAAAAAAAGTTATTTGAAAACACAATAGAAATGCTTTGAAGTGGTATATCGTATAAATCTGTTGGTACTTGTCACGACGTTGTATTTGGATATATATATATATATATATATATATATATATATATATATCGTGTAAATCTGTTGGTACTTGTCACGACGTTATCTAATGTTGTATTTGGATAAAGTATTTTAAAAATTTAAGGTAATTAAAATTTTAGGCATTTAAATTATTAGAAATTGAATTCCTTTCATTTTATAAATTATTTGTTTGAATGAAGCATTTAAATTACTAAAAATTAAATTCCTTTCAAAAAAATAAGATTACATCATTTGTAAACTTACACATAATTTTTAAACTTAAAAAATAATATCCAAAAATATTTTTAAAAATATTACATAATTTGTAAATTTCTAAAAATAATACATAAGAGAAGAGAAAGAGGAGAGAGGAGGGGGAGAGAGAGGGAGACGAGAGAGACAAGAAGAATATCAAATTCTCAACTTTTTTTAAGAATTTCAAAATTCATTATTTTTAACTAACTAAAATATTCTTTTAAAATGGATACATTTCAATTTCTTCCTAAATACCCCGTCCAAACAACTCATTTTATTTTAAAGAATTTGAATTACCCTTTTTAAATGAATTATCTCTCCAAATGCCTCATCCAAACACACTCTAAGAATATACATCTAAAAATCTCATATATAGGTAATTACATAGTGAGGTTGACATGTGAGTATAACTGTAACAAAAAAACTATCTAAACTTCAGTCTTGCCATTGATGGGGACAAGCTCCAAAGTCTCTTCTTCATCATCTACCTCATGACTCGTGTTCTTTCCTGAAACCTCAGAAGGAAGCAGTTCCTCATATTGACCAGCCTTAGGGACAAGAAAAACCAAAGCAAGTGTAGCAAATCTAAGCATGTCCCTTATGAGAACAGCCAACCAAAGGTTTGTAAAGTCAGTTCTAGTGATGTGGAGGACTCGAAGAAGGACTCCTCCACCCCATTTTGAAAAAAGTGCACCAATGCTATCAATGCACATTAACAGAGCAAAAAAGGTTCCTTCAATGCCTAAAGGGCACAACTGGGTGCTCAGAACCATCATGGGCATCCATCTGATTTTGCCTGTGATTCTTGTAGCACTTTCTTCAATGACAACAAAGAAGTAGTCAGGGATTCCAATGAGCAAATTCCAACGGAGGATGAAGATCAGGTCCAGCACACCAGATATGCCATATAGGAGTTGTGCATAGAATGCTAGGTCTCTAAATGGGTAATCTTTTAGAGCCTTGTGGTAGATTAGAACCCCTATTAATGAAGCCACTGCACCGATTGCATAGATCACCCCTACAAACTCCTGCATACAAAGGAAGAAAACCAAGTTATGGTGCACTGAGAAAATGAGTTTAACTACGATGCTTTGTTTGCATAAATTTTAAGATTAAGCTGTAATTGAACGACGGTTTAAAAGAGTACATCACACTTTTCTCTTAATTTATATACACCTCAATCAATTAGAAATCAGTATCACAATGACTTTTAAAATAGTTATGTAAAAGTTAATAAACCTATTATAGGTATGACAATTTATGATTAGATGACAACACAAAAGGTATTTACATTGTTCGTGCAAAAATATGAGGGGTACCTGAGAGAATGCAGGCCCGGCTTTTGGATCTGTGTACCAGTAAAAATGTCCTTCGTGAGTGGTTACATTCAAAGCCAGGGCAAGGAACATATATAGAGAAGGCTTCCACACTTGTGGATACATCATTGTTTGGTGCATGCTTCTAATCGTCCTACCTACACTCTCCACCACTGCCTGCGAAAACTTGTGTTTAGTTAGATCATCTAGCCAGAGACGGATTCAAGGGGGGCAAGCAGGGGCTTCAGCAGCCCCCCTTCCCTTTTTTAATATATAAAAAAAATAAAAAAATATTAATAAAAAAAATTATTAAAAAATAAGTTTTTAAGTTAATATTTATTTAAATTTTTTATATTAGTAGATCATATCTTAATTTTATACTTATTAAATATTTAATTTTATTATATTTTTTTATTTATTTTTTGTAAGTTTTATTTTTAATAAATTAATTTGACATTTTTTATCTTAAATTTTTTAAAATCTTATAAATTTTACTCTATTATTTTACTCTTATATTACATTATTGTAAATTTTACTCTCAATTTTTTTAAAATTGACAAATTTAATACCCATTTTTTATCTTTTTTTATATAAATTTTACATTAAATATTTTTTTTAAAAATATTTATCTTTAATTTTTGTAAAAAAAATTTTAGTCCCTTTCTATTTAAGTTGATCTGTCCCTCCGTCTAGCTAACAACAAACATACATATATAGGAAAATTAGTAGTTTGTGACAATCATTTCTAAAATTTCTTTGATATATGATTTGCCATTAGTTATTAGTATTACGATCTTAATGTTTTTGGCTATTTGATTAGCGTACTAAAAAAAATTAAGATGGGACTTGCAAAAGAAAAGATAAAGTGATAAAAATAATAGATCTAAGGAAAAAGTACACCCCAAGAAATACAGAGGAAGAAATGGATACATTAATTGATCAAACTCTAATTAATTAAGAGTATAAATAAGGCTTAATACTCATTTTATTTCCCAAATTTTATTTAATTGCTGTTTTGATCATTAAATTTTAAAAAAATTAATCTGGTATTATAACCTTATTTTTACTTTTTTACTTAAACTTCACTATTTCATAAATATAATATAAAATTACTGATGATCAGAAATTAAATTAGAACATTTTTAATAACTTGATTATCAAATTAAAATTATAATAATGAGTATAAACAAACATTAAAAAAATAATATTATAATAATATGAGATGACACGCATACAAAAATTAACTTGGTTATCAAAATTAATGATAAGTGACTAAATTAGAATATTTTTAATAATTTAAAAACTAAATTGATTTTTTTCTAAAATTTGAGATCACACAGACAATTAAATAAAACTGGAACTAAAAGGTATTAACCGTATAAATAATCTAAGAGGGGCAGGAACCTTGGGGCGCACCTGGATCCGCCAGTATACGGGTTAAGAATTAGTCTTTGAACTGAAGTGATGAATACATACAAATATATTTGAGATACTTTTGAACCTAAAGATGATAAATTGATAATATTTTTTTTTTTTAGAATCAAGTAGTACAACAAGATTGTTCAACGCAAGCTTCCAACTTTAAACAACAAATAAGTTTAAATCCAACAAATTAAAAATTAGTTTAATAGTCATCAATTCTAGAATACTAATTGTTAATAGTAAAATGTTTTGGAAGGAAACAAAAGGAACATGGCAGCAAAACACACCCGCCAATGACAAAGACCTTTTATTATTTTTAATATGCTGAAAACGTTGAGGTGTGACTCGTGAGTAATGTGCATGTTTTAAAATATGTATAGCACAGTCACGAGACCGTGAAGTACTGAAATAGAAGTTGATTTATGAGCAAAACGCATTATTATGTTTTATTGCTATTGGCCTAAGATGATAAAATGGCCTTTATCATAATCAAAGTAAGGTAAATCTCTGCCTTTGGCCTAAGATCTAAAGATCCTTGATTTTCTTTTTGAACAATGAACTAATGAATTTTCTTCCTTCGGTCTCCTTTACTGTACAGCTTTTGATCCCGAAGTTGTTATGCAAATTCTAACAACTAATAGCCTAATAATTAACACTACAACTGACACCAATAATTGCATATTGAAAATCTGTTAGCTATCTTATAACTTCGAAGAAAACTATCGATAGGACACTACAACCAAAATGATATGTGATATATAAAAGGTTAATTATCATTTTATTCCTTAAATTATTTTGTAATTTCGGTTCTTAGTCTAAAAATTTTTGTTTCACGAATCAAAATCTTTAAAAAAAAGTTGTTAAGGTTTTTAGTTTCTAAACTTTTGATTTATCATAAAAATCCTTAAACTTTTTTCTGTTGTTAAGATTTTTAGTCTCTAAACTTTTTAAAAATTTAATTTTTAATCTTGAAAATCCAATAAATAAATAAATAGGATTTAAATTTTTGTTTAAAACTAAAAATCAAATTTTTAAAAAGTTTAGAACTTTAATCGGTCAAATAAAAATTTAGAAATCAAAAATCATAATAGAAAAAAATTTAAGAACTTTAAACCTTCAAACAAAAATTTAAAAATTAAAAATCAAATTTTTTAAAGACTAAAAACATAATTAAATCTGTATAAAAAATTAAGATAACAATTTGGAAGAAAAACTATATTTAGCATAAAGTCAACAAAGGGGTAAAAAAAAAAAACGGAGAAAATGATTTATAACCTGATTCTTTTCACCATGCGACCCACTTGTTCTGTTCTCATAAATTACAAAACCCAGCACAATTGTCAAAGCAGGAGAAAGCGCCATAAGACCCAACGACTCCTACAAAATACACAAATAAACATATCTATCATCCAAATCCATTTTGAGTTATTGATCATAATTATGCACTTAAAATAAATGTTAGTTAGCACTACTCTCTCTTCAACGTATTCAAGTTCAGTGAAACTCACAAAATCCCCTACATTAAACCGCAAATAAATTTTACTACATACAATTTCAAATAACAAAAAGTGATAAAAAAAAATTGTAAACAACGTTTTTGTCTCTACAAACAACATACCTGTTTAAAAATAATAAATAATCCATGAATACACATTATAAAGAAATTTTATATTGATAATCAATTACTAATCGCTATATATAGTAAGTATTTTGACTTTAACATAAATTATCTTAAAAATTATATTAACATGATTTTTAATTTATTATTTTGTTAATAATAATAAAATAAAAAGTACATAAAAACTAAACTCTTCAAAAAAAATTAAAAAACAGAATACAAGTAAATTAAAAACGACTTCAATGGAACAAAAAAATCATGTCAACTTAAATCTCTTTACTTTGTTAATAAATAAAAATAAAAAATCATTTTAAATACGATTTTTAAAATAATTATGATAATAATTAAACAAGTAGCATTTTAATTTAAAATTCTAAAATAATTAAAAAAATCAATACAAATATTTAACTATTAAAATCCAAAATAATCCTAAAAAAAAATCCAAAATAGAAACTATAGAACCGTTGAATTCTTGAAATCTGGTTGTGGTGATTTCGTTTCGTAAGTCGTACCTGGGGTCCAAGTCGGTGCACGAAGAACCCACTCGCAAGGTACCCGACGAGCGCGCCGGCGCCGGAGCAGAACCCGCAGAGGCTCTGCAAATCCGGTGCGAGCTCCCTAACCTCGATGCTGTTCCTCGCAATGCACGCATCAATCGTGACGTCCGCGATGGCGAGCGACGCCGAAACGCCGAGGAAGCACATAAGCGCGGCAACGGCGGCGAGATTCCCGGCGAACGCGACAAGCGCGGCGGAGACGGCGCCGATGACGCCGGAGATGACGAAGTAAGGCCTCCGGCGGTAGCCGCGGACGGGGAAGGCGTCGGTGAGGATTCCCCAGAGCGGTTTGAGGACCCACGGGATGAAGTAGAAGCCGACGTAGAGCTGAACCGTTGAGGGTTGGATTTTCTGCACGTCTTTCCAGTAGTAGTCTGATACTACCTTGAAGAGCGAGCCTGAGAAGCCTTGCCCTATGCCGTAGATTAGGAACACGCCGATTACGAAGGTTGGGTTCAGCTCTGTTGAGAGCATTTTGATCCATTGGATTGGTTCTGTTACGACGGAGAGAAGGGTTTTTTTGGGGTTTTTCCGAGTTCGAACCCATTGTGTGTGTTGTTATTGGGTGGGTTCGAGTGAGTTGTGTTATTTACTTGTTTTCATGGATTCATGAGATGTGAGATTTGGTTTGACTTCAACACTGAAATAAGAAGAGATACGTCATGAATGGAGCGTTGATTCTTGGGTCAAACTTTGCAACATGTTCTTTTTCTTTTATTTTTTAGTTTTTCATTTTTTTATTTTTTTTTTTAAGTTTAAATGAGTCAGATCACAAGAATTCATTAGAGTAGGAAGATAATCTCTCTGATGTCTCGGTTGCATGTTTGGTTTAAGTTGAAATGTTTTTAAACGATCGTTGAATTAAAAAATCTTCTAACAAAACGTGTATAAAAAATGTATCCATCTTCAACCTAACTTTAATCCGAACACACATGTCAATGTTCCTGTTCTTCCCTTCCCTGGTTGTGATCCTTTCATTCTTGTAAATTAATTGACATGATTGGGAAATTAATTGACCATTGACCAAGGGAGATCGAGTTGAGCGTCTACTATTAAAAAAACTACATGTTGAAGGGAGGGAAGTTAACAGCTGTTCTTGGCTCGGAAAAATCAAAACAAAAATAAAATTATTATCCATTTTTTCTCTTATTAGAAGTGTTAGTATAGAGATCGTCAACGAGTGAATTAATAATTTAATGAAACTATAGTTACAATATTTTATCTTAGATAAATTTTATAAAAATCAACTGAAACATAAACATTAAAGGGTAACTCCAAAATGTCTATTTAACTCCTAAGGTACGAACTTTCTTAATGACAGCATATAACGGGGCATCGACAATGACAGCATATATATAACGATAATATAAATGGCCAGAGAATTCCTCCACAAAAAATAATAAAAACGTATACTATTTTGAATCATTTTGGGGTAATACTGTATATAACTTTCTTCCCTCAACCGATAGTTTCTTTAGTAAAGACACCAAAGTAATTTACATAGTTATATTTATTGCTCATCTTCAGCTTTAACTCATAGTGCAAGATTCACTCGGTTTACATACAGCTCTTGTTTGTGTTCCAAGTTACACACTCAGGCAGCAAGTAACCTCTGGATATCCTTCTGAAAAAATATAAATCAGGAAAGAACAGGTTAATCATAAAATTATTTTTTATAGCTTTAGTATCAATTCTCAAACGCAGTGATCTAACTTGTCTTATGAACATATGTAAGAACAAATACATAGTTTCTTTTAATTGTAAAAATCCTCTCAAAAATCCAATGTGGTATATCTTAGGCTCACGTGGCCTTCCAGGATTTCATCTACAGACTTTGCTACAATCACAGATAACTAAGTGCATGTTCAGATTACTGGTGAAAAAATACATTTAAGGCAAAAGTAACTCAGCCAACGGATCAGGACCCTTATTTTTATTTCTATTTTTCTTTTATCCATTAGATTTGTATTTGAACACAGATGTAGTATTATCAACTTAAAACCAAACATGCACTAAACATCGGAGACAGCTGACAGACATCAAATAATATAATAACTGTTTGAGAAAATTATGACTAATCCAATGTAAATGAATGCAATGGTGAGTCTATGGTTTTTTTTTTTTTGTTTTCTCTTTTCTTATTCACAGTAAGGTAGAGAACAATAGGATAAAAATTATATGCTTCTAAATTTTGAGGGCTTTAAGACTCAAGATTAGGGTCTATTTGGACACACTACTTCAGAAGAACTTCTAGGAGAGGGAAATATGAAGAAAAAATGAAATTGGCTTCTCTAGAAGTTAAAATTATCTTTTTCAATAGCCAATTAATAGAAACTCTCTCAAATAGATTCATCTAAAAGACGTGGGATTTCTACAAATTAGCTATTGGAGAAGACAATGTTAACTTCTAGAGAAGTTAATTTCATTATTTTCTTCATATTTTCCTCTCCTAAAAATCCTTTTGGAGTAATGTGTCCAAACAAGCCATTATACATGTTGGCTTTATTTGGTCAATGTCTCCCTAGTAGAATTATTGGGCACCTTAACATCCCTCTCCTAATGCCTTAAATGGATGCAGCCCCTAGGTGATTGATGCAGTTGCAACTTGCAAGAAGCTATAAGGAAATAAAGTAGCACCAAAACTAACAGCTATAGCTACCAAGTAACCAACTCATTCAATGTTGCTCTAAAGCTTTGGAGCATTTTAAGTGATTACTGATTACCAAGAAAACAACTCATTTTCTGCTTCTCTAAAGCCTTAGAGCATTCTCAGCGATACAGTATCACACGATTCAAAGCCATATGTGATTCATCAGATGCTTTGAATCAGTAGCTTACCAAATTATATATCAAATTGTGCAATTCTAACAACAATGAATATGAGCTTCATTTGTGATACAATTTACTGGAAGAGTATAACTTAATTTAGAATCAAGCCACTGAAAATTGTTGCCTTAAAGATCTCAGACGTAGGGCCTGTTTCAAAACTCAACTGTGCTGAAAATAATTTACTGTTTTTGTTCAATACCTACTTACAATGAATGTAAGTGAAAACTGCTGAAACCATTCAGCATGCAAGAGGTTACTGACTATATTATGCGTAAACTATTTCATCAGGCACTTAAAATATCGGGTTTTCAAACACTAAATCATAAATAATAGTGCTGACATTGTCAGCAATAAAAGTTTCAAACTGAACTTTTAGTGCTAAATTTCCCAATATTATTACTCTCACCTTCAATCTTGAGTAGCAAACATACTTTACTAGTTAATACTTAATACTTCATTCATTGTCATGGTAACAATTAGAAACCAGACATTTACTAATGGGGGAAGCTTAACATACCTCAATTTGAAAAGGAGACGTTGTTGGCGGGTATCTTTCAATAACTTTACCATTTTTGTCAACCAAGAATTTCTCAAAATTCCACTTTATAAGATCACCCAAAAAGCCCCCAGCACTCGATTTCAGGAATTGGTACACTGGAGTTGTAAATGGTCCATTGACATCAACCTGTTTTATAGAACTTTATTACTTTGTTTACTCGGATTTAAACTGTTCTGAATTACTAACTAAAGAAACATTAGCAAACCTTATCAAAAATTGGAAATTCGGCTTTATATCGAGTGCAAGCAAACTGCTTAATATCTTCATTTGATCCAGGCTCCTGCATGCCAAATTGATTGCAGGGGAAAGCTAAAACCTCCAAACCTGGAAAGAAGCTGTATAAGCGCACTAGAAGTGTGTGGATGAGAAGACATATTACTTTTCAACGAAAAAACTTAGAACCATATTCCAACATATAGTAAGAGACCAGAAACTTAAGGCCAAAGCTCACCCATGTTCCAACATATAGTAACATTAGCGTTATACCCATCTTAATAAGAAACTTAAAGTGTGCTTGGTAGAGATAAAAGAATGACAAATCAAAATGAAAATGGAGCAGCTACAATATGCATTCTATAGTTTTGTAAATCCTTCCACCCCAACTTGGAATGAAAGGTAATATATAGTCCAAACAAAAACAAGGGAAAATGAAAACTTCTTCACTTTCACTCCCCTACCTAACTCTTCAAATTTCCACCTTCCCTAACATGCCCACAGAACACCCTTAATTTAGCTACATGTAGCAGTACTGCAGTAGCATAACACCGGGAAAGTGGAGAGGGGAATCAATACAATAATATCAGACAAGTTAACTGTTAATATCTTAAATTCCAAAGGATGGAATCCTTAAATGTCTTTATTTTTGGGTTCTACCCTTCTACAAGAAGTTCACTTTGATCTTCATATGAATAACAAGATAAAAAATACTCCAAATTCTACATAATATTTAGCATTATTGTCAAAACATGTCAAATAAATAATTCATAAAAACATGTATCCTTTCTCCTTCAGCCATCGATGGTTCTTACCTAATTAAACCCAAAATAACAATCAATGTGGAAAAAACTAAAACACGATATTTCACATGATAAACAATTCGTTAAACTTGGGAAATCAATATACATTGTAAAATAATAATCAATAGTTTTCCATACAAAGATGTGATATTTGAAGTTTTAAGTGACCATATCAACAGAATGGAGTCTTTGAGGAGAATAGAGGAACATGTGAGAAGCCCAAGTTAGTAAACTTCATTCACACAACCACACCAGTACCAAATCTAAAATTACCAATAAATTGTGCCTGAATTCAAATAGGAGGGACACACTTCTCTCCTATTTTTAAACAGTATCCAACAAGAACATAATGATTTGCACAAGCAGAACAGATTCAGAACTAAGAAGATACATGTGCAAACACCCAAGTAAAACATGACCAATTCATACTCAGAAATATTAAGAAGATACACAAATAAAATAACCATCCTCTATACATGACATACCTTGATTCTTATATTTTTCATACAAGCGTGACAACTCCGAGTAATTCGATGATGTCAAACCACTGTCATAGGAAGGAAATTAATTCAACGGTATAATAACAGACAAGAAAGTTTGACTCAAATGTTAAGTCACAACTCATTTTGAATTTCACTCTTTGCATAAGAATTGGGAAATTGTGAGAAAGATTAAAGAAGAAAATAAGGCTCCATCACACAAATTGAGTTACATATATATCTCCATTAAAAAGTGCATAATGCATACCATCTTGAAGCAACATTGACAATCAACAGAACCTTCCCCTTAAATTTGCTAAGAGAAACATCCTTTCTGTCAATATCCTGCACCATATTTAAATAACATAAAAATACTAAACTTTTCTTATCTAAAATTCAAAAAAGGTTTCCCCATTCTGTAAAACTACCCATAACAACAAATTCCCATAATAATAAAAATTCAAACTTTAGACACCCCACTCCTCCAATTCAAACTCCAAGGCTGACCCATTTTATTTCAAGCAAAAGGGTAATGGAAACTGAAATTGGGCATGGTACCTTGACAGTGTAATCATAAATGGTTTTTTCTGTGGCAGCTCTTGCATGAACTGAGAAAGACCTGGGCTTTACAAAAAACCTGGGAAAATTGGATGAGGCTTTTAGGGAAAGGGCCGGGTGGAAAAAGGTTGACTTGGAGGAAGCAAAAGAGGATTTGATGAAAGCCAAAGAGGGTGAAGATGTTGTTGGGGTTGTTCTGGCTTGAGTGAAATCATGGAGGGGTGTGAAAGAGGTGGTGGAAGAAGCCATGGAAGACATTTTTGAGTGGTTGGGAACTGAAGAGAGACTTCTCAAGTTTGGGTCTTTTTTTTATATGGAAAAAAATTGTTGCACTGCTGGTCCGGGATAATGGAGATGTGTGTAGAATGAGAGGGTACACGTAAACATTCTCAAGGGAGGAAAAAAAAATAGTACCAGAAAAATTTACACGTGATTGATTATTTGAATTTCCTGATTTAGATTTAATTTTTGTTTTCATAAGTATATTTGTATGAAATGATAATAAGGGTTAAGAATAATTTGTACAATAATAAATATATTTTTACATTTAAATATTAATTGATACCTAATAAATGAGAAAAAAAATATAAATATAATGAGTGATATGATGAAATATGAAAATAAAAAAATAAAAAAAATAATAATGAGATGTAAAAAAAAAATTAGATATAAAAATATCATTGTTATTCAGAACAAACTAATATTGATTTGAGATTTGTAAAATTTGTACAAAATTTATATTCAAATCTCAACCTCACATAATTTGGTTACCATTAGCATGATAGTAGCTAATATTTTCGTGTCCAAAATCTTGAGTACCCACAAAACAAATATGACATTTAAAACACATAGTTATGTCTTTATTGATTTTTTTGTGTGTGTAATGTTAATTTCATTTAATATTTAAATCCTTGATAAAAAAAATATTTAAATTATATTGAAAAGTAAACAATCAATAACCAATAACAATGGTTTAAATCTTTTTGTTATCATTATATAAAAAAAGTAGTTTTGAAAATAAAAAGGCAGGATAATTCTATCATTTTTATTTTATTCATCATCTTCTTCCTTTACCTTTTCTCTCCAGAAAATAATTTTGAAAGATTACTTTATAAAATAAATTAAAAGAAAAACACAAACACTCCTAATTTTTTTAATCATTCATTCACCGAACACACTCATTGGCATATCTGATTAATTCATTTTTTTTTATGGCTTCTAGATACTCTTCTCTTGTGTGTGTGTGCTTTTTTTTTTGTGTGTACCCTTTTATTTCCTCTTTATCTAAACCAAACATTTTTTATGATTGATTTAAATGTGAAAACATTAGGATAAATGAGACTGTTATTATGTGTGAGGTGCGTGATCGAAGGAGGATGGTTTGAAACCTCGAGTATAGATTTGGACGACTTTTTATGTGGTTCATAATAACCCACGAAACACTCTTATTTGTCTTATGTCATCTCCTTCTCCTTGATTAGTTATTATCTCATGTCCTTATCTTCACTGTTATAAAAAAAATATTATTTGTTTGGCTATTTTTAAATCACTATTTCTGATGTGGGGAAGGGTGGATACTTAGCAAGTGAATTAATTGATCATGACATTAGAAAATGGAATTCTCGCTTCTCAGCTTCTTCACAATTTGTTTTCATCTGAAACTGTGGTAAATGTTTTGGCCCTGCAATTACGGTATCAAAGGACAAATGATATGCTGGTAAACTATATTGTAAGTGTGAGAATTTGCTTTTGAGAGCATGCCAAATTGAGAATTGGAGAAAAAAATGTAAGTGTTTTGTCAATTTGCTTTGTACAAACTTATTTAGGAGAAAAATTGGATGCTTTGTCAAATTTGGTCAAATGTGTGGTGTCAATTTGTACTATTAATTTTAGAATTTTTTTTAAGCATTATTAATTTATTGATTCATACTGTGATATAAGAATTTATGCATTTATACGTGAAATAACCATCTACTAAATTAAAAAATTCATATTCCATATTCAATTATAATAATATGTAAAAGAAAAATAGTTCAACGATTAAAATTAACCTTTGACTCAATGAATTGAATAATATTCATAATCTCTCAAGAAAAAGAAAAGAAAAACAACTATTTAACATATGTTATTTTGTAATCAACTAAGAAAGTTATGCGTTGGATATGTTTGGAATATTTGTGTAAAGGAATGTAGTGTAAAAAGTAAACTAGTGGGCTTTCTAGAAAGTATTGTAGCACAATTAAATTAAGGTTTAATTATAATTTTTATTACTTACTTTCATAAAATGATGATTTTCATTTCTTTAATTTTTAATTATAAAATTAGGTTGTTGATTTAAAAAACGTATAAATTTAGTCATTCCATCACCATTTATTTTTTAACGTTGACCAATTTAATTACTATTTACATCTCCCTAACTCCTAAATAAACCCCATTTCAAAAATAAAAAAACAAACTTTTTCTTCCTAACACCTCCCATTTTATTTCCTATACTTCCAATTTTTAATTTTTAATTTTTATAATCATGATTATATTATATGACCAATCATATATTTTTATTTGTGCTAACAATAGTTCCTTGAGCACCAATCTATTATCCTTACCTGTGTACGTAATTGATTTTTCATAACCATAATTAGACTAAAAAAAATCAATAACGCAATTAAAAACAAGAAATTCATGACCTAATTAAAAGTTTGATAAAAATTCAAGAACTCACGAAATAATAAACCCCAATGTTAATTTACTCTGACATAAAATTCTATTTACTTGGAAAGCGCCTGAAGTTTTTCGTCGATGTTACGGTCAAGCCAGCTAGCTTAGCATGCCGAAGACTTTGACGTACAAGTCCTTAGCTGCCATTAACAAGGACGCCACAGCAACTACTCAAAGCACACATATTTGGTAATATTAATTAGTTTCTTAAGTATGTGTAGTTAGGAGTTAGGAGGACTTGATATTTTCGTTATTAATGTATACACAACAATTAATCTTTCTTTTGTGGAATATGCTATGATCTATTAGGTTAAAGATGAATTCGCTCGTGATATCATACTCTTATATTTGAATATCTGAAAATTTTTAGCACGTCACATGAATTCAACGTTAAATTCTGATAATTTTTGCAACGTGTTATACATTATGTCTAATTATTAAGAGTAAAGCCACTACTTTGAAATATTTGAACCATGCAATTTCTATCGGGTTAAAATATATATATATATATATATATATATATATATATTTTTTTTTTTTTTTTTATTGAACATTTTTTTTATATTATTTAATATTTTATTTGATTAGTTTTGATTCTAAAGTATTTTTTCTTCTGCATTTTATTCTTTCGTCAGTAAATTTTATCAATAAGTAAGTGATAATAATTAATGAGACATATGACATTTATCAAAACTAAATAAGAAAGAATCAAAAATAAAACATAAAAATGTTTTAAAAATCAATATTACTTTTTATTATTTAATATCTATATTTACGTCTACATTATCTATCTATATTTACGTCTGCATTATCTATACCTATATTTGCTCACCAAAAAAATCTATCTATCTTTTTTCTGTAGATAATAAATATGATTAAATAATGTTACGTGTCACTTTCTTGTGCAGTTTATTTTTTCCTCGTCAATGACTTCTTAGTTTATTCTGCACAAATTATAAAATTGATTAAATGGATAGGCTGCTTGTTTGCTTTTGACCGTGTGGGTCTAGTTTTAAGAACACTCCAAAGTATTTAAATTGATGACACCGCTTCTTTTTTTTTTTTAAGGAGAAAAATTAAGTAAAAGACGAGAAAATGAGACCAAAACAGAGACAGCATAGTTATTAACTTATTATATCAAATTCCTGCATTTTCACTCATCAAATCAAACTCACATTAAAAAAAGTCATAATGATATTAAAATAAAATATCAAATTGTGTATGAATAAAAGACATGGTTAGTTTCGTTACCACATCCTTAAAAATTGTCTTGTGATAGATACGCTTTATATTTGAATTACAGTTAAACCAATTTTAAAAGTATTTTATTATTATAAGTTCAAAATATCATTGACTTTGTCAACATTATGAAACCAATACTTGGTTGATTATCTTTAATAAGACTTTTTCTTTCAGCTATATATTTTTATTTACATGAACCTTGTTTAAGAGATTTGAGCTCATTTTCATCGACACTAGTTGGTTATCTTTTTGAAAGTATGTTTAGAATAAAAAATATTCTTTTTTCAAAAATGTTTTTTAGCACTGAAAATGAAAATACACTTTGAATGTGTATGTGTATGAGAAACGTTTGGTGGTGGTTGAACAGTGTCTGACAAATTCAGAGGATCAAAACCAGAAGAAGAAATTTCATTCTGTGCCACAAAGTCTTGGTCTTTCTCTCTCTCTTTTCTTTCTTTTATAATAATAATAATAGTGGTTGTAGTAATTTCACCTGCTTCTTCTTCTGTGCTCTCTAGTCTCTTCTTCATTCTCTTTCCTTTTTAGTTAGTTTCTGTCCAAACTCCAAACTCCAAACTCAACTCATCATCACTTTCTTCATACTTCTGAACTCTTCAATCTTGCATTATTGGTTTCTTCATACTTCTCAAAAGGTAAAATATCAAAAATCTCATGAGTTGTTGCTTTTCAGATAAGAAAAATAAATAAATCCACTTACAAGTTAGAATACACAGAATTATGAGCTGTGAACTCTTATTATTCATTTTTCTGTTCATATGATCATCTGAGTCTTTCTTGATTATGGATTCTACCATCCTTCTGTCTTTGTTGATTGCTTCTTTCTTTTTATTTAATCTTGATGTTCATTATTTTTTGTACATTTCTTGGCACAATTGAGAAATAACGAGTTTCCAATTTTTCTTGTGGCTAATATTCTATATCATCTTTCTATATAGCTGGAGTTCTGTTTTCTCTGTCCTTTCATACATATTTTTTTTTGTGTTGAAATTTTTTCTTCCTTCTTGTGTTGCATGGTTTTAGATCATTCTGTATTTGTTGTCAGTTTTCTTGTTTTAACTCTGCCACTGAGAAAGGGGGAAAAAAAAAGAAAGAGTGAGAGTTTTGATGACCTTTTCTATGATGGAGTCTTCTTCATAGTTCCATCATGCTTGGAAAGTATTCCCTCATCATTATCTTTCTTCTTCTTTTTCTTTCCTTATTTTGTTTTTATCTTTCTTCTGAAGTTCTACTGTCATGTACTAGAATTGCAAAAGTTGTACTTCATTGTTCTCCCCACTTAACTGTGTCTAGCAGTTGACTTTTTCTACTATTGAAAACAGCATAGTATTCTTGATTTTCAATGTACACATTAGATTTGTGTTTGAGCATCATGGTATTACTTTTCCTTGTTTATGCAGCATTTAAAAATTGCATATTTGGTATAATTTTCTTTAATTTTTCATGCTTGAAAAACTAATGCTTATTTGTTTTATTCAGATAGAAGAAATGGGAACAAATCTCAGCACTCCCAAAACTGAAAAGTCTTCCGATGATGGTGAAAATGAGCATCTTAGATATGGTTTATCATCTATGCAAGGCTGGCGTTCAACAATGGAAGATGCAGTGAGTAACTACTTGTTAGTTTATTAAATTGCTAATCTTGTGTGTAATAAATACTGAATTGACAAAGAGATTTTAGTATTTTTGCAACTTATATCGACTTATTTGTGTTGCTTAGATTGCTCTTAGTTAAACCATTAATATGCTGCTAAGTTTCTTCATTCTCTTTTTCATTTGCTAGCATGCTGCACATCTTGATCTGGATGCATCCACTTCCTTTTTTGGTGTTTATGATGGTCATGGAGGTAAGTAAGATTCGAATAAGTATCTTCCATACATGTTAAAATGACTCGCTGTTTCGTGTTATTTTGTAATCAACATATTGTTTTCAGGTAAAGTGGTTGCAAAGTTTTGTGCTAAGTATCTTCACCAGCAGGTGCTCAAGAATGAAGCATACATAGCTGGAGACATAGGAACCTCACTTCAGGAATCATTTTTCAGGTTAGAGGAATAAGAGGGGCCCTCGTGTTTATGTTTATTTTTACTAAAAGTGGTTCCTCTGGCATTAAAATTGATATTATAGACAAAACTCAAAAGTGTTTCCTTTTTCATTCATTGTTTTCTGCACTTCTTCATCCAAAACAACAGAAGAAAAAGAAAAAAAAAAAAAAAAAGAATAATAATGAGCTAGCATTTTGGAAATGATTGCAGAATGGACCAGATGATGCGTGGTCAAAGGGGGTGGAGGGAATTAGCAGTTTTGGGTGATAAGATGAACAAGTTTAATGGTAAGATAGAAGGGTTGATTTGGTCTCCACGAAGCAGAGAAAGTAAGGAGCAAGATGATACTTGGGCTTTTGAGGAGGTAATTAGTATGACATTTGAAGGATCCCTTAACTTTTCAACATCATAGCTTTCTGGGCTAATACTTTATCTGTCGGTACCTGGCATATGGCTTTTTATGTAAAGAAGCAAGATTTTAAATTGCAGTCTTGGCTACAATTTCGTCCCGATCCTTAATATTGTGAGAAATTACAGACAAGTGCAATCACAATTACGGTCACAATGCAGTCATGTAGATTCCAAAAACCTTAAGATATTATTGCAAAAGTCAACAAACTTATCATATATGTCTATGTATAATTTGATGATGATGTAATAACCTTTTATACTTTCAATACACGGGCTATTTTCTCTTTTTAAAAACCATGTGAAGAAGCATAGTGTCTTTGGATTTAGAGCCATTTCTTATTTCTGGTTTCTCTTTGTTGTCATTCTGTAATATGTCTTATGTATTGTATGTAAGCAGGGTCCTCATTCTAATTTTGCTGGACCAACTTCAGGAAGCACTGCCTGTGTTGCAATTGTTAGAAACAACAAACTTGTTGTATCAAATGCTGGTGATTCACGCTGTGTAATATGTAGGAAGGGTCAGGTAACATCAAGATGAAAATCCTTGGATTTTAATCTTCAAAGTTCAAAGTAACAGATCTTATGTATGATTATTGCAAAAGTTTTCTGACTATATGGCTTATATCTACAGGCATATGACTTGTCTATAGATCATAAACCTGATCTTGATATTGAGAAGGAAAGAATCATTAAAGCTGGTGGTTTTATTCATGCGGGAAGAGTTAATGGAAGCTTAAGTCTTGCAAGAGCAATAGGTACTTATCTATATCTATGAATTTGAACTTGTTTAGGTAAACTTCTCCAGAAAGATTTCTAGAAGAAAAAAAACATGAAGCTCTCTCATATAGCTTTTCCTAGAAGATGTAAGACTTATACAAATTAGCTATTCGAAAAACTAATTTTAACCTATGGAGAAGATAATTTCATTTTTCTTGGTGTTTTTTTCTCCTAGAAATCCTTTTAGAGAAGTTTACCCAAAAAGACTCTTTGTCAAC
This sequence comes from Amphicarpaea edgeworthii, assembly GCA_014843725.1. Lineage (NCBI taxonomy): Eukaryota > Viridiplantae > Streptophyta > Magnoliopsida > Fabales > Fabaceae > Amphicarpaea > Amphicarpaea edgeworthii. The sequence goes on along the minus strand of CM026324.1, from coordinate 17,360,200 downwards.
ACAATAAATTGATAAGTAAGAGGACCAAAAATAAATGCAACTTTCTATTATTTTCTTTTGTATGCTTTATGTTGTTTCTTTACAAGGCAAGAGGTGGTTGCTATGCATATGATTGTAAGTTGGTTTCAAATTGGATAATAATTAATTGAAGATATCATGATGCATATGTATTGGTTTCGCGTGGATGTTAATTTCTATGTGAATATGTCATATATGTTTATTTGGGAATGATGTGGATTGGACATGGTTTGTATTGTATGGTCCCCATTCATTATGTTTCAATGTTCCGCAGGTGACATGGAATTTAAGCAGAATAGATTCCTTTCTGCTGAAAAGCAAATGGTGACAGCCAATCCAGACATAAACACTGTAAGTTTGTTACTTCCTTGCAATAAAATAGATCTACCACAGTTTCCCAGTTGCAATATGTATTTACTGATATTGTGAGTTTTCAACTTTTGACTGATAGTTTTGTTTTTTATTTTATCACAGGTTGAACTTTGTGATGATGATGAATTTATAGTGCTAGCTTGTGATGGCATATGGTATGCTTCCTATGCTTTTATGTTCCCATTTTAGTTCTGAATGTTACCATGTATATGGAAGATATCAGTCACTTGCATTTACATTTTATGCACAGTAAGCATATAATATTATGAACGTTTTTTGTAACATGGTTCTTGTTTTATGCCTATATGAGCAAATTACACTGACAAAATCCACATGCATTTACTTAAAGTCCTAGCACTTTCTCTATTATGTCATGCCTTACAAATTCTTGAGTGGTGTTGATTTATTTTCAGGGATTGTTTGTCAAGCCAACAATTGGTAGATTTTGTACGTCAACAACTGCTCTTGGTGAGTTTTTAACTTCAAAAATTTTCCTACTAAGATGGTGGTGAAGCATTAAATTAATAATTCGCCGTTATTGCTTGCTGCTGCTTACTCTTTTAATTTTTCTGTGTTGGTTCTGGTTTGTAAGTTTGTATCAGTCTTTAGGATAGTATTTTAGGCTTGAATTTTCTATTAAACCGATGTGTCTAAGTTACTATTTCAATGTGGTTTTGTCTGATCCATGAAACAGATATGTTTTGACATGATACCATTTTGTTTTATCTGACAGGAAACTAAACTTTCTGCGGTTTGTGAAAGAGTACTAGATCGATGTTTGGCACCAACAATCACTGTTGGTGATGGATGTGATAACATGACCATGATTTTGGTGCAGTTCAAAAAACAAGCTACATCTGAACTAAGACTAATGGAGAGCAGTGAAAGTTAGTAAAAATTTTGAGCAGCAACACTACACACATCTCACTCAAATGGTCATTTTCACTTCCACTAGCATTTATTTTCCAAATATCTGTGTTTACTTTTTCACACCGAGAGAGTCTGTTTTGCTTGTTTAATAAACGGCTCCAAATGGTAATTAGTACTTATAGCTATTAGCAACAATATTCTGCAGGCATTTTGTGATGTTTAATTAGCTAGTTGCTATCAACAGCAAGGATTTTGGTCCCAATTACTTAGAATATTGTACATATGGTATATCTCAATATTAAATGACTTTGTTTTGTGAGTAGACATGGCATAAGGGTGGGGCAGGGACTGGTATGTAGTTTTCTTCGGTCTTCAGATATCAAAACTCATCTTCATCCTCATTGGATATGAATTTTTATTCTATCTTCTTTGGGATATCGGGTATACCCGACCTGTACCCATTTGTAATTTTTAAAAAATATATAAAATAATATAAAAAAATAATTTTAAGTCATAATAAGTTTTAAAAAAAATTAATTTTTATAATTACTTAAAGTCATGACAAACTAATAATAAATTAAAAGTCTTAGAGCAAAAATTTTTTTTTATAAAAAAACTAATAATATGTTAATAACAATAGTATAATTATCTATTATATAATAAAATTATATAATTTTTGTCCAAATTATATAAAAATAAATTGAAACAACCTAAAATAATAATTTAATAAGTATAAATTGTAAATTATAAAATAAGTATAAATGTTTTAAAATTAATTATTAAGTAAAATATATAATATAAAATAAGAATAATTTAATAAATATATGTATAGGGTTAGGATACGAGTATGGAGTGGGTATGCACATCTCATCCTCGTCACCATATCCAATTTTTATAATCGACATTACCCGTATGTCAAGTCAAAACGGGAATTATTCATCAATATCAGAGTTGGGATGAGACAATATTTACAGATACGAATTTGATTGCCATGACTATTTGTGAAAGTCTTATAGGTGAGGCTTCATGGATTTCTTTCACCATCAAGAGAGGGGTTGCACTTGCATGAGTCCTTTTTTAAGAAAAAATTACAAAAAAATAATAAAAATGCATTTGGTATTTATTAAAAAGACAAGTCCAGTTCTTAAAAGCCCAAATTTAGTATTTAATTAAGGTGATTGTAACTGAAAAAAAAAAAATCTAAAGTTACCTTTATCCTAAAAAAAAGTTGTTAGTTTTTTTTATGGTCATCCTATCATATAAATTAAATTATAAAAAGATAACGAGGATTTGCATTTATTTAGATAAAAAATATTGTATATTTCTATTTTTTTTGTGATATTGGAATACAAATTTCATTAATTTTTTTTCTTACAATTAATTTAATTTCATTTCTATGGACATTTTTGCATTCAGAAGATCAAAGACTAATCCCAACTTATAATACGGTGATTATCACAAATTCGAAGAATTTTTGCATATGACAGGATCAAACATGAGATTTTCATTAAATAAATTGTCTTATGTTAATATAAAATGTCTAACGGTTATATCAACTCACAAATTTAATTAAATGAAATTAATTCAATTAGGTGAATTGTGACCTTGATTATCTGAAACAAAATTAAGATTTTATTGTGCTCAACAAAGGAAGTTACTCAATGCAATTTAAAAGTTTTCATGTGTATTTTTACTAAGGAGTTCACTTCCACAAACACAAGCTACAAAGTGCAAAAGCCTCATCAACAACAACAATATGCACAACTGTTTACACAATCAATCATCTTCAAAAAGTAAAATTAATTTATCGGATCTCTCTCTTCCCTTTATACTCTCTAAAATTGTATATGATATTTATTGAAAGAAATACAAAAATCGAAACAAGAATTATATGGAGAAGAAAATAAAACATGGTAAAAGATAGAAGATAAGATGAAGGAAGAGGTAATATATTTTATTATCTATTCAAATCACACATCTTTTCCTCTTCATTCCCTCGATTATTCTTCTGTTTTCTTTTTTATCTCTTATTTTTATCAAATATGATTTCAAGGGTCACTTTCATAAAATAAAAAAAAAAGTTTTAAACTCCTCTGTTTTCACAAGAGGACCCTCTTCTTCCGCAAGGGTGATGATTATTCTATTCTAGGGTTCCTGTATTTTCTTTTTCTCTTATCCCCTGTTTCTCACACAATTAGTTGACTTTTTGAGTTGAAATTTTAATTTTAGCGATGGATTTTTTTTTTCTTTCGAAAAGAGGTGAAGAAGGGTCTAATTATTATTTTTTTTCAGTGAAAGCTCATTGCTGTTCAATTGAAATTTCAGAATCGTGGTGTAAACATGAAAAGGGGTTTTGATATTCGTCAATCTTATGGCTCCCTGGAAGATGCGCAGATATTGGAAGATTGTTCAAAGCTACAAAAGGTACAATTCTATTGATATTAATTGTATGTGCTAATGTTCTTATAAAAAAAAAAAATTGTATGTGCTAATGTTGAATTAAATTTGGAGTTTCATATTAGTAATATGTATAATTTTTATTTTTTTTTGCATATTACGAAATTTTAATTTTCACGAGAGAACAAATTACTATTTTGGTATAATTGAAATTCTATGATTAAATAAAACGTCAATCAGTTTTTAAAATAGTAAGCCACTATTTTGTCTCTTAGGTTAGGAAGCACTATTTCGTTAGTTTCTAAAATTAAAAAAATAATCTCAAAGTCATTCAAGTACTGTTCATATAAGTGGAATTTTATTTCCTAATTTAATAACTATTCACTAATTTGATCTCTAATAAAAAAAATTGTAAATTCACTTTTTAAAATTAATATTTTCGTTAAGAATTAAATTGAAGGGTGACACCAAATTTACATACCAAATTAATACTTTTCTCCTTAATGTTTTCATCATGTTGTGTGTACTGTTTTGTGCATCTTGTTAGGCTTAAAATATGCTTTTTGATCATACATTCCATTATTCTATTTATTGTTTACCACAGATTTTTCAACACAATGAGAAAAAAAGAAGGGTAGAATATGGTATATTGGTACTTGTCATGTTTGCTTTTAACACCAAAGACTCTTAGAAAATTGCCTTCATATTAGTACCCATACAATTAGAAGAATTAAACATCAAAGTATTGTAGGGGTGTACTCATTTAAAAGTTTATCTACTTTGAATTTGATTTTTTTTTTTAATAAGGTTGATAGCTAAAATATTCACTGAAAATAATAACAATGTTACAGGAATGTGTTTCTAAGAAAAGGAAATTGCAAGTACAAAAGAAGAAGCGAGAGATACTTCTGGATGAAGTTCGGTATGAAATGAAACATTCTAAGCTCTCATTTTCATGTTGTTATGTCCTCTTCTATTGAATAATTCTATGTCCAGTGCTTTCTTTTTTCAGATTTTTGAGACAACAGCATACATATTTAACAGAATTACAACAGGCTGCTAAGGTTGAACCAAACCTTGGTCCTAGCCAAAATGCAGATATTCATGATGTTCCAATGGAGGAGGAGAGGAATTGTTTTGCCAGTGAGGTATTGACTTTGCTTTAAACCTTATTGACTGAAACATATTTTTTAACACACTCGTTCTAATTCATTTTTGATTATTGATTGAAAATTTATTAGAAATTACAAAACTATGAGTGAGATTTACAAAATTGTGTTTCCTAATAAATTTTAGGATAAATGATCATTTTGATTATGAATATGTGGGTGATAATTTAGTTTGTGAAAGAAGGAAAAAATCTTGAATGAATTATTACACTTTTTATATATTCAATTACTAAATTAGATTTTTTGTTTTTTTAAGGATTAAATTGTGATGTGAATTCTGGGATTAAAAATGGTCATTTACCCTAAATTTTAGTTAATAGCAAAGAGTGTATTGCTAATATTTTATTTTATACTAACCAAACTAATTTTGTTCTTGAACCAAGAATACAACTATGTTCATTGTTGATTTAAATGAAAAATTAAAATTGGAGTCAAATTCTATATTGCAGATTAGCATGCAGCAAGAAAGCAATGGCAGAGAGGAGCTAGTGGAAAATACAATGACTATTACTGATAAGCCTCTGAACTTATCAAACAATGGAAAGAAAAGTGGAAAGAAGAAAGTCTCGTGGAATGATGAGGTGGTTGTGATTAGAGTATAAATTCCTCATTTTCAACAGGGGAGAAACAACTAAAGTTGGCTAAGAAAAGTTATTTATTTTTTGCTATAGAAGCTGATTCTGATACTAGGAAAACTTTGCACAGTTTAGGAGATAGGAAACACAGAAGCAATTAAAAGTATTTAAAGAGTGTTAGATTGTTAAGTATGTGACACAATATTTATGATATGACACTGCCACTCTTTAGAATTGTTCGTGCTTCTTAGGCTATAGGAGTAAATTGCAAAGATTTTGAATGTATACTAGTTATAGTTGATTACTGCTGAGGCTTGAAATTGTTTGGGAACTATGAATTAAGTAATGAAATTGATCTATTTTCTTATTTTCCTTTACACACCCAAACGCTTGGTAGATGACTTTTGCCAGCTTATTTTGCTAATGAAATGTGCAATTTTGCTGAATTTGATGTAGATTTTTAACAAAAGAATGTTGATGTATAATATGAGAGATTTTCTAAGAAGAAAATGAGAATGATTAATCTCCATCTTTAAATTTAATTAGAAAGTTAAGATTTACAATAAAAATACTTGTTTAACAATTTATTTAAATGATAATGATGTTGTGATCTTTGTCGTTATCATTATCATTATGATAATTATTTTCATCCACGTGTCATAATTCATATATTTTAATTTATTATTTATATATCTTTTTATAAATTGATTGAATATTTGAATGTTAACACTCAATTTTATAAGGATAAAAAAAAAATAGAATACCAAAAGAAAATAAGATATAAGAGAAAAAGAGAACATCCTGCTAGTATTTTTTCTATCCATTCAAATCTTTTTTTGTCTTAGGCAACATAACTTAGGCCTTTCCCGTACGTACGACTATAAAACACAATTTTGCTGGTCGTGGAAACACCACCTTGAAAAAATGTGCATCTGGTTCCTCTATTGGACTTTTACTCTTCAAAATAAGCAAATAATGTGCATATGATTCCTCTCTTGATCGATCATGATCTATTGATCTTGGTGGATTTTTTCCATAACAATGAGCTTTGATACCAAATTGTATAGACAACAAATATTAGAAATGGTGGTTGTACACTTTTTATTCATTTTGAGTGACCAGAAAGATAGAAAAAGGAAATAAAAATAAAGCGAGATGTAATGAGAAAGAAATAAAAAATAAAAATTGTATAATATCAAAAGATTAAATTAAAAAATTAATACAACGATTACAATAATAATAATAATTATTATTATTAATAATAAAGCCTATGTAAGCACTTTCTAAATGGTTAAAATCTTGATTTTCTTTTTAGTTAAAATAGTTTATGTATACTTTTAAGTACAGTTTCGGTGTTAAATCGTTTTTATGACACAAAAACCTAATACAAAAACATCAAAGTATACTAAGTATGAGTATATAAGTGTATTCCCCAAAAAATGTCTAACCTTTGCACATGTCCTGTTTTGCCCCTTATATAGGGTGTAGTCTTAATGTTGTTGTGGACATTCATTTTAGGTGGTGTTAACCGTTATGTATTTAAATATCTTGAATAAACCGTTATTATATATAATGATCGTCGTAAAGATGTTGTTGTATGTTATAATAAATAGAAGACTGGACTATCCAAACTGACCTTTAAGATTTATTCAGACGTAGACTGATCAATACATCCTTCAGTTTCATTAGAAAATTACACATAGAAAATATGTAATTTATATATTGATATTTGTATGTACGAAATTTTCATCTTTTTATATAAATATCTATTATGTGATATAAAAGGATATAATTTCACGTAGACTTTCTATTTTTTTATGGTATAAATATTCGTTCTTACAATTTATATATTATTTTTTTTTCATTTTAATTATATGATGCAAATAATATTTTATATATTTTTTTATAATAGTTAATTGTTAATTATAATCATAATCATAAATTTAAATATTACTAGTTGTAAAAGTATAACCCTAGGGGTATGGGCCAAAACACCATGGGACGTGCATTACCGTTTTCTGTTGTCAACCCATTAACGTGTGCCTAGTCAGAGTCTGAGCATTCAAATTGGATAAGTTAAATAGGCGTTTCCATTTAGGGATGACAATATGGACCCAGACCCTACGGACACTCGCAAAAATACCCATGCGCAGGTAGGGTAATAATTCGCATATTTGGGGATGGGGATGGAATGGGTATTTACTCGCAAAATCTCACGAGGATGGATGCGAGTACGAGTACGGTAGTACCCACTTCGCCTCTCCCCGCACCTTATGTATATACATATTAATTAATATATTATAATTTTATTATTTAAATTATTCAATTAAAATTATTTAATTATCTATTTATTATTTTAATTATTCTTTTTATATGTTAATTTTGATATTTTATTATGATTTAATTTTTATTTGTATTAGTAGTTCAAAACAATATAGAAACTATGGAAATAAATATTTGTAAAATATGGATAAATTAATTCGGATGATGAAGTTAAAATATTATATCTATTTGTGTTTTACTTTTAATATATAATTATAAATTAATTAGTTTTAAAAATATATTAGTTTTTCCCGTTTAATTAAAGTTTTTGTTTAGATTTATGTTGAATGATTATTTTTGTAATGTTATTTATTTATATAAATCAATACTCGTTTGATTTTAATATTATATAAGAGTGTATTGGATTAAGATTTTAAAAGACTTTTTTGGCATAAAAAAGTCTTGAAGATTTTTAAGATTTTGTAGGAAACTAAAAACTTTTAAGATTTTTTTTAAGAAGACTTTTGTGATTATGATTTTATAATTTGAATTTAATAGATTTAGAATATAAGATTTGAAAGCATTTCACATATTTAAAAGATAAGATTTGAAAGGATTTTATGAATTTCTAGAAAAAAAAAATTCAAAACTATTAAACAAGCCAACAAGAGCGTTTTTGGAAATATTATTGAACACATACTAATCATAAATTATCATAAGCTAAACTATCTCACCTACATGAACTCAAAATCAAAGTTACAAGTTATTAATGCATTTGGAGATATATTTTTCACAAATTTTCATAAAGTAATAGTGAAAAATAATAACAAAATATTAGTCAAAAATATAAAATATTTCATTTAACTCATAAAATCAATAATGTCATCAAAATATAAATCAAATAATTCAACAAAAAATACATGATGATCAAAAATTAATCATCTGCCTAACTTGAAGAATATCCAAAGTTGTATATGTTTTATAGCATCCTAAACATTACTCTTTGTTTCCTATGTTAAATTATATATTTTTTCAAAATTGACTGCAATAATTTAGAAAGGTCTTTTAAAACTTTAACTTGATTGTTTGCCCCGAGTTAAAACTTTCTATAGACTCAGATCTACTTCTCTTATGAAAATTTTCATTTCATTAAAAATTTATGAACTTAAAATGAACGAGACAGTAAACTACATTGTAGGCTTGTAAATTGATTCATAGTAATTTTGAGGTATGAACACATCATTATTAGAATCATATGAAAAGTCTCACCTTGAAACAAAAAAATGTGTGGATGAGAAATTATGTCATTGTCTCCAAAGTAAAGAGAATGAAATAAATAAAAAAGTCTCTGAGAAAGAAAAGTCTCTTTTAGTTGAATGTGATTGTTTGTTGGGTTTGGTATTTATATGATCAACTAAAAAGTCTATAAAATCTACCAAAATTCAATTAAAAAAAAAAAGTCCATAAAATCTTTATAATTTTGAATAACAAATGACTTTTCAAGTACCACAAGATTTCGTTGCCCTTTAAAAAAAAATCTTGATAATCTTGATTGAATACCAATAAGATTATTTTTTATCATCTAACAATCCTGATTGAATACCCAAGACATTTTTACAAAAAAAAAAAAAAAAGTCATTCAAATCTTAAACAATCCTAATTCAATACATCCCCTAAATTTTTTATTTTTTATAATTTTTAATTTTATATATATGAAAAGTGCGGGTCACGGGTGCGGGTATGGGTATATAGGTACTAAGAGGGTATGAGGATGGGATTGAAATTGTTAACCCGCACGGATATAGAGCCGAGGACGAGTATTCAATCCTACTCATTGTCATCCCTACTTCCATTTAGTACTATAAATTAATTATAAATTATGCTCATTTCTTCTTCTTTTTATGGAAATTATGCTTATTTCTTAGTCCTTTTCTATTTTATATTTTTTGAAAATTCAACCCTAGAAATTTTCAGTGATTGACTCAACATTTTAATCACACAGTATAGTACTACTATAACAGTAACACATTCCGCAAAGAAACCTCTCGCAAAACTCACACTTGCACTTCAAAACGATGTCGTCTTCGGAGTCCCAAGACCCCCCCGCCGCCGCCGCCGCCGCATCGGAGGGCCAAATCAGCAAAAAGGCGGCGAAGAAGGAGGCCGCGAAGCTGGAGAAGCTCCGCCGCAAGCAGGAAATGGAGGCCGCGTCCGCTGCCACGGCAAACCTCTCCGTGGACGAGTCGGACCCCCTCGGCGAGAACTACGGCGACGTGCCGCTGGTGGAGCTGCAGTCGAAGACGCCGGCAGACGTCGGCGAGTGGACGCGCGTGGAGGCGCTTGACGGCGCGCTGGAGAACAAGGCGGTGCTGATCCGAGGGAGGGCGCAGACGATTCGCCCCGTGGGGAAGAAGATGGCGTTTTTGGTGATAAGAGAGAACGGTTTCACTGTGCAGTGTCTGGTGCAGGCGAAGGAAGATACGGTGAGCCCGCAGATGGTGAAGTTTGCCGCTGCACTCAGCCGCGAGTCCATCGTTGATGTTGAAGGCTTCGTTTCGATCCCCTCTGCTCCCATCAAAGGCGCCACGCAGCAGGTTTGTGAAGTCTGTGATTAGGTTATGGTTCCTCTTCGATGCAATTCAGTCATGTTGATTTTGGCGACACAGTCTTATTTCGTTAGAAAATTGGAAATATTTTGAAAGTTGAAAATGTTGGATAGTGTTTTTCAGTAATGATATTTATGTGAAGATTAGTGGTTGGATTTGAAGTTTGTGATTGCCAAATGCCATTTGAAAACTACTTCCTCTTTGATGCAATGCAGTCATTCAGATTTTTATGACGCCTTCTATTTTTCTTTCTTAAATGCATTGCCAATTAGAAGTACTGTAAAAACTAACTATTGAAAAGTGCTTTTATGTAAATAATATTATATTATATGATTTATTTGCTTGTTTGTTTATTTTAGTAGGTTGAAGATTAGTGGTTGAATTTGGAGTTTGTGATTGTTTTGTTGAGTGGGTTTGGTTTTTGTTCTTGTAGGTGGAAATTCAAGTGAGGAAGTTGTATTGTGTCAGTAGGGCTCTACCTACTCTGCCGATTAATCTTGAGGATGCTGCTAGAAGTGAAGTTGAAATTGAGAAGGCTCTTCAGGTACTTTGAGTAAATATGTTTGGCGGGTTGTTTGTTGGATGCATCCTGTTTGCTTGTCTTCGCTTTTGTTTGAGGAATTTGTTGTTATTGCTTTATGTGCTTGTTAATGGGTGGTTTAATGGGTGCAGGCTGGTGAGCAACTTGTTCGCGTAAATCAGGATACCCGTTTGAACTTTAGGGTGCTTGATGTGCGAACGCCGGCTAATCAAGGGATTTTCCGCATTCAGTCTCAAGTTGGAAATGTAAAGCATATCATCTCCGATGCTATTATACTACGTTTAATTATTTATTTTTGAATCGCAGTTGGCACCAGTTGGGGTTACTTCAAATTTAAGTTTATTGAAATAAGTGCATACTGATTACTGAGACACTCACATAACAAATGCATTTGCAGTTGGATTCTGAGTCAAATGCTTTGTTTAACTTTTAATTGCTTTGTTGGCCAGGCGTTTAGACAATTCTTATTATCTGAAAGTTTTTGTGAAATCCACACTCCAAAGTTGATTGCTGGATCTAGTGAGGGTGGAGCTGCTGTTTTTAGACTGGACTACAAAGGCCAACCTGCTTGCCTGGCCCAGTCACCTCAGCTTCACAAGCAAATGTCTATTTGTGGAGATTTTGGCCGTGTTTTTGAGATTGGTCCTGTGTTTAGAGCAGAAGATTCCTACACTCACAGGCATCTGTGCGAGTTTACAGGTCTTGATGTTGAAATGGAGATTAAGAAGCATTACTTTGAGGTATATTTAGCATGTAGGAAAAGGTTATGTTATGTGTTTGCATTTGAAACTATTGAGAGACAAGAATGATTTACTGATGATTTGACTTTTCGGGCAGGTTATGGATGTAGTTGATAGATTGTTTGTCGCAATGTTTGACAGTCTGAACCAGAATTGTAAGAAGGATCTGGAAGCCGTGGGCTCTCAGTACCCATTTGAACCTTTAAAGGTGGTTATTTTGTATTATCTTAATTATCTTATGTAGTGGATTTGTTATGGTATCTGTTGTATATTGTTTATTTGATTTGTTATATAGTGTGTAATATGAGATACAAATGAATACATGAGTAATGAGTTACATGTTCTTGTTTCTGATCTAACAATAGCCGTGTTAATGTGCAGTATCTGCGGAAGACACTGCGGCTTACATATGAAGAAGGGATTCAAATGCTCAAGGTATGGTTAAATTTTCTAAATTAATTAACTTGCAAGTGGTTGATTAAAAATGGAGATAGGATGATGATGTGTGAATCTTACATCTTTATTCTATTGCCTATTTCATAACACTGAGCAAAGAAGGGGATGGGTGTTTAAAGCACTAATGGGAGTATCCCTTGCACATTTTAATCTATTGATTAGCATACAAACAATTCTCAGCAATCATATTATAAATGATGTATGTTATATATTCTGAAATCACATTATAAATGTCAAAGCAAAAGGTAAAATGATAGACATTGATGAAAACAAAATGGGCAATACGATTTTGTATGCATGTTTTGTAACTAGTAACTTTTTTTTCTTCAGGATGTTGGAGTTGAAATTGAACCTTTTGGTGACTTGAATACTGAAGCGGAAAGGAAATTGGGTCAGCTAGTCTTAGAGAAGTAATTCCTTTTCTTGTCGTTTTACCACTAAATAAATATTCTCTTTTATTGTGAGCTGTTATTTAAGCTAAGTTTGCTGATATTCTATTTAGATATGGCACGGAGTTCTATATCCTTCACCGGTACCCTTTGGCTATAAGGCCATTTTATACAATGCCTTGCTATGACAATCCATCATACAGCAACTCGTTTGATGTCTTCATTCGAGGTAGACAATTAGTTATTTTCTCATACAATGCATTGGTACTTCCATAGAAGGTTGCGATTTCTGTTCCTGTTCTGATTTGAACTTCTGTACCTTCCTTGTCCCATAGGTGAGGAGATAATTTCAGGAGCTCAGCGTGTTCATGTGCCAGAATTTCTGGAACAACGTGCAGCAGCTTGCGGCATTGAAGTCAAGACAATATCTGCATACATTGATTCTTTCAGGTAATATTTTTCTCCTCTTCCTCTCTTTGCTTATTATATAACGTTGTTTGTTATTCAAAAACTAATATGGTTGATTTTGTTCATTTGCAGATATGGTGCACCACCACATGGTGGCTTTGGAGTAGGCTTGGAGCGAGTAGTGATGCTCTTCTGTGGCCTGAATAACATTCGCAAAACATCACTTTTTCCTCGTGATCCACTTAGGATTGCACCATGATGATAAAATCATATCCCAACAGTTAGTTGCTGAAATATTGAGTCTTTTTCAATTTTTTTTTATATGACAAGATGTTTTTTATGTTGAATCCTGAAAACGTTATTTGAATTCTTAGTCTTGGAGCTGATACTTAAACCCACCGTTATAAAATGTTTTTGACTTGATGTAATTGCCATTGTGTATTGAATTGACCCTCTTTTAGAAAGTCCTCTAATCAGAAACCAGGTGAATCAAATGATAAATTTTATCCCAGGAACATATTTCAGCTTTAGATATGCATTCAAATCAAGTACAATGCTTATTACGTTGACTTTCATAGTTGTGGGAAACATGATGAGAAAATGAAATATGTGAAGAGAAGCTTCAGCGAACCAACTCACATGACATCTATTTATTCATCATAATAAAATATACTATAAATTATAATATATAATTTGAAGAGTTTAAGCTTATTTTTACAAAAACACTTCTTTTAATAAAATAAGCCATTCTTATTTTGTTTTTGACGTATTTATCTTCTTTCCCCTTAAAAGATGCAGTATTATGCTTTTTTAAAACAATTTTTTTTTCTTAAGTTTAAACAAAGTAACCCGTAATCTATCATCTTTAATTTTAAATTAGTGTACAAATGTCAACAATGAAGATAGAATCTAAGATTTCATATATAGTTGTATACTCAAGATTTGAATTCAAAATTACCAAACAAGTCGAGACAATTTTGTACCATTCCATCCACACATTTGGTGATAAATAGAATGTACCAATATAATTTATAATTGCTCACTAAAATAATAGTAATAATAAAAGACGAAGCTCGATCAATAGCTTGTGCTGGAAGGTTTGAAATCAGTGTAAATGAACATTGGGTTTAAGACAATGCCATCATCCATCCTTAGCTCCTAACTACTTTACATTTAAGTCCATGGTATCATACAAGCACAAGAAACTTTCTTCTTCTTTTACCTCAGCATTATCATAATGAGTGTTTATCATCTTATCAATAACATTCATTCATTGTAAAATAATTAAGCATAGTTTGATGAAGAAAGAAAAAAAAAACCTAATACGAGACTAATTAAAAAGAATCTTATAAAAAAATAAACGATGATAATTTAATGATGATGCATCCACTGTATAAAATAATTTTATTTTATCATTTAATTTATATTTTTTTTATAATTTTATAAAAATCAAAATATTCTTGTAATAATAAATTTTAATCAAAAGAAAAATGCTATCTAATAAAGGCTCAATTATTTATTTAGTGTATAATATAGTTCATTTTGTCATCTCCAACTAATATAATTGGAGACCTCGTTAGAGTGAGAGAGAGAGAGAGAGAGAGAATGGTGAAAGGAAGCTCAATGGATGGCGTAGAAGTGCCAGAAACAGTGATAGATACTCTGAACCGTACCTTGGAGAGCCTCCAACAACTGGAGGCACAGTTACCCGAATTCCTCATTCTCTCGGACCCTGAACTCCTCGCTGAACTGCCACTTGTTGAACGCGCTCACTCACTCTTCTCCCTCGCCAAACTCACCTCCACCCTCTTCTCATGTCTGCACCTTTCTTCCCTCTAAACAATTATCACACCCGTTTTTAATATATCTAGTTTTCCCAGTTCAATTCAGTGCTTTTTTTTGTTCTTCTTATTTGTTGTGTTCAGTGAAGTTGAGGTGCAGAGGGGTTAACCCAAATGGCCATCCTGTCAAATCCGAGCTTGTAAGTGCTTAATGGGTCTTCTGGGCATGCTTTAAATTGTTCAAGTTTCGACCTTTGATGAAACTCTATGTTGTTATGTTGCTTGCTTGGTTGAAGTTGTTTGTATTTTGTGTTCCCCCAGGATAAGATAAACGTGTTGCAGAAGAAACTGGAACGGTTTCCACGTTTGAGTGAAGGTACCTCACTTGGTTCTAATCATTTCTTGAGTTGTCAAGTTGAGAATGAGTGGTCCATGCTGCATTGTTTTGAGAACATGTCCTACTTTTAGGGATTTTAAGGTTTTTTTCTTTGTTCCACTTGTCTGATTTTAGAATTTGATTGTATTGACCTCAAGGGTTTAGGACATGTTTGGATAAATGTCTCTAAAACAACTTTTAAGACAAGAAAATATGAAATTAGCTTTTCCATAAGCTAAAGTTAGTTTCTCTCATGGCTAATTTGTAGAAGTCTCAAGTCATTTAAGAGAGTTATATGAGATAGCTTTTACAAATTAGCTATTGGATAAACCAATTTTAACTGATAATTTCTTCTTTTTTTTCATATTTTTCTCTCCTAAAAGTTCCCTTAGAGTAGTGTACCAAACAGGTCCTTAGTTGATTGAAACAAGACATGGTTCCAACATGTGTAGGTTTGATTCCCATGTTACTATGTAAGTCTACTTTAAGTGCTCTTTGAGTCTGAAGGCTTTCTTTGTTTCTCTGTGTTGGTGTGGAGCACCGTCCCCTCTCCAAAAAAAATTGTATATAAAGAAATTGATTGGATGGATGATATGGATTTTCCTCTTTATTGAGCACTCCTCATCGTGCCTTGTGTTGTGTGTGTGCCTTTCATTTTGAATGAAGAACTGGTTGTTTCTTGCAGCACAGAAGCAAGACGACATGGGGAACATAAGTGGAGGGGAGGAACCAGAGATGAACTATAAGGAACGAGCTGGTCAAAAGAGGAAGTATCCATCCTCTGAAGAACAACAGTTTGTTCAAATTGATGCTGTGGGATCCCTGGTGAAAGTAAAGGAGGAACATCTTGGTGATAATAATGGAAATGTTAAGGAAGCAATAGTAATTGACATTTCAGATGATGATGAATGATGATGAGCTACTTGCACCTTAGTTTTGCCAAATTCTGGTAGAGTTTTCTGTAATGTCCTTGTTTACTTTATGAAATCGTTGTCTGACTTGTCTCCCAAATTATATCTTAGTGGAGTAACTGCTTTGTGATTTATTATTCTGTCAGTAAAAAAAAAAAAGGAATTTAGAACCAACACATATGTTAGGGGATCTTTGCAAGTTCATAGATGAAACAACAGCAAGATACATTTTTTTTTATTGCAGTTAATTATTATTGGAGTGACCGTATGAAAACATTTTACTACTATTTTTATTTAGTAGTTGAAGTTGGAGATTTGTCTTTCAAATGTCTTCAGATGTGGAGATCATTCTAATGATAGACTTAGATTTTGGTGTCAGTTATCATCAGTAAATTTTTTGAAGTAAAGAATTGGTAATAATGTAATATCAATTTTAAAATGTAAACCTTGCTTGAATTTTTAGTAGTGCCACAGATGCAACATGTGTCTATTTTAGCTTAAGTTGCACTGTATCATCCAAAATCTAATAAGTTTTGAAAATTATTACCAAAACAAGTGTTGAATAAAAAAAAGAAGAAAAAACAGAAACAACTAAATGTTATCTTCTTTTGTTTCCATTTTGTTCAGCCTCTCCCTCAATTCTACACTCTTCTTTGTGCCTTGGACCATTGTAACCAACTGTCTGAGCAACCTTTTTAACTAGTATTTTGAAATTTTCCTCTTCCTTCCCTCCACATCCCTCCATTTTCCGCTTAGAAAACATACAACAAAAGTTGCTGAACTTGATATTGAACTTGAAATAGAATGAAAGTCAGATGCTCAGCCTTCAGTTTTCAGTCTGTCTAATCCTAATAGAATAATGAATCCTTGGTCTGGCATGAAGCCTACTCCAATGTTAAAGGCCGTTTTAGTTTTCCACAGGGGAAAAATGTCAATTTGTAATGAAGAGAACAATCCAACCAACACATTAGTAAATTTCTTCTTAGATTTTGGTTGAGGATCACCCTTCAAAAGTGTAGTTATTCTGATTGTATATAACTTAAATACTACTAATAATAGTAATCCAATACAAATAGTATATAATTATTGGACCTTACTAGGATTCATTATAAACCTTAGCCAAGCCTGAAGATCCAAAGCTAGGCGTGACAGATAAGTCTAGCACCATTACTTATCTTATACTATATATAAATATTTGGTTTATCTGCAAATTGCTTTTACCAGAATGTGCTGAATTCTAGAAAACTTAGGCCTTATTGTTTTATCTTTTTATTCTGCCTTTGATATTTGCTTTGGAATTTTATTTTTGCAGTATATGTGAATAACATGGAGCTGTGTTCATGGGAGGTCATACTTTCTTATCAAATCTTGATGACACATACTCTCCTATTTCAAACGGCAAGTGGGTGGCATGCTAATATGTTTTCACTTGTCAAGTATCCCAAGGTGCACTGCATGAGTGCATGCATGTATAGTTCCAATCTCTGTTGTAGTTCTCTCTTCTTCACTTTTTCCATTAACCAGCTTGTTATCTGAGTCAGTCCACTTAAGTTTGCAATTTTTAAGTTGAATGCTGACACTAATTTGGTGGGGTTGGTCATCAGATGCACAAAACTGAGTTGGTTATAACACTTATAAAAGCGTTGGTACAAGTTTATGTTATGTGCTTGTTTAGTAGTTTGCTATCTCATGTTTTTTTTCATATCTTCTACATGTTCTTAGAATGAATTTATTATGTCAATTTAAATAAAATCTTCCAATTCTGTCAATTTTTTTTTCCAAATTAGTGTCAGCATTAATAATAATAATAAATAAACTGATTTCTTTGTGCTTCAACAATGCAAAACTCTCCCAATTTAAGTATAATTTAAAAAAAAAAAATCAACCAAAGTCAGTAAATTTGCCACAAAAAAAATTAAAAATCCAGAGAAAATATGTTTGCTGAAAATCGTATACAGAAAAAAAAATATCCAGGAACTGTTTGCTGAACCGTACCGCTGGGGAACTTACAAAATTTGAAAAATAAATAAAAATCGAGGCGAAAGGTTTTTTTGCAATATTATTGGTGGATTTGGAATGTACCCAAGCTATTTCTATGACCTGTCAAAATACGAATTCCTTGAATGAATATAATTTTAGAAGCCACTGGAAATTGGAAAATAAACAAGGCCAGCAGACGATATAATAATAATTTATATTTAAAAAATGAATCATAATCCCCCCTACGAAAAACTAACACCACAGACAATCACCTCACTGTGACAGTCTCAACACTAACACCAAATAAAATTAAGCAATTCACATAGAAAACACCCACATAGCAGCAACTACTCCCAAAGCCATCATCACAAAGCCTCCATTCAAAGCAGTGGCACTGCTAGTAGGAGGAACAGCAGGACCACCTCCAAACTCAGCAGAATCAGAAGAAGGAGAAGGTGAAGGTGCTGCTGAAGTAGAAACAACACTTTTCCTTGGAGTCAAAACCACCACAAGTAACTTCTGACCCTTCTCACAGTGACCCTTTGCTCCACTGATGAAGTAGAATGGCCCTGGATGTTCAAGCTTCACCTTTGTGGTCCCATCACTGTGCTCCCTTATGGGGTTTGAGATGTTGCAGTTCCCATAGTCCTCTTTGCTCACTTCCAACACTGAGTCTTTTCCACCATCATATTTCCAAACTGAGATGGAAAACAATGCCAAGTGAGTGATTATTATTAATAAAAATTGAATCTTGATTTGGAAAAAATAGAGAATTGTTAATAAAGATTGAATCTTGATTTGAAAAAAGAGAAAAAGAGAAAAAGATTTGGAAATAAATAAAGAAAGAAAGTTAGCAATAGCATACCAAGAGAGTCTCCAACTTGGAAACGATACTTTTGGGACCATTGGTTGAGTGGGTCTGATTCAGAGGAGGCTGGAACCTTCCATGCATCAGTTTTGCCTCCAACTAATATTTCCCTAGCCACAGAGAAACCAAAGAGAACAAAAAGGATCAAAAGAGAAGCTGAGGTTTTTGTTGAAGAACCAGCCATGTTATGTTGTTTCTTATAACACTTCCTTTGAATCTCAAAGTTATAGAGAGAAAGAGGAAGAGAAAACTGAGAAAAATGATGCTGGAATGAGTGAGTGAATACTGATGTGGCGTTTGAGTGTTGTATTTAAGGTTGAGAGGAGAAACTAGCCGTTTGGTGTCATTGGGAATAGCAGAGTGTAGAGTGGAAGATGACGTGGGACCACTATGTTTTGTTTTGTTTTGTTGTTTGGTTGGAATAGTAACGGTCAAAAACCATAATTGGAAATTTGGAAGACACTACTGCACTACAGTACTATACGTTACTCTCTGAGCTGGAATACGAATTGGTTTTGTGAAATGTAGTAGGATTCATTTGAATTGAATTGAACGTTGCAGTGTGTTTCATTCAATGTTTCTCGAAACGTTTTTCATGAATTTGGCCGGACGAATCCTATGCTGTTGTTTGTGTTTTAGTTAGCTTTTTATTATTCTAAAACAAATTTGCTTCGCCTACTTAAATTCCTCTAAGTATATATCTCCCTCTAGTCCATGTCAGCCAAAAGATCACTTCCCAACACCTACACCTAGGTGATTTAAATTAAAATTTATTTTAATATTAACATTAACATTAGGAAAAAAATAATAATTTTTAATATAAAATAATTTTATATTGTGATTTCTTTCCATCTTTCATTATTTATAATTAGTAAGTGTAAAATTGAGTTTACAAGTATTAAACTGTAACATTATTATATATATATATATAAATAATTTCCCATTTGAAAAGTGATAGCGACAGCATGATGTGTGTGTGCGCGAGAACTAGCTTGAATATTTCAATTTGCTGAACTACACGTGGCCATTTGAATGACACGTAGCCACCACGTGTTGGAAAGACATCAAAGTTAGGGCGTTACGTGGCATAACAACATTTCATGGTTCATTTGAGTTACTACTACTAGTAAGTGGTAACAACAAAAGTCTATCAGCGTAATAATAATAATAATAACAAAATTTTCACATATATAGAGAAGAAGAGGAACAAACAAGGGTCGAAGAAAATGGATCCAGAAAAAGCAAAAGAAGAAGCTTCAAAGAAAGCCCCACAGGCAGGTCATGGTGCCACTGAAGTACTTCATCAGAGGAAATCACTTCCTATGAGCTATCCCACAATGGCTATAGCTGGTTTGGTTATTATAGCTGCCGTAGGATACACTGTCTTGTATGCCAAGAAGAAGCCTGAGGCTAGTGCTAAGGATGTAGCAAAGGTTTCTGTCGGAGTTGCAGAACCTGAAGAGACTCACCCTAAGAAATAGTTTATATATAGCTTTTATCATACATATATATATATACCACTTGTCTAAAACTCTGAACTTGAGTACTCTTCGTTGTTTTTTCATTTTACATGTTTTTTCTTTGCTGGTGTCTTTAATATAAGAGGATATAGGTTGTAAGAAGTTGATGCAAAATTGAAATGCAAAATGAACCATAGAACCACGATGCCTTCTTCTACTTCATACTTTGTTAGTAAGAAGTTGTTAATTTCTCACAATGAAAGAGAATAATTTATTTTATTGTTGTTTCCATCTTAAATTGTATCACTTTTCTTTATTTTTTATTTTTTTGTATCAAATAGTATAAGATGGAATTAGTGTTTCATTTTGTACCAACACAGTTTCACTTCGCTCCCGCTATTGCCATACTTATCAAATTCGATAAACAAGTTCTAAATTTTAGCTCATTATAAAATAATAAAATAATTTAGACTTAAGTAATTAAGCCAATAATTTAATACAAATTTTCATAATTAATTTATATGCCATAAAAAATATGGATAGGAAATTCAATTTGATATTTATTTATTTATTTTTGTCAAATTTTATTATTTATACCCCCTCTTTCTTTTACTAAATACACCTCTCATTTTTTATATATATTTTTTTGCCTTGCTTTGTACTTTATTCGCTGCCTAAGCATGTCTTTTGCTACATCAAGCAACTTTTTGAAACTCAAAAGAAGTTGCTTAGAAACTGAAATTCTTTTTTTTTTCTTTTATTAACTCCTCCTTCGATACTTAGCTCGCAACCTAAGCAACTTCTGTGACACTCAAACAAGAGTTGCTTAGAGATTCACATTCTTTCACTTTCCTTATACTTTTCTTTAACATTGTTGTTCTTGTCAACACAACATTGCACATTTCTTTCACAAGACCTTTATTAGTATAAAAGCTAAACCTCAAACATACAGGTTAAGGTAGCATCAGACAAATACTAAAATAGGATGGAAGCAGTGAGCAATACATCACTCCCTACTCTGCTTTGGATTTTTTTTATTAGAACATACAATCTAAAACATGCAACAAGATAAGGAACCCCTCATGAAATGTCACCGTTCTAACAACTAAATTCAGTTGAAGAACTTTGGTTTAACACCTTGAATTATTTATCAAATGTAAGAAAATATCAACTCATGCATCTGCAAAGGTTACAAAAATAAATAAAAAGAAAGAGGTTCAAGAGATGCTCATGAGTGCGAACTACGTTGTTGAGATATCATTTTTTTATTACACCGCTAATAATAAAAAATCATCTGACAAGGAGACAACATGTAATTCTCCGAGAGTAACAACACAGGAAACAGCCAAGTTAGGCTGCTGCAGGGTAAACCTTAAAAATCTATACTTCGATAACTCAGGCAAGTAAAAGATATTTGAAACAAAAGAATAACAGTGTCGTCGTCACAATTCAAAATTGTATATAGAATAGGTTTACATCTGATTCTGAACATGACAGTACCTGAATTTCAAAATCCTTACACAAACGGTCTTCGTCCTTCAAGAAGTATAGTAGATGATTAAGATAATCCAACACCACTGATTGCTGCTATAACTAACCAATCAATCAATCAATCTTGACTGAAGAGTAGATGAGCCTTGTGAACCAAAAGCAGGCGTAAAATCCGATGGATCCGGTTACAACAAAGAAGGCATAGGATGCTATAAGCATGTAACCAAAGTACAGTAACCCAGATACCAACTTTGTGATTTCAAGCTTGGTGAAGAAGTAGAATGTGGCGTAAAGAAAGAGGTATAGAGCAGAAGAGCCAGATGTGAGGTATGATCGCCACCACCATAAGTAATCCTCACTGCACAACTGGAAGTAGCAAAGCACGATGGTGATTTCGGCGCAAGTGACGATGAGGATGGCAAAGACCAAGAAGAGGAATCCGAAGATGTAGTAAAACTGATTCAACCAGATTGAAGTGAGGATGAAGAAAAGCTCAATGAAAACAGCTCCAAATGGGAGTATTCCTCCGATCAGAACTGAGAAGACTGGATTCATGTACCATGCCTGCTCGGGGATTTGCCTTGGGATTTTGTTTGTCTTCACTGGATTCTCAATTGCGGGTTTCTTAAATCCAACATAGGCACCCACAAAAACAAGTGGAACTGAGATCCCAAACCATAAAAAGATCAGGGCAAACATTGTTCCAAATGGCACAGCTCCAGATGATTTTTGTCCCCATATGAGAGCATTTAAGACAAAGAAAATGGCAGAAACAGTTGCAGGGAACATGATTGCAGTTCTGAGGGCAATTTTCTTCCACTCTGTTCCTTTGAACATTTTATATAAGCGAGCAGAGGCATAGCCAGCAAAAATCCCCATGAAAACAAAGAGTAAGAGCATGGCTGTCATTAGCCCACCTCGGTTGGAAGGAGAAAGGAACCCTAGGACAGCAAACATCATTGTTACTAGGATCATCCCAAAAAACTGAAGACCAGTTCCAACATAAACACACAGCAAATCTGAGTTGTTTGGTGGCCTAAAAACATCGCCATGGACAAGCTTCCAACCAGTCTCTTCTTGTGCCTCTTCTTGGGTCTCTAACTCATTGTACTTTGAAATGTCACGGTAAAGTGTACGCAGCATTATCATTGCTACCATACCCGAGAGGAAGAGAACAATCATCAATGAGTTCACAATTGAGAACCAGTGAATTTGGTCATCACTCATCAGCAAATAGGCATCCCATCTTGAAGCCCACTTCACATCACTCTCCTGAATGTAGGCAAAGGTAAAAGCAGGTCAAAGAAGATGACAAAGATGAGAATAGGATGAGGATGATGACTCCCCTTGGATGGAAAAAAAAGAGCAGAAATTAAGTTATGAGAAGGAAAAATAAAAATAAAACTACATTAAACTAGACAAACAACCCATGAGTACAAAAGAAAGTATACAATATACATGTATCATTTAATCAAGATAACCTCACCTGGAAATCAACATCATATGTGAAGATAATTTCCTTGTTCTCTTCGACCTCTTGAGGATTGTTGGAATTGACAACTGTGTGTTTAGCATGAGGGTCACAAGTTGTCAAACGGGTGGTCTTTTCATCCCACTTTCCTTCAAATTCATGTTTAACACTGCACATCAACATTCATATTTGGAAAATCACTATTGCATACAAACCACAGATGTTAAATGGAATAACTTAATAGAACAAAACAACCACAAAAATACTGACCTGAATGCCTGAACCTCGAAGCCCACAATTCTAGCAGATTCAGTTAGTGTATCTCTATGATACTTGAGAGTAAAAGCCAAATGGTTGTGAATGAAATACTTCTCCTCCTTGCTCTGTGTATTTCAACAAAGTAAGCTCAAGAAAACATGTGGCATTCACAACAATAAACATTGTCCTATAATATAAAGAGCATACCCCACTATACTGCCCTTTAAGTCCAACATGGAAACCAAGTTGATAAACAATAGAGTCCGAATCCAACCGTTTTATGGGAACAACCAGAGGAAGGTTATCAAGGATCCTGCAAGGTAAAGATAGATCCATTATAAGATACAAGATGTCAAGATTGCAGCCAAGAACTGGCATGAAAAGATATGACAATTACTGAATGCCATACATGTTCACTCTATACTCATCATCAATCTTCTCTTTGAACTCTTTTGCAGTTTTCGCATCAAGTTTAAGCTTACACACAATATTGCACATTTGTGGTTCACGCATTTTAAACTGCAAATATGTCACTGAGTAAATAAGTTGATAACCATAAAATAATTAACAAGGCAAGAATTAAAATTTCATATAAAACATACCACATAACGAGAATTTTCGATGCGATCACCACGAAGCACTTCTCCAAGATTTTCAGCACTATCGACTATTTTATTTGGCGGACAATAAGGAAGAGAATAATATGTATATGGAAGCTGGGTCTTTGTTGAAGTCAATTTGTTTACTTTCACTTGCAATGGATCTCCCTGCACCATATAAATAGAATAGTTAGTAAATAAATAGATCTATGAATGTATTCTAGATATTCATTATTATTAATTAAAAAGACAAGACTGGACATATAGGAATATAGGGGTAGAAAACAATACTAACAAGCTAAATGAAGGAGGACAAAAGCTTATTACATACTAATTATGTGCACCCAATGCATCTAATAGGTGGTTAACATGTTAAAAGAAAAAATGGGGCATCAAAAACCATGCAAAGTAGCATAACTATCAAATGTAGACGTGCGATTGTCCATAAAGAAACAAATAGAAAAGAAATATAACAAGAAACAACAAAATGAAAGAACAAAGTAAATTCTTAGCACATGCACAACAGTAGGCCACAAGAGGTTGTAGAATCTAGGCACAAGAAAATCTAAATACTCATCTGCTAAGGAACAAAGAGGTCGCATTTAGATTTCCAAGACTCAGCTACCTATGATGAGTATTGGACAAGATGCAGAAGCCATAAACTGGCTAAAAGTGGAATAATTCTTCGTGGATTTGTGAAACAATGTTCAGAACAGACAAAATTCCATTAATTCTCGTCATCATAACAACACAAAAAACAAGAATCACAAAGTGTGTGTATGTGTGTGTCAAGTGAGAGTGTGAGGAGTTAACCTGTTAATTGTACATGAAAGGTCAAAATTAGTGTCAGGTAAACCAATCTTAACTATCCATATATAATTGCACAGCCAATATAAGCTCTTCTCAAAGTCTAACTTGACCCCTTACCCCCAAATAAACATATATATTTTAAATTTCTAATGACTTTGCTAATTGGAACAAAACAAAGTACATGAAAGTAGAGAAGGTAATATGCAACAACATGGCAAATAATACACTCTACTAGTTCCCAGTCCTTATATCCAAAATCCTAAAAAAAAATTCCAAAACCTTCAAACACAGCATGCTTCCACAGCAAACAGCCTACTTCTAATTACAAGCTAGGAAGCACGGATACAACATGGGTCACAAACAAAATTCACCACAGACATGCAGATAAGGCAAATTCTAAATATCCCAAGACATGACACAGTTATAATACATAAGAAAAAGGCTTATACATCGCTGGTGTAAAACTATTTTAGACCGTAGTCAATCACAACCCTTCATTTATGGTAAGACAGTCGACTTTTATAAAATTATTTCAAAAATCATTACAATGGTGGGTTATAATTAACTAACAGTGTAAAATGATTTTACACTAACGGTGTATGAGCATTTTACTCATAATACATTGTGTAAATTTAATATAAAATTAACATAAAACAAAAAAATTAAATCACAAGAATTCCAATTAATGTAGAATTCCAATTAGTATCAGTATAAAACTTTAATAAACAAAAGTAAAACATAAATTATAAAAATGCAACTAACAGCATTTTTTCTTAGGTGAACGCATCTAACAAGTTGAGCTTAAATTCCATCAACCGCCAACGTTAAACCATTCGTCCGAGAAAGTTTAACATTATCATTTATCATAGTAACTAAAGCGGATCAAATAATCGAAATGCGTCACAATCACATTACCGAAGCAACTAATAAATCTCTCCACCGACACAAGATCGAAGTCAAATCAACACAAATAACAATGACAACAACACTTCTACACATAAAAGGCACCGCAACACCGTAACTTTTGCTACATTATCACACAAGAAAATGCAAACAATAACCGGAAATCACAACTTCAATAACGAAGTTAAACAAAAAAAAAAAACAACGTAACAATGCAAAACAAATATAGCATCTGTCATATTCATCTCAGATCTCAGATTCGAACGCACAGATCGAGCGATTAAGGAGCAGATAAACGGGAAATTTCGAAGAATAAAAAACCTAAGAAAAAAACGTGCGAGCGCGTGAAATGGAAATGGAAATTGAAATTGAGCGAACCTTCTGGAAGTCCTGTGGAGCGACGCCGGGGAGGTAGAAGCAGAGAGCGCCATGGACGAAGAGCGAAAGAAGGATCGCAGAGAACGCGAGGGATCTCCAAAACGCCATGGCGTTCGAGATCAAAACGACAATGAACGATAGATAATAGAATAGATAGATCTGTGTGTGTGATTCGAATTGTTATGTTCGTTGAGACCAGAGAGAGTGATATAATAACAAGGGGTGGTGAAGAACGAGGTGAAGCTTTTCTCTCCGGTTACTTATGGGTACAGTTATTACTATACTCTCCTCATTGATTTGCCACGTCACTGCTTCAACTCAAAGCGAGGGTATGATCGGATTTTTATAGCTTTATATTCAACTTGTCAATGGTTCTTCAAGTCAGATCTGCAGGAATAGTAAATACTAATTTTATGTTTCCTTCATAGGAAAGAAAGAAAATATATAAATAACGATGTATTTTTTTTCATTGTATATTAAGTGTGAAGTATATTCAGAAAAAAAGTGTGAAGTATTGTTAGTAATTAATCTTTATTAACCTTTAAATCTTCTTTGTCCTAATTGTTTAATTCAAATTTTAACCATTTTTTTCTTTATTTTTCTTTCATTCAGCCAAATGGATTTTAAGGATCTATTTGGTACTATAAAAGAAGAAGAAAATAAGATAAAGGGAAAAAAGTTTTTTTTTTTTTAAAGGAGGAAAAAAAGTTTTAAAAAAGATGGAATATTTGATTTTTCTTTTCTACAGGTCAAAATTTTATTTAAATAAAAAAAAGTAAATAGTTATCCCTTTTTTCTTTTTTTTTTATCCAATTAAACATACCATTTTAGAAAAATAAAATAGAAAATAAAAAAGAATGCTTCTGCTTCAGATCTGGAAGAAGTCTCTTTTTCAGATAAAACAAATGTTGAAGATGGTAATCTTATTCAAGTGCACTTTGATGACCAAGCAAGTTTGGTATCGATTCTAATTTATGTAGTTTTATTAAAACGATGAGATTATTAAAATCTTAAGTTAAAAGAATGGTGTCGGATCTCTAGCTCAAAAGGGAACAATATAGGGATGTGTTCATTCACTCCCTAAACAAAAATAAAACGTCATATAATTAATAATTAATATAATATACTGAAAAAACAATATTATACTTATGGTGATATTTTGAAATCTCTTAAGATGTTAGGTTAGATTGTCACGTCTTATGAAAACAAAGTTTCGGATGAAAAAACAAAAAGAACATAAACATTTTATAAGTTACCTATTCCTGTTAAATCAAACCATATGTCAAATTAAATTATTCCCAGAATACACATTTTTTCTTTACCTTAATTTTTCATTTTTCGTAAAATATTTTGTTAAACTTGAAAAAAAAAATGGTGTTTCCCAATTCCCATGTGCCAGAAAATGTTATTTACCTTGTCACCGACAAAGTTCCAGCTCAGTTGCTACTGGCTACGGTTTGTCTTTTATCTCAGACTTTTTTTATGTTATAGAAAATTTAACATTTATAGAAAACTATTACATGAAATTTCCAAGAGAGGGTATAGTTTATATATTTTGAAATACCTATTTGTACATAATATTTTTAAAAATTTATCACAAATCAATATATTTTAAGTTTGACGTACCCTTCAATAATGAAACCAACTTTATATAATTGACAATAAAAAAAATATTAATTTAAAAAAAAACTTCAATATGAAACAAATTTTGTCCTTTTAACTTTTATTTATTATAGTCATAGACTCATAGTAAAACATACCCTAAGAAGATCCTTGATATTTGGCCCACGTGAAGTCTTAAACTTTGAAGTGTAAATATCCAGCAAGGTTGATCATATGAATGAATAGTCATACTATAGAATTCTTGCTGAATTAATGCATATTCTAGAACTTTTACATGACACCAACTAATTAATCTTCCTCCTTCAAGATCGACCCATTTTGAGAGGTAAAGAGATATATGAGATTTCTATCTAATTGACATATATGTACATGTGATCGTGTGTGATCGCGGATGGACAAATCCAAACTCAGTTTCAAAAAGAAACTTCTTCCTTGCTTTTGTCTTGATCGCCATATAACTTCAGTTTATAGCTTCTCCACCTACAAACCAAACACGCTTAGCACATAGCAGAATCAAAATGATGTGAAAAAAGAGGAAATGAATTGTGGAAACATATCCAAAAATGAAGTCAAAGGAGCCATGTTGGTTGAAACTTGAAAGCAAGAAACTCCCTCATATCCTTTTCTCTTTTTACTTATATATACTTGCCTAACTCTTTTGCCTCGGATGCCCTTGCTCTCTGCCACGCACAAAAAAATCAAATCAAATAAATAAATATAAGCTACCTTGAATTTGATCATCAAATAGCTAGCAACTATATACTCATATACCCTTGTAGCATTGTCTACTAACTAGAAGTAGGTACCTGCATTGTTTCCAACTTCCAAGCATCTATCTCGGAATTGAAGTCATAAAAGGAACTTGCTGCAGTAAGCTTCAAAGAAAGGAACTGCAAGAAAAGCCAAACGTGAGATGGTATATTAATTAGTATAAAAGGCTATGTTAAAAGTATCTTCTCCTAACAAAAAATGAACTTCTACTCTTCTTTTTGACTTTTGATCTCTTACATCTACTTGATGCTGCAAGGACTGCACATGGTGTATGATTTCATCCAACATTACTGCCATGCCCATTGTCTGCAACCATTAATGAAAATTAAAATATAAGAGTTAATTTGGTTCATGATCAAGTTAGAATTGCACAAAACTTGGAGCTTTAATTTTAATTAAAGGAAAAATGTCTTCACCTTGTAACACCCTGGAACAATATTCTGTAAGCACCTTAATTTCTCTTTGATTTTCCCTCTTCTCACCTGAACAACAATAAACTTTCATATTTGATTGTTTTTTATTTTTGCCTTGGCTTGAAGAAATTAAAGTGGAGTTAGGAATTATATATACACACCCTTTCTGCTAAATTGTGATTATCAGTAGCTACTTGACCCCTTCTAGCCCTGACATTAACCACTTCCTTTGCTTTCTCTTCTGGTGCATTGTTTTTCACTCTCTTTCCTCTTCCAGGGCTCTGAAATTATTCACATAAAATAACAAACCAAATTCAGTCTTGCTCTTGCATACAATTTTCTTTTGGTATGGACATAGGTATCCTTCACTTGTTCAAGTGAGGTAGGACCATTATTAACGACAAAGTTTTTTCTCCGAGTATTTAACGCAGTTGCAAACCAAGGACTCGAATTAGAGACCTATGGTTAAGTTAAAACAACCTCACCCCAGTTGATTTAAGTGTTTGGTGATTTCTTGCATACAATTTTAAACATAAATATCTAACACAAAACCTGCTGCATGGAGAAGAAAAGTGGAAGAAATTTACATGTTTGGTCTTGCTTCCACTCTCAGAAACTGCAGGAGTTGAGTTATTAGCTGAACTGGAGTCAGGTAGATCCATTGATTTCCTCTTTTTACCTTCATGGACCTCATTTTCTGCTTGCAAAATTGGGAGATCTAGAGAAACAGGAAGTGCATTGTGGTTGTTGACATTATGGAAGAGAAAAGGGAAATCTTCTTCCAAGTTTCCTGGAAACTCAGGTTCTTGGGGACCTAAGAAGGTGTCACGAGAAAAAGGTATTAAGTTTGAATTCTCTAGCATATACAATTGGTTCATCCCTATGAATTGGTTTAGGAGTTCCATGCTTGGATCAATGTCTAAGAATGGAAATGAAGGTCCAATAATGCTTTGCAAATTTTCTGTGAATTGATCAGCCATATGATTTTTAATGAAAGAGTGATCGATGAGTAGGGTTTATGAGGTGTATTTTAACTAGTAGTATTTGGATAATATGGGTTACACTTGTTCTATTTATAATGTGGAATTGTGTGGCTACATTGGTGAATAGGGCCATTATGAGGTGGCCACGATAATGGAAGAGCTATGATATTTTAAGAAAGGTAACCGAATGCATCAAAGATTATATATAAAAATAAGATTTATTTTTTCTTTTATTGGAAAGTTTTACTTATTAGACAATAATTAGTATTTTATAAATTTAGAATTTTTATATTATTTAATACGTGGAGTTGCATACAAAATAATTTTATATGTATATGTGATTGGTTAATTAAAAAAAAGTAAATCAATCTGAAATATTGTAAATGCCTATACACACAAGTTGCATACAAATAGAAAATAATTATAATGTATATGTAACAAAATTACCACCATAAAAACTGAGAGATTTAAATCATAAAATATATATTTAAAGTCAAAAGTTATGAATTGTAATAGTATTGTTTAAATTTATTTATTGATATAAATTTCCTTATATTGTTATTATATTATAATTTTTTTTGCATAAAAATACGTAAGTTATATGTTGCGTGAGATTTGTCAAATCAAATTGTAAAATAAAACTCTTTTGTCCTTTTTCGTAAATTTTGATATTTTTGTCCATCTATAACAAATTTTACATTAAAAAACAAAATTTTGCATTGTATGTGATTTTTGGGGGCTTTTTTTTTATAATTTTTACAATTATAAATACTTCGTTTATTTTGGGGGGCTCAAGCTTCTATAGTTTTTTTCCCTAGTTGAAAAAAATTAGACATTTTAATTCATTTGTGTTTTGGTATCATCATTCAAATTTTGGCTGTAGTGGGGAATTAGAAAAGTGCACTTGTTTAGTGCGGAAACATGCCCTTGGTGCAAAATCTTCCAAAATATATGACCTTTCTCCTTCCTTATTGTATGCTAACGTGAGTACCATAACTTATCATTCTTTTTTTCTTTTTCCTTTCTTGTTTATTAATTATAGTGAACATTGAAGTGAAAGAATCATCATAAAAGATATCTTAAATCAAGACTTAGATCAAGAAAGGAAGTCACCAAAAATTAACTTCGACCACAACAAAACCTTCACACAGCCAGGGCATGCTCAAGGCTTGGGGGCTTGTATATCGGACATTGGATTGAAAGAATCATTGTAGAAGACATTTTCAATTGAGACCGAGATTAAGAAAAGAGGCCGAGATCCGAAACTGTGATTTCGACAGGGAAAGCAACAAACCTAAAGGTAATTAAGGAAAAATAGGGTTAAGAGATTAATTAAAAATCATAATCCACGCCTAAATATAATCTCAAACAACTTGACCCAATGGATAAAGTCAAAAATGTTGACAAGCATATATATATATATATATATATAAAAGTATTACTATTCTCCGAATGAAATAATATTTATTGATTCTGATATTAATTGGATATTTTGCACAGAAAATTGAGTCTTTACTTAAAAATTGGAATGCCTTTTGCAAGTATCACCCCTTTGACTACAGCTAGGCCATTGATGTTGAGAAGAAATTCATACTTGAAGTGAAAATTCAAAACTTAAAAGTGAAATAAGTGTCTCTTGGTAGAAACACTACTACTATCTTTTAATATTCATACTAGCTTTAAAACATAATAATAATTGAAATAAATTTGAACTATTTCTTCGAACCCCCTCCTATCTCACATGTTGCATGCATAAAAAAAATGTATCTATTTTATTAAAGTCTAATTGATGGAGTAAAATGCAGTAATATTATAAATTGGTTCCATATTTGACAAATATGGGTTGAAGAATATGGTATCTTAGGTTGGTATAATTTGTCCTGACATGGTTGGTTATTCTTCTGTCGGTAACATATTTACACAGAAAATCCTACTGTTGAGTTTTATTCTTGCTGTAGCCAAATGAAATTTGTTGTTGACATTGGTGGTGGGATTTTGATTACTGAGACTACAATATATTAAGTAATACTACTATATTTTTCTTATAGTAAGGTACATTCTTTTATTGGTTTATATGGTTCTAACTAATTTAGGAATAATTGTAAAAAAAAAAAACTAATTTAGGAATAAGGTGACAATGAGACTCGTAAAATTTCACTTTTCTTGATTATTTTATTGAGTTTAATAAATCATTACGCTAGATTACTTTTTGGCTTTTATTATTTACTTCACAAAAATTAGAAAAATGTAAAATCAAAAGATATTTTTTATAATTATTTGAAATTGAAAACGCTATCTATTAAAAGTAAATAGTAATAATTAAAAATAAAAGCACCCTGAAAAGGTTGCCACTTTGTTTTGCTCCCCATTACCAGCATTATTCCATATATAGGGACTAAAATATATTCTAGGTCATGACTCGTAAATCAGTAAATTTTGATTTAGTTTCTTAATAAAAAAAAATGTTGTTATGGATATATAACGTATCAAAATATTTGTTTTTAATGCTTGATATTGTATTTTAATCCATAATAAATTAACAAATTTTATTTGTAATCTCTAATAAATTGTATTTATTTTATTTTAATCCCTTTTAAAAAATTGGATAGGAACTAATAACAAATTATATACATATATTAGAGATTTTAAATAATTTTTTTATTACGGATTAAACGCAAATACTTTTATATAAAAAAAAATTTAAATTTTTTTTTTATCAGGAACCTAAAATAAAATTTGTAAATTTATCAGAAATTTAAAATATATTTTAGCCATTCAGTTAACTAGAATTTTTTAAAAATTGATCTTCTTATATGAGATTTTTACTTAAATGCAAAAATCTTCAGTATCAAAATCTCATGGTTTTTTTTCTTTCTTTCTTTCTTTATTTATTTATAAACTAAGATTTTACTCTGATGAAAATATCACAGGACAAAATCCAAATTCCAATTTTCCAAATAGGATATTGTGATGTTGTATATTGTGCATACAAATTAACTGTTCCTTTAGAATGCGATCCTTTTTGCAATATGTTCTTCTAGCTGTTCATATTTGAAGCCACATAAGCATCTTATGGTGCTTTTATTTTATCAGTACCATGAATTTTTCTTATTGCTCCACCAGATCAAAATTGTTACTATGTTATATCGAGAATATATATAGAGGGCCATTAGCTAGCTCCACATGAATCAATGTGTGAGAGAAAAAGACAAAAAATATAGCTTTTCTCAGTGAGCAAATCATATTAAGAGAGTGTGATTGGTCAATATAGCAACCATGCACCTTAAACATGAATTTCAATGTACATATGAAATGGAGAGAAAAATTTCTTTCACCGACGAAGAAGATTTTGCTGTTTAATCCAAAATATTTGGCCATTAAACTTATTTAATAAATAGTATATATGAAGTCATAGAATGAACCTATGACTTCATATATACTATTTCAAAATTACTTGACCGGCTCTAATAATATTAATAAACAACTTATATATATATATATTAATTAATTAATTATAAGTAACAAAACTCTAAACCGACAAAGGAGAAAGTATAGATCACGAATTTAAATATCTCTCGTTACCATTCTAATAAAATCAGTAAACTAATACCGTGAACGTTTTTGTCACATTTTATTTTCCTTTTACAAAAATACATATATACTTAGTTTGAAAAAATGAAAATATATCTTCCACATCAGTCAACTTACCCATGCATTTGTTGAAGGACACCTACTGAGTTTAACTCGATAAAATAATATAAAAATATTTAATTAATCAAGAAAATCTAGCTAATTTAATTTAACATCGTAAATGAATTATTATAAATTCAAATTCTCTGCTATTTGAATTTGATTTCAACTGATTTAAAAAAGAAGAATAGCACATATATCTTTTATCACATGTTTCCGATAAGAGTCTAGATCTGTAAATTAGGTTTTGTTACAAGCTTATATGACAACAAACAGAGGATTGAAGAGGAATATTAATATTAATACTGTACCAACGTTCTTCTTCCATACAATGTGGAAAATGGACCTGTTTTCTTTTAAAATAAAAAAGACAAACTACAGTTTTTTTTTTAATTTGTAACCCCACTGACACCATATAAAGCCATAACACCATAATTATATACTACTACATAATAGGCTGTTACGTGGCTCAATTGTAACACTATATATGTATATGAAGCCATAAAACCTAACCATGGCCGCAGAATTCAACGTTAATTTCATAGGTTAAAATATGTTTTAGATGTTTATAAATTAATGAATTTTGTTTTAGGTTTTTAGTATTTTTTTAAATCCTAATATATCAAAAAAATAAATTTTTAGTCCTTGATATTTTCTTAGTATATGATAAATTAATTTTTTTTATTTTAGATCCATAATATACGTCAAAAAAATTGTTATTAGTCCTATCAAATATTTTTTAAAAGAACTAAAATAAAATGAATAGAATTTATTAGGGATATATGAAATAAAATTTGTTAATTCGTGAGAGACTAAAATAAAATATTAAAGAATAAATATTTTTTAATATAAAAAATCAAAACAAAATTTATTTTATTCAGAATGTTAGTTAATCATGAATCTAAAACATATTTATCTGAAAAAAAAACTATTATGCAATCATATACTTGGACAATTTCTAAAAAATTAAGTGACAAGAATTGGTCTACTTTTTCTTACCCACAAGGTGATTTGATGATTGATGATTGATATGATGCCCACTTATATTTTGTTTTTTTTGAAAGGCAATGCCCACTTATATATGTCTAAATGCATCCTTCACATCCTATGGCTGAGAAGGGAACATTATATTTAAAAGTTGAAAATTATTAAGTGGGTGCCTATGAAATCAACTATATATAAAGGGAAAAGAAAGAAAACTCAATATCTCAACAGTTCATTAATATATTAACTTGGATATATAATTACCGTGTCTGCATGCGAGTTAAGTCATTTACAAATTTATCATTTTTATATTCAACAATCGCAATGCACAACTTGCTATATATAATAAGAATTATTATTTTTATAAAAATTAATTTAAAAGTCATAAAATAAATTCTAATAACATAACAGTAACATGTAAAGTACACCACTTATATTAAACTAAAATTATCTACTATTCAATAATTTTTAAAGTTTATGCAAGTATATATATTACCATAATAATACTTTTGTTTTCTTATCTGAATCCTTTTATATATTTCAATAGTTGTGTTAGATAGAAAAAAATATAATAATATCAGCATGCAAATGTTAAATGTCAAATAATAAATAAATAAACATTTCAAAGAAAATGAAGAAAAAGGTAAAAATTTACCTTAATTAAAGAAAGAAGATGAAACCATATAAAAATAAATACATCAATAACAGCAAAAAAAAATAAAAATGAAGCAAATAAGCAAAACAAAAAAAAGTAAATCCGTGCGTTATATATGCATGCATCGTTATATTAGATTTTAAATCCTTGCGTTACACGAATTCGTTTAAAATTATTATGATTTTTAGCTATAATAATTCATATAATAAAAAATATTTATTTATTAAAATGTATTATTTATAAAAGTATAAACATTTATCTTGTAGAATATACATGTTAAAACCACTTAGTATAAAAATCAATAAATTTTAATTATGTAAGAATTCATGATTGAATATTAACTTAAAAATAAAATTTTCTATTAATAAGTATAATTCGATTAAATTATTTGTTAAAACTAAAAATAATAGTATTTTTTAATGTCACCATATTATTTATGTCCAAACTAATCACAATGTATACTAAAGTTTGGTAGCAGGAGGCATCATTACAAATGTCACCAAAAATCAACATCACCTAACAAAAACCCAAATTACTACAAAATCCACGGAACACCAAAAGAAGAAAATAACTGTAAGACCAAAAGACAACATAACAACCCGTACAAATTTGCTTGTCCAAAAACATCATTTGAACAAAACAAGACATTACCAAATTAGATCTTGTACCTTTTAAAGTAATAGAGGTTAATTAAGTATTGAATTCTACATTTTTGTTTGAAATTTGGTTTTTAGTCCTTCGATAAATGTTTAATCACTCAACATTTCTAAACTTTTTTCTAAAAAAAAATTTTAGTCTTTAAATAAAAGTTAATTTGTCAAAATTTATAAACTTTTTTTGTTAAGATTTTTAGTCTTAAACTTTTAAAAATTCAATTTTTAGTTGTTGGAAATCCATTAAATGAATAAAAAAAATGAGATTCAAACTTTTTTTTCGAACTAAAAACCAAATTTTGAATAAGTTTAAGGTTTTCATTGGTTAAACTTTTGTTTAGGGATTAAAATACTTAATAAAAAAAAATTTAAGAACTTTGAACACTCAAATTTTGTTTAAAGATTAAAAATCAAAATTTTAAAAAGTTTAATAACTAAAAACATAACTAATCCAACAATTAATGACAAAATATTAATACATAGCAACAATGGTGAAATGATGATAACAAAGATGACAGTGATAATGATGGAGATAACGATAATGTAATAATAGACATGATGATGTGATGGTGTCTTGATGGTGATGACAACAGTAATAAAATAATAATAATAACAACAACAACGACAATACTAATATCGTAGTGAAAATGATGATGATTAGAAAATGCTTTAAAAATTATAAACCAAATTAAAAATAATCTATTTTGAAAATAAATTTAAAACTATTTTGAAATTAAATTAAAAGTTGACTCAAATCCATTTTTATCAAAAACATTTCATTTTAACTTTCAAAATTAAGAACCGAAAACTCATCACTCCAAACAAAACTTGACCTAAAATTTACTGGTTTTTGTTTTGAGCTGAATCTCGAATCTCACATTATAATCACATATCATGAGCATCATAAATGCGCACACCACTCCAACGCAATCTACTAAAAATCTATAGAGACACATGTTTTTGCTTTGAATAACGCCACCATCGACCTCTTCATCATCCTCATGAGTCATGTCCACTTACTATTTGACACAACCCCTCTACTGCTGGTGCTGGCTAGCATCTTATCCAAGACTCACTTCTTGAATCCTAAAATTATACTTACTAGCACTCATGTGTGACTCCAATATTCACCCACTGAAATTCCACACTACAATGCCACTTACGCATCGATCAAAGCATATATTTTAGCACAACCACTCCTTTAAAATTTGTCCTACAGTTTCACTTAATTTCCGAACATTCTTTAGGATTCAAAATCCAACATGATACGGCATAATAGTCTAACCTGCCCCTAGTAGCATTTTTCCACTGCTAAGGGAGCATCTTTGTCATTTCAGAGATTTGATATCTTAAAAAATCCTAGATTTGAGTCTAATTTAACCATACAAAACTAATTTACTATTGGTAAGATTTTTCTTCCAGTTATATGCACTAATTTAATTATATTACTAGTCGGTTGAATATTTGCGAGTGATCTGATAATTTTGACAATATCAACTTAGAATATGAGTTTAAATTTAATTCAATTCTATAAAATCTACTTGCTAACATGATGGTTCTCTGTTTATATATACTAATTTGACCATATTAGTAGTCAGTTGAACATCTAGAGATGGTTCAATAAATCCGACAACAATTGTTAGGATAAACTCTAAACTATTTTTCCCTCTTATTTCTTTGAAAATTATAGAGAGCTAACCAACATGACCAAACTACAACAAACCAAACAAACAACTTGCTCTTTTACTACATTTTGAGCCTCACAATTCAGTAATCCCCAAAACTGTACAAAATTACACTGGGGATCATTGTTAGGGATGGCAATGGGTAGGGTATGGGTAGGGTACTATAGTACCCGTCCCCATACCCGTGTTTGAAAAAAGTACCCGTCCCCGGCCCCATACCCGTGCGGGTAACAATTTCAATCCCCATCCCCATACCCTCTGGGTACCTATATACCCATACCCGCACCCGCGACCCGCACTTTTCATATATATAAAATTAAAAATTATATAAAAAAAAAAAAAAACAAAAACTTAGGAGATGTATTGGATTAGGATTGTTTAAGATTTGAATAATTTTTTTTTTTTTGTAAAAATGTCTTGGGTATTCAATCAAGATTGTTAAATGATAAAAAATAATCTAATAGTATTCAATCAAGATTATCAAGATTTTTTTTTCAAAGGGCAACGAAATCTTGTGGTATTCAATTGGGATTTTGAATAACGCAAAAAAAAAAAATCATCTGTTATTCAAAATTATAAAGATTTTATGAATTTTTTTTAATTGAATTTTGGTAGATTTTATAGACTTTTTAGTTGATCATATAAATACCAAACCCTACAAACAATCACATTCAACTATGAGAGACTTTTCTTTTTCTTTCTCATCTCAAACTTTTTTATTTATTTCATTATTTTTTGCTTTGAAGGCGGTGACATAATCTCTCACCCACACATTTTTTTTTTTTTTTCAAGATGAGACTTTTCATATGATTTTAATAGTAATGTGTTCATACATCAAAATCACTATGAATCAATTTACAAGCCTACAATGTAGTCCACTGTCTCATTCATTTTAAGTTCATAAATTTTTAATGAAATGAAAATTTTCATAAAAGAAATAGATCCGAGTCTAGAAGAAGTTTTAACTCGGGATAAACAATCAAGTTAAAGTTTTAAAAGACCTTTTTAAACTATTGCAATCAATTTTGAAAAAATATACAATTTAACGTAGGAAACAAAGAGCAATGTTTGGGATGTTATAAAACATAGACAACTTTGGATATTCTTCAAGTTAAGCGGATGATTAATGTTTTGATCATCATATATTTTTTGTTGAATTATTTGATTTATATTTTGATGACATTATTGATTTTATGAGTTAAATGAAACATTTTATATTTTTTACTAATATTTTGTTATTATTTTTCACTATTACTTTATGAAAATTTGTGAAAAATATATCTCAAAATGAGTTCATGTACATTAGGTGAGATGATTCAGTTTATGATAATTTATGATTAGTGATCTTGTTGCACC
Organism: Amphicarpaea edgeworthii; assembly: GCA_014843725.1. Classification (NCBI taxonomy): domain Eukaryota; kingdom Viridiplantae; phylum Streptophyta; class Magnoliopsida; order Fabales; family Fabaceae; genus Amphicarpaea; species Amphicarpaea edgeworthii. The sequence goes on along the minus strand of CM026324.1, from coordinate 17,321,298 downwards.
GGGGCAATAAACATGCATGAACCATTTCACGAAGTATGTGTCCGGATAATTAGCTCGCGGTCTTCCGATCGAAAAACAACGTCAATGAAGACATATAGGTGTACTATTACGCGGTAGTGATTCTAATTTTCCATGCATTTCCCATTTATCACTTAACGACGGAACTTTGCTTATTTCTTTTGAGGATCGGCGAATCAAATTATATTTCTGTTCCAATTTTTGTCTCTTCTTCTCCCTCTGAATCACACTTTTCCTTGCCATAATGGTTCATTTCCTATGTTCAATAATATTTCCAAGCACACTCTTGTTGGTTTGTGTTTAATAGTTTTGAATTTATTTTTTTTTAGAAATCCATAAAATCTTTTCAAATCTTATCTTATAAATATGTGAAATCCTATATTCTAAATCCATTAAATCCAAATTATAAAATCCTAATCACAAAATCTTAAAAAAATCTTAACAGTTTTTAGTTTCTACAAAATCTTAAAAATCTTTAAGACTTTTTTATGCCAAAAAAGTATTTTAAAATCCTAATCCAATACACCCTTATATAATATTAAAATCAAACGAATATTGATTTATATAAATAAATAACATTACAAAAATAATCATTCAACATAAATTTAAACAAAAACTCTAATTAAACAGGAAAAACTAATATATTTTTAAAACTAATTAGTTTATAATTATATATTAAAAATAAAACATAAATAGATATAATATTTTAACTTCATCATCCGAATTAATTTCTCCATATTTTGTAAATGCTTATTTCCATAGTTTCTATATTGCTTTAAACTACTAATACAAATAAAAATTAAATCATAATAGAATATCAAAATTAACATATAAAAAGAATAATTAAAATAATAAATAGATAATTGAATAATTTAAATAATAAAATTATAATATATTAATTAATATGTATATACATAAGGTGCGGGCGGGGCGGGGTGGGTACTACGGTGCATCTGCACCCGCACCCATCCCCATGAGATTTTGCGGGTAAATACCCGCCCCATCCCCATCCCCAAATATGCGGGTTATTACCCTACCCGCGTATGGGTATTTTTGCGGGTGCCCGTAGGGTCTGGGTCCATATTGTCATCCCTAATCATTGTGAAGTGTTGGACATACATTCCACCAACTCAAACACCTAGACCATACTGTAGAAGAAGAATCAATGCACATTCAAAATAACAAATGCGTGCTTTCCTCAACAGAACCGCATTTATTATAATACTCACGTATTCTACTCAACTAACTGAATTAAATCCCTTTCAAAATTACTATATAGTTATGCAACTTTACATGTTGTTTAGGTTATCCAAGTTAGGAAACTAACTTACCCCACAACCTTACATGCAAATTTGATTAAGAAAATAATCAAAATATGATTTTATTTTGTGATCCATTTTTAACACTTTCCAGAATTAATGAAAGAGGTTATTTTGTGAAAAAAAAATGAAATGGAAAGAGAGTGTACTAAGAAAAAGGAAAGGCAAGTAGCAATTGTCAAAGGAATGCAATTGCTAAACCCATGAGATTATTGGGCTGACCCAATATGTTGGGTTAATCCTGTCCAGCCCGATGTGGGAACTAGAAAATGTACAAATGATTGTGTTATTTCCGTTGCTGCTGATCAGTAGGGTTTTACTTTCTGCACCTCACAACACAATGCTTCCTACACCCTCTAAAGTTAGTGTGTTTGGGGGTGCAGGACATAAATGCCAGATCAGTATACATACACACTAACACACACACAATTGATTGTGGTGAATTTAGCCATATAATCTTAAGTCGCATATCATTATTGGAAAAAGTATTGAGTACAAAATATTAAGAAGTGAACAAAATTTGGTGTCAAAGAAGAAATAAGTTAAGATGAACATGTCAGAATATCTAAATTCAAGTTGAACTCGATCCCAGTTTGAAGTTGACAAATTCTTTTAGTAAATTAAATAAGATAATATTTTTTCTTTTAGAAAATAAACTATGCGGGGTGCTCTTGCCCCTTCTCAATTTTTAAAATTCACCAATAATAATAAAAAAAAAATTATTAATAAAATTTAGATTTTTTTTTATGTATATTTATATATTTCAACTCACTAAATTTAATTTTTATGTTGCATGATCATTGAACTTTGATTTTAATATCTAAGAGAAAAAGTTAGCTTGAAAATTTTAATAATACAAAACTTTATTCCTGGTTTTTTTTTACTGGTTATTACCCTTCACAAAATGACTGAACTAATGGCCTTTCCTTTCTTAACTTAATTTTAGTAAAAATGTCCTCATATCAATTCAATGATGAATACTCGAGCGAAATAAGGGCTTACTTTGTTAAATTCATTTTTACCCCTAAAACTAGTAAAACACGTATAATGTAAAAAAAAAAATCATAGAAAAAACATCAACAGAACTTTAAAAAAAAATCACATTCTTTTGCCATTTAATGATTACTCTATTAACGAAAAATATCAAATCAGTAATTAAGTAATGATGATATTTTTCTATTTACAAAATGCAATGATGCTCTTTTTTACACCTTTACATCATGATACAGAGGACTTGCTCATCATGGGTTGTCGTCCTCTCCAATAGAGAAAGAAAAAAAAAATGACATTAATATTATTAGTATTATTATTCCCTAAACTTATTATTCAGTAGCATTTTATCATGGGTAGCATGTGTTACAAAATATGCTATCTGGGTAACACTATTAGCTGAAGTGATACCATAAGAAATATGAGTGGGGAAAAGGTGTACAACTACAACTCTACTGTATAATATTAGGAGTTTAATGGTGATGTATACTTGTATAAAATAATTATACACTCTTTAAATAATTATAATTTTTTTTATGATAAGTATATTGAGTTTTATAATAGAAATTAATATTTATGTATCATCAATAAAATAATTTTACATTATTGGTCAATTATAACCTATAATTTTAATAATTTTTAAAATAATTTTATAAAATATCAACTATTTTATCATAAATAAAAAATTATAATTAACAAACGATATAAAATAATTTTACATTTTCGATACATCATCCTTTTTTTTCTTTATAATACTATCTTACTTTTTTTTTTTATAATATTATCTTAAAATTCATATACACGAAATTTATAATTATTTGATAGAATTGTTACACAATAAACGATTAATTTAGATTGTTATTAAAAAATAAAAAAGAGAATAAAGAGAATTTAGTAAAATTATATTTATTCCATAATAAATATTATTTTTTTTGAAATACTTAATTTTCTTAATTCATAGAAAACAATCTTAAACCTCATTAATTTTGGGAAGGAGGAAGTAATATTACTTTGCAGTGTTTGAAGAGCGTAAAACCTGGAGAGAATTAATGTAGAAAATTGATTGTGAGGCAAACAGGACCTTGACCCAAAACGTGGAAGTTATTCTAAAGTGTAAAATCTGAAGGCAGAGGCAGAGGGTCGGGCATAAAGGGAGCCACATGGTCCCCTAAAATGGTCAATTTGCCAACGAAAAGGCCTTCCACATCCCAACCATTATCAATATTTGGGACCCTCCATCAATGCTGCCACCATTATTTGTTTTGTGATAGGCTTTTGCCCACGCCTAATCTCACCCCATCATTTCTCCTTACCCACACATGCGCAGATGATTAGACAAAAAAGGTGCTTATATCACTATAACCATAGTTGATGGAAAAAGCTCCATTAAATGTGACTAGAAATTCTGACAAAATTTAGTTATTTCGTATTAATAATATGATCTAAATATAATTAAAAATTTCGATAATTACATATATGAATATGAAATAACATTATTAGAAGTGATAGGTAATCAATCAAGTCTCAATTCTATTAGAGATTGTTCAAGTGAAACAAGAGATAATTTTATATTTTACTGGTTATAGGTTGTAGATTTAAATTTTCGTATATATCTTTGAAATGAGGTAAATATTGTAAGTATATTTATAAACTTTCTTTGAGTTTGGAAGCTTAGATACCTTGAATTTGGATTGGATCAACATTTCCCCCACCCCTAAATTTTAGTATTAAAAAATTACTTTTTATAATAAATTTAGTATTTTAAAAGATTAGTTTTTCAAAAAAAAAAAAAAACCTTAATATCACGGTAAACACTTCAACCCTATAACATTTATCTGATATCATTTATTTATTTTTATCTCTTTTTCTATCAAATTATATTACATATCATCTTTTTCTTTTTCTTTCTTTTTTATCTTTATCTTTTTATATTACGATATAACTAATATTAAGTGTTTAAATATCTTTATTTATTCATGGCATAAAAGAAAAAAAAATACAAAAGTGGTTCTAACACCTTTTATGCAAGTTTAATTTTTAACTGAGGTTTGGACATAATTAACCACTAGTTGTCCCGTAATTATGCTACCTATTAACGACACTTTTGGACTTCTTGCTCTAATTAAATTATGGTTCAAGAAAGAGAGAAAAAAGAATAATGTGTGCTTTTGTCCCCGGGGAACCTTTATAGATCAATAGTATAATATATGGCATTGGACTTTCGGGAATGCTATAGTATCACCATTTACCAAACTTATGATTAGACGATTTTGTGGACCCATGTGGAAGCCACTCGCCATCACACATGCTACCACACCAAGGGGAGCGTAGTAGCTTCACATTGTGGATACATATGTCATCTAATATTTAAATGGTTGAAGGGATTCATAAAATAATAACAGGAGATGATGGGAGTGATTAAAGAAGGGGTGACATTTAGATATCATGTGATTATATATTATGAGATAATTTATTTAGTGAAAAATCATATGTTTAATTATTGTTGTATGTGAAATTTTTTTGAATTAGTGTTAATCACAGTATTACAAATAAGATTAATTTTTTTATCAAATGAACTGAATAACACTGGTGTTATGACATAACTAAAAGAGGTGTAGGGTTAGGTGGATAAGAGAACTTAGATTTATAAATTTTAATTTGTACTACTTGGAATATTTCTTTAATTGTGAAAAATTTAGAGCTTTATAATAGGTTGAAGCCTTGATAGATAGCAACATTCTCCTTTTAGGAAGGCCAATACAGTTTACCTGGATTAAATGTCTCTATCGGTTTGGTTTTCATGCTGACAAATAAATTTATGTTTTTTTATTAACTTGTTACTAGTAATAGTTTTAATTAGCAGATAAAATCGATGAAGTGTACTTAACTAACTAACTGAATTGTAAAAATAGTTCGGACTGAACTGAATTGAAGTGTGTAATAATTCAAACAATTTGAACTGAATCAAACTACTGTTTTGAATTATTTGAACTGTTGGAACGGTACTCAATAAACATATTTTAAAAGTATTTTTATTTTTTAATCTCATTAAATATATTTTAGTTCGATTTAAACAATTCAATCCAGTTCAAACATATGCTTTTTTTTATTCAAAACAACCCTAGTTTAGCTCTGTTTTTTTTACACAATTTAGTTTGGTATTAATTCCTTTTAGTTCAGTTTTTTAACGACCTTAGTTTTTATGTTGATTTTATTCCCTATAATAATTTAATAGATCGATTTTTAGTCTCTATATTCTTCCAAAAACACAGGCTTTTAGTCTCTAATGAAAAATTGAAACCGCTTCACTTTTGGTAAACAAAAAGCATCTTAAATTTTTAAAGGGACTAAAATCAATTGTTTTTTATAATATTTTAAAGGACAGGTCATCTTTTTAACACATTTTTTTATTAAAAAATATTAGAAAATACAAAATCACTAATGAAGTTTATAAATAAGAAGTGAGGAATATCAAATATTTTAATTTTTAATAAATTTTGTTCAATAATAATAGTAATAAAGAGTGTTAGAACTTAAAATGTCTTAGTAACATTTCTTAAAAGATTCCTATATAAAGTGACTTGGTGCCTTAAAAAATGCATCATTACTTCAGTTATTTCAGTAGCATATTGTCATCACGAAATTCAAAATCCAATGTTTTTTTTTACATTCTATTATTATATATCTAGTAGTTCTTTGGTAACCAAAGAATCTAGTACTTCTTTGAAGCCATTTGTGGCAGCAATGTGGCTGAGAAAACAATCAGCCATAAAAAAATAAAAAAAATAAAAGCCCTGGCCCCTTGTCATGCAGGTTTTCCTCTTAATTGATGTATGGTACGTATTGGTGTCTAGTTGTTAAATTAAAGTAGCTAGCTATTAGGGAAAAAAAGGGTTTGAGAAAATAGAATCATAAATTTCCTTTTTGCTTAGAATATATATAATAATATTATCAACTAAGAATCAGGTATATATAGATCAAGGTGGATCGAGTGGAGTGGAGTACATTGATGGTGAGGACTGAGGATATGGGTTCATTTAGGTTATCTGAATATGGATACAGATGAAAGAGGGTTCATTAATTAGTTCAATTGTAAGTCTCTGATTTTATGAGGCATGTAAATGTAAATGCTCACATTGATTTCAATTCAATTAATTAAATGCATGAGAAAAAGAATGATACAATAGATTTATATAAATTTATTGATTTTTTTAAGTATATTTTTTTATTTAAAAAAGCTTAGGTGAATTTGTTCCATGATTTATTGATAATCATGGTGTATAAAATTCTTTTAATTACATACAATGCAAACAAAATTAGTTTACCAAAAAATCAATAAAAAAAAAATTACTCAGATATTTTTACATTTAATTTTTCCTACACTCCATTAATACTTCTTATTTTTTTTTCTTTTTATATTTCATCATATCATCTATTATATTTTTTTTTCTTTCTTTAACTAAATATCAACTAGTATTTAAATATAAAAATATTTTTATTCATTAAAAAAAAAAAACACTCGAGGTATTCCACCTCATCCTTATCGACCATTGAGCATACCCATCTTTGTTTACTTCGATGTATCGAGTTGAATTATATATATATAATTAAATGATAATATAAAATTATTTTATATTATATTACTGTTAACATTAATCTCTAAGTATGATAGGACCCACACAATGTGACAAAAAAATAAGCGTGGGACCATGCAGCATAACTACATAGTGGTTGAGACCAGTGCACCACCACAGGCATGCTTTTCATGATCATATACGTTGGAAATGGTCGTCTGAGCTATCTAGTAGAACCACCCATTTGGACTGAACCATTTTTCTTCTTTTTTTAGGGTCAATTCTCTATCAAGCAATTGTCCAAACGGTTACGTGACAAATTATATGTGGTGCTCTCTAGAGAAGACGCGCGCATGTACAAAGACTACCAAATAATCATTATTACGTATCTGGACGAAACAGGGTCGCTTGTTGGGCATGGCGCCATAAAAAGGACAACTTTCTATGTGTGCATGTACACTGCCTCCCTAAAACTCATAATTTTTTTTTAATAATGTTATTTTGGTACAAAATAGTAATTAAATTTATCGATAATTAATTTTCATTAAAATTTTATCTAGTTATTTTTTATGAGAATTTTCATTTACAAAATTCAAATATGATATCATACTTGAGAAGTGTTTGCCGTGAGTTTATTATTACTCATATTAACAATTTAATAATTATAATTTCCTTCCATTTCATATAATACATTAGTTTTAATCTTATATAATTAAGTTTTTTTTACTTTAACAACGTAACTAGTCTTCGAAAGATAATCATGATTGTGCAAATTAGGTCGTGCTCCAATGACTATGAAGTTCCACATGGTGTAAGAGTGGAAATCAAAAGTAACTTATAAACACCCATGCATTTAAACTATAGAGATACTTAATTTTTACAAATACAAAATGGTGATAGTCACCAAACACTTAGGTGGATGAAATGAAACGACTGCATATTAGTTTGTAGAAAAAAATTAAATTTTAAAAAAGTTACCCGAGTTCTTACAAATTAGTTTATATGTTAGTTAATTTTAATTTAAAAAAATTCATTTCATTTTTTTTCTTATAAGTGTTTAAATAAGTTTACCCACACAAATCTATAAAAAAGATTAATTTAGGTATGTATCTCAATTCTGTTTAACGATTTAAAATTAAAACTATTTCATTTTAACTAAAATAAATGAATACTCAATCTTTGTAAAACAAATATATTAATTTTATTTTACAACAATGAAGATAAGAATGAAGATATTATATTATATATTGTTATTAGAACGAATTAATTTTATGTTAAGTAGTACTCGTTATATAATCATAATATATATTTATCTTATTTTATTCTTTAGTCCTCTGTAATCTATCGTGATCTTACGTTAAAACGATGGTGCATTTAGTTAGTCTTGATCAAATGCATGTGCTGTGCTGTGGAGGACCATTTTGCTTTGATTAATGTGGTCCTTATAACCTCATCTCATCTTATTAATTGTTATTTGCTATAGCCTGCTTTTATAGGTCAAGTATTCATAAGCTAAAAAGTAGATAATAAATTTAATATTTTTTTTTTTTGTCAGACAAAGACATTATAAAGAACATTTTTATTCATTGTAGTTTTTTCCACTATTTGCACCTTTTTTTTTCTTTCAAAAATTGTGTTTTATTATATAAAATAATATATTTTAAAATTCTCTAACAGATAGATTCACTAGAATGTAGATAAAAAAAAATTAAAAAATATTTTTTTTTACCAAAATATACACCAAAATTAATTTTTAATTTTAATTATCAACAACTAATTAATCTATCAAAATTTAAAAATCCAATTGCATGTGAAGGTGACTTTTCCATAATTTTTTTTCTCATTATATATATATTTGACATTTTAATTATAAACTTTTGTTTCATGTCCTCCATGATATATATGACATCTTTGATCGGTCAATTGGTATATATTTTGTTTTTGTTTTAATAAATATCTTCGTCTATTACTTGCAACATCACTTTTCTTTAATTTCCTCTTCTATCTTCTATTAACATTTGTTTATTGTCCTTTTCCTTTCAATGACTTTCTTATGCTCATTCGTCCTCATCTCAATAATTTCTTTTGATGATCCATAGCGGCATGCATCTTCTAATTCAAAATCTCAATAAAATGTAGATATATATCGATATATTGATTGATATTGATTTCACTCGTATTGATTGTTGTAGTGCACAATATACATTGATCTCTTATGGTTATGGGCGGTGGTTTATATAATGCTATTCACATTGGTATTTACAAATGCTTATCATTTAGAATTTTTAATGTTTTGCTTTAAAAAGAATATATTTATATTGTAATGATGCCTTAGTTAGGAAATTTATAGCCTTTTTCTAGTTAGAGATGAGACTTAATTTACTATTGAATTGTTCCTTATGTAGCCAATCAACCGCACGACTTATGTCGGGATTGGTATCTTTACTTATTCAATATTATAATTATGTTTGCTTTAAAAATAAATAAATTATATAGACTTAAATAATAGATTTTAGGTTTTTTTATATTCAAATTTCGCTTTGGTATAATTTTTTTCATTATTTTGAATCTTGATATATCTATGCATGCCATTTGCTTCTTGCCCGATAGTATTAAAGACATCTCTTTGTTGTACAACTTTTTCATTAAAATAAAAAAGAGAAGAAAATTAGTGTCTTTTTGAGCTAAAATGGATGGGCATGCAAGCTGCAATTGCATTTTGGGACACTTTTTTTTCTTGTATTTCATTTTGTTTAAGGGTAGCTAAGAGGGGTAGTTAAGTTTACAACACATTTGGACAAGGTAAAGAGCATTTAAAATTTTGTTGGAACTGGAGCATCTCCATCCTTCTGTCCTTGAAATGAATACAACTTGTTATGAACCTTCCCACAACGAACGTGCATCATCAATCTTAGTTAGCTTTGTTTGGTGATTGAGATATGACGTGTCAGGATTAATGACAAGGGAAGGAATGTGCTGATTGAAACCTCAATATTATGCAAGGTCCTAGCTTGCTGTGTGAAATTGAAAGGAAACAGCACTTGCTAGCTTCGGATTTTTACACGAAAAAATGTTCACTTTGATCCCATCGAACCCCACAAAATGTTATTGGGTAAAAAAGACAAAAGCATGATTTGGAATGACCAGAAAAGAATAACTATTAGACAAAAATGACAGTGTACCGAGAATATTCAAGTTTATCCTTCACGATAAATTATTAAATGATCTAGGATCATAATAATTTTATTTATGATCTGATCAATAATTATGTAACATATGAATAATTAAATATTTTAAATTTAATTATTTTTGTGTCATGTAATTATTATCAATATCATGAGCCCGAACTCTACCTTTGGTTAGGGGTATTACATTGATGGGAAATGGGGGTTGTTTGGTCATGTGTGGTTCGATTGACGAAAGGATTGAGGTTGGATGGGGGTGGTATTTTGTAGGGATATGAAGGAAGATGGGTGGAGTGTTTACTTCAGGGTGAGGGAACTTGTCAAGAGAGGGATCAAGTGAAGGTGAGGGTTTTAGATAGGGTATTTTGAGGAGGAGGGTGTTTTATGTGAGGAATTATAATAGGTGAAATTGAAAGGTTAAAGGTGGAATTTAGGAATCATTAGAGTGAACCTTTATCATTTCTTGATACTATTTACAAGTTAAAGAGATGCATAACAAGTATTAATATATAACAAATGCTCTGATAGGAAAATCTTTTGGATTTTGGTGAATTAGTTCACATAGTGATTCACTTAGTATCAATGAAAAGATTTATGATTTGTTGGGATTTGGATATGTTCATTTTTACTCTATCAATTCAGTACTTTATTGTATTGTCTGATTGACTGAACTAACATTTTGGTTTAGGAATTATTTCTCTCAATATAATTTGGGTTGAGTTTGTTTAGGGCTTTATTTCCTATAATTGGATTGTTTTCTTTTTTATTGTTTGATGTATTTGTTTCTTGTAATTGCTTTTGATTGAGCGCATCTTATGCTTCAATCGCAATCAATGAAATCTTTGTTTATAAAAAAAAAAAAAGTGAATGACATGATGATCATGTATCATATAATAATTTCTCATGTTTCACGTGCTAAACCCAATAATGTTATGTTTTTTTTTTCAAATATTCCAACAAGCTTTTTCATCAAAATGTTAATGACACAACTTGATTGATTTCATGTATTATTTTCTATTATGATTAAGGTGTGTTTTTTTTTTTTGTGCTCTTTAGGTTTTTAGGGTTTTGATGAATGACAATGTCCATATTACATTTCATGGAGCCTTAAGATGGTTTTGACCAACTATGTTGTGCATGAGATGAATGTTTCTGGAGTGTCAAGGTGGATACTCAGATTGCAGACCATTTCAAAAGGAATTGGCCAAGTCAACTGCACTGACATGTTCAATGACAGAATTCTCCCACACCTGTTGATTTCTTCCTTTCCAAATTGTCTATAGTATCATAGCTAGCGAGCTATTGTTGCAGTTGAGTTTTCAATGTGCTCAGTAGGCTGAGTCAATTTTGCTCTCAATATGATGCCATAGACTTGGTGTCCTCCATATGTCTCGTGTGCTTTCTCATAGTTAATAAATAAGTGTCATTTGTGCTAAGGCTGTATTCAGTATAGGACATTCAACTCCTCTTGTAATCTTCTTTGTGGTTGGGAGATAGTCTTAAATAACTCTCCATGTAAAAATTTTAATTGTCACAAAAGTGGCATTAAATTGAGTATATGCTTCATGAGAAATTATCAGATGATTTAGGAATATGTAATTATTATCAGTATGATGAATGGCATGATGAGTTTGAGCTCTACGTTTGGTGAGGGGTATTATGGTGATGGGAAATGAGGGTTGTTTGACCATGTGTGGTTCGATTGACAAAGGGTTTAAGGCTGGAATTTGGGGGGGGGGGGGGGGGGGGGGTACTTTGTAGGGATATGGAGGAAGATGGTGGAGTGTTTACTCCAGGGTAAGGGAGCTTGTTAGGAGAGGGATCGAGTAAAGGTGATGATTTGGGGGGGGGTTTCAGATAAGGTATTTTGAGGAGGAGGGTGTTTTGTATGAGAAATTATAGTAGGTGGAATTGAAAGGTTAAATGGTGGAATTTAGGAATCATTAGAGTGAACCTTTATCCTTTCTTAATACTATTTAGGCTAAAGAGATGCGTAACAAGTATTAATATATAATAGATGCTTTGATAGGAAGATCTTTTGGATTTTGGTGAATTAGTTCACACAGTGATTCACTCATTATCAGTTAAAGATTTATGACTAGTTGGGATTTAGGTATGTTTATTTTACTCTCTCAGGTTAGTACTTTATTGTATTGTCTGATTGCATGGAGTAACATTTTGATTTAGGAACTATTTCTCCCAATAGGATTCAAGTTGGGTTTGTTTGGGGCTCTATTTCCTATAATTGGATTATTTTCTTTTTTGTTGTTTGATGTATTTGTTCCTTGTAATTGCTTTTGATTGAGCGCATCTTGTACTTCAATTGTGATCAATGAAATCTTTGTTTATAAAAAAAATGAATGAAATGATGATCATGTGCTACTTAATAATTTCTCATGTTTCATGTGCTAAACCTAATAATGTTATGTTGTTTTTTTCAAATATTCCAACAAGCTTTTTCATCAAAATGTTATTGGCACAACTTGATAGATCTCATGTATTATTTACTACTATGATTAAGGTGTTTTTTTTTTTTTGTGCTTTTTAGGTTTTTAGGGTTTTGATGGATGGCAATGTCCATATTACATTTCATGGAGCCTTGAGACGGTTTTGACCAGCTATGTTGTGCATGAGATGGATATTCCTCGAGTGTTAAGGTGAATACTCGAATTGCAAACCATTTCAAAAGGAATTGCAAGGCCAAGTCAACTGTAGTGACAAGTTCATTGACAAAATTCTCCCATACCTTTTGATTTCTTCATTTCCAAATTGTTTATAGTATCATAGTGAGTTATTGTTGTTGTTGAGTTTTCAATGTGCTCAATAAATTGAAGACGAGGTGATTAAAATCCTATGCTAAGTCAAATTTTCTCTCAATATGGTGCCATAGACCTATTGCCCTTCATATGTCTTGTGCTTTCTCGCAGTCAATAAATAAGTGTTATTCGTTCTCTATGTGTGACACTGAAACTATATTTAGTATAGAACATTCAACTTTTTTTGTAAGTTTCTTTGTGATTGGGAGACAGTCTCAAAGAACTTTTCACATAAAATTTTTAATTGTCACAAAATAGATATTAAATTGAATATATGTTTCATGAGAAATTAGTAGATGATCCACAAGCATAACATCATTTATAATCCAATCAATAATTGAGTGATAGTAGATAATTAAATATTTTAAATTTGATTATTCATATGTGATGAAACTATTGATTATTGATCCATATCATGAATGACTTGAGATGATAATTTACATTTCTCATGTTTCACGTTCACATGCTAAACCTAATAATGTTATGTTTATTTTCAAATATTCCAACAAGCTTTTTCATCAAAATGTTAATGGCACAACCTGATAGATCTCACGTACTAATATTTATTACTATTATTGAGGTGTGTGCTTTTTTCGGTGCTCTTTAGGTTTTTAGGGATTTGATGTGTTTTGAGGTATTATGTATCCAAAAATTGAGAACACATGTGTAATTAATGTGACAGATGGTGGTTGGTGTCAGTGGTCTCCGTTTGGACCATTGTCAGTAATTTGAAGAGGTGCGATGAATTTATAGACTTTGAAATTTACTCTAGATATTTTAATATTATTTAGAGATCTATCTACGCATACTTTGTTCATTTTAGAAAGTTCTCTGATATGTCTCTCTGCCATTGCATGTGTTTTGAGAAAATCTAGCCATACACCACTTTTGTAAAGGAAAATGTATGCATGTGTAGATAAATAATTAAATACGGTGCAATTAAGTTTGTTTCTTTTTTCTTTGATTATGAACATTGGTTTTCAATAATTAATTAGTTGGATGAATATGATGGAATTAAATTAATAGAGGCATGTAGTGCTCCATATGTTTATGCCCATATGCAATTAGAACATTTAATTGTGAAATGCCTTGAGAATTGGGATAAATATGGTGCATATTCACTTCCTCCTTTTCTTTCAAAAGTTTCAATGTACAAGTTGTAAAGACAGCGAGATGCATCGTACGAATAAATTAAATAAAAATAAGATAGTGAGATCGATTTTGATATATACCTATGCCTTTAGTAAATACTAGCACACACCAGAAGCATAAGCATATCCCTTATACTGATACAAGTCATTCATGAATTTTGTTTTTGAAATCAACTATGACTATCATAAAAGTGACGTAAATGCCGTTAAACAATAGTGTAAAATTAACATTGTTACTGTATCATTACTGGTGGGAGAGTATCTCTATATTTTTAAGTAGTATGTAATGAAAAAAAAAAAACAGTTACTTAAAGAATATCAAAGAAATAGAGTAAAAATATAAATAATTATTATATATTTATATTATTGAAAGAGGTAAAGGTCTATAAACAAAATGAAGACCAAAACAATTTTTTAAAGGTATTCCCTTTATATAGTATATAGATTAAATTTATTTATTTATGTAAAATTAATGATAAAAGATGATTTTGGTCTCTGAATTGATGACAATTTAATCCTTAAAAGAAGAAAATTTATGATTTAATCCTTTGAATGTGTAAAAAAGTTCTACAATTTAGTCCCAAGTTAAATAATTTGTGAGATAATTTTGTGATTAACATATAATGTTAAATGATCAATTTGTCACACAAGTTATATTTTTCGAGATCAATTTATTTTTTTAAAATTCAAAAACTAAATTTGATTTTTTTTCTAGAAAGCTAAATTGTCACGGTTTACATATTCAAAATGATTATTTATCATAAAATTAAATCTACATCTGAAAGCTAAAAAGCTGGCGAAACTTGTTTATTTATAGATAATTTCCAATGGTTTGAAAATTGTGTTTGATCGAAAAGCAGAGCAGGGCATGCAAGTTGGTGATGACATCAGACACATGCATGCTTCTTCTTAATTCTACGGTGTGGTTGCGTCCAACCAGCGCCACCACCGGGAGCCAATCCACAACAACACTCCTTTTCACAACCCGGTGACGATGCTGCAGGTAGGAGCATCGAGCATCTTAATCACGAAAACGAAAGTACGTAACGTAAGCCTCTCTCTCAATGCCAAAAAGTTACCAGCTATTGGAATAGGTAGTAGTAGAGGAGAATAATAAAGACATTACATGCATGCTACCTGCATGCATGGTAGTAGTAGTAGTATACCACTGTTTTACATACATATATAACCACTTTTTTTAATTGGAATCAACATCAACAAAGACGTACTTTCCCTACTTATATTGCTTTCATAAACACACATTTTAACGTATATGACTAATGAATGAAAAAATGTAAAGTAGAGCGTAGAAATTAGCCTATTTTAACGGTTTAATAAGAGAGTTTAAAGATGACGTATCAAGGAGTAAGATATATAATTTAAGTTTAATAATGATATCTTAATCAAAATTCATTATAAATTATAAAATCAGAAAAAAGAATTAATAAAATATGGATATGGAGTCTACTCAATTTGACGTCGAAACATCAAATTTTATAAATTTTTATAAATTTTAATTGATCAAAATAAATTGGGTTAAAAAAAGTGTCTTATGGTAGATTTATACAAAATTATAACCTTAATTTGGATAAATATTTATATTAATGCTAGAAAATGAAAAAGGAATCTCAAGTGAATGAAAGAATTACACGTGTGAAGAGGAGAGGGGTTGGAGAATAGAAGGAAAGGTAAGGGAGAAAAGTGTAAATGAAAAAAGATGGCGTGCTTTCTGGGCATAAACATGAACTCATAAGCATAAAGTACTTCTGAGCCACCCTGTCAACGTAGTCCCCTACTCCCTACACAAACACCACTGTTATAACAACAACAACAGTAGTACTTCACACATTACATTACCCCAAACAAAACACAACCAAACCAAACCTTCTCTCTCTCTTTTTATAGTTTATCCAGCAAAGCTCGTTCGCGAAGAGAGACAAGCGCGTCAGAAAACGCTCATCATCATTCGTTTCCCACTGTTTCTCACTTTCACAGAAGACCAACAACAACGAGAAGCAGCAGCGAAGAAGAAGCAGAAGAAGAAACCAAACAACCCCTTCTCGTGATTCGCGTCCCAACCAATATCTTCACCGAATCGCCTTCATTTAAACCAAAGGCGGCGACCATTTATTGTTTCCTTTTTTTCTCTCTGCACTCACCCACTTTTTATTCAAAAATAGTAGTAAATAAATTTAGAAATTTTATTTACCGCATTCAATTCATTCCATTTCGTAACACGCTTCCTTCTTCTCCTTCTACAATCTTCCTTTCCAAATGTAAAAAAAAAATGCTTCTTTCCACAACTTCACTTTTCAAGCTTCATACATAGTAGTAGTACTACTCTACATACACACGCACGCGCGCTTTGTTTGTGTTGTTGAGGTTGTTTTGTTTTTGTTTACATGGGAGGAAACAAACCAAACGGTGGTCTGTCTTGTCGTTTTGTCTGAAACTCAAGAACAACCTCGTCTTTTGTTTTATTTTTTAAAATTTACTTTTTTTTTTTGGTTCGTTTTGGTTTGAAGGAGAGAAAAATTAGACACAAAAGAAAAAAAAATGAAGTTTATGAAGTTGGGTTCGAAGCCTGATGCTCTTCAGAGTGATGGAAAATCTATCAGGTAGCTTTTACCTTCTTTCATGGTAACTTTTGTTGTTGTGTTTTTTCTAAGGTTTTTATGTTCCGTGTGTTATCTGTGTTCTTGGGGTGTTGTTTTGTTATGTTTTTTTTTGTGTCAGGACTGAAGAATGAAGTTAATGTTTGATAAGGTTATCTGGCACGGAATATGAACTGAGATGTTGTTGTTGTTGTTGTTGGTCATTGATGCATTTGAGTGGTGTGTCTGAGACACTTCTTCTAGTTAAGAGAGTTTCGTAACTGAATATTCGCCTTCAAAAGAAAAGCCATTATTTTTTGTCTGCATAACCATAAACCCCTGAAGTAATAATGTTAATATTCTATATTGCTGCTAACTGTAAAAGAAGAGAGAGAGAGAGAGAAACTAAAAGCTATTGAATGAATGAATCGGAGGTGGTCCTGTTTTGGAAAAGGAATTGTGAAAATTATTTTATTAGTTTGTGGTCCAAACATTGGTAAAGTGTATGCAGTTCCCAGCATGTTAAATCATGGCAAAATGCATAGCCTATATATATATATATATATATATATATATATATTATATTATGCATGTGACTTCAGTGGTGTACTTAGACTATGGTTTTTACCACCTTGTGTGTGTGTGTGGAGATAAGGTTTGAGAATTTCATTTTTTCACTTGTGGATGGATTTTCAGCCTGCTGTTGTTATGATGAACCGTATGCGACAACGAAGTGTCATCTGTCATGCATGTGGTGTATGTATGTATTTAACTGAAAAGTGAGAAACACGTTTTGACAGTGATATTAATTTGGATGTGCCTCCATTCCACTTTGTTGTTATTTTGCTGAGGGATTTTTAAATGCGTTGAATTTTCTGCTCTGTTAATAGAAATTTCTCTGTCCCTTAGACAAATATAATTGAATGATTTCATAAACTTCTGGTAAATGATGTATAAAGATTTTTTTCTTTTTTGATTTTGGAGCTATTTGATTGCTTTCAAGATGTAAAACATAACTAATTCTTTTGTCACATTGTGGTGAACAGCATGCATCTTTGTTTAATACTTCTGGCTGTTAGTTTTTGACTTCCTGAGGAATTAATTTTCTTCTGTCACCATTTTTTTATGATGTGACATGATCTTGCATGCATACATTGGATGTGTGGCTGCATTATAATTCAGCGATTCCTTCCTTGTCATGCTTTTTTGTCACTTGAATAATTTTCCCTTCTTTATAACATTTATGCAGGTATATATCATCTGAATTGGCTACTGATATTATCATAACTGTTGGTGAAGTTAAGTTTCACCTGCACAAGGTGTGTACTTTGTCAGCATACTTGTTTTTTTGCCCTCTTAAATAAAAAAAAAAACATTTCCTTAACTATTTTAATAAGGGATATTTACAATGACCACCCCTGGTATTTGTGATAATAGCACTGACATCCTGTTTTGATTGGAAAATTACACTTACCCTCCATTGTCTGTTAGTTTTAAGGGGACTTTGTGTATGGTAGCTACATATGAGTTGGGTAGGTATGTATAATTCCTTAAACAAAATGAGAGAACTGTACATAAGGGTTCAAGTGTAATAAGTGTGATTATCACTTCAATTTAATTAATCATCTTGTGGTACTATAGTAATGGTAGCAAATATTTTTAGGTGTCCATTGTAAAACTAGTAAGTTACAGTTCTTTTGGAAATATTTTGCTATTTCAACATCATCATCTCTTACAATTTAATAACTAGTGTTTTACTGTTTTCTGTTGGACTGAATTGAAAAATTATTGAAAGTCTGAATTTGGCTGTAGACCACTTCAGTGTGTATTTGACTACGATTAATTTTCTTGAATTGTAGTTCCCTCTACTGTCCAAGAGTAATTGTTTACAGAAGTTGCTGTCAAAGGCTAATGAAGAGAGTTCTGATGAAACTCAATTGGATGGTTTTCCTGGTGGTCCTAAGGCCTTTGAAATATGTGCAAAGTTCTGCTATGGAATGACTGTTACTCTTAATGCTTACAATGTCGTGGCTGCTCGTTGTGCTGCTGAGTATCTTCAGATGACTGAGGATATTGATAAAGGGAACTTGATTTTCAAAATCGAGGTGTTTCTTACCTCAAGTATCTTTCGTAGCTGGAAGGATTCTATAATTGTTCTCCAAACTACTAAATCTCTTCTGCCTTGGTCTGAGGACCTAAAGATTGTTGGGAGATGTATCGATTCCATAGCTTCTAAGACTTCTGTGGATCCTGCAAACATCACTTGGTCTTACACTTACAACCGTAAGTTATCAGAACTCGATAAAATTGTTGAGGACAAGGTAACGCCACAAGAGAAAATCGAGTCTGTTCCTAAGGATTGGTGGGTTGAAGACATATGTGAGCTGGACATTGATCTTTATAAACGAGTGATGATCACTGTCAAGTCAAAGGGAAGAATGGACGGAGTTGTGATTGGCGAGGCATTGAAAATCTATGCTGTAAGATGGTTGCCTGACTCTGTTGATGCATTGGTTTCTGATGCTCATGCCTGGAGGAACAAGTCTCTGGTGGAAACAATTGTCTGTTTGTTGCCTTGTGATAATGGTGTGGTGGGTTGTTCATGTAGTTTCTTGCTGAAGCTATTGAAAGTGGCAATATTGGTTGAAGCCGACGAGACTTCGAGGGGACAGTTGATGAAGAGCATTGGCCTAAAGTTGAACGAAGCTTCTGTCAAGGATTTGCTGATTCCAGCAAGGTTTCCCCAGAATACCAAATATGATGTTGATTTGGTGCAAGATCTTTTGAATCTGTACATGGCTAACATAAAGGGAAGCCATGATATGGCTGAGGTTGAGGAGAAGAAGGAGAAAGCGAATGGCGAGTCAATTTTAGGACAGAGGTCTTTATTGAATGTTGGCAAGTTGGTAGATGGATATCTTGGAGAAATTGCACATGATCCAAATCTCAGCCTCTCTAGTTTTGTTGATCTGTCACAGTCAATTCCAGAGTTTGCTAGACCAAATCATGATGGTCTCTACAGAGCTATAGACATCTACTTGAAGGTAAGATTTTTGTAAACATGAAGCATAAAATCATCCTATGATAAAAAAAATTAACTGACAGTCTGTTTTTTTCATTGCTTCTACCCTTGTTACCTTGGAGACAATTATTTGATTGATTCCCCTCATGACATATCCTATATGTTGAGTCACATGATTCTGTCATCTTATTTTGTTGTGTTATTATTAGAGTTTAAAGGTAATGCACTAATAGTGTAAAGTGTAACCATTTTTACATTGTTAGACAATCACAACCCTTCATTTATGATTAGTCAGTTGAATGGAGGATTGAGATTGTTTGACAGTGTAAACATAGTTTGCATTGTTAGTGCATCATCTTTAAACTCTTATTATTAAACAAACATTTAAAATCTTGTTTATATGAAGCTTGTTATGCTGGAGCAATGCTTAGCGAGTTACATATCTAAACTCTAGCAGTTTTCTACTGTTACATTATATTAGACTAATTGGTGTTGCTGCTTAATAATGTGTATGTTCCTTAACTAACTAATGGCATTTTTAGTATTCACTCTAAGTCTTTCATCTTCAGGGGCACCCAAGTTTGACAAAAGCTGAAAGGAAGAAGATATGTGGACTAATGGATGCCAAGAAATTGACAGTGGAGGCATCAATGCATGCTGCACAGAATGAACGTCTCCCTCTTCGAGTTGTGGTGCAGGTTCTCTACTTTGAGCAGGTTAGAGCTGCGTCCAACGCTCGTGTGCTTGGCAACAGTCCACGTAACTCCATAAACACTCAAGTCAATGGAGGAGATGAGGAGTGTGATAAATTGGGAGGCGAGAGCTGCCGCCAATCCCTCAACAGCCAGACGTGTCACACAAAGGTTCGAGATGGAGAGTTCCAACAGAAGAACGGGAAGTTGAACAAGAAGAGTAGCAAAAACAGCAGAAGTGGCATACAGTTGCTGCCATCTAGATCAAGGAGAATCTTTGACAAGTTATGGATAGTAGGAAAAGTACAAGAAAATAAAAGCTCTGAGACTTCAGGGAGTTCTAATAGCCCAACTTCTGTAGTCCCTGGAGACACCAAATCATCAGGTTCATCACTGAGACACAGGAGGCATTCCATCTCTTAGGGAAAATTTTCATAATTTTAAACAGGTGAAGGAAGAGTTACATTAAATTGCTGTGAAGTGTAAAGTGTTAGGATGTTAAATCTTTTGTGTATTATTAATATGCATGCATGCACAGAATCAGGAAAAAGGTCTCACTCACTACTAGAATTGCCAAAAAAAAATGTAATGACATTTATATTGTCTTAATCTGTGTATTATTCTGGCTAGTGTACTATTGTCTTCAATCCTTCAGAAATCTTTCATTGGGGTAGGGAATGGATCTTTAGGTTTTATTCAGTAAGTACTGCCCTTTTGAATCAGGATCCTTAATTACAGATCATGATTTGTGGATTTCTGTTTTTGTGATGTATTTTGGTTCAACGTTAATAGACCGAGATAAGGATTTTTGGTATGTCGTGTCCTAATTCAACGGTCTGCTTGTGTAGATGATCATGGGAAATGTTATTGAAATTTACTCAAAATTATTATAAAGTCTCATTTATAATTGTGTAGCTTTAACATATGTAACTAGCTAATGAAACAAGTGAAACTGACGAAGATTTTTCATTGGTTAGAAAAAAAAGAATTTTAATCTTTTATCTCTTTTTATTTATATTTTCATATTTATTATTTAAATTGTATTTTAATAATTTTTAAAGGAATTATCAATAGTTAATAGTAATGTACCAATCAAAATAAATTTTAACCAAATTAATTTTACAAACAGTCATTCAAAAATGCACGATATTGAAAATTGTGACTACTTATTTTTGGGCCAAATAAACAAAGCCCTGCTGAGTGGACCCAACAAACCCTAACGACAACTCGGGTCGTGTTCGTGGGCCTTTAAAAACCACTCGGACCCAAGTTGGTTCCCGAGGGAAAAGCGTTCTTCAATTTCAGGTCGAACTTCATTTCTTCGAACTGTAATGTAACACTACAGAGTACAAACATCAAACACATTCCCTGCACGCGAAAAACTAGAAACCACACAAAGAGAATCGAAGATGCAGAGATTCAAAGCTCTGCTTCCGCAAACTAGGTCCTCAATTCGCACTCTCTGTTCTCACCGTCGAGCTTTCTCTGCTCAACCAAATTACGCAGAGCACAACGACGACGATTCTCAGGAACAGGTCACATTTCTCGTGCGAGCTTTCTCTGTTTTTTTTTTAAAATTATTTTTTTGCGAATCTAGTTTTCAATTTACGACGTCGTTGCTTGATTCCAGATTTTAGTCGAAGGAAGAGCGAAATCGCGAGCAGCTATTCTCAACAGGCCGTCTTCGCTGAACTCGCTCAATGCTTCAATGGTACGGCGTCGTTCCTCCTTTTCCATTTCGCGTGTTTTGAGTTCGTTCCTCTTAGGTAAAGTAAACGCCAAGTCGTTTTCATTTCGCAGGTTGCTCGGTTGAAGAGACTGTATGATTCCTGGGAAGAAAACTCTGATATTGGCTTCGTTTTGATGAAGGTATCACTGTCGTTTTCACGCCAATAAGTCGCCATTTTTTTAAAAGCGACGTAGTGATATTATTAATTTTATTATTTATACTTAGTTTTTTTTTAAGGAAAGTTTAATTTCTTTTTAATACATTGTAGTTCTATATTTCTTATTGAGGTTAATGGTGATGCAATGCAAGTGTAAAATAGTTTTAATCACAACTCTATGTTTGGATGACTTTTGAGAGGGTTGTGATTGACTGATGCTATAAAACTATTTTACATCATTAAACTCTTTTTTATTGTGATTATAGATATTGGTCAATGTGTTGAGTATAAGTTGCAATCTTGAATGTTTTGAAGGGTAGTGGCAGAGCTTTCTGTTCTGGTGCAGATGTTGTTAGGCTGTATCACTCACTCAATGAAGGTGAGTTGTATTTTAATATTTTATATTTTATCAATTAATTAATTAATAATTACATTGTCATTTTAGTTTCAATCCTTCAAGTGGATACATTAACTTCATGCAAATATGTGTAGTGATTTATCTGAGTACCGTTTGCAACTTTTCTTGTCTTTTACAGACCATAATTTTACTGACATACTTGTTCCGTTTTAAAGTTGTACATATCATCTTCCAATTTCTATTTAAAAAGTAGTTGATTTAGGTCGTATTTGGATAAACTTCTCCATAAACACTTATAGGAGAAGAAAATAACAAGGAAGAATGAATTAAACTTCTCATATAAGATAAATTAGCTTTTACATAAGTTAAAATCAGTTTTTGAAGAGGCTAAAATGAGAGAGATTCTACAAATTAGTTTATGCGCGGTAAGCTAATTTGAGCTTATAGGAGAAGCTTAATTCATTTTTCTTCTGCAATAAGTGCTTATTAAGAAGTTTATCCAAATAAGGCTTTAATGTCTTTCTAAACTCTGCTTTGTCTATAGGGTTAGTGTGTGCTTCTTGTTCAGGATAATAATTTATAGCTTGCTAAATTGAGTTTGGTTATTTTTGGGAGTGGAGCGTGGAGGTGTAATGTCTGTCTTTAAATTTATCTTTCAATACCTTGTGTGAAATAATACTAAGGATTGTTTGTCACTTCACGTCTTCATCTAAGTCATGGTGTTATTTTGCTTTAACATCCACACCTTCTACCTCTGTGTGTTTTGTTAGATGATGCAGAGAGATAACTCTTCTATGCTAATGCCCTCTGTATCTTGAGTCTTTTCATTTTCACTTTTAAAGTTTTACAGCTTGGAGTGTTTATCATCCTCCTTTCTGTTTTGATAAACCTGCTGTTTATTGAAAAACAAAGTATAAAGTCAACATAGGATTCCTGAATCCATTTCAGACCAAGTCCGACTGCAAGGTGGTGATCGTAGTTTATTGTAATTTTATTGATTGGACCCTAATTTGGATAAAAAAATATTTCCGTAAGATATTCTTATAGTTATAGTAATGAATTATGATCAGATGGGTAGCAGATTAAGACAGCCATATTAGAATCATGATCTGTAACTAGTTTTGTTCACTTTTAATTTTAGTTGCTTCGTCATCGAAGGCCCATTTTACAACTTGAGTGATGACATTTTTATGTTTATAATGAGCAGGAAATACTGACGAAGCTGAACGGTTTTTCAAAACATTATATTCATTTGTATATCTTCAAGGGACATATCTTAAACCACATGTAAGTTTTGAATATTGCTAAGTGTTTTATTTGAGATATCGAGTACTTTAGGTTTGAGAATTGATATATACCTAATATAATTAATTTTTCTTATGTTCTTCACTTTCTAGTAGAACAATATTGGTTCTGCTAAGCATGGCTGTTGAACTCAAGTGTTAAGTTGTAAACTTGTCCAAGTTATTAGTTTACGAGTTGACACCTACAAATCAAGCTGAATCATTTGTGGAATTGTTTATTGGTGAATTTGGATAAACTCGGGTGCTATCATTCAAACTCACCCAAAACCAAGTTGGCAAGTCCACCTCCATACCTATTTTAGAGAAAACCGACATTGATCTGTGCTGGTCTCTTGCACGATTAGGGTTCACTTTTAGATCTCAGCACTCACGTACTCTCTTGCATGTTTCCTGCCACTTGAAGTGGTGAAACAAGGGTCTAATGCTTTCTGTTCTCAGCTCTTTCACATGTCACTATCAACAATTTCCCTCCTGGACGTTTCATGCCATTCCTCTGTCTCTCCCTCGGTTCCTTGATTCATTTGTGAAGCTTACTGAATCAGCTTTCTTTCACCCAATTACAAACTTTTAAAGTGTAGAGACATATTGAAAATTTCCAAAATATTGTAGATGTAGAGACTAACAAATTAGTTTAACCTATATTCTGGAAGGAAATAGAACGATGTAAAGAAATCTGTCTTGGCCTGGAAAGAGATATTTTTCAGTAGATTGATGGTATCTGACTATCTGCATAGGCAAGAGTGAACTTGTATAGCAATGGCACAAATGAAATCTTCTATTTTTGAAAATAAGAGGGTATGAAAAACAGATGATATAATATGAGTCAGTGGAAGATTTCTTGAAAGTTGAAACAAATCTTTTTGTGATGAAACTGTAAATACTTAAACCCATTTGTGTAGTATTTAAAGCAACTAGCAAGATGATTAAGTTTGTAAGTTTTCTTGTATGTGCATTACTTATGTGCATATATGTAGTTTATGAATATTATCACAGAATAATGAGTTACAATAGATCTCTTCTCTATTTGATGTTTTTTTTTTGTTAACTTTGAAAGCTTCAGAACCTGTATGAAGATTTTATGGGCATTTATGCAGGTTGCCATTTTGGATGGCATAACAATGGGATGTGGATCTGGAATTTCTCTACCCGGGATGTTCCGTGTGGTAACTGATAAAACTGTATGTGATTTCTTCATAAGCTCATTGAATTTATGCTCACTCAATAAATTGGTTTCTATGTGAAATAAATGCAGGCAGCTAAACCTTTTTCTGTGTAAACTTTGCAGATTTTTTCTCACCCAGAAGCTCAAATAGGTTTCCACCCAGATGCAGGAGCTTCTTATATTTTGTCTCATCTACCTGGCTACTTAGGTAATATACATTTTGCATGCTATTTGAGAGCTGGACTCATCCTGCATAACACTTTTGATACTCTTTTTTACTGAAAGGTCTAATTATTTTAAAATGTATTAAAAAGGTGTCATTTAAAAGAAAAACTGGAGCAGAAATCTTTAACTAATCCTTTTGAGAAAGAGTTCAAGTTTCATGATAAAATATATTTTTCTTATTATGAATGACTATATACACCTATTATTTTTCATTTGGAAGAGTATTTGATATGACACATGTAGCTATCTATGTGCAAATTTCCTGCAGATTTTTTAAACTGCTGTTGTTATTGTCCTTGTAGACAAAATATTATTGTGTCATTATTCTTTATTACTGTTATTATTTTTAACATCATAGACTATTGATCTCACTATTTTTCTTCTCAAAGCCAAATGACTTTTTTGTTGCAAATATTTTATATATGAAAATCAAATCTTCTCTAGAGAGTGCATGGAGTTGAGATTCTATTACCTCTCGGCAACCCAACCCCCAGCATAGCTCTGTATTGATTTTTGGTCCTTTACAAAAAAACGTTTTCTAATGAATATTTATACAACCATTTACTTCCAAGAGCAGTTTTAACTGTTGTTTTAAACTTGTGCTAGTAGTCTTCGTAGTAAACCTGAAAATGATTCCCAGAAATTTGTTTATTTTATATTATGTTATACAGGGGAATACTTGTCCCTTACAGGAGATAAGCTTAATGGTGTTGAAATGATTGCCTGCCGCCTTGCTACTCATTATTCATTAAATGCAGTATGTTTTTCTCTTTGTTTTTGTGCCTCTTTGTTCTGTCTTTGTGGCCTACTTTTCCTTTGCTTATATTATTTGGTTTCTCCTGACAGAGGCTTTCTTTGCTTGAAGAACGTCTTGGTAAACTTGTCACAGATGAACCTTCCGTTGTAGAGGCATCCCTTGCACAGTATGGTGATCTTGTTTATCCAGATTTGAGCAGTGTCCTTCACAGGTAGTGTTGCAACTGCACATCCTTATTTCCCTTTCGCTCTATGACCTCTAGTGCAAGTTTTTTTTTTGGGGTGAGGGTGAGGGTGAGGGGAGGTCATGGTTTGACTGTAGTTCACAAGGAAACCAAATGTTATGAAGAGGTATAGAACCAATGTGTACGAGGAGAGTAACACCAATACCCCTTTTTAACATGAGGGTAGCCCAAAAAATGCACTTGATAGCACAGGCAGACATCTTATCGTGACCTGGAGAAAGATCACACGGGGTAATAGAGTAAAAGGGTTCTCTAGGGAATGATGCACTGAACTGGAATGTTATTTATACTAAAATGTTACGATGAATATGTACAACATAAATTAATGATATATGAATCTAAGAACTGTACTACTACTAATGAACCTAGAATTCTGACATTGTAATCTGAACCAATTTCTACACACTTGTTAGTCAGCTAGTCTGATTGCCCTAATTTGCTACTTCTGAGTTTTTTTTCTTCCCCTGATGCAGGATTGATACTATTGATAGAT
The DNA here is from genome assembly GCA_014843725.1 of Amphicarpaea edgeworthii. NCBI lineage: Eukaryota > Viridiplantae > Streptophyta > Magnoliopsida > Fabales > Fabaceae > Amphicarpaea > Amphicarpaea edgeworthii. The sequence continues at coordinate 17,294,508 of CM026324.1, read as the reverse complement.
GTTTCAGTCATGAAACTGTGGAGGAAATTGTTGAAGCTTTGGTAAGCATTGTATTAAATCTGTACATTATCTTTGATGAATCCGGACTCCAGAGGGGGCTGGAATAAAATAAAATAAAAACATTTTGATCCATAATGAATTACAATTAATAGATTTTGTGAATTTCATTGAATAGCTACTGCCTACCTGTTAAACATTTTGTCTGTCTGCCTTTTTTTTTTTTTGTCAGCAAGTAAAATTTCATGAAAGTAGGAACCTTATTCAAAATTATTGGTAAATTATGAAATAGTAAAGCTTGTATCATACTATCATCTATAGAAGTTGTGATTTCTATGGGTTCCTACTGAGTGTCATAACTTTTCTGTGGCCAAGTCATTGGCCACCTGAAATCACCATAATATCAAGAAAAATTAGGTTCTTTGCTGTGTTCCAATCTCCACTGGAGGGAGTACTGAAAACACCAAGCCAAGTACTAAGCATTTTGGGTTTTGTTAGACAACGGTATTTCAATATTGATGATATCTTGATCCACAATCCAGTACTATAATGAGATTATGTGGTGAAAAGCTCCATGGTATATCTATTTTCATCTTCTGCCTCTGCCACAAAAAAAAAAAAAAAAAAAAACTGAAAATAGGCAAGCATTTTGGTACAAGGAACCCCCTTCAAACTTTAGAAAGTAATACTGATGGGGCCTCCTTAACCAAACAAAAATAAAACAACATAGGCAGAAAAGTAGGCAGTGAACTGAACATTTCAGATTTTGTTAGAAAAAAACAGGTGATGAATATTGTTAAATGTTTTCTATCATCTTGTGCTTAATTACACTGCATTTTGATAGTTGCCTTTTCTTCACAAAATAAAATGTTATTCTCACAGGAGAAAGAGGCTGCCGAGTCTAATGATGAATGGTGCTCGTCTGCTCTAAGGAGAATGAGAGAAGCCTCCCCGTTGAGTTTGAAAGTTACTTTGCAATCTGTGAGTTTAGATTTCCCTTGCATGTTTATTTATTTCCCTTCTTGAGGTGCTTGTCTTCCGTGTATTAACCTCTTCTACTTAATCTAGATACGTGAAGGTAGATTTGAAACTCTAGATAAATGTCTTGTACGTGAGTACCGCATGTCCCTACGTGGAATCTCAAAGCATGTCTCCTCTGATTTCTTTGAGGTAATGATTTTTCTGTTTCTTTTCAGTAAAATAGCTTCAATTTATTTTTATTATTTTACTTGACTTATTCTTTATGCAGGGTGTTCGAGCACGAATGGTTGACAAAGATTTTGCACCAAAGGTATATCTATCTTGTCCAAGAATCTGTACATTTATGAGTTCAGTTTACACCATTCATTGTTAGGAGTTACCTGAAGCATTTTATTCCAAAATTGCAGTGGGACCCGCCTAGTTTAAAAGATATATCAGAGGACATGGTTGAATACTATTTCTCTCCTTCAAGTGAAGTTGAATCTGAACTAGTGCTTCCAACGGCTTTGCGAGAACCTTACATGTGAAAACCAGCATACCTCTAAGCAATGCTTTTAGCAAGGGTAAGACAAATAAGTTATAATTTTGTTCTGAAACTTCATTAGAAGTATTCAACTTATGTTTGTTGTATTGGCATGAAAATGTAGAAGTCGTCAACACTTGTATTTTTGGTGGGGAGAGGTTTGGTTGAATTATTATCAGTCTTTCATGAAAATGTAGATCATCATCCAATTTTCTCACTCATCACAATGTCAATTCGTTAGGTGGTGTGTAAACATGTTCATACATTTGATTTCTTTTTACCTCTTTTCGCAAGTAAAGTAACAATTTATCTCTCTACTGTAGATTTTTTGATTAAAAAATAATTCCGTGTAAAGAGGCGTTGATGCAGTTGGAACTTGGAAGATGAAACCATGAACTAGCGCATTCACCTGCATTTGACCAAACTTCCACCATCAACGGTTCCTGTCTGACTATCTGTCGGATTATCGAATGAACTTTCCAATGTTCGGAATTATCTTGTTCTTGAATGTTGGCCCCATATCTGCTTCTTTCATTGTTTACTCTCATTTCAGTTATCATGAAAACCAAGCTCTGTCGTATACTGAAAATAGTACGAATCAAGGGCTCGGTCATACAATGAACAATGCCAAGGAAGACCATGTCTACTGTTTGGAATGTGTTTTTTTTTTTTTTTTGAAAAGGATGTGTTTGAATAAACATCTCAAGTACTTATTTAATGAGTTTGGAAGAATTTTTATTAAGTTTATTTGGGTATATAAATGACTTATTGTAAGCTCTTTTTAATTTAATTTAATAAGATTTTTTTAAAAATTTACTTTAAAGTTTTACAGTCAAATTTGACATAAATTTGCCGTACTAAAAGTTTACTGAATAAAATGTTTAATTAATCTGACTACTCACATTGGCATGAGGTGCTTTTTCTAATAGACAGACGTGCAGCAGTGATGCCTATTTTTATATCTTATTTTTCATGCTTCTATTTTGTTGTCCGACTATTCTACTTGTAGAATACAACACATGTTTTATACTAACGGGGTAAAATACTCTGAACATTAAATTATTAAAAGTTGTTGCGCCGCAGCAGTGCCAAGGTCTTCGTAAGTTGTAGTCATACTTGAGCAGTTACATATTTTCTAATACTTTTTTTTCACATTTTTCCATTTCCTATAATGTTTATACTTTTGTTTTTGGTAAACAACGCATGTGCTTCTTTGCACTCCTTGGCTCAGGATATTTGTTGTGCAACGTGATAAGCATAAGTCGTCTTTGATTCTCATTATGGATAAGTTGTCTTTATCAAATTAATGCTCTCGTTACATTATTATAAAAAAGGAAAGAGTCTTAAATGATAGATAAGACTAAAAGCATCATGGATCATGGATGACATTATTGCTAAAGTTATGTTTGTGAAAATTCATTAGCGATTTGATTTATTTGCATGTTGTTCGAGAGAGATATAATGATAAGAGCATCAAATGAATGTGAGAAAAAGGTAATGCATTATAGAGTCAGGATGCAATTCATAAATAGCCAGATGTTAAAGAGTGGACAGTCCAATTATGCAAAATGATTTCCGCCAAAATTGAAGGGAAAAGATCTAATACGTGTATGTGGGAATAAAGTAGTACTGAAGTTATGGCCACTTAAGAAAATTACACAAGCTTTTTTAAACAAAGTCACAGTTTTATTGAAGATGCAATAATTAATGTTTTCTTAATTTACACACACACACACACACACATATATATGAAAACATAATCGATTATCTTTTCTCCAGTAACCAATTATCTTCCCCCTCCCCCCATGTTATTTATTTCTGTTCTTTTCCCTTCTTTTATACCTCTATTTTCTTCTTTGCTACTAAACATACTCTTTGATCCATGGGAATGTCTTTATGACGAGGTCATACTAATACCCTTGATAAATTAGGCCAGGAAAAGGTAACAACAATCTAAAGCTACAAATAATATTTTTGAATCAACAGCTATATGAAATTGTCCATAAAGGATAACTTAAAGAGCTTAATCATTTGAACAACAGCAACAATTAATCTTCCATTCTTCTAAAATTCTATCTGCATTATTGAAATGCCTTCAATCTAGACGGCGCAAGAGGTACTCAACCTGAACCTCCTTGGTAAGAGGTATCACCCAATTTTTGTACAAGCCAGAAGCCACAGATGGATCAAACTTCTGATTTTCATTATTGTCACCATCATCATTACTGTCAAGACTCACTTCTTGCCCAAACACCGCGGCCTTCTTCTCAACCCTCTTCCTCACCGTCTCTTCAACGCTCGCAAATGTCAACAATTTCATCAATCCCTCTTTGTCCTGCAAAAACCAAGGGTGTACATTTTAAATAAATAGAAAAATCAAAGTAGCATAAAAAACAAGATTGTGTGTACTATGTAACAATGTAACATAACACTTATAAAGTGACCATAGGATAGATATATGAACTATTGAAGTCATGGAACTAAATAAGCTAAGACAACACAAAGCAATCTGCACCAATGTTATACCTTAGATCGAATTAAAGGCTCGTAGTCTTGAGGAGCATCCCTGAATTTCACCTCAGCTACAAACTTTCCATAGTGAACCCTTCTAGAGATGGCCTGCAAATGTTTTATAGAATGATCAATCAGAATCAATACAAGTTTAGGTAGGAGATTAGCAAAATCTTGAGTTGGACTAAGGCTCTGTTTGGATAAACTTGTCAATAAGTAGTTAAGTACTTAAAAGTTGAAATCAACTTGTGTTCTTTTATAGAAGCTCTTTCACTCTTGCATGATTGTATCTGTGTTTCTAATGTTACATATTAGAAGCTACTCTTTGTAGCTTCTGCCCACCAATAACAAACATGTTATCAAGCACATGGTAAGTTGATTTTAACTTATGAAAGAAGTTTGATTCATTATTTTTCGTTATCTTATCTTATAAGTACTTAATTGAAAAGCTTATCCAAACACGGTCTAAAATACATGCACAAAATTATAGTTGATTTAAGATTGCTTTTGACAAAAGTTAAGCCGTAAAGATTGCTCAAAATAAATTCATCCATGAACATACACCTAAAAGAACATCCAGAGATTATCTTACCTGCAATAATGAAAGATCATTAGCTGCAGTTTGCGCATAGTTGCCATCATCACCCGAAGTAGCAAGCAATGGAAGTAAGTCTTGGAAATACATTTTCCAGATGGACTTGTTTATGTTGACTGAAGCAGCTCCAGGATGCAAAAACTAAAGATGGAATAAGTTAATAGAGAAATCCTTTTACCTTCTAAGTTTCATGAACTGTGGAAATTGGAAAATGGTACCACATTAGTGAAGTACCTCTTTGAAGGAGTAAGATGGCACAATTGATGGTGGTAAATTTTCTGGGAAGAATGCGTTTTCCTCAGGGTTTTTGTATCTTCCACCCTGTAATTTACAGTATTATTATTTTAAGCCCAACATTCTTTCAAAGAGGAGTGTTAGCCACATTATTTCCGTCACTCTCTTTTAAAGACTTTTTACGTGATAGATTGAAATTTATTGAAAATCACTAATTTTGGTGGATCTCACGTATCATCTAAGATTCTATTTTCTGATTTAATTGATTTCAACGTAAATTGGTGATTTCCAATAAGTTTCAACAAATCACAAGGAGAGTCTTGAAAAGAGTGTGTCAGAGAGTGTTGTTAGCACTCCTCTTCTTTCAAATGCAAATAACAGAATACACAGCAAATAAGAATCACTTATGGTAACTATCAGAGATTCAGTACAGTTATTATGGTAATAATAACAGAAGCAAAAATAATGAACTAGATGATGAAAAAATTATAGAAAAAGGTTCCATTTTGTTAAAAAAGCAGTACAAGTGCATCACATCATCAAAGATGTCCCTCATTTTCATCACAGTCAGAACTGCTTGTGGATTTTGCATTAACTTAGAAAATCAACTTATCCCACCATCCATCCCACTCTTTCTTTCAAGAAAGAAAAAAAATACAGAAAATTGAAAATAAGGACCTCAAAAGTGATAATCTAATTAACTGCTAGAGTTCGCATGCTACTACCAATGCTTTCTTGGAGAATGTTGGTGTTCTAAGTAGTGTATTCAACATGAGTGTTTAACTCTCCACTCTATGATGCAAGGTTGTTGGTTCCTATAGAAATTATCACCAAGCATATCTTGACATTATTTTAAGAGTTTAATGCTGATGCACGTGTAAAATAGTTTTAAAATCAATCACAATCCACTTTGTAAAATGGTGATGCACTGTGATTGTGATTGACTAAGTCAGTGTATCACCATTAAACTCTTCTTTTAACATCCTTTTGCACACCTAATATCTTAAGAATCTGCCAAATTCATTGAAAGCAAAAGTACATCCCATCCATTCAGATGCACGTTCATTATCACAACACCATTATAATGACATAATAATCTGACTTCCCAACACAAACAAAGACAAGAAAACAAAACAAGCTAATAAAAAAAAAACAGCACCTTAGCTTGAATGGCCTCTGAGTTCTTAACAACAAATTCCGCCAATGAGCCACAAAACCCTTCGATTTGAGCATAGTTTTCATCATAGGCATGAGAGTTGCTAGGGAACTTGGCTCTCTCAATGAGACCATAGATGATGGTATCCTCTTGCCTAACCAAATCCTCCCTCACTGAAGCAAGCGTGTACACATTCCCAGAATCAGTACTTTGTTCTGATGCTTTTGCCATTCTGCATCTCATGCCACAAATCATCAACACAACAAGAGCAACCACCAATGGAAATCGAATCATCATGCTATCAAATATCAACCCAAGTGGTTGAAATTGAAACACCCAAAAGATCACACTAGGATTCTGATTCTGATATGATATACAATGATGCTGACATTATTATATAGCACAAGGAGATATCAATGTGAACAATAATAAATTGTAAGTCAAATTCAGAGCCACCCATTTAACCATATGATTCAAAATTTCATTTTTCATATATTATATGATATATGATGAGATAATGTCTCTATGTGCATGTTTGACATCCCAACCCGAAAAGAGATTGTAATTGTGCAGCATTATAGACAAAGTCAAATGAAGGAAAAGAGGAACCGTACCTTGAAATTTAAGATGCACAAAACAAGTTGAAGCCTTGAAATGAAAAATATGAAATGCGGTTCTGGCTTTTAATTAGAGACTATTTTTGTGGTTTATAAGGAAAGGGAACTATAGGCATTTAATGTTCATAAATGAGATGAAAGAAGAAGAGAAAAAGGGTTATTAAATTGCACAAAATAAAACTTAGTGGGGGAAAAGTGGTGTTGCATTGCGTGGATTGGTAAAGACTTATAGAGGGTTGGTTGTTGTCATGTTACTTCCAAATTGGAACTTGCCATGGCCTAAGACAAACGTGTGGGTCCCACACTCATGCCTCTTCTTAACTCTTAAGAAATTTTGGCATTTTTCTGGGACCCACTAACCCACTTTTTTTTTTTTATTTGCTTCATGAATTGAAAGGGTATTTCTTTCTTCTTTCTCTTTTTTTTTTTTTTTTTTTGTTCTTAACTGAAGATGAAAGGGTATTTCTTCCTAGAACTCTAGAAATTGGGCAGGTGGTTAAAATTGAATGGATTTTATAATGTTGACTTTCTTTTATTATTATTAGGAAACTTTTTTGAAAAAGTTTAATACTATTTAATAACAATTAAGAATGTATAGATGTACCTACCTAAGTAAGTAAAAAAGAACAAAAAACAAAAACTCTTTAAAATGATTATTAGAAAGATGATATAAAATTTCAAAAAGTATTGAAAACTTTATAATAGTAATTTAAAATCAATTTTTCTATCCTATGCAACAAAAACAAGAGTGGGAAGAAGAGTATTTATTATATAAAAAATACAAAAGTTATGTAATATTTATTTTTAAGTAATAAAAATATTTAATACGATGTACTTAGTTGTTCTTATTCATTTAATGTATAGAAAAAATATTTATAATATCCATTCTAGAGACTCGTTGACATTAATGCTTGTACTCATATTTAAATACTACTAGTATAATTTATTAATAAATTCTGTTATGTGAATTTATTCCTTTAACTAACCAAGTGAAATAATTGTTGGCAGTTGCTACTTTCTACTATTAGAAAGTCAATACGTCGACCAAGAATCCGTTCTGATCACCAATTAGCCTTTTTTTTTTCTTTTTAATTTGTATTGTCTTAGTTTGCATTGCATCATATTTGTATCATCACATCACTCCACATTTCATAGAGACGTTGACAAAAATGTCATTACTATAGAAATCTCTTCAAGTTCAAGGAAACGTGTAAATTGAATTCTCATATTGCTAACTTTATGGTTTGCTTAATTTCTAAGCGCGGGAATCACGTAGTAACGGATACATGGATTAAGGTGCTTAATCGTGTATTATATTAGTTGTCTTTTGCTTGTTATCAACACATCAAGTTGTATAAGTGTGCCCTCAACGATATCGTTAATTATTTTTTATAAAATTATTTTAAAAATTATAAATAAAAAATTATGATTTTGTTATACTAACCTTTCCTTCTTCTCATGAACATATGAACATATTTAAATCACTTATTTGACTTAATATTGTTTTGATAATCATATGACTGGTTTGTTTAAGTTTATTGGATGAAATAATAATTTATTTTAATAAAATAAATAATTATATATATTTTTAATGTATTTATTTGAATTATTTTTATTTGAAATAAATTATTTTTTGTTTAATTAAATAAGTAAATCTTATCTATTTATGAAATAATGAATTATATGATAATAACTTATTTTATAAATATTTATTATAATTTTAAACAAACTTGATTATAATTACTTATTTTTTGACTTAATATTAATCTTGGGCCTGTTTAATTGGGCCTTCTCAGCTTGGATAGATGTGCTAAACCTTGACTAATTTGGGCTGCAATCATGATGCAAACTTTATAGTTTATGATTCCCCTTAAGTTGTGTTGAAAATAAGAAATAAAAGGCATAAGATGCTGAAAACCGTAATAAGTTTGAATAACGTCATGAAACTTGATTTATACAGTTGTTTCTAAAAGATTAATATTCTATATACAAAAAAAAAGAGATTAATATTCAATAAATACAAATACTTGAACAAGATTTTCAACCAAAATGAAACTTCTCAAACAAATTTTCATCCTACAACTTCTCTTTAAATTAAATTTTGTTACGAAACTGTATCAACCAAATGAGATCACCCGTTAACATGTCACACGTCTTTTATATTCATAAATGAGTCACGACATATCGATAACCAATTATTTTAACATGTCTTCTATCTTCATAAATGAGTCATTTTCCTATTTTTTTTAATGTATTTCATTATCCATATCATTATGTCCCAAAGATTTTTACATGGAAAATTTAAGAATTAACTTATCATTCAACTTGTTTAAAATTAAAATAAGGGATTCGATAAAATTTATTAACAAATATAATTTATTTCTTTAAATAAATAAAAATTTATTTATTTTAAATATAAATAATTTAAATAAACATACTATAAAAATAAATAATTACTTATTTTTATTAAAATAAATACTTATTTTACGGAAGGAAATGTTTGATGGAGTAACTCTGATGTACTTTAGTTTTCTAATGATTGGGTAGAAGTTTCACGTTTAGATCCCATAAGAGTGTTAACAAATGTGGCATTCAACAAGCCAATATCTTCAAGAATATCAACAACATTTTCCTTTATGAGATCAGAGATTAGCCTACCTCAACACCTAAGAAATATTAGAGTTTACCCAAATGTTTATTTTTAAATATGAAAAAAAAATTACAAGTAGATGTACAAAAGATCCAACTAATTGTGACCATAGAAATTGACAACGATGACTAATTTAAAACTATTAAAAAATATTAGAAATGAAAAAAAAATCAAAATATAAAGGATCAATCTTAAAATAATTAAAACATAAAAGATCAAATATGTATTTTATCGTTAATAAAACAAAGTAATAAACCATTATCCCGGATCTGTTTGATTTGATAACTGTAAACAGTAAATAATAAACAATAAACATGGTTGGTTTGGTTGTCACGTTCCTAAAGCCCAAATGACCCCAACCTAGTACGGATCTTATCCTCTGTATCTGTTTTCTTTTTTCTTGTCCTTATTAACCATAAAACGAAAAAAATGAAAAATAAAAAAATAAAAACATCATCATCACTATTGACCAACATGCACATGTGTGTGTTCATTCTCACAAAAACAAAATGTTAAAGATACGGGACACAGAGACACAGATTGCGTTAGAGAGAGAAACCTCGGATCCAAATTGTTCTTCTAAAGTTCTTATTTTTGTTATTATTCTAACAACATACAACTAACCATATGATACATTGTGTAACTGTGGATTGTTAGATTAGATTCCCACCACCCACTTTCTATTCCCCTTCCCATGATATAAACTCTTTGTCTTTTTTGATTGAAAGCTAAGTTTCCCTTTTCTCTTTCCATTAGATAGAGATATAGTGTGCATGTGAAGACAATGACATTTCCCTGAAATAAAAAATGTTTCTTTTCTTAAAAACCCAGCAAAAAATCCGTGCCTCTGATTCCTGAATACACACTCCCTCCAATACCATCTTCATGATTACGATTGCAATCTATTTTCTGTTTGGTGGGGGATCTTAAAAATTTGAGCTTTGATGCAGCAGTTATAGGTGTCAGAGTGACCCTCTTGGATCTTCTTCTACACAATGGCATTGTTCCGGAAGTTCTTCTATAAGAAGCCCCCAGATGGGCTTCTAGAAATCACTGAAAGGGTTTATGGTACGCCTTTTTTTTTTTTTTTTTTTTTTTTTTCTGTTGCCTCATTTGGTTCTGGTGGAACTGAACAGTGTTGGTTTCCTCTCAGTGCAACAAATATTTTCATCATCCTTATGCATATTGTCTTGGTGGGGGTTTGTGGTATGTAATGTAAGGCTTGCTTTGCGGATTCAAAGTGGATAATGGGAAAATAGTATAATGTGAACAATGTTGGCTCTTCTGTTATGTGCAAATATTTCATCTTTATGCATTTTTGTGTTAGTGGGGGGTTGAAGATTTAAAGTTAACAATTGGAGTGGTATAACTTTTCTACATTTTCATTTTACATTATGCAGTCATTCTAGTCTAAATGTTGGTTGCTTAATAGGATGTTGACATCTTGTTTGTGACTTAGCTGAATGGATATTTTATCTTCTAGGCATAGGTAATGGGAAGAACCTCCATAGAGTTGACATGAAATACTCTGCTAATTTTATTTTTCTTTGTGCAGTCAGTATTAATAGATAGTGACACTTTATAATCTCTCAGAATTTTGGCCTTTTGATTTTAGATTTGCTTATATGTGTTGCATGCTCTATTACTTTGTATTTGGTACATTTCTTCATCATAAAGAATCTCTATGTCATACATATGTGTGATTATGATTGTGATTATTTTGCTGTTGCATGTGTAGTCTTTGATTACTGCTTTACCACGGATGTTATGGAAGAGGATGAATATAAAGTGTATATAGGGGGAATAATTGGTCAACTTCGTGGTCACTTCCCCGATGCTTCATTTATGGTGTTCAACATGCGGGAGGGAGATACCCAAAGCCAGATTTCAAACATTTTGTGCGACTATGATATGACTGTGATAGACTATCCTCGGCAGTATGAAGGTTGCCCATTACTTACCATGGAGATGATCCACCATTTCTTGAGATCGGGTGAAAACTGGCTTCAACTTGGGCAACAAAATATTGTCTTGATGCACTGTGAACGAGGTGGCTGGCCATTATTAGCATTTATGCTGGCTGCACTCTTGATTTATAGAAAGATGTTTACAGGGGAGCAGAAAACACTAGACATGATATACAAGCAAGCTCCTCGGGAACTTTTGCAGTTGATGTCACCGTTGAATCCATTACCTTCACAATTGAGGTATATTCAGTACATATCAAGAAGAAATGTTGGTTCAGAATGGCCTCCTCTTGATAGGGCACTTACTTTGGACTGTGTAATTATACGATTCATTCCTAATATGGCTGGAGAAGGTGGCTGCCGTCCTATATTTAGGATATATGGACAGGACCCTTTTATTCCTTCAGACCGAACTCCCAAAGTTCTCTTTTCAACTCCAAAAAGGAGCAAATTTGTCCGCTATTACAAGCAGGTGGTACCTAAGTCCTTTTACTCTAATTTAGTATGCTTTTTACAATTCAAGCTGGATCATAATTCAAGATAGTGAACCTATTGCCCTTTGGTTTGTTCTTACTATTTATGCTCCTTCCATTATATGTTTAATTATATCAATTTCAATCATAAGCAGTGCTGTGGAATTCCAACTGAATGTCACTTCTTTTCTTTTCTTTTTTCCTTAAAATATGGCAATTTTTTTTTTTTTATTGAAAGTTACAGTGCTAGCTGAGGTCAGTGATTACCCAAAATTATTATCGTCCATGGTTGACAATCTAAACTAGAACTGAGAGTATGCCAATTGTTTTGCAATGATGAATTGTTTTGCCATTTCATTGTAAACATAAATTTCTCTCTCAAAGTTGGCAAAATATGCAATTTAATTGATCTAGGGATGTTCTAATGATTTGTGTAAATACAGTTTGTAAAAATCAACCTAAAATTATCTTAAATGTAATTACAAGTTGGATATCTTGTTTCTTCTTTATACTACACAGGATGTGATCAGTTGGCACTTGGCACTAAAGAACTCACTTAGAAACTTAGAATCAAAATACAGCATCATCATTTCTTCATTTCCCTCTATATAGATTCTAATTACACAGGGTTCTTAAATACAGATTCCCCTTGTTAGTTAATTAACTTAATTTTGTTTTCATATTTGTTACAGTCTGATTGTGAATTGGTTAAGATTGACATCCATTGTCATGTTCAAGGTGATGTCGTTTTTGAGTGTATTCATCTGAACAGTGATTTAGAGCATGAAGAAATGATGTTTCGGGTGATGTTTAATACAGCATTCATAAGATCAAATATTTTGATGCTTAATCGTGATGAGATTGACATATTATGGAATGCTAAAGACTACTTCCCTAAAAATTTTAGAGTCGAGGTATTAATCTCTCTCTTTCTCTCCTGTTTTTAATAAATGATTAGCAAGAAAGCCAACTTGATGTTTATCGGGTATATGCTGTGTTTCTGGTTGAAGGTTCTTTTCTCAGATATGGATGCTTCGTCTTCTGTTATTTCAATTGATCTGCCTCATGTTGAGGAGAAAGAAGGCCTACCTGTTGAAGCATTTGCTAAAGTCAAGGAAATTTTCAGCAATGTGGACTGGCTAGATTCAAAGGCAGATGTAGCAAGTGTGCTCCAACAAATCACAGCATCAAATATTCTTCTGGAAAGATTCGACAGTGGGGTTTCTGGTGCAACAAGTGACTTGGAAAAGGAGTCATCTGGAAAATTTCAACTCAATCCAAAGGCACACAGTGATGCAAAGAATCTGACTCCTTCAGTTCAGAAGAAACTTTCTACATCCTCCTTGGGATCATCTGTGGATGTTCCTATGGAAAATAAGACAGAACCATTAGAATCAAAGGTATTGTCAAAAAATAATGTTGAGAATCTTGAATGTTTAGGTAAGGGGAACCAACCTATTCCCTCATTTGGGCTTGCAACAGATTCAGATTCAACTAAAAAGAAGATAAAACAATCACTGGAAAATGATACCAAGTTTACCGCATCTATGGCCCATGAGAGTCAATCTATCCCCTTAATTAAACCATCAATGGATGCAAATTTAATAAAAAAAGAGAGTGGATCGTTAGTATCCAAGGAGAAGGATATTGAGTCATTAGCATCAAAGGCACTTATGGAAAATGACACCATGTTTCCTACATCTGTAGCTCAGGGGAAACAATCTGTTCCCTTAATTAAACCATCCACTCATGCAGATTTATTGGAAAAGAAGACTGATTTGTTAGGGTCAAAGGAGAATGATAGCAGATTCAAATTTGAGCCAAAGCCACTTCCAGAAATTGATACAAGACGTCCTACATCTGAAGTTGAAGGGAAACTTTCTATGCCCTCATTTGAATCATCTGGTAAAGCTCCTATGGAAAATAATGAAGATTCTCTAGACTTAAAGGCATTGCCAGAAGACAACATCAAGACTCTTGCTTCCATGAGTCAGGGGAAACAGCTTATTCCCTCATCTGGACTCTCAACAGATTCTAGTTCTACTGAAATGCCAATTGAATCATTAGAATCAAAGGCATCGGTGGAAAAAGATACCAAGGTTTCTACATCTATGGCTCATGGGAAGCAGTCAATGCCCTTAATTGAACCACCAAAAGATGCAAATTCAATGAAACAGAAGATGGGACCATTAGAGTCAAAGGAAAAGAATACCGAATCATTAGAATCAAAGTCATTGCCAGAAAATGATGCCAATAGTGTCACATCCACAGTTCAGAGGAAACAATATAGTCCCATACTTGAGCCGCTCGTTGATGCAAACCTAATTAAAAAGGAGGCCGAACCTCAAGAATTGCAGGTTGGACTTCAGCTTCCCACTCAACCTAAAATAATTTCACCACTGGTGCGTCCAGCTGTTCGATCTGCTTCAGCTTCTTATTTTAAATCCTTTCAAAGTTCACCTGTAGCTATCTCAAGGTATCATAGTGCACCATCAGCTCTTGGAATAACATCTGTGTTGCAGGATCATGCACCAATGGATGTCAAAGAAGTCACGCATGCAGTGACAGTATCTCCTCAGCCTTCAGACTCCAAGGTGCCAAGTTCTATGAAGCCTAGTTCTACAATTGTTTCTCCAGGATCATCACCACCTTTGCTTTCATCTTTACCATTAAAAGCTTCAGTTGATGCTATTACTGCCATGGAAAAGACTTTTGGATCCTTTGCTCCTGCAGCTATTGCTCTTCCTCCTCCTCCTCCCCCACCACCACCTCCTCCTCAAAGCGAGCATACTCCAATGCATGATGAAGGTAAGAAATCATTGGTTAGTCCACCTCCTCCTGCTCCACCCCTTCCTGAAACATCACTTTCCACTGTCAAATATTCATTTAAAGGTCCTCCTCCACCACCGCCCCCGCCTACACCTCCACCTTCAACCAGTCAGGCTTTGCCATCCTCAATACCTCCTCCTCCTCCTCCACTGTCTGCTGCTAAGCCTGGCCCTCCTCCTCCACCTCTACCTCCTAGCCATTCTGGTGCTACTCCATCACCATTAGCACCACCACCACCACCTCCTCCAGCTTCTGCATCCCAAAATTCTGGAAATGTTCCACCTCCCCCACCTCCCCTTTCAAAATCTGCAGTTCCTGGAGCACCTTCTGTTCCTGGACCACCTTCTGCTCCATTTGGTGCAAAGGGGCGTGGCAGCCTGTTGCGAGCTAATCCAAAAGGTCTGTCTCAGACTAAAAGGAGCAATCTGAAACCTTACCATTGGTTAAAATTAACGAGGGCTATGCAAGGAAGCTTATGGGCTGAGACACAGAAACTAGATGAATTTTGTAGGTATGTGTTAAGTCTTTCTGACTTTAGTTATAAAAATCTGAGCTTATATGAATTGTGCTTACTGTTTATTCTTATTTTAAAAACTTTTTGGTGTTAGGGCTCCAGAGTTTGATATGTCAGAGCTTGAGACTTTGTTCTCTGCAGCTACACCAAATTCTACTGATGGAAAAGGAGGAAAGTTAAATCAGCGCTCCTCGCAAAAAGTTGACAAAGTTCAATTGGTATGCATTTTCATTTTAGTTAATACCTGTTCAGTCTAATTAGTTCTGATATTAACTAGTCTCCACTGTTAGTAAAGACTAAAGACAACAGACAAGTAGCTTTTCATCTTCATTTTCATCCCAAAAGGTCCCCCAAAAGCCCTTTATCTATTCTAATATTTGTTTAACGAACTCATTAAAATATTAGGTCTAAAATTTAAAAACAAAATTATTAGAAATTGACATTTTTAAATAAGTGCTTTTATTCCACTATTTTCTCTTGACTGTAGTTTGCACATGTATCATGTATCATGTTTTTCATTATAGGAACTGGATGATAATTTCCTTCACCAGTGAATTGGTTGTGGTCTATCTGTATAGGTTTTGTTTAGTCTCCTGGCTCGTGTCTCATGCCATTCATTAAGCCTTATGTTCATTTAATTCTTGTCAAGACTTTTGATAGAATTTGAGCTCTTGACAGAAGATTCATGTTACCTTGCAGATTGAGCTCAGGCGGGCGTATAACTGTGAGATCATGCTTACAAAAGTCAAAATCCCTTTGCCTGAGTTGATGGTCAGATATTATCCATTCCATTATGATATTTATTAACACAAATGCTACGAGCATTTTGATTTGAATTTATGTCCAAAGAATATTCATTCTTAGTCACTGTTAAACCTTTGAAAATCATAACTGCTTAAGATATAGATGAACCTACTGTCTCATCTGGATACTTATGGACTTAGAAAGTAGTCTCTCTCTTATGTGGACTGAGATTTGAGCTTACTTGATGCTTAAATAAATGCAAGTTGAAAGTTTAGCCACCACCTGGCAAGTTATGAGGATATCTATTATGGCATCAAAGCAGTATGCCCATGCTCTTCTGCTATGACTTCACTAAATTGAATATTTGGCTTGATTTTATACTTTTTCTTGAAATACATATATTCAATCAGATTGGTAGAATACTTTCTCTTCAATTCAGATGAGGCTCTAGTAGTATTTGATGCAATTTTATTTTAGTTTTTTTCTAAAGAAAGCTATTGGCAGAGAAGATGTGTATACAGACAGACAGATCATGAATAGTCCTTGTTGAGATTATAAAGGTTTTAGATATTGTTAGATATCTTCCATTATGGTATTAGGCAATTGTTGGATATTGTTAGATATCCTTAACTATTGTAATTAGGAAATCCCAAATTTTAAACCATTCAATTTGTCAGAAACATGCTAATTTATACTTGTATTCTCACATGCTAACCATTGTATTTCAGTGTTCTGTGCTTGCATTGGATGACTCAGTATTGGATTTTGATCAAGTTGAGAACCTCATAAAATTTTCTCCTACCAAAGAAGAGATGGAGACGCTTAAGGTATCATGCCCATTTCTTGTTTCTTCAACCAGAACTTTATGTCATAGCAACTTTGCTACAATCTGTTTATTTGATCTATAACGATACTTTATATGCAGAACTATAATGGGGATAAGGACAACTTGGGAAAGTGTGAATTGGTGAGTGTAATTTTACCATTTGTTGCTCCCTTTTTTTAACTCATTTTTCCCACTTAAAGCAACTTGTGGTATGATGACTGGTACAGAATTAATGGAACGATAAAAAATTAATCAGTAGTGAACAATATAACTAGACTCATCAATCTTTTTTTTTAATGTAAACCTGTGTATCTGTGGCCAGTGCTAATTTTGCGAATAGAGATCTCTTTTAAGGTCAAGCTCTCTAACATATCTAACTTGCTATATGGCTTTTGCAAATCCTCTTCAAGATCGCTTCTTTTCTTTCCCATTTCATTCTTATTTGCTTTTGCATTTTATGATAGTTCTTCATAGAATTAATGAAAGTGCCAAGAGTGGAAAACAAGCTAAGAGTTTTCGCTTTTAAGATGCAATTCTTATCCCAGGTCAGAAGACAACCACTGAATGCTTTTCGTTATTAAATAACTCTGTTTTCCTGCCATTAAAATTTTAGCTGTTCTGATGCACCTTCCCTTGTAATATTCATGTAGGTTTCAGAGCTTAAAAGGGACTTGAATATTGTAAATAATGCATCTGAAGAGGTAAGTCATGCATTCTTTTTCTTTTTTTTCTTTTAAATACTCTATTTCATTAGTCAATAAGCTTGTTTGGACACACTATTCTAAAAGTACTTCTAGGAGAAGAAAATATGAAATTAATTTCTCTAGAAGTTAAAATTGTCTTCTCCAATAACTAATTTGTAGGAGTTTCACATCTTTTGGATGAAACTATATGAGAGAGTTTCTACTAATTGGCTATTGGAGAAGATAATTTTAACTTTTAGAGAAGCTAATTTCATTTTTTCTTCATAATTTTTTCTCCTAGAAATCTTTCTAGAGTAGTGTATTCAAACAGGCCCAATATCCTTTTCTCTTCAGCTTTCATTGTTATGTGTATCAGATAAGGAATTCAGTCAAGTTAAAAAGAATCATGCAGACCATTCTTTCTCTGGGTAATGCCTTGAACCATGGAACTGCAAGAGGTGAGTTAAAGCTTTATCATTCACCATTGATTTCATCATCATGAATCATGTTTGTGGACAAATAGTGTAGAAAAGTTTATAATCAAACATGGACTTTTCAGATACTCTTAAGTCATAAAATATATGTGCATTCTATAGTTTGTGTTTAACATTTATTCTTGGTCTTGATAAATTAAATTTGATTGGAAAATAGCACCATTGTAGTCTTGATTGCTTTCTTGTTAATTTATATGATTACTGTAGGTTCGGCTGTTGGGTTTCGATTGGATAGTCTCCTTAAACTCACTGATACACGAGCCAGAAACAACAAGATGACTCTTATGCATTATCTTTGTAAGGTAAACCACCTGGTATCCTTATTATTTCTGCACAAGGAGTTTAGTTTCTCCTTGGTGTACACATTGTAAGTAAAATGATATTGTTTTCCGAAAACATCTTCGTTTCTTGGCATATGGATGCACAGTGGATTGGGGAAATGCAGCATGTAATAAGGTTGAGAGAGTAATTTATGGTTTACTCTAGGACTTCCTTGGCATATTGTTTGTCTGCTTATATGTGCTATATTTTGATAAACACACCATAATTCCCTCTACATTCTTTTCAGTAAAGAAGAAGTAGAAACATGAACCTAAGGGAAAAAAATAGTTTCTCACTACAAATATAGTGTAACATAATTGCAATGCATATTGACATTTGTTAGAATATTTCATCTTTTAGGATATCTTAGATTCTCTCTTAGGATCAGTTTTCCTATTTCCTCATTACCTCTTAGGAATGATCATCTTTCCTTATTGTTCTTTCTACTGATTACAGAATTTCCTGCATTGTGCTTATTTGTTATTGCACCATAAGTCTGCCAGAGAATTGTCTAGTCCTGCTGTGTTTTACTGCACCAGTTCTGTATATTTTTGGCTTTGTGCCTTCCTGTGAAATAAGCCAGATAGTAATTGTTTTGATGTTTGTTGAGTTGTAGGTGCTTGGTGAAAAGCTTCCAGAACTTCTAGATTTCCACAAAGACCTAGAGAGTCTGGAGGCTGCATCCAAGGTTTTTTTCTTTATTCTACTGTTATATCAGGTGGTTTCAGTTCTTTCTGTTTGGATTTTGGGGTTTGCTGAGTTATAAGTTTGTATTTCATACAGCTACAATTAAAATATTTGGCAGAGGAAATGCAAGCTGTTAGTAAAGGACTGGAGAAAGTAGTTCAGGAATTGACTGCATCAGAGAACGATGGATCTGTGTCAGAAAACTTCTGCCAGGTATGATATATAGCAGGTCACCTAAATGCTTCAATCAGAATAAACTGATTCTGAATTCTGATGAATTTGGATCAATATATATTGTAGAAGCTTGGCCCAGGCTTTGCATGCTACAAACATCAATTTGGTGCATTTGAAAGCACTTCCTTTCCTTAATGAGAATATGACGATAAATATATTTAAATTATGTTGGCTGTAATTTTATGACAACAGAACTCCATAGCTACAATTGCAACAGATTAATGCAAATCTGGGTCAGTTATGCAGCATCATACATAGGATTAACAGTGATGTGAAGTATCTCAGACAGAGTTACCCTTCTTCTAGGGATATGTGCAATTCATCTGAGTTATAGATTTTGCCATGCAATTTTTAACAGTGGTTAAATGTTTAGCTTGACCTTAAATGATTTTTTTTGTAATGTTCAGATTCTGAAGGAATTTCTTTCTTATGCTGAATCTGAAGTGAGATCTTTGGCTCAACTTTATGCCAATGTGGTATGGATTTTAATTCTTTCCTTTTTGAGGATAGCTTTTTGCTTAAATGATGAATTTCAGATACAAGGGATGTATCTGATATTCTGAATCTGGATGTACCAGGGTAGAAATGCAGATGCATTGGCTTTATACTTTGGCGAAGATCCAGCACGTGTCCCATTTGAACAAGGTAACTAGCTATTTTTAATTAGTCTACATTATCATTTTCCCATGTTCTCTTTCAAGAACTATGTGCTTAAGAATTGGTTGTGGATCTCAATGGGCATCAATGTGATTGTTATGTTTATGGACTCCCTTTATGTTGTGTTTAGTTGTAAAGAGGAGTTAGGGAAGAACAAAAGAAGAAGAAAAAGTCCTGCAAACATAGGGTGTATTTGATTTCTATTTTCAAAAACTATTTTTAGTTTTCTCAAAAAACAAAGAAAACAGACTCTCTCATGCCACATCACATGCAGAACGACTCCAGATGACCCACACCATTGAGATAGGACCATAAAAAAGAAGAGGATGAGAAAAATCTCACTTGTTTCTGTTTTTAAGGCTTTAAAGCACCTTTCTTGGAAACAATTTTTTCAAAAATTAAAAGATTTTGGATGAGAAGTTGATTGCTGAGTACATGGAGTTATTTTAGAAAACAATTTTTAAAACCAAAAGTGAGAAGGAAATCAAACAGGCCCTTAATCTTATTCTCAAGATCTTAGTTGAGTTTAAATCATAATAGCAGTACCAGATTATCATATCCCAAAATAACTACTGATGAATCAAAAAGGAATTATTTCTTTAGGAGAAACACTCAAGTGAAAAGCTTTCCTAAGATTTCCAGAAGCTATTTCTTTCACTTTCATTATGATAAAAAGAAAATCATTGTTTCACATTAAACTCCATGGTGACCTTGTTAGGGATTTGATTCTTTTCTTTTCTGTAGTTGTGACTACTCTCCTCAACTTTGTGAGAATGTTCGTAAAAGCACAGATAGAAAATTGCAAGCAGGTTGAATTAGATAAAAAGAGAGCAGAGAAGGAAGCAGAAAACGAAAAATCAAAGCTAGCTGCTGCTAAGGAGTCTGAACAGGTGATAAGGCCCCCCATAAAGAGTGGAGATATCAAATGATAAGATCTTTTAAGGCCTCAAAACAAGAGTTGTTCCACAGTGATAAAGTTGCCATCTGGTTGGATGAAGAAAACCCCTTTGCACAAGTGCAATGTCATCTTGTTCCTGATTGCATTGACATTGATGATGACCAAATAATTGAAGTTCTCTAATGCAAGAAATTTAATGCTCATGGCCTATGGCTGAGAATTATATACACGGCATAGTCATCACGAGTTTATAATTAACCTTCATTTCATTGCCAATTTGTTCCATGTCCAGCAGAAAAAAGCAGTTTTATGGTGTTCACAGTGAGAAGTGAACTATTTCAGTGTAAAATTGTGTACTCACGTTAGCAATGTAAAATGTTGATTCAGTGGCATATCCCCCACCCTCATAAGATAGAGTAGTATTAAAGTTTTACTTGAGAGTGCTTAGAGGCACTTACACTGAGTTTTAATTTAAAGCCATTATACTCTACATGCACTATGAAGGCAAAAGCTTTGTAAATATTTTGAGGTAATTAGAATACATGTTATTCATTTTGCTCAGCCATCCGTTTATTTGAAGTACAAGCTCTCATTTGACAACTGCATTATGTTTGGATAGAAGAAAAGAAAAATGTTAACTTTTAGAAGCAAATTTAACTTGTTTATTTTTTCACTTTTCTTTCAATGTAAGTGTTAAACTTTATCTAAGTTTTTGTCCACCGTACCAAGCAGACCATTAAGGATGATGAGTAATGACTGATTACGCCTATCTTATTTGAGCTATTATTTATAAAATGGTCAACTGAAATTAGAAGTAAGAAAACTAAGGAAAAGACTGCAAACTAACACTTGATATTGTAACAAAAAAGACTAACACTTGGTATTCTCAACCTGACATTATGTATGGAAAACTAAGAAGCCGTTTGGTTTGGGAAAACATTTTCTGTTTTCGTTTTCCATTTTATGTTTTCAAAAGTTTGTATAAGAAACAGTAAAAGTACAAAAGTAAGAAAACAATAAAAAATTGTTTTTTACTAGTTTTTGTACAAACTTTTGAAAATAAAAAACAAAGTAAAAATAAGGTGATATTTTTGTAGTAGAAGCAGAAAATGAAGACCATTAATATTTCTCTCAAAAGTAAACCGCCCTAAAAAGAAGTTTTCCTCACTTTATCAGTGCTACTGGCCTACATTTCACTGAACTAGAATTCATCTTTACACTTGTATTTTGGCTTTGAGGGGGAAAATGATTTGATTTCACTCTTCTGGAAGATCCAAATTGAGGTTTAGATCTTGTTGCTTTTGCTGGCCAGTGATGGTGCGTGCAACTGCTTCAGCTAATGACATGGTGAAGTCAGGATCCTTGATTAGAGAACTTACATATTCTTCAATTTTGATGTTGTTGCTGCTACCATGTTGCTCATTATTCTGTTGCATGACATCTTCACAATGATGTCTCCTATCTGTTTGAGACCACCCAGAAAGAGCCAAATCAATGTTCATGGCTTCTTTGTTGTCATTTGGCATGCTTGTCATCTTCAGAGGTAACTTATTAGCCATTGGTGATGATGAGCATTTAGGTGTGGATGAAGATGACTCGTGAAGGGCACCATGGTTGTGCTCTCCATCATATGTTGCAACAAGGATTGACTTGTCATGTAAACATCTTTGCACCTAAAATGATCAAGGCAAAACACAAAATAAACACATATGACAAGACTAAACAATAGAATTTAATGGTGATTATGCACTTAGGATCGTTAAATCAAGACACATAATTTGCCTAACTTTTAATATAATTTTATAAAAGTTAATAAATTTATCATAAATGATAAATTATAATTGATTAGTAATATAAAACTATGGTGTCTCATCTTTTTTTCTCTAAACAATCATAACATTTCTTGAAGTCATATATATATATATATATATACACACACACGCACACACACAAAATATAATATAATTAGTTAACCACGATGAAAATGAAATGGATTTCACACGTAACTAAACTAATTAATGACAAAACTTATGCTATTTATTGACCAACAACATTCCTTTTTCCCTAATTAAGTAACCAAATGTTGATTTTTGCTGACTAGGAACTGTGTTTAACAAACGATCAAATGACCCAAATTAATATTCCAAATGTCCAAGTTGTACATATAATAAGTGTTGTTAACTTGTGCCTCCATCAACTCATTAGCTAGAGGATTCACCTAGTGAAAGGGTTTGAGTAATTTGCACAAGGTGCTCAAACTTCATTAATTGCTGCTATTATACACACAAAAGATAACGCTGATGCCTTCATTTATTATTCTTTATTAAATTACCTTTTATATTGCTTAAAGGAAAAAAGTAGTAAATGAATTTAGGATATGTTTATACTATATATATACCTTCTTTTTTGCCGGGCAAATGGGAGCCATGGAACACCTAAAATAAGCTCTTGGTGAAGCATTGTCTTTGGTGACCTTTTGTCCATACTTCCTCCACTGATAGCCATCTTTTACTATCTATATTCCCAAAGGAAAAAAAATTGTATAATTAAACGAACTTCATGATAGAATTTGAGCATTAATAATTGAAGCCATTATTTCATTGATAGACAACCAAATTAGTAATGATGGAGCATAGAATAGAACATACCAAACTATCATCCTTGGGGTGTGTTCTGACAAAGATTTGTAATGGTTTTTTTGCTGTGGGAAACTCTAGTAGTCTCTGTCTCTTGTTTGTATCAAATTCAAATATAGGTGGTACTGTTACTGATGACACTATTTGATTTGAGCTCATCATGCCCTTGTGTACATGTGCCTTGTTTATCTCTTGAAGATGTGATTCAAGCTTTGTGCACTTGCTGGTTAGAACATCAAGCATCAGTCTTAGGGTGTTGTTCTCCTCTTTCAATCGTTGTAACTCAGCTTTAAGAGTTTCCACCTAATCATCAAAACCAAGATATTGTTGTAACTTGTAAGCTTTAAGAATTAATTAGCTACATATGCTTTCATTCATCCTTTGGTATAAATGTTCACAAGGGGAGATTCATGTTCGGTATATATATGTTTCTGAGTTTTTTTATTAGTAAAAATTGAAAATAAGTATAAGGAGTTTCCAACAATTCGACACTCTGATGGTCTCTTTAACCAATTGAGTTAAATTTCTTTAGTTTATGTTTCTGAAAGTTTAATTAAGGACACTCAAAAACTCAACACTTTAACATTCTATTCAACCAACTGAATTAAATCTAACATATGTTTCTAAAAGTTTAACAAGGACACCCAAAAACCAAACTAGAAGAACTCAAAAATAAAACTAAACAGTGAAAAAAAAAGGAAGAATTAATTAAGCAGATTAGTTTAATTACCTTTTCATCCATTATGATTGCTGTGCTGAAGAGTTGAACGACCATCAATCACAACTGAGAGAATTTCTCTTACTGCATAGGGCTAGTTGAGAAGAAGGGTGAGTGATGAAATGAAAGAAAATCTATTAATTTATATGACTATATTATTTGTCTTTGTCCCTTACTTTAATAAATTCCTCTATATGAAAAGAAAGATATGGCCAAAGTAGTCTTTGGTCAACTTAATTAGTTCTGAGTAGATTGTTCAAATATTCAATCCTATGTGTTGGAAATAATAAAAAAAAAAAAACTATAGTGATGGAATATATACGTATTAACAAGAATTATAGAATATATACAGTTTCAATGATGTGCCATGTTTTCTACAGTAATTTCTACAACGTAATGCAGTGTGATGTCATGCATGGTGACATAAGCTTAGCCCTTTCCGTTAGGAAAGAAAGTTTGGTTTTGCTTTCATCATCATCATGTATCCAACGTGTTTCTGGGTACAAAGATAAGTCCAACAACTCTTTCATTACTTGGCATATATACTTTCAGTACCACTATAGACACGCAAATTAAATATGTATGAATAACAACAACAATTCCCCTTGTTTTATTCGATCAATTATTTCATGACAATTTAGCAAACGTTAATATGTAAAGGTATAAAAAATAGTATCTGGATTCCAGTAAGTACATGTATACATCGCATGGTCCATGATGAATTTGACGTCTCGAGACTAGTGAGATTCACATAGTAATATAGAATTGGCTTATAATGTGAACATAATTAATTTTGGTATGAAATATTCATCCGTCTTGGTGGCATGATTGATTTTGCCTGTGTTGATGGGGGGGTTTCTTTATCATTCTAATTAGTTTTTTTTTTTTCATTCATAAATTTCGAAATGAAATTTTACTTAAAAAAAATTGAATCCTATGTCACTTATATCAAGTTGATAGTCACGCTTAAATATACAAAAATATATGATCCCTTTTCTATCTTTTTTATATTATTTTTTTATGTCATTAAGATATAGACAACTCAGCAAATAATATTTGATTGAATTGAAGGTTGATTTACATATCGTTTGTTGTGTAACATAATTAATAATTTATTGAAGACCAGAAGACCAACTATTTTCATCCATCAAAATTAATTTTAACTAAAGACTAAGAAGAAGAGTTTGAACTTTGATATATATATATATATATACACGCGTGCGCACAATAGTAATAATAATAATAATATCCACTTAACATAGATGGGTTGAAGTTTCTAGTCCACACTACTATAGTCTAGTCGGAATAATACTTATTTCCAATCAATGGCGGCGCATAAGAGTCAAAAGAAAAATGTCTTTGTTTACACTGAAAATTTCATTCATTCATTAGTTTGGAATTTGAAAGTCACACACCGAAGCCCACGGGGGAGTCGCGCTATAAACGAAAAATCGTAATTACACTAAAGTGTGGAATACAATCCATGCACGTAACTCTTCTTGACTTGAACTTAATTTGTTAACATCACCATCGATACATTATATTTATAACTAAATAGGATTTCTTTGAACTTCACGAAAAATATAAGAAGAATTGATAACTTCACGAAAAGATTCCCAAAGAATTGAGGTAATGGTAAACAATCCTAAGAAAATTATCCATTTAATTAAAGGAGATTTTGTGTTTAATTCTTATCATTTAAAAAATTTATTGAACCATCAATAAATATGCCTCGCGAACAAAATTAAACTTTAACTAACTAAATTGGAGTACACGCCGACCTCGAATTAAAACAGATACGAGAAGAATAACTTGATTCTTGATTTTGATTTGATTGTCAAGTAACAGTGAAATTCACTGGACACAATAAAATAATGACACTATATTACTATTAGGATAGGGCTGTTTTGAGAAAAAAAATATTAAAAAAAAGTGAAATGACCTTTTTAAAAACTAAAATTATTTTGTATGTATATATAATGATAGTAGAATGTGAACACAAACTTAATTTTGACTAATAAAATTTTGACTCTTATAAGTACACACCCCTCACTATAAAAATCAAGATCGATCTTGAAGTTCATGATGTGAATCTTGTGACTAATTTATTGCTCTCAATTGGAATACATACGCCATCTTGCGTGGATCTGAATCACTCCTAGAAATAGTTATTCCTTTTTCTTTTGGGTTACATGAATGTAAATACTAAATATCTTAATTCTTGTGGAAGATATCAATAATTATACTTGACTTTTTTTTTAATATAAATTATGGAATAGCATAACCCCGCTAAAAATCTTATAAATTTATCACCGAAACTATATGTAATTGTGTTAAATATACAGAGAATAAACTTTATCACGCCTTTTTTTTTTGCAAAAAAAACGTTATCACAACTAAGGAATACTATTGATTACAAAAAAATAACAATATAAGAGTGAGTGAAAAAAAAATCATTTGATTGCAAATAACAACAACTTCTCAAAATAGAGAAATGCTATTCACGTTAAGGTTAAGTGTTGAATTGATGTATATAGTTGTGCTTATGCCACGCTTGTCAAAAATGTTGAGCCACATATATATTTCGATTCCAAATCACGTTGATATATCATATATCATGGACTTGTACGAAACTTTCCAAAAAGGAAAAAGCATTACATAGGCTGCTTTTTTTTTCTTTTTATCTTTTCGACAGATTGCTCAAAAATTAAAAACAAAAAGCAAAATCATAAGGGGATAGAAAATTCTCATCCATTACTTTTCCTAGGTTTAGAAATTCTAACCAGAGTTTTATGTCTAGTACTACATAACATCATTTATCATCTTTTCTTTCGGTGAAAGATGGCCCATGTTATTGCACTGTTTATGATTCATTCGTGATTTCCTGCATGTTGCACTATTTGTTTGGCAAGAAAATCAAACGCATGAAACACACAAATGTAAAACGTGGAAAGATATATATATTTTTTTTAAAAGCAAATATTAATTAAGAAATAAAAACATATAAAATGCATTTTTCGACTGAATATTCATTGTGAAATAGACACAAATATAAAAGATTTTTTTTTACTATATCAAGAAATGCGTGGATCCATTCATGCGTTTGATTAAGTTGCAATAAATACTTAAACATGTTTGAATAAATTTTTCTATAAGCACTTATAAAAAAAAATAAAAATGATTACGTAAGTTAAAATTAACTTATAAATTAGTTACAAATCAACTTTTCAGAAGCTAATATAAGAAAAGTTTTTACTAATTAATTTGTGTATAAACTAATTTTAGCTTATGTTCAAGCTAATTTTGGTTTTTTTTTTCTTGGTATCAACTTAGGTAAAATTATCTTATAGATACATGTGGTGGTGTCCAAACAAGCAGACCTTTTGAATCAGTTTAAGTATAAGGAAAATAATAACCACTATAAGAATTTAAAATAAAGTTTCTATAAAGATATAACATTTAATAATATTAACAAATTTCTATAATGATTTTAATAAAAATATTTATTAATTCCTTATAAAATACAAACTAGTGCCTTTAGTGATGTAACTAATGATCCGGAGGAGTATATGAACAACTATAACCAAAGTAAACATCTACAGCAAGTACACTGGGAGAAAGAAGATATACACATTTTAGATATTTCAATTTGTACACAGATTAGGAGGATCATTGAAATATCCATTGCTCTTCAGAGAATAATATTTACAAAACATGACAAAATCTGTCACTTTGTTTGTGTAGTATTAATTAATAAAAAAAATAAAAAATATTTTTATGATACATAGTTTCTACTTTCTTCCAACATAAGATCCCAACTTAGACAAATCAGGAACCCAGAATGACAACTCAGATGATCCTGTTGCAAACATAAGATTTCCAGGAGCCCACTTTATTACAGGAGGTCCAGTATCAGAAGTTGCACTCCTCCAACTTGCAACCTAGGCAAGAGAAAAAACATTGGAATGGTAAGGTTATACTAAATACGTGTTTCGATGCAGTTCCAAACATGCTCTAAGCTGTTTCCCAGAGTAGTTTATGAAACCATACCACATGCTATAACTTTTTTTCAGGCATACACATCCATTTACATTCAAAAGGTTGCAAAAGTTATGCTTCAGTATAGACAAAAATTAAAATTTCACACAACTTCACAGGCTTCAGAAAGGTATATTATCTGTTATTTCTAGGAAATAAAACATTCAGGAGAGAAAAAATAGATAAATCTAAAAGAATCATTAACAATTATAACTGGCTCCTATACCATCAAATGTGATGCCTCAATGTATACTGTAGGCACACATGAAGGAAAAAGAAAGCATAGTCATTTACAGGTAATGAGTAATTTACTAGAAGTTACTATAACAACAGATAATGAATGTTTTCTTCTGCTTAATTTTATGTCAAGTCTAGTTTCAGTCAATTATTAAGAGTTTAGAATTAGGAAATAGATTACTGTATTCACAATCAAAGGGTAGGACATTCTTGAAAATTTCTCAGTGAAAAATAAAAAAGGAAAAAAATGCTTATAAAGTTGAAAGCATATCATCCTGACTAGAGAATAACTATATTAACATATATTAAACTACAAATTCAAACAAAAATATATATAAAGAAAATAGTTATGAAATGCAGAAAAGAAAGAATATAGCTTATTATACTTCTTTGCCACTTCGAACACTCCATGCGTAGATGCTGCCATCCCCAGAACCTGACAAAGAATCCAAATGTAAAACTATAAGTTTAGCATTACAAACCAACACAGGCAGTAAGCAGCAACCAACAGGATCACATAAAGCTTTCTTCCAAATCACAATTTCAGGCAAGAAATAACAGGGCAGTAAAAGTTCAATATGCCAAAAATAATATGTGCAAGTAATGAGTTAAACAAATGAATAATGATCAAGAACGTTTTGAGTGATCTGAAAATGTTTACCAGATATTACAAACATTCCCTCAGGGCTGAAAGAAGCTTCTAATGTGGAGTTGCATGAGACAGGTGTGACATTATATGTGGATAACTGTGTAAAAATAATGAGAACAATCACACATACGCCTCTCAAAGCACATGTAAATCAAGTGAAAGAACCAAGAAGTAAAAGTAGACTGGGTTAACTACAAAAGACACTGACAAGGGTGCCACGAAATGAGTCAAGCACATGAATATGCCCATCTGCTGTTGTTAAAAGCATGAGTCTCCCATCATTACTAAATTTCACAACATTTGCATCAGAAATATCTCCCCCGACAGAAAATATCTCAAAGGGACCCTACAGCGAATGAGTTTTACCATATTAGATTATCAGTGTACGTCACAATTAACAGATAACAAAAGACAAGTTTTATACATATTCTCAAGTTGAATTTGCAAACCTTTTCATACTTGCGAGAATCAAACATTCTTATGCACCCTCCGAAGGCAATTGCAAAGACAAGCCCTTGATCATCATATGATATAGCAGGCCTTCCTTGTACATGTAAAAGTCCCTATTTATTTTCAAAGTAATAAGCCCCTAGAAAATTTATATGATGTATAATAAACAAAAGGATATAGAATAAACAAGTAATTGCATGCACATGCCACTACCTGGCACTTCTCAGCCCTTTGATCCCACAGTAAAACAGTTCGATCTAGAGATCCAGATATAAAGCAGTCTTTCCGAGAGCACAAGCTTAGCGACACAACCCTAGGAAAATGAGAAAAAAATTGATATTTTTTTTAAATAACAAAAGAATGGACATGAGTACTGTGCTATATAATTATGAGATTTCAATGTATACATAACATAATTACATAATGCCAGATACCAAACCTGTGATGGTGACCTTTGAAATATCTCAGATACTTGTTATCATGCAACGATAGAAGCCGCAAAGATTCTGGATTGATTGGAAATTTTTATAATAAGTATACAAAAATTTACTGACAGTACAAAGATCGTTGAAGATGAAACAAGTAAGAAACATACCATCCCAACCATTTTTTGAAGAGTAGATGACAGTTGTAGGATGAGATGTGAAGCAAACCAGGTCAACTCCATACTTCTTGCTATTAATTGTCTTCAAACATCTGGTGACAACTAAGAAATCTCAATATTTCATGTTGATACATACATGTAGATCAGCTAAAAAAACAAAAGAATGGCAAGAAATATCAAAGAATCTAATAACAAAACAAATAATATAAAAAAAAAATCTTAATTGTGCTTTATATTCACAATCCATGTAACTATTTAGCTCCAAATGATTGAACATTTGGTAAATGTCAAATAACTTTTGGGTCATTTATATTGTTAAAAAACCCAATCTGTTACCAGAATTTACCACATCAAACCAGATCATGATACAAAATTTTAAATCATACTAGAGGCATCAACTGTTTTGCTGAAATAAAAGATGGGATAAAAAGCAGAATCACAAGAATGCAACAATTTCAACAAATTCGAGGATAAAAAAGATTGTAAATTACTCATTCAACTGTCCATACGATTAAAGCAATAAATAAAATGGGGGCTTACGTTCCGCTGGTAACCTCATAAAGACGAATGGATTCATCATCACTGGCAGTCACTAGATAACTGGATGCCCTGTGAAAATCCAAGGAACTAATTCTACCATTCTGAAAGAAGAAGAAAAAAAAGCAAATGAAATGAAAAAGCAATTTCAGGTTGCTGAATCCTCAAACATTAGAAAACACTGCCCTAATGTAAAAAATGTAACGGTGGAAATGCTCACATAGTCTTTGAAGGACATTCCCACTTCCATACTCTGAAGCATTTCTTCGCTGAGTTCCAGAGACACCTTTTCTTCTCTCTCCGCTTGCGTCCCTACGAACACTCAAAACGTAAGAAAAACCAAGCAAAACTATAACATCTAAAATCTAAAATCTAAAATCTAAAATCAAGTAACAATTTTTAAATACCTCCCATTTTTTTTTTTTTGAGATATGCTTCCTTCGCCTTAGGTATCTGAAAAGGTGAGGAAGATTAAGCGGAATAAGATTGTGACTGAGCTGAAAATATAGATTAAATATTAAAATAATGAGATTTGCAAAAAATAAGAAGTTGCAGTTTAATGTTTCAGACAAATTTTGTAATTTACGCAGACATAGTACTAGAATCTTGTTTCAAAGAGACGTTCGTACCAATCGAAGATGATTTCAATGGGAGGAAAGGCCGCTGGTGACGGTGGGTTGCGCCGCCGTGAGGGAGTGACGGTTTCTTCCGATTCCTAGCCACAAGAGGCAGCGGGTGTGGGCAACATAAAATTCAACGACGCCGTTCTGATTTTTTTTTCTGCAAAAATAACGAAATAGGGTTTTCAAATTTGGGGGATTTGTCTCACAGTAAAACGACGACGTAGTACGGCCTTAGCCAAAATTTATATTATGAACAAATCATTAATGGAAAGTAAAAATTACAAAAATTCATCATTTTCGATCCATTTCAGTCAACTTTAAAAAGTGTTAATAGAAAATGTTGCTGGCCTTAATATTCTAAAATTAAAAAGAGAATATTTATTTATATAATAAATTTATTTAACATTTTATATAATATTATTATTTTTATATTTTTCTTCGTATATAATCATATCTTTCATTTTTTTTTTTATCCTTTTCTTTGTTATATATACGTCTTTTTTTTTTTTACTAATATAATTTCTAAATTAAAAATATTATTAGCAAACTAAATTTGACCTAGTCAATTCTTTTTTTTTTACTAATATAATTTCTAAATTAAAAATATTATTAACAAACTAAATTTTACCTAGTCAATTCCATCTCGAAGTTTTCAAATACACTAATTAATTGATAGAATTGAAATTAAGTTTGCGATAGGAAAAGAAAAGATAAGATAAAATATACAAATTTATTTCATAAAAGTAAATATAATATTTTTTTTTTGTCTTATGGATAGCATTTAGTGTATTGAATTAAAGACTAAATTTTATAATATTATAATGGTGTTGATTTAAAAGAATTTTTACTTATGACAAAATTTAAATATAAAATTTTCCGTTAAATAGTTAGCCTGTTTTTTTTTTCGGTTGAATGTTTATATACATTTCAAGTAAACTATTTAAAAGAAGCAAGCAAACTAGTACAATCCCTGCTCCGCTCAGCGCTGTGAGTATAATCTCTTTTTATAATCTTTTTGATCATTAAAGAAAGAGATTATTTTGTGTCCTAATAATGTATGTGCTCAATTCACCATTTGGCCTCAAGAATTTTTCCCGAAATGGCAGTGGCAAGTGCTGTTGTGAAACTGGGGTCCCTTGTCAAAGAAGTAGCCATTTGTTGAACCAAAAACTGGTAGATAGAAGAGGACTTTTTTTGGGCACTTTCATCAAGTTCTTCAACCAATCCTGACTTGACCAAATCAAGCGTTGTGGGGCTTCGAACTGTGGGTGTAGGTGATGAGGACACAGGACTTGACCCTCCTTTAAGTTTTGGGGATTCACCACTTTGGTTTGAGACAAGTGATATTTCTGCTCTTTGATGACCATGGTTATGCTCTCCTTCATACGTTGTAACAAGTATTGTAGGGTCCTCTATACTCCTTTGCACCTAAAAAAATTATCATTTGGTAATCACTAATCAGATACCATTAGAAGAATGAATTCAAATCACTGTAGTTGCCCAAATCAAATTATGAAAAATTAATTACCTTCTTTTTCACGGGGCAGTTTGGGGCAAAGGAGCACCTGAAGTAAGCTCTAGGAGAAGGGTTATCCCTAGTGACCTTCTGACCATATTTCCTCCATTGATATCCATCCATCACATACTTTAATTATATAAAAATAAAATTAGGATTCCCAGTTAGTACTTGGCGTTAGTTAATTAAGCTTCACAAATTATAATACAAGTTAAATTTATACATCAAAATGAAATAAGTTACATAATGTTTGAGGAACTTACTAAGCTATTATTTGATGCTTCAGTCCTGACAAGTACTTTGGAAACTTTAGATGAGTTGTTGAACTTTTTGAATGAGTCCTCAGGGATGGCACTGCACTCAGCATTACTATTAACACCAACAAATTTGTTGGTGCAACACTGGTAATCACTCTCTGATGCTTTTCTCTTGCGTGATGATTCAATTAATGGGTCTTGCTCATGAAAATTCGTGTTGGTCAATTGGCCCAATTGCTTCTTCAGAGACATGTAGTTCTCACACAAGTGGGTCAACGCCTCGGTCAACCTCTTGTTCTCGCAGCTTAGACGACGCAACTCTTCCACCAAAACCCCATCCTGACCACCAAATTTCACGTGTTAGAATAAAAAAATACAAGACTATATATTAAGTACGAGAGTTGGTACGAATGTTATTGGACTCGATGTTCTTAATCTCAAATCATGGATTGGATAAAATAAATGTAATTAGAAGAAGATTAGACTTCACTAAACATAGTCAATAAGGAGAAAAATAGATTTTCATGAAGATTAATCATTAATAAAATTGGTGATACTGAAGATCAATTCATGGGTATTAAAAAATAAGTATTATATACGAACCATGTGCATAGAAGAAGGATCAACGTTAAGATTGAGTGAGGTATCCACGCATGTTGATTCCATGTTGAAGATTCTTGAGAGAGAGTGAATGAAATGTTTTTGGAGGCTAAAGTAGGGGATGTGATTATATAACAACAATAGTGAAGGGAGGGATTGGGGGACAGAGAAATTTTTTCGGTGAGGGAAGGTTGCAGGAAATGGGTGGAAAAGCAACGTCTTCTTCAAACAAGCGTCATCATGGTATCGTCATTGCTTTGGTGTTTAGACTTTGTGCTTTTTTTAGCGTACACGCGTGTTTAATGTTTTTTTGGAAATAAATCAAACAAATCCTCGGATTGTTATAATTTTACATTATACATATTTATGCAGGAGGGACGGAGCCAAGGTAAGGGGGCCAAATTCATTTGTATATATTGATAATAAAATAATTTATTAAAATATTATATATATATATATATAATAAATTAAACTAAACATTGATTTTAAAAGTTTCAACAATATTATAAATATTATTCATTATTTTCATATATTATAGAGATTTTTTTTTATCAATTTATAATAAATAATGAATCTTCATTTATTTTATTTTTTTAGGAAAATATTTTATTAATTATGTTCTTAAAATCTATTTAAATATAATGAATTATATTTTTTTTAAGGAAAGAATGAATTAGGTTAGTTATAGAAAGATATTAGTCAATAATTAATAAAAAAATTATATATTTTTAAATTATTAGAAATTAAAGAATAATATTGTGTTATGACTATATAATAATAACGTAATAAAAGTTGATTGATTATAGTGCAATATTAATTTATTTATTGTAAAGTTTAAATATAAAGTGCTTAAATTTAAATTTATGCACACTCTATTCATTGAACATATTAATAAAAATGTGTAAATATATTTATTCATAGCATTTAAAATAGATTATAAGAAAAAAATAATATTATATTCAAATATTTTGTCTAGAAAAAAATACAATTATCTCCATAGTAATTACAATAACAAAAATAAAATATTTATCTAAAAAAATTATATTATTATCTTTACAAAAAAATATTATAAAAAAATAAAATATACTGTAAATAAAGAAAAAAATAACATCTAAATATATTTAATTTATTACAAATAAAAAAAATTACTTAAATATATATATATATATATATATATATATATATATATATAATTAAAAAATTCAGGGGGCCTTGCCCCCAAGCCACCAAGTGACTCTGTTCTTGTATTTACGAATACACAATAAAACAAGAGAAAATTTATATGTACCACCCACTCCATCCATCACAATTTATTATTTATGATAAATATTTGTATCACTTATTTTTTTTCATGGAAAAACTACATTATGACACTTAAAAAAAAAAAAAAAGTGGAAAATGGCGACATTGATGTTTTCTCTTCCTGGAGTGCCTAATCAATAATTTCAAGTGGTTAAGCCTATCTCGATAAATAAATATAGGTGACGTTGAAGTTGGAAATATTTTTCTATCAAGTATAATAAATTAAAATAGTACTATTTCATTGACTTTGTCACATTAAGGTTTTCATTCTTCGTTGACAAGAGAGTCTTTCTAAAATATTGAGTAAGGTCTTCCTTTTTTGTATTTTTATTTTTTTACCAAATATATTATATTATCGTGTTGGCTTTATAACTTTGTTAATTAATAACTTTAGTTTTTTTTTTTATTTCTTTAGTCTGTGACTGATATCTCTCCGTTATCCTTTTAATTATCTTCTTTTTTTCATTCCTGCGTTATGTACTTTAAAAGTTAAAAGTTAAAAACTCATGTAAGGACAAAAGCTACATATAATTTCTATTATAAATTACTAAAATACATCATATTTTCATGTGTGAACACAAAATTGAAACAACCGAAAATTGTCCTTTCTGATTTTAATTAGTATACGTTCTATGTGCTATAAAAGATAAAAATAATTATATACAATATTACAAGTTGTTTTTTGAATGTTCTATCTTTATGTATCTGATAATGTTTATTAGAATTTGATGACAAAACAAGTGTATTTCTTATTTTTCTTCTTAATTTGTGAGCTTTTTTAATGCTATCTGCTGGGAAGCTATTTTATCTCGGTTTTATTTTCGTGAATTTCATTTGTTTGATTCTAATTTTTGCTACAATTCATATACTATATATATATACATAGAGAGAGATAGTTGTAACAAAAAAGATAGTTGTGCAAACTTTACATTTTAGTCCATATACTTAAAAATTACCCCTTTTATAGTCCTTATATTATTTTTAATCTATTTTAATTCCTATATATGAGTTTAAACAGTAAGAATCAAAAGAAATTAAAAGAAAATGTTATATATAAGAACTAAAAAGGTAGGTGAAGGGTGTGTGGGAATAGAATGGAGGAGAAAAAAGTGGTTTGAATGGGAGAATCCTTTGGTTGAAGAACTCTTGCAAGTCATAAATGTTATACTGCATGACCACTGGGGTATACTTCTCCCATCAATTGTGTTCAACTTTATTTAATTATATATATAAAATTAAGATACAAATTACTAAGGCCAACTTTTGAGAAAGAGAAATATAATTATAGAAAATCAATATTTCTTTTATACCAATTTTGTAAGTTGGAGCAACATTAACAACTCTTATAGTCAAATTATGTTTCTTTACATGTTTTCTTTCCTAATTTGGAAACAGTTTATAAATGGGTTAGAATCCAAGTAATGCTACCCACCTTGTACACCATAAAATTGAAATTAGCTAAAATTATATTTTTTTATAATTAATGAAAGCTTTCTCAAATATATTCATCTAAAATATACGAAATTTTTACAAATTAATTATTGAAGAAGATAATATTAACTTCTAAAAAAATTAATTTCATTATTTTTTTAATTTTTTTTTCTTAAAAATCTTTTTGAAATAGTGTGTCCAAACTGATTCATATATATTTTTTTTATACAATATTATTTTATGTTATATGGATACTTAAAAAATGTATTATTGTGATAAATAAAAAGTATAAAAAGTATTATTTTTGTAATGAGATCCCGACTTTAAATATGTAATTGAATTGATAAATTTTAGATCTTAAGTGTGATTGTCTAATTGGATAAAGGTTTTTTCTTATTCAATTTATGAGTGGTCAATAAATTTTTTGAAATATTTGTCATTTGAAAAGAGTGTAGGTATATCAAACTTGTGAATTCTTGAGTCAGAGGTTTTAAGTTTTAACCCGAGTAGGAAACAATATGAATTTATTTAGCATGCTAATTCATTTTTGTCATTTTTCATATAACAAATAAAAGAATCTTAGTATGGTAGATATATATGACAGAATTTTAATTTGATAGGTTAGGTTCACACGCTGTCAGAATAATATTAAATTAGTTAGACCCGTGGCAACAATATAAAATTATTAAGCATGCTAATTCATTTTTGTGCATTTCTCAATTTATAGAATAATACTTTTTTACGTATACAAGAATCTTAATTTGGTAGATATATACAACACAAATAACTATGACGCTGTGAGAGTGTTAAATGTTTTATTTTAAAATAAATAAAAATTAACTTAATAACTATATTAATTATAATTAAATATTAATAAATAAAATAAAAGTGTGTTACATTAGTAATAAGTCGATCAAAGTTTATAAATTTAATAAGAGGGACTAAAATTATAAATTTTTAAAATTAGATAATCAAATATTTTAATTAAATTTTAGGAGATCCAAATAGAAGATTCATCGAATAAGAGAAATTTAAAGAAAAAAATATTAGTGCATAATCATTTTACCTAACTTTAAACGAGATTGTTTCCTATAGAGAATTAAAAAAAAAAAAAAACTCTGATACATAACCATGCTAAACTTAAACATACTTTAACCAACAACCAACATGTTTTTTATTTTTACAAAAAAGATAACCACCATGGTTTCTTTTTTTATACATAGCTCAGAGAAACTATGAATGAAGGTTAGGAAAGAAAAAAAACGTTGGAAAATATAAGGAATAAACAAAGTCAAGTAATTGAATAGATTTATAGTTTCGAGTAAGATAACGAGAAGAAGGAGGATCAATAATTGTAGGAGGTGCTTCGGAAGCCATGGGGACATGTGGACCTGCACAAGGAGTAATATCAATGCTACAAATTTCAAAGTTAGAGTCATGGGAATCGCCTCCATCCATGAGAAAGAAATCAATGATAATAAGATTAGATTTTGTAGGGTCGTGAGACTTTAGAAGAAAGGGAATAAAAAGGTATATGTTCAACGAGGACGAGAAATATAAAGTTTATTGGTTGTAGGATCATAACAATAATAGCCTTTCTGCTAGCCTCATAACCAAGAGAAACACATATTGAAGACTGAGGAGACAATTTATTACGTTTTATATAAGGACGAAGAACAAAACAAGTGTAGCCAAAAACCTTCAAAGAGTAATCAGGAATGCAACCAACAACTTTTAAAAGGGAGACAAACCGGAGGTAATAAAAGATGAGATTCTATTAATAGCATGGACAACAGTAAGAACAACTTCACCCCAAAACTCATTAGGAACGGAGGAAGACAACAAAAGGGAACGAGCAGTTTCAACAATATGATGATGTTTTCTTTTAACAACACCATTTTGTTGAGGAGTATCAATACAAGATGTTTGATGAAGAGTACCATCAGAAGCAAGTGATTCCGAAAATTTATTAGAAATATACTTACCACCCAAATCAGATTTAAAACACTTGATAAGAGAATTATGTTGAGTTTTAACTAAAGCATGAAATATGCAATAGATATCAAAGAATTCAAAATGATATTTCATAAAATACACTCAACAAAAACGAGTATGATCATCAATAACGACACGTAATATCGAGATCTACTTTTGGTAAGAATTAGTGATGAACCCCATACATCAGAATAAACCAAGTCAAATGATGCATTATAAGTTGAAACACTTTTACAAAAAGATAGAACAAAAAACTTTGCAAGTTTACAACCACAAGAATAAAAAATATCATTAATTGATAACTTTCTTAATATTCTTGTAGAAGCCAAATACTTTAACCGAGAAGCAGAAACATGACCAAGACAAGAATGCCACGAATAAAATAGAGAAGAAGATGAAGTTAAATGAAAAGATGAAAAATCAATCGTGAAAGCAACGACATTTGGAACATTAAGCTCATCCAATATGTATAATCTCCCTTCTTTACGACCTATCCCAATCAACCTCCCATATAAAGGATCCTGTACAAAACAATAAATAGAAGAGAACATGACTAAATAACCTAAATCACAAAGTTGGTTAATAGATACAAGATTCAAGGTGAGATTTGGAATATAGTAAATATCTAAAAGAGTTAAAGTAGAGGTGGAGACAAATCTAGTGCTTGCTAATGGAATTGGAGTGCCATCAGCAATCATAACAGATATAGAAGAGACGGGATTTAAAGATACAAAAGATTGACGATCAAAAGACATATGATGTGATGCTCCAGAATCAAGAATCTATATAGAAGAAGACATACCTGAGGAGTCAAAGGAAGAGGATAAACCTTTTAAAGAAGAGACAGACATGATAAGATAATCATCATTTAAACCAATCATATTTAAGA
The DNA here is from genome assembly GCA_014843725.1 of Amphicarpaea edgeworthii. NCBI lineage: Eukaryota > Viridiplantae > Streptophyta > Magnoliopsida > Fabales > Fabaceae > Amphicarpaea > Amphicarpaea edgeworthii. The sequence goes on along the minus strand of CM026324.1, from coordinate 17,255,435 downwards.
CAACTATAACAAATGAGAACAACCAAATTAATAGAGCACAACAAAAGCACAACTAAAATGCAACGGAACACAACAGAATTACCAGACAGACACGGAGGCATAAACAAAAAGAGCACGACGAAGTTGAGGTTACAAAAACCCCAAAATAAAAGTTGTAACTATCAATAATGTGAACACTTTGTCTCCCTCTATAAACTTCTTCGGGATGATCCAACCGTACAAAAAGAAGAACTATGTCTTCTGAACTGTGTTTCTAAAAATCAGTCCAATCCAATGATTAATGAATCGACAATAACAAAACAAAAATAGAGTTGAAATTGCGAAAGTCTTAAAACGAAGAACGAACACAAACAGAGCTGAAATTGCAAAAACCTCAAAATGAAGAACAAACATAAACATAACAAATGTAATTAGTCTCATGAAGAATGAGTTGCAAAAATTGTAACTTGAATCGAACTAACTCTTAATACTATATTAACACATACAAAACATCTAAAAAAAAAAAAAGGATAAACTAAGATTTTATTCATCAAAGTGTAGTTGGTCCCTTAAAAATAAAAATAAAAAATCAAATTTAATCCATGTATATTAGTATGTTATAGTGAATATCATACAATAAGAAGAAAAACTTATTTATATATATAGATAAAATATCAAATTATCTTTAATTAATATAAAACTAAATATTATATATCAATAACTACATATTCTGAATCGTATGATCCATAACCGAAAGAAATTCATGTTATTAGTATCATAATTTGAAATTAAATATATATTTCGGTCTCAATCGATGATACCTCATTCCATCGTTTGATTCAGACGTCACCAATTCCACGTCACACTCTTTAATTTCTTCGTTTTTTCCACATGATTCAATTTCCCAACTTTGAAAAGTTGAATTTTCTCTCTTCTTTCTTTTTCTTTCCACAATATCTCTGTCGTTTTCCTATTTTTCCATCTGAAAGGAAATTGCTTCTAGACAAACAATTTCTTCGAGGTTTATTTTATTTACCATACAGATATAATGATGGGTCTAAATCAAAGAACAGTCTTCTGTAATTGTATGTTGTGTGCATGAAATTCCATATCTTTGGTGAATATTGAAAGTGGGGTACATGCACTTGCTTTCAGTCAACAACTTTTTGTTAATTAATTAAACTCTCCCTATCTTTTCACTTATCTTTAACGTAAGTTGCTCACTTTTCTGCCAGCACATGCACTAAGGTGTTGGAAAAATGGGTATTTTTTAATTTTATCTGAAATTGCAATGAATTGAACTATTGAAGTGCTAACTTTTTTTAATTTTAAATTCGATTTGATTCAATTACGACAATATATATACAAGATTGAGTTAATTTAATTTATTGACTTAATATACTAATATTTTAAAGAAGTATCATATTTTTACTAAATTAATAAATTTGATGGTTAATTAAATAATAAAAAATGGTGAAAGTGCGTGGAAGACTATAAATAATCAAAATATATAACCTGGCCCTGAAAGGAATCTTTCAAATCAAGGCAAGTCAGTCAAGTCATGCAAAATTTTCATATTTTTCTTACATTTCTTTTGGATACAAATATGTGGTCATCGTGCTGATATCTTCACATGACGCTAGCAGCTTATTTTTATTTTTTTAATAGTAAATAATTAATAATCATTTTGAACCTTACTTTCATTATTATTTTAGAAGTATTATTAGGTATTATTATTATAGTCTTGAAAATTGAAAAAAGTGTTAAATAAATTCTTGAATGTTAAATAAGCTTTTAGACTTAATTATTGGTTGTATTTTAATCTTTAATCACATCATGCTCGTTGTTTTAACACTTTATATACTTACTTATGCGTTGATTAAGTGTTTTTTTTTTTTTTTTATATTTTTACATTAGGTAGAAATTTGTATTTCTTGTATTGCCCTCGATGGAATGCAGTATAAAGATATGGTGTAAAAGTCAGCTTATATGTATTAAAATGACTTTATAAATTACATTTGAACATTATTTTTTTTTTGTAATTTTTCATTCTAATTAATATTAATTATAGACATTAGATGCTATCCCTGATAAATGAATCATGGATATTCATCTTGATAAGCCGTGATAAATCTAAAGAATTCGTCCAAGGTGGATTACCTCCAAGTTAAAGTGAGCTACTTTATGAATAAAAGAAAATCTAGTTATTATATATATATATATAACGACGTATCGAATGAGATGACATGTTTATTATAAGAGATGATTTAAATAATAGTTATTGATTAAATTTTAATGGTCTATTTTGAATTAAAATTAAATATGATTTTCATCCTATACAATTATATCTATTCTAATTGCGTATTTACACACACTTGACCCTATCACCATGACCACTATTGTCGCCATCACCAACAAGGCCACCACCACCACTACCATCATGGTCATTGTCCTTGTTGTTGCCGCCACCACCAACGACGATAGTGGTGACAGCAATAACAGGGACGACGACCATGATGATGATCATGTTAGTGGTGGCGGTGGTTATGATGATGGTGGTAACGGTGACTCTGTTGCCATCACCACGATCACCACCGCCACCACTAACAGAGCCACTGTCACTACCATCATTATCACCACCGCCACCACCAACAAAGCCACTATCATTGCCACACCATCATAATCACCGCTACTACCAACAGAGCCACGTCATCACCATCATCATAACCACTGTCACCACCAACAGGATCACCATCATGGTTGTCGTCCTCGTTTTTGCCGCCACCACTATCGCCACAGTGGCAAAAATGACGATGGTGACCATGTTGGTGGTGGCGGCATGGTGATGAGGCAATAAATGTACAATAATTAAGAAAAATATTATTGTATAAGATGAAAATCATATTTAATTTTAATTCAAACTTATATATGGACCATTAAGATTTAATCAATGAATATTATTTAAACTTCTTATCTTTTGTAATAAACATGTCATCTCACTTGAAAAATAAAATAAAATATATATATATATATATATATATATATATATATATATATATAAACTTTTAATTTTATATATAAAAATGATGTATGGAAGGAAATTTATAATTTAAAAATGATTAAAAAGATCCTAATATAAAATTAGATAAATCCTAATTAGCTTGCTGCATTATATATCTTAATAAAATATTTTTTTTTATCAACAAACTAAATAGTCTCATCAAAGATATCAAATCTCTAAAAAAAATACATTAATAGTTAATACCCTAACTAACCTAATTATAATTAAACTTATTGGATTAAAAATAATTCAAATTAACAAATCCTAATCTATTCTACTTCACTCGCCAATCACCATGATTTCATTTTATAATATTAGATCGCAAACGATACGAAACATCATAATCTCTTTAGTAAATTATGCATGATTTCATTTTATATAATATTGACAATAAATTATTTTAGTAAAGGACTTAAAAGTATAATCTATTAAACTATATAGTACTTTTAATTGTTCATTTCCCCGAGTCCAAATTAGGCTAGCCGTAAATATTTTATTTTGAACATAAAATTCTAATATATAAAAAAAAGTAACAAATCAGAGAAGTGTGAAGTGTGAACATAAATGTGTGAGGTCACACTACTTGCATCACCCTCGTGATGTAATGTTCACGCTCTTTAATTATTCTTTACTAATTTCCATGGAAATTTAAGAGTTTCGTTTAAATTCGTTACTTTTTCTATATTTAATTACAAGTCAATGTCATTTAGTTTGGTGATGATGTGATGTTATTATATATTATATATAATATAATATAAATAGACACGCACTATAGTAGTGTGTATGGCCTTGCTATGTCGCCTTTATTTATTAATAATGTCTCGTTCTATTCAGTATTGAATAGTGATCGATCATACTCCACAAAATTAAAGAAGCCATATATCAAGCTAAATGATGTGTTTTAATTAGCTCAATTTGTATCAGACAAGCCGCGAGAACCACGTTGCACATAAAGCCACACATTACTTTTGGCTTTGTATTTTTGGATTATTCTAATAAATAACGATTACGTGTAGTATAGCGTGAAACAGAATCTGTTAAAATCTGTTAAGAATATGTTATTGGATCGAAATTATGATTATTTTAAATGTCAGGTATTTCCTTTTCTGATTCCGGTTCCTTTGGTGAGATTTTCACTCGATCTTCCTTCGATTGGAACTCCTTGGTCAATTGGGTTGTTCAGCCATAAGGGATATTGAATAAGGGATATATGCAAAAAGCACTCAAACTAAAGGGTTTAGACTAAGGTCTATGTAATAATGTTGTTAAATCATGAATAATTATTTATCTATTTATACTGATTCATATTAGGTCTTATCTATGGATCTAAGGTGTTTAATTACCATTACCTTAACCTTGATTATCCTTCTATCTGTATGTTGTTTAAGCTAAGCTAATGCCTATTAATCTTTTTATTTAAGCTAATCACCTCATTTGAACTTCCTTTACTGCTTGTGGCGATGCATGATGCCAATGTTTGGCTTTGGCAGACCAAACATTCGCTATCCTTGGTCTTGGTTCTACTTTCAACCTTCTCACGTGACCAAACGTTCCTTTGATTTAAATCCTGGGGTTGGTCGAGTATAGAAACCTTTTAATAATTTAGTTTAGTTATAATTTCCTAATTATATATGTTTTTTTGTGCTATCATGAATGTCTTTTAAATGACCTCCTTGACTAATTAGGAATTAAGGGACAAATTCAAAAAAATTGTTCCATTCATAAAGTGAGCAATTTAAACCTTTGATTTTGGCTTTGCTCCATTGCTAGGATATGACCTTAACCAATTTCATGACCTTATCCAAGTCAATAGCTATCTATTTAAAGATGACTTCATTCATATGTGCCTATATAGACCAAATGACAGCCAACCATATATTCCACTAAGGAATTGTAGTTTGTTTGTTCTTCTAGAATCCTCCAAATTGCTAAAAGTGACTTATTACTTTCTCATTCAGAATCAAGACAACCTAACCCTAAGCAAGACATTTATACCAAATTCTATCATCAAATTTGCAATTGAAGAATAAATGGGATGTGGTTTCCCCTGTAATTCTCCATATACAATACATAATTAGCATCACTATTGCTCAATGGGATGCCTTTTTGAGAGAGATTTTATTCAACGCTACCCTCCAAGCCAACCTTGTAACCTTTGATGGTGCCTTGAGCAACCATAACTGTTTGAAGAATTTATCAACCTCCACCCCCATTCTAATTCATCATGATATCGTAGGCTTCTTTGACAGTATAACCCACTCCCTTATCATTCATCCAACACCATGAATTAGGACACTCCCTGTTTGGATACTTGGCATTTATCATATTCAATATATCCTTCAACAAGACCTTCTCCGAATCAAACATCTTTCTTCTCCATACCAGTTTTCATTGCTAATTCCCACCTATCTAATGGCCCATCTATGCAATCGGAACCTCCTACTGCAAAGATATAACATATAGCCTACTGATTTTTATGTTCATTTAGTCTGATCCTATCCAGAGATCGCTCCAAAATTTAATGTCATTGCCATTTCCAAGAATTCTTGATAAACTAGGCCAAAACCAATTGAAACTTGCCCCTAACTTACATACACAACTTATATCTCGCCACCATGTTGAAGTAGAAGGATTAAGCATAAGTTCTTTATTATCCTTTGCTCTAGCTTTCACCACTAAGACCCACAAAGCATCCTGTTGAGATACAAATCTTGACATCCACTTAACTAGTAGTGCATAATTAAAAATTGATAAATCCTTAATACCTAAACCTCCTCTATCCTTTGGTCGACATACATTTTTCCAACTAACTCAATAGATCTTCCTTTCATGCTTTTTTTACTCCCCATAAGAATCTGTTTTGGATATTATTAATCTTCTTAATCATTGATTTTGGGGCTTTGAAAACAAAGAGGAAATTCAATAGTAGTGAGGATAGAATAGATCTAATCAGAAAAATTCTCTCTCCCTCCCCCCCCCCCCCCCCTAATGAGAGATGTTTATGTTTCCAGCATGCTAACTTCTTTCTAAATTTGATAATCACTAGTTCTCATAGTTTCTCCCTCTTATAAATCCCACCTACTGGTAGCTTAAGGTAAATGAATGGGACTTGTATAATATGACAATGTAGCATAGTTATAAATCTCCGAAGCACATCCCATACTACACCAATCCCTGCTAGCTTGCTTTTATAAAAATTCACTTTGAGGCTCGACAACAATTCAAAACATCTAAGAGTAGCTTTTAGGGATATGATATTATCAACAGGCAAGACACCGAAGAAAAGTGCGTCATCAACAAATTGTAAGGATGAGATGTGTAATTCTCCTTTTCCAATTTGACAACCCTTATAAAGCAATTTAGACACCACCAACCTTATCAAATCACCAAGGCCTTCGGCCATCACAAAAAACAGGAAAGAGGCCAATGGGTCCCTTAATTTAAGGCCCTTTTGAATCTTGAATTCCAAGGTAGGGCTGTCGTTGACCAAAATTGACATGGTAGATGATTTCAAGCAACCACATATCTAAGAAATCTACTTCTACCCAAAACACAATCTCTTTAACATGTAATACAAACGACCACCTTACCGAGTCATATGCCTTTTCAAAATCTACTTTGAAGACCAACATCGCCCTTTTCACCATTTTCGCCTCTTATAGAACCTCATTAGCTTTGACGACACTATTAAGCATATTGCGACCACCGAGGAAAGCAGATTGCATCTTATCAACCACCTTATCCATCACTCTCCTCATCCTCTAAGTTAGGACTTTGACAATTATTTTATAAAGGCACCCAACTAATGATATAGGATGAAATTCAGCTAGCGATTGTAGACATTTAACCTTAGGGATAAGGGAGACAAACATCGCATTGGAACCCTTAAGTAGTACCCCATTGGTGTGAAATTCCAATACTACTTTAATAATATCACCTTTCAAGACCTCCCAATACGATTTAATAAAGTTAAAATTGTAACTGGCTAAGCCCAGACACTTGTTTCCATCACATTCCTATACAACCATCTTGATCTCCTCCTCCGAGAACAACTCCTTCAGCATGATGTTGTCACTTTCGTTGATCTGCGAAAATTCAACCCCATCCAGATTTGTCTCTAAAACCTTCGATTCTTTGAATTTTTCTTCGAAGAATTTGAACACTTCCTCTTTCATAACTTTTTGTTCCTCAATCTAAGTACCATCCACATGAAGCCCATTTAGTGAGTTAATACGTCTCCTCCAATTAATTACTTGGTGGAAAATTTGTGAATTAGAATTATTAGAATGAAGTATTTACTGAATGTGTGTTTTAGAAAATCACACTTCATCTCTATTTATATTAAGAAACCCTCAGTAATTAATTACATCATATAAAGATAAAGATAAATAATAACTAACAAGATAATATAAAGATAATAACTATCAAGATAATATATATTTTAACATCCCCCTTCAAGCTAGAGCATATATGTTATATGAGCCAAGCTTGTTACAAATGTCATATGCAATACTGTTCATGCATTAATCGATATTCAGCTTCGACACTTGATCTAGTGTGATCGTGCCGGGAAAAAGATTGGTTGGCGGTGGTGAATAGCAGCTTCATAGAGGTGCGGTATTGTTCAGCTTCGACACTTGATCTTGGTGTGATTGCGCCGAGAAAAAGATTGATCGGCAATGGGAAACAGTAGTTTCGCGCAGAGGTGCGATAGTGTTCACACACTATTCATGACACTTTGAAAAAAAAAATTTGAAGAAAAAGATTAGTCGGCAATGGTGAACAGCAGCTTTGTAGAGGAAGAGAGTATTGCCTGTCATAGGAGGAAGTGAGGATCGCTAGGAAGCAAAGAGACAAAGAGAGGTCGTGGAAAGAAGATCCACCGGGGACAAATTGTCCTCGGTGAAACACAATTTTCTTAGTTCCTTCAACCAGGCTCTGATACCATATTAAAATGAAGTATCTATTGTGTTTTAGAAAACCACACCCCATCTCTATTTATATTGAGAAAACCCTTAGTAATTAATTACATCATATAAAGATAAAGATAAATAATAACTACCAAAAAGATAATATAAAGATAATATATATTTTAACAAGAATCCTCATCATTTAACTACCTTACCCTAGATTTTTTATGTAACAAAAATTCTTAATGCTTAGAAACCGATTAGAATTCATCAATGAGCTGAAGTCTATGTTGTATTTTCGTCAACGATATGATCTCTACACCTTTAGAATTAAGATTGCCTATTAGACTAATAATCCTGATTTTCTTTGCATTTAGATTGCCAAATTTTCCTCCCTATTCCATTTCTTTAGTTCCTTCTTTAGTTTGATGAGTTTTTCTTTGAAGACATAAGCTCCTCAACCGATCATGTTACGGGTGAAATACTTCAGCTTGACAAAATTCAAGAAATTTGGATGTGATAACCAACAATTGAGGGATCTAAAAGGCTTAGGTCTCCAATCTTGGTGTATATGTTTGATGACAAGAGGGCAATGCTTGGAGACCGATCTGTTATCTATGAATTGAGAGGAAATAGGCCATATTGAAGCCAATCCAAGCTTACCATACATATATCTAGTTTGCTCTTGGCTGTACCCCCATGACTAAACCATATATATTTCTTTCCCAAAGTTGGCAACTCCACCAATTTCATCTTCTCTATAAATTCGTTGAATTCTATCAATTCCCTATTACCTGAATTTACTGTCTGCCTACATCCTTTTCTTTCTTAAGCTCTTTTAACTACATTGAAATCCTCGATCAAACACCACACTTCCCCTTTCAAAATCCATTCTCAGTTTACACAATCTCTCCCAAAGCCTTCTTTTATTTGTTATTTCACATGACAAGTATATGTTGATAGTGAAAATCGAGGTGGTCTTACCTTTTCTCTTTGCTTGGAGACCAAGATATCCATCCCTTGAAAACACCGACCTTAATTCTAACCGATCCTCTCCCATAGACACAACAATCCACCCAATTTATTTCTAGTAGGATATTCTCTTCATTCCATGAAATTATCCCCCAGGTAAAGCCATAAATTTCTTTACTAACCTCCTATTTATTATATGTGAAAATTTCACATGTAAAGTTGGAGATAGGATATCATTAGAAAGAAATTAAATAAAGACCAACTCAATACCCTAATATTTTCTCTATTAATATTTTTATAAATTGTTTTCCTCTTCTCACATATATAAAGAATCTTGAGCAAGGCGAGCCTCCCTTATCCATCACACTATCTTTTCCCACATTTAAACTAAACAAACTTATAATATAATATGATTCATGGTCTCTTTTTTTTTTGTATTACATGAAAAATAATTAATTAGTGCATATTTAGTAAAGTTTCTTTTTGAGCAGAGGTGTATTTGTAGTTGAACCTTGTTTTTTTAGATCTGTTTAGTAATTTTACTTTTTACATCCCTGTTTTTATAAGTTGAACCTCTTACCTTCAAATTTCTAAATTTCATAAAAATTTTACTAGTTTTGATGCTTTTATATTTATAAATATTTGGTTTAATTATACTTTTTATCTAAACTTTTTAATTTTTAACAAATTTTATTCCTAACAAATTAATTTAACATATTTTACTCCCAATTTTTTAAAGTTTGACTAACTTTACCTTCTATAATTTTACTATTTACATGATTGTATATTTTATCCTCAATTTTTATAATTTTTGGCAAATTTTACCCCAACTTGAAATTTTTTTGGTAAATTTTATTCCAAAATTTTCTTTTATTCCAAAATTTTCACCAAAAAATAATATTTTAAATGATTTATCCCTACTAACTCCGGATCCCAATTCGCCACTACATTTGAAAAAATAATTGATTATTTTTTTAAAAAATTAATCTCTCTTAAAAATGATTAAAAACATTTTTCTTATAAAAAAGAAGCTAAACTAGAAGTACACCTACTACTTTAAAAGCAATACCTAATTAGTATAACAAAAGCTAGCTAATATATATATATATTAACACATTTGCTACATTTGTTTCTTGGTGTTTGCTCACTGTTTGGTACAAGGTTATATATACTAATTAGTCGAAACTCACTATGCAATAGCAATACCTTCTGTGAACACATGCATGTAGCAGATAGCCAGAGATACAACTACACTCAGTTTCAAATAGCAACAAAGTTCATTTGGAAATAAAAGGCATCTTTTTTGAATGGAAATTAAAGAACCAACATAGCAACATATATTAGTGTCCTTTTCTAAGTTTTTTCAGTGTACATACTACGTCATTGAATTAACATGCCACCCCAAATCCACGTGCCAATTCATCACGTTTTGTTATTAACTTTCACTCGTGTTCACATTCCCTCAAACCGTTTTTCATTTTTCTTTCTTTCTTTCTTTCTTTCTTTCTTCCGATTCTTTTGCACTTTAAAGAAACCCACCACCTTAACGTTATGTCGATAAATTGTACAAGCCTCGAGCATCACGATATGGCATAAATCATAATAATAATAATTCCTCGTTACCAATTCGATTTTTCTTTTAAATTTTTTCTTTCTGACTAAGTCTGTGTCGTGTGTCAATACGTGTTTACACGCAGATAATTATATAGTATCAATATCATTTGAAATTTGTTGATAATGAAAACAAATCATTCTTACGTGTAAGGTGTTCGAACACAACACACTTCTTTTACTAGGGTTTGAATTGAATATACAAGTTCTGATGATAATATTATTCCATTTTTCTCGTGCATAAACTTCAAAAAAATACATATTCACACGTGACCAGTATGAACATTTAATTAATTTAACTATTGACTATAGTTTCATATATACTTACCTGTGGTGGGTGAAAGAAACTTGAAACCTAGCTCACGTTAGACTATTCACTCTCACACTCTTGAGTCTGACATTCTAACTTAAAAATAATAGGTATCACTGTCCTTTAATTATTTGGCTTTTCAGAATGTGGAACGCGATGTTTGACAAAAACAATAAAAAAAGACTATGATTCGAGAGGTATATATAATTTTTTTTTTGGTGCAACGAGGGGTATATATAAATTAAAATAATTAGTGAGATAAAAAATTAACAGTATATAATCATCAATTAAAGCATCATATTCATATACATGTATAATATGTTTGGTTGATTTCTATAATAATTATATTAAAAGTATTTTTAAGGATAATTTATGAATAATTAATAATATAAATAATTTTATACTAATAAATAATAATTAAACCCTAAACTTTAAACATAAGAATGATTTCGCGTTGTCTAGGGCTGACGGGAAGTGAAAGAAGTAGGAAAAAAAAAACGAGTGATATATACTGGATTGGGCTATGCTTCTGTTTTTTTTTTTCCCTTATAAAGATGGACTACACAGTGTATATTTGAAGGGATTGCTATTGGCACCTCAACATAATTGGATTAGATTTATTTGAGATTTTAAAAGATTTTTTTTTTGTGAAAATTGTCTTGGAGTATTCAATCAAGATTGTTAAATGATAAAAAAAAATCTGATGGTATTGAATCAAGATTATCAATATTTTTTTTAGAGGACAACGAAATCTTTTGGCATTGGATTGAGATTTTGAATAACTTATAAAAAGTCTTCCATTATTCAAAATCATAAAGATTTTGAAAGATTGTCTTCTTGATTGGATTTTGGTAGATTTTATGGACTTTTTAATTGATTCTATAAATATCAAACCCAGCAAACAATCCCACTGACCTTGAGAGACTTTTCCTTTGAGAAAATTCTAACTTAGTTGGGGACAAACAATCAAATCAAAGATTTAAAATACTTTTCTAAGCTATTTCAGTCAATTTTGAAAAGATATATAATTTAATAGAGAAGGCAAAAAAAACAATGTTTGAGATGCTATAAAAGAATCTAAACTTATTCGTTTAGATGTCACTAGAAAAATGTTTATCTTGAATATTCTTTAAATTAGGTAGATGATTAATATTTTGATAATATCTTAGTAAATTTTCTTGTTCTATTTAATTATGTTTTTTAGATGTTTTTTTTGTTGAATTATTTGGTTTATAGTTTGATAACATTATTAATTTTATGGGTTAAATGAAACATTTTATATTTTTTTGACTAATGTTTTGTTATTATTTTTCGTTATCACTTTATGAAAATTTGTGATTAGAAGTAAGTCATTATCGTAATCGTCGTGAAAATATATCTCAAAATGTATTAGCAGCTCTTAATAGATGGAAGTGTTCAACTCATGGTAACTTATGACTAGCAGTTCAATGATATTTTTAGGTACACTATGTTTGATTTGTGTTAAAGTAGTTTTGAATGTTTTTTTTTTTTTTTTTTCTAAAAGTTCATAAAATCTTTTCGAATCTTATAAATCCGTGAAATCCTTTCAAATCTTATATTAAAATCCATTGAAATTCAAACTACAAAATCTTAATAAAAAAAGTCTTAAAAGTTTTTATATTCTTGTAAGGTCATAAAAATTTACAAGATTTTTTTATGTCAAAATAATATTTTAAAATCTTAATTCAATATACTTAATAGAGAAAAAAAAAAGAGAGTGATATATACTGGATTGGGCTATGCTTCTGTTTTTTTTTCCCTTATAAAGATGGGCTACACAGTGTATATTTGAAGGGATTGCTATTGTCGGTCAATCTCTTCTCTTCCGTGAACAATTGTCTCCCCTTTTAAGCTCGAGCTCTGTGTTATTTTTTTTTTTTAGGGAGAGAAATTCGAATCGTGGTAAGTGGGACTAAATAGTCACAAATTTGCCAGCAATTTGTGTTATATTCTCTCGGTCCCAATATAAATGTTACATTTGAACAAACAAAAATTTAAATAATCTTGATTGATTTTTTTTATCATTTAATAATTTTGATTGAATATTCTAAAATATTTTTTTTAAAAAAAATCTTTTAAAATCTAAAATAATCTTAATCCAATATATCCCTATTTTTTTTTGAATTAACCTAAGAGTTCTTTCTCCGTCAATTATTTCTTGCACCTCTTTTTTACTTCTTGCACCCCAAGTGTCTTCAATTTCAATCACAACGAAGCGAACTTGAGTAACGAGAACACAGTTTTGTCTCTGGTGAAGAAGGGGTTGAACATGGATGAAGACCAAATAGAAGGTTGTGTGAGCGGGTACTTGAAGCAGAAAGGGTTTACGCAAAACGATGAACAGCTTCAACTCACCAACACCGATTCTTCTCTCCAACCCGACACTCTCAATCGCACCCAGTACTCTCTCTCTCTCTCTCTCATTTCAGTTTTCGTACATTTTTGTTTATGTAATTTTTGTGAAAAGTGACTTAATTTAAACCCTTTTGCCTATGAAAATTATGTCTTTATTTTGATGGCTAATAGAAAAACTAGACATAAACTAGCATAGAGTTAGTGTCATTAGCGAAATGATGGAGCTTTTGACAATTATCAAAGCATACATGAAATTACTTTCATTTTATATTATATATATAGGTGTGTGAGTGTGTGTGTTTTTAAGTCTTGTAAAAGAAAGATAAATTGAGTGTAGTCACTAGTCACCACTTAAACTATGCAAGGTAGTATATGGTAGGCATGGTTGACTGGATATCCTTGCCCTTTAAGCATGTGATTAGGAGTTCCAAGAATAGGCTTGTGCGTATGGAAAAACATTTGTCAGACTTGAGAGAGGTAAGCTTCTTAATAATAGATCTCAGTATATCAAGTGATTAGTCTTTGGCTTCTGGCGAGGGATACTTTGGCTTCGCCCGAAAAAACACTTAAACTATGTATGTAAGTGGAAATTTTAGTTTTAAATCGTTACATGTCAATGAAATTGTGAAATTTCAGCGGGTGCAGTTGCCCACCTCAATGCATTGTCTGTTCTGTAAGAAAAGCATAGGAATTTGTAATATGATGGTGCAAAACACGAAGGATAGGAGTGTGGTTTTACTTTTGTGAACGAGGGAGGAAAAAATTAGTGATTTTTCCTAATATTTTTATGCTTTCAATTTGGAAATAAAATGTTTTCGAATTAAGAGGATGAAACTGCCAGTTAGTTTGCTTGGTTGGCCTATTTAAAGCGTGCTTTTAAACCAGCAATGGTATCTGTTCTTGACATTTTGAGCGTCTCACAATAAAACTATTGTACAAATGTGGTTCCCAATAGGATTGTTCTTCTTCAAAAACATCTAGCAAGCATGTAAGCTGTTGAAGAGGAGGTTTACATGTTTTCTTAGAATATAGCCATCAGTTTGCCTGTATCCTACACCAGGTTACGCTTTCAATGCTTGTTATTTCTGGAGTGTGTTTTTTTGAATGAAAACCCTTTATTTTGCAGATTGGAGAGAGGTTCTGCACGATACCATGATGGGTATGGTAGACTAAGATCGTGGGCATACAGGTCACTTGACTCATACAAGGTAACATGCTGTTTGGTTGCTGTCTTGTTTTAAGTTCATTTACGAATTGATGTGTTTCAGTTTCTGTAGTTATTACACATTGTTTGCCTCTTCTTCTTTGCAGCATGAGTTGCTGCGTGTGCTTTATCCAGTATTTATTCATTGCTTCATGGATCTTGTGGCAAAAGGACATCTTCAGGAAGGTATGGAATATTTGTACACACACTCATATAATAATAATTATTATCATCATTATTATTTTTGTCAGATTTTAAAGTTTCTAATTGTGACATAAGTGCAACACATGTTTATGCTTCCATTTACATGATTCATGATTGATTTTAATATTCTCAGCATGGGACTTTTTCAATACCTTTCGTGAAGACCATGAAAGGATGCACTCACGAGACCTTCAAAAGTTGGAACTAGTTCTTTCTCCTACTCATTTGGCGGTTTGTTGCTGTCTAAAATATGATATCTCTTTTATGTTTCTTGAAGTTGTTACATCATTAACATTATATAATCCTACAATATTGTTCTTACTCAGGAAATGGAATTCGCTCATTCCCTTAGGCAGAGTAAATTCAACATAAAGATATGTGGGGTAATGCCTTTATTTACCTAGATTTGGTGTCAATATGCTTTAATTGAACTGTTTTTTCAGTTATTCAAATTAAACATTTTGTTCAATTAGTTTCATAATCCATGAGAAGTCCAGAACTTTTGTGCTCTTTTTGGGCTTTCTTTTCTTTGTTTAACTATATTGCCCTGTGATTTTATTTTTTATTAGTATTGATGATGCTTCACACTTTGAAAGAATACTTGGCTGTTAGTATTTGATTTGCAGTTTCTGGAAAAAAAAAAAAACTATAAATAAAGACCATCTTGTATTTTTTTTTTTATACTTTTTTTTTTCTCCAGAATTTTCATCATTGAGGTCATTAGATTTACATTTACATTCTCTATTAAAAAAAATAGAGCTATACATTGAAAAATCTGATAGAAGTCAATGTTTTGGGCTTCTGGCAGTATTCTTATGAGCTTCTGTTGCAACATCTACACGGTATGCAATCCACCACAATAATTGGTGTTATCAATGAGCATATTAGATTTCAAGGTACTTTTCCTTATTTTAAGTTGCGTGTGTTGATTATGTTCATTTGAACTTTTCAGTTTTGCATAAACTTATTTGTTGTTGTTGCACTGCAGTTATAGCTGGGCAACCTAGCTCAATTTCTGATGATCCAGAATCTGTTACCCTCACTGGAGGCATCCAGGATGCAGCGAACCAGATAAAGCAGAAAGAAATACTTTGGGGGGTGAGCCATTTAATATATTGGCAAAGCTAGATAATGTTATAACTTATAAATAAATTATCTTTCTCCTTTTGTTTCTATCAATGCAATCCCGGTTTCTTACTTTTGCAAGATTTTGTTGTAATAAACAATGTATTAATAGCATTTAGAATACCTGAAACTTTCAAATAGTTAATAAATGCTAATTTTTCGGGTGCCAATCATCCCACCCCAAACTCCAGTCCAAAATAGTTCATTGAATTCTTCAATTGAAATATTTTTCAGATTTAAATAATTAATGACCTGTTCAGTAATTGTTTGATTTCAATCTCATTATTATTTCTGTCATAGATGTTTGAAGACTCTATAGAAGACCGCATAGATAAGGCTGGGGCCTTGCTTTCTGACACAGAAAAGGGTGAAGGGGAAGGCAAAGAAGGAGAGAAAGATGAGAATAAGGTACATCTGTTCTTAAAGTGCACCTCCGACTTTATGTTTCACGAATGCTTGTACTGGGTAATTTTATACAATACGTTTCTCAGAATTTATGCTCCTATAGCAAAGTTGAGCATGAGTTCCATTTGTATGCACTTTGATCAGCTTAATACTACAGATACTTTGTTTGGTTCTAAAAAATTGTTAATTTTTTTTCACTTTTGTTTTACACTTGTTTCTCTTCTAGAAAAGGTCAATTGATGGAGGAAAGCAAGGTAGTTCAATAAAAAAGGTAAAAAAGGACAAAGCCGGTAGTGCAACAGGGAAAAATGCTAAACCAGAAGCTAAGACTATATCTGCAGCACCTCGGATTAAACAAGAGCTACCCTTGCCCACAGTGTATTCTCCCAAGTCTATTTTTTTTTATTTGTTGAATTGGCTTTGCATCTTCTGTGTAGTATGTAGATTAAACCAGAAGACATCATGCTATCTATTTTCTATTTTCAGTGGGAACTGCAGAGTCAAAGTTAGTGGCTCTATTCTATAATAACAAATGAGATAACGTTAAAATCATAGAAAAGCATTCTATTGAAGATATGTAGTTTTATTCTGTTGAATGTTGTAATGTTTCATTCTTGCAGTTCAACTGATATAGAACTGTCAATCATAGAAGATTTAAGGAATCGTGTACAATTGAGTAGCGTTGCCCTCCCTTCAGTTAACTTCTACACATTTGTAAATACGCATAATGGGTAATGTCTTGTACTTTGGCAGAACAAGTTTGTTTTATGTTTGGTTTTCTGTTGGATGACCCTTAATTTTTTGCTCAACTACCCAGTTTAAGCTGTTCATCAATATCCCACGATGGATCATTGATTGCTGGAGGATTTTCTGACTCATCACTTAAGGTTCTTTCTCTTCATCCTCCTCCTTCCACCCCTCCAAAAGAACACCCTCTTTCCCTTGAGAACCTTATCTTAGCTGATAATGTGAACTTGTGGTAATTATTGTGACTTGTATCTGCAGGTCTGGGATATGGCGAAACTTGAACGACAGCCCACCACTTGTAAGTTTATACCTAAATTCCTTTTGTTTAGACCAAGTTGAGTAAATTTGTTGCATTCCTTGCTAGAAAAACATGAATATGATCAGAAGTTTTGCTATAAGTATGGTTGTTATCTATAATGTGCTGCAGTTCCCTAATATGGCTTATAAAACTCACTGTTAAATTCCTTATCTTGTATGATTGTATAACTTCCTGATGTGTACTGTCAAATATGAGTTTTATGTTTTACTTGATATAACACCAGTTGCTATCATCAGCTTTTTTGCAGGGAAGGAATGACACATCACAAAATGAACAAATTATTGGGCAAAATAGTGGGAAAAGACAGTACTCATTGTTTCAAGGTCATTCAGGGCCAGTCTATGCTGCCACTTTCAGTCCTGCTGGGGATTTTCTTCTTTCCTCTTCAGCAGACAAAACAAGTATGTTTATTTGATCCCAATTGAATATTCTTTCCTAATTCTGTTTCTTCACTTTGATTGTATTTTTTAGTTTTTTCACATTTATATAATGCAGTTCGATTATGGAGTACAAAGCTTAATGCCAATCTTGTTTGTTACAAGGGTCACAATTACCCTATCTGGGGTGTTCAGGTAAAACTCTTTCATCTGAATTTTCTAACTTCTATGGATTTGCATATTTTCTTATAACAAACGTAGAACAACTCAACAAATACTTTAAGGATAATTTTAAATCTAGATATTTAAATGTAATTGATGTGGTGATGCCATATGTTTTTAGTGAAATTGTGTTGGTACAAAAGATAATGTAACAAAGTGAGATAATGTAGGATAAGATGGTGGATGGGATAGAGAGATAAGAAGAAATGTTGTAATAATCTGACAGTACTTTGCAGTGTGCTTCTCTTTGAAATATATACCTTGAATTTTCTTGTCCAATACAATATGAAAATATATGACATTGTAATGTAATAGTCTAATAATGCTTGGGAAGTTAACTGTTAAAAGAAATAATTCGTGTCCCATTCATCAATCTTCTTTTATGCTCACGATATACTTTAGAAGTATGAGTATTTTTGGGACTTTGTTTTCTCAAGTCTCAAATGCTGAGCTTGTGAAGATTTTCTTCTCTACCCAATGGATATTTTCTTTCTCTTCTTTCCTTCTTCCTTATACTATTTAAGTTTGGGTCATTACTGTCTGCATTTACATTCTAGAATGCTACATTATTTATTTATTCATTTTTCTGGTGCAGTTTAGTCCTGCAGGGCATTATTTTGCCAGCTGTTCACATGACAGAACAGCTAGGATTTGGTCCATGGACAGAGTACAACCTTTAAGAATAATGGCAGGGCATTTGTCAGATGTTGATGTGAGTTTTAACACTTTTTTTCTTGTGTTTGTCCCAATTTTCTCCTGATTTTATATCATCCACTAGTTTATTACAATGTTTTTATTTGCATATATTGATTGCTACAGAAATTTATTGATATTAACTTTTCTTCTCATCCTACTCTATCTTGATATTTTGAAACTTAATATTTCATAAGATCTGTTGACTTTGACATTTAGATATCAGCAAGCAGAATATATGCTTCTTGAAAATTTAGGAAAAAATCTGGCGTATTGGACAGACTTGTGGAAGATATCATCAATAATTTTTTTCCTTTTCGTTTTAAGTTGTTCCAAGACTGTTATAGAGATGCACTTAATGTTTACCTATTCTTTTGTCTCGTTTAGTGTGTGCAGTGGCATTCCAACTGCAACTACATTGCTACTGGCTCCAGTGACAAAACAGTTCGACTGTGGGATGTGCAGAGTGGGGAATGTGTTCGGGTTTTCATTGGTCACAGGAGTATGATTTTGTCCTTGGCAATGTCTTCTGATGGTCGCTACATGGCATCTGGTGATGAAGATGGCACAATCATGATGTGGGACATCTCTAGTGGCGGTTGCATCACGCCTTTAGTCGGTCACACCTCATGCATTTGGTCACTTGCTTTCAGGTACTCAAAACATTTCAACTTGATCATAGAAAGGAAATCAAAGGTATTTAAGGTTGCTAGCCATCAGCTTAACATTTCTGCTGTTCTTTATTGTTTGATGTGTCAGCTGTGAAGGTTCTCTTCTAGCATCCGGATCCGCTGATTGCACTGTCAAATTTTGGGATGTAACTACAGGTATAAAGGTTCCAAGGAGTGAAGAAAAGTAAGTAGTTTATCTTATATGAAAACATGCAACTATCTCATTAGGAATTGTGTTTACTGTTTAATCATAGAATAACTGACATGTATTTTTCTTCACATCATTAGTAGAAGTGGGAATACTAACAGACTCAGATCATTGAAAAGCTTGCCAACCAAATCTGCTTCAGTTTACTCTCTCCAGGTAAATTCAGCATTATCTATTTTTGGTTTCGTTTTATTCATTTGAGTTTAATGGTGATGCACTGACATTGTAAGTTTTACACTGTTAAGCAACTACAACCTACTGTTTGTATTACTTTTAAAATAATTTTATAAAAGTCAACTAATTTATTATAAATTGAGAGTTGTGATTATTTGACAATGTAAAACCATCCTTTAAACTCTTTATCCATTGCTAGTCTTGATTCAACTTTGTGAGGATTTAATAATTATGTAATATTGTGTTGTGTTGTGGAGCAGTTTTCTCGAAGGAATCTTCTATTTGCAGCTGGAGCTATTGCAAAGAGCGGCTGATAGTGTGTCTTCAAATTTCAATGTGACAATTCTGACTTGAAAATCAACGTCCAAAACAACTAATGTTGTGTCATACGGTTGTATTTGTAAATTTATTTAGAGTAAATTGAATCTAAATATACCCTCAGCTAGTTTTGCTAATCCATGCATATTTCCCCCCCTTAAATGTGTAATTTATTGTAAAATTATTCAGAGATCAGAAGAATTACTTTTTATTCAAGCTTTGTTCTCACTTGTTTCTTTAAATTCTCTTATGTGACCTTGTTTTATATAGTATTTTACAATTGTATTTTACAGTCAACAGCAACTTAATGTGAAATAATATTGACTACTACAACATAGATTGAGATTTGTTTACATACAAGATTTATTTCATGAGATCATCTTTACCAATCATTTGATGCCATTGAATTTTATCAAATAAATTTACGGTTTTGCTTAGAAATATTTATCATTTCTTCATTAAATTGTCTTACGGAACCCTAATCATTTTTTCATCATTTTCAAGACATTAATATTGTTTTTTCATATTTTTCAAATTTTAATGACCTTCCTCTAGGATTTTCATATTTTTAAGTTTTTTAACATTACTCTTTGTTTTTTTCACTTTTTTTTTTTTATAATTTTCAAGACATTACTCTTGTTTTATTTCTTCATATTTTTTTTAAAAAATTTTAAAATTTTTTTTAAGATATTATTCTTGCCTTTTTAATTCATTGTTTGATTTTTACAATCTTAAATATTTAGGGTTTTATTTATGGAATTCTAAATATTTAGGATTTCATAAATTTATAGTGAAGTTTAAAATTTCACCCTTAGGATTTCATTCATAAAGTTTGAAACTCTAAATAATTAGGGTTTTATTAAACTAGGATTTCATTTATGAAATCTTAAATATTTTGGATTTTATTTACTAAATCTTAAATATTAAGGATTTTTATTTAGGATTTCATTAATTAAATCTTAAATAATTAGGACTTCATTTATGAAATCTTACATATTTAAGATTTTGATTTATAGTTTTATTTATGAAATCCTAAATATTTAGAGTTTAAATTTAGGGTTTTATTTATGAAATTCTAAATATTTAGGACTTCAATTTAACATGTAGGGTTAAAATTAGAGTTTCATGATGAAACTCTAAATATTTAGAGTTTTATTTATGAAATTTTAAATATTTAGAGATTCAATTCTATTTTGGGTTAAACTTAGGGTTCCAATAATAAAACCTTAATTAATTAGGGCTTCATTTATGGTTTCATTCAACTCTAAATATTTAAGTTTTTAATTTAGGATTTGATTATGAAATTCTAAATATTTAGGGTTAATGAAATTTAGGTTTTGATTTATGGTTTCATACATGAAACCCTAAAAATTTAAGGTTTTTGTTAAGAGTGAAAGTTAGAGTTTCATTAATAAAATCCTAAATAATTAAAACTTTATTTATTAAATTCTAAATATATAGAGTTTCGATTTATGGTTTAATTCATAAAATCCTAAATATTTAGGGTTTCAATTTTGAGTTCTATATATGAAATTCTAATTATTTAGGGTTTTGTTTATGAAATTTTAATTATTTAGGGTTTCATAAATTTAAGGTGAAGTTTAGGAATCCTAAATATTTAGGGTTTCATTAATGAAATTTTAATTATTTAGGGCTTCAATTGAAATCCCAAATATTTAGAGTGAAATTTACAGTTTTATTAATGAAATCCTAAATAATTAATAAAACGCTAAATATTTAAGATTTCATTTATGAAACCTTAAGTATTTAGGGTTTCAAATTAGGGATTCAT
This sequence comes from Amphicarpaea edgeworthii, assembly GCA_014843725.1. Lineage (NCBI taxonomy): Eukaryota > Viridiplantae > Streptophyta > Magnoliopsida > Fabales > Fabaceae > Amphicarpaea > Amphicarpaea edgeworthii. Next base: position 17,233,757 of record CM026324.1, on the reverse strand, counting down.
TATGAAACTTTAGAAATTTAGGGTTTTATTTATGAAATTATAAGCATTAGTCTTTTTATATATATATTTTGTCAAATTTTGCATATTTTTCAAAATTTTCAAGACATTAGTCTTTTTTTTTTCAATTTGTTTTGGATGAAATTTAAGGTTTCTTATGAGAAATCTTAAATATTGAGATTTTCAATTTAGGATTTTATTTATGAAATCTTAAATATTTAGGGTTTTATTTATAAATTTATGATTTTATTAATGAAACCTTAAATATTTATGATTTCAAATTAGGGTTTCATTATGAAACCCTAAATAATTATGGTTTCAAATTTGGGTTTCATTATGAAACTTCACATATTTAACAGTCTATTTATGAAATACTAAATATTCAGGGATTCATAAATTTAGGGTGAAGTTTAGGAATCCTAAATATTTAAGGTTTTATTAATAAACACTTATTTATTTAAAGTTTAAAACTCCATTAAGGAAACCCTAAAAACCTAGGGTTTCCATATAGGGTGAAATTTAGGGTTTCATTAATGAAACTCCAAAATATTTAAGATTTTTATTTATGGTTTCATTTTTAAAACCCTAAATATTTAGGGTTTTTAAGGGTGAATTTAGGGTTTCTTTTAAGTGTGAAATTTAGGGTTTCATTAATAAAATCCTAATAATTATGACTTCATTTATGAAATCTTAAATATTTTGGATTTTGATTTATCAAACCCTAAAAATAAGGTTTCAATTTAAGGTTTCATTTATAAAATACAAACTATTTAGGGTAAAATTTATGGTTTCATTGATGAAACCCTAAATATTTAAGGTTTTGTTAATCTAGATTTATCAAATATTTTAAAATTTTCAAGACAATACTATAGCTTTTTTTCTTTTCATATTTTGTCAAATTTTGCTTTTTTTCAAAATTTTCAAGATGATAGTCTTTTTTTTTTTCAATTTTTTTGGATGAAATTTAGAGTCACAATGAAACCCTAAACCATTAGAAATTCTTTTTTGAAATCTTAAATATTGAAAATTTTAATTTAGGATTTTATTTATGAAATTCTTAATATTTAGGATTTCATTTATAGATTTATAGTTTCAAATTAGGATTTTAGTTATGAAATCCTAAATATAGAAGGTTTCATAAATTTAGGGTGAAGTTTAGGAATCTTATATATTTAGGGTCTCATTAATGAAAACTTATTTATTTAGAGTTTAAATATCCATTAATTAAACCCTAATTGTTTAGGATTTTGATTTATGAAACCCTAAAAATAAAGTTTCAATTTCAAGTTTCATTAATATAGTATAATTAATGAAACCCTAAATATTTAGAATTTTAATTTAATTTTTTTTTTGAAATTCTAATGATTTAACGTTTTGTTAATATATATTTTAAAATATTTTAAAATTTTCAAGACATTACTATAGCATTTTTTTAAAATTTTTATTGATTTGAAAATTTCAATACTTTACGCTTGTCTTTTCTTAGTTTTTACAATTTTTATTTTTTTCAAGTTTTCCAAGACATTACTCTTGTTTTATTTTATTTTATTTTTTCAAAATTCTCAAGATATTTATCTTTTTTTTTCAATTTTTTTTTATGAAATTTAGGGTTTGAATGAAGCCCTAAAACATTAGGGTTTCTTTTATGAAATCTAAAATATTGAGATATTCAATTTACGATTTTATTTATGAAATCCTAAATATTTGTAATGGATTTTATGGTTTCACTAATGAAACCTTTAACAATTAATGAAACTCTAAACATTTATGATTTTATTTATGAAACCCTATGTATTTAGGGTTTCAATATGAAACTTTACATTTTTGGGGTTTCATTTATGAAATCCTAAATATTCAAGGTTTATTTAATCTAGGTTTTACAAATGTTTTAAAATTTTCAGACATTAATATATTTTTTTTCGCATTTTTTTTTTTAAATTTTCATGTTTTTCCACTTTTCCAAGACATTAGTCTTGCCTTTTTTTATATTTTGTTAAATTTTGTTTTTTTTTTTTAATTTTCAAGACATTAGTTTTATTTTTTTGGATTAAGTTTAGGGTTTCATTGAAACCTTAAACCATTAGGGTTTCTTTATGAAATCTAAAATAATGAGATTTTGAATTTAGGATTTTATTTATGAAATCTTAAATATTTAGGGTTTTATTTATAAATTTATAGCTTCATTAATGAAAACAAAAATAATTAAGAATTCATTTATGAAACCAATGAAACCATAACTATTTAAGGTTTTGATTTGTGAAACCTTAAAAATAAGGTTTCAATTTAGGGTTTCATTTATGGTTTAATTCATTAAACCTAAAATTTGGGTTTCAATATAGGTTTTTATTTAGAAAATCCTAAATATTTACGGTGAAATTTATCGTTTTATGAATGAAATCCAAAATAATTAGAGTTTCATTAATGAAATCCTAATATTTATAATTTTATTGATGAAAGCCTAAGTATTTATGGTTTCAAATTAGGTTTTCATTATAAAAGTTTACATATTTGGGGTATGATTTGTGAAACCTTAAATACTCAAGGTATATTTAATCTAATTTTTTCAAATGTTTTAAAATTTTCAAGATACTAATAATATAGCCTTTTTAATCTAATAATAACATTAGTCTTGTTTTTTTTAATGAAGATTAGGGTTTCTTTTATGTAATCTACAATATTCAAATTTTTAATTTAGGATTTTATTTATGAAATCCTAATTATTTAGGGTTTTATTTATAAATTTATGGTTTCATTAATCAAACCCTAAAAAATAAGACTTCATTTACGAAACCCTAGATATTGAGGGTTTTGATTTGTGAAACCTTAAAAATAAGGTTTCAATTTAAGGTTTGATTTATGAAACTCTAAAATATTTACGGTTTGTTTTATGGTTTAATTCGTGAAACCCTACAAATTTAAGGTTTCAATTTAGGTTTTCATATATGAAATTCTAATTATTTAGGGTTTCATATATGAAATACTAAATATTTAGGGTTTCATTAATTATTAAGGTTTTCATTAATGAAACCATCAATTAATTTATATTTTTCAAATATGTTAAAATTTTCAAGATATTACTATAGCTTTTTTTGTATTTTTGAAAATTTTAATTTTTTAAAAAATTTTCAAGACCTTGTTTTTTTGGTAGTTTTTAAAATTTTCATATTTTTTCCAAGTTTCCAACACAATAGTCGTGATTTTTTTTTTGTATTTTACTAATTTTTCTTTAGACATTGGTTTTAATATTTTTTGGATTAAATTTAGGGTTTCATTGTAACCCTAAACCATTAGGAATACTTTATGAAATCTAAAATAATGAGATTTTCAATTTAGGAATTTTTCTATGAAATCCTAAATATTCAGGGTTTCATTTATAAATTTATGGTTTCATTAATAAAACCATAAATAATTGACACTTTATATATGAAACCCTAAACAGTTAAGCTTTTGATTTGTGAAACCCTAAAAATAAGATTTCAGTTTAGGGTTTCATTTATGGTTTAACTCATGAAACCCTAAATAGTTAGGGTTTCCATATAGGCTTTTATTTAAAAAATCCTAATTATTTAAGGTTTCATTTGAAACCTTAAATATTTACAGTGAAATTTGTGGTTTCATTAATGAAATCCAAAATTATTAGGGTTTCATTAATGAAACCCTTAAAAATTAATAAAATCTTAAATATTTATAATTTTATTTATGAAACCCTAAGAATTTAGGATTTCAATTTAGGGTTTCATTGAGAAACTTTACATATTTGGGGTTTCATTAATTATTAAGGTTTTCATTAATGAAACAATAAATTAATCTATATTTTTCAAATATTTTAAAATTTCAAGACATTACTATAGCTCTTTTAGTATTTTTTTAAAATTTTCATTTTTCTCCACTTTTCCAAGACATTAGTCTTGATTTTTTTTTATATTTTGTTAAATTCTTCTTTTTTTTCAAAATTTAGTATACATTAGTTTTATTTTATTTTGGATTAAATTTATGGTTTCATTGATACCTTAAACCGTTAGGGATTCTTTATGAAATCTAAAATATTGATATTTTCAATTTAGGATTTTATTTATGAAATCCTAAATATTTAAGGTTTTATTTATAAATTTATGGTTTCATTAATGAAAGCATAAATAATTAAGACTTTATTTATGAAAGCCTAAATAGTTGAGGTTTTTATTTGTGAAGCCTTAAAAATAAGGTTTCAATTTATGGTTTAATTCATGAAATCCTAAATATTTAAGGTTTCAATATAGGTTTTTATTTAAGAAATTCTAATTATTTTAGGTTTCATTTGAAACCCTAAATATTTACAATGAAATTATTGGTTTCATTAATGAAATCCAAAATAATTAGGGTTTCATTTTGAAACTTTACATATTGGGGTTTCATTTGTAAAACACAAAATATTTAAGGTTTATTTAATCTAGTTTCTTCAAATGTTTTAAAATTTTCAAGACATTAATTTTCTTTTTTAGCATTTTTAAAAATTTTCATTTTTTTTCAAATCTTTTTATATATATATATATAGTTGAATTTTACTTTTTTTTTTCAAAATATTCTTGAAAGTAGTCATATTTTATTTTTTAATTTTATTTGATGAAATATAGGGCTTCAATGAAACCCTAAACCATGAGGGTTTCTTTTATGTAATCTAAAATATTGAGATTTTCAATTTAGGATTTTATTTATGTAATCTTAAATATTTATGGTTTTATTTATAAATTTCTGGTTTCATAAATGAAACCTTAAATAACTAAGTCTTCATTTATGAAACCCTAAATATTTATGATTTTGATTTGTGAAACCCGAAAAATAAAGTTTCAATTAATGGTTTGATTTATGAAATGTTAAATATTTAGGGTTTCATTTATGGTTTAATTCATGAAATTCTAAATATTTAGAGTTTGAATTTAGGTTTTTATTTATGAAATTCTAGTTATTTAGGATTTCGTATATGAAACCCTAAATATTTAAAGTTTCATTAATTATTAAGGTTTTCATTAATGAAACCATAAATTAATCTAGATTATTCAAATATATTAAAATTTTCAAGACATTAATAATACTTTTTTTGCTTTTTGTAAAATTTTCATTTTTTTTACACTTTTCCAAGACATAAGACTTTCTTATTTTGGGATTAAATTTTTAGGGATTCTTTATGAAATCTAAAATAATTAAGGTTTCATTAAAAAAAACCTTAATAATTAATGAAATCTTAAATATTTATAATTTTCTTTATGAAAGTTTACATATTTTTAGTTTTATTTGTGAAACCTTAAATTTATAAGTTTTGTAAATCAAGAATTTTCAAATATTTTAAAAGTTTCAAGACATTACTATAACTTTTTTTTTCGTAGTTTTTAAAATTTTCAAGACATTACTATAACTTTTTTTTTCGTATTTTTAAAAAATTTCAAGATATTACTACAATTGTTTTTTCATAATTTTTAAAATTTTAATTTCATTCCAATTGTTTTTGTTTATATATATATATAGTCAAATTTTATGTTTTTTCAAAATTTTCTTTATATCTATTTTTTTATATATATATTGTCAAATTTCATTCCATTAAGGTTTCTTTTATAAATCTTAAATATTGAGATTTCCAATTTAGCATTTTCTTTATGAAATCTTAAATATTTATGGTTTCATTTATAAATTTATGGTTTCATTAATAATACTTTAAATAATCAGGGTTTCTTGAAATCATAAATATTTTAAAATTTTCAAGACATTATTCTAGCTTTTTTCATATTTATTAAAATTTTAAAGATGATAGTCTTATTTTTATAAAGTTTTCATTTTTTTTTTGATGAAATTAAGGGTTTCATTGAAACCTTTAAACCATTAGCATTTTGTTTATGAAATCTAAAATATTGAGATTTTTAATTTAGGATTTTATTTATAATATCCTAAATATTTAGGATTTCATTTTTAAATTTATGGTTTCATTAATGAAATCCTAAGTAATTAAGACTTCATTTATGAAACCCTATATATTTAGGGTTGTAATTTGTGAAACCCTAACAATAAGGTTTCAATTTTGGGTTTGATTTGTGGTTTAATTTATGAAATCCTAAATATTTAGGATGAAATTTATGAAACCCTTAATTATTAATGAAACACTAAATATATTTGATTTTATTTATGAAATCCTAAGTATTTAGGTTTTAAATTAGGGTTTCATTATGAAACTTTACATATCTAGGGTTTCATCTGTGAAACCTTAAATATTTAAGGTTTTGTTAATTTAGATTTTTCTAAGATTTTAAAATTTTCAAGACATTGTAATAGTTTTTTTTTTTCGTATTTTTAAAATTTTTCATTTTTTTTTCAAATATTCAAGACATTAAAACTTTTTTTATTTTTCTTTCGATGAAATTTTGGGTTTCAATGAAACCCTAAACAATTAGGTTGTCTTTTATGAATTCTAAAATATTGAAATTTTAAAGTTAGGATTTTATTTATAAAATCCTAAATATATAGGGTTTCATTTATATATTTATGGTTTCCTTAATAAAATCCTAAATAATTAAGACTTCATTTATGAAAGCTAAATATTTAGGATTTTTATTTGTGAAACCCTAAAAATAAAGTTTTAATTTAGGATGTGATTGATGGTTTAATTCTTGAAACACTAAATATTTAGGGTTTTAATTTAGGTTTTTATTTTTGAAATTCTAATTATTTAGGGTTTCAATGAAACCCTAAATATATAGAATGAAATTTATGGTTTCATTAATGAAACCCTAAAAAATTATGATTTTATTTATGAAACCTCATGTATTTAGAGTTTGAAATTATGGATTCATAATGAAACTTTACATGTTTGGGGTTCATTTGTGAAACTCTAAATATTTAAGGTTTCCGTAATCTACATTTTTCTAATATTTTAATGTTTTTCTAGACATTAATATAGCTTTTTTTGCATGTTTTAAAATTTTCATTTTTTCTACTTTTCCTAGACATTAGTCTTGTTTTTTTATATATATATTTTTTCAAATTTTTCTTTTTTTCAAAAGTTTCAAGACCTTAGTCTTTTTTTTTTTTTTCGATTTTTCAATTGCTTTTGTTGAAATTTAGGGTTTCAATGAAACCTTGAACCATTACGTTTTGTTTTAGGAAATATAAAATATTGAGATTTTCAATTTAGGATTTATTTAATAAATGCTAAATATTTAAGGTTTCATTTATAAATTGATGGTGTCATTACTGAAACCTTAAATAATTAAGCATTCATTTATGAAACCTAAATATTTAAGGTTTTCATTGGTTAAACCATAAAAATAAGGTTTCAATTTAGGGTTTCATTAATGGTTTAATTCAATAAACCCTAAACTTTTAAGGTTTCAATTTAGGTATTTATTTATTAAATTCTAATTTCTTAGGGTTTCATTTGAAACCTTAAATATTCATGGTGAAATTTATGATTTCATTAATGAAACCTAAAATAATTAGGGTCTCGTTAATGAAACCCTTAATAATTAATAAAACACTAAATATTTATGATTTTATTTATGAAATCCTAAGTATTTAGGGTTTCATTATGAAACTTTACATATTTCAGGTTTCATTTGTGAAACCTTGAATTTTAAGGTTTTGTTAATCTAGATTTTGCAAATATTTTAAGATTTTCAAGACATTACTTAGGGTTTTGATTGCGAAACCCTAAAAATAAGGTTTCAATTTAGGGTTTGATTTATGGTTTAATTCATGAACCCTAAATATTTAGGATTTCAATTTAGGTTTTTATATATGAAATTCTAATTATTTAAGGTTTCATTTTAAACCCTAAATATTTGTGGTGAAATTTATGGTTTCATTAATGATGTCTTACATAATTAATGAAACCTTAAATATTTTTGTTTTCAAATTAAGGTTTCATTATGAAGCTTTACATATTTAGGGTTTCATAAATTTTGGGTTTAATTGATGAAAGTTTAGGAATCCTAAATATTTTGGATTTAATTAATGAAAATTTATTTATGTAGGGTCTGAAATTTCATTAATGAAACCATAAATAATTAAGGTTTCATTAATGTAATACTAATGAAACCCTAAAAAATTAGTATTTATATTTAGGGTGAAATTTAGGGTTTTGTTATGAAACCCCAAATTATTTAAGGTTTTGATTTATGGTTTCATACATGAAACCCTAAATATTAAGGTTTCTATAAAGGGTGAAGTTTAGTATTTCATTAATGAAACCCTAAAATATTAAGGTTTCATTAATGAAACCCCAAATATATAAGAATTTGATTTATGGTTTCATTAATTTAGGATTTTATTTACGAATACCTAAATATTTAGGGTTTCATTAATAAAATCCTAAATAATTAAGACTTCATTTATGAAACCCTAAATATTTAGGGTTTCGATTTATGAATCCTTAAATATTTAAGGTTTTGATCTATGGTTTCATTCATGAAACCCTAAATATTTAGGGTTTTATTTATGATATCCTAATTATTTAGGATTTAATTAGAAAACCTAAATATTTAAGGTGAAATTTATGGTTTCAATAATAAAACCCTAAATATTTATGGTGAAATTTATTGTTTCATTAATGAAACTCTAAATATTTGGGGTTTCATTTATGAAATCCTAAATATTTAGGGTTTCAATTTATAGTTTAATTTATGAAATCCAAAATATTTAGGGTTTCAATTTGTAGTCTCATTGATTAAACCCTAAATATTTAGGTTAAAATTTATGATTTCGTTAAAGAAACCTAAATATTTAACGTTTCATTAAACCTTAATTTGAAACCCTAAATGTTTATGATTTCGATTTATGGTTTCATTTATGAAAACCTTAAATATTTATGGTAATTAGGACTTATCCTAAATATTTAGGGTTTCATAAATGAAACATTAAATCCTTAACCATGAAACCATAAATTTTAAACCGTGAAATCATAAATCCTAAATCATGAACCATGGAACTTAAATCATAAATCTTAAACCATGAAACCATAAATCCTTAATCCTAATACCTGAAACCACATACCATGCAACATGAATCCTTAAAATCTTATAGCATACACCATAAACCTTAAAACTTTAAACCATGAAACCATAAGCCATTCAACACGAAACACTAAAATCTTGGAGCATAAACCATAAATTCTAAAGCTCTAAACACTAAAACCATAAACCTTAAAAATTAAATCATGAAACCCTAAATCTTTAACCTATAAACCATAAAATCATAAATCATAAACCTAGACACCAACCCTTAACCATGAAAAAATAATAACCTTTAAACCCTAAAAACTTAAAACAATGAACCCAAAACATTAAACCATGAAATCATACACATTGAAACCTTAAACCTTAAACCATGAAACCTTAAATACTTAAACTCAGGTCCCTAAGACATTAAACACTAAACCTTGAACTCGTGTCCCTAAGACATTAAACACTAAATCCTAAAACTCCAAACCACACACGATAGATAAATTAAAAACCTAAAACCTTAAAACCATAACATATAAACCCTAAAACTATACACAATGAAATCATAAACTATGAACCATAGACCCTGGACCCTAAAACAATAAATCATGGATCCAAATCATAAACCTTAAAACCACCCTAATTTCTAAACCATGAATTCTTAAATACTAAAACCTAGAACTCCAAGGCATAAAATATAAACTTTAAACCTTAGACTGTAACACCCTTAAACCATAAATCTTTAAATCATAAACCATAATCCCCAACCCATAACCATGAACCCAAAATAGTAAATCTTGAATCTTGAAACCTTAAAACAATGAATGTAACACCTCGAATGAATCACACCCGAATGAGATGGATCTTAAAGTGTGGGATTGTACATTTTGGGATGTCTTGAAGGGATTAATTAATACCACCTATATCAACAAGATGCATCTACTTTTCAATAGCCCATCACTTAAGAACTTCACATTTAAGCATGCTTGGCTTGGAACAATTATAGGATGGGTGACCTCTTGGAAAGTTTCCTAGAAAGCGTGTCAATGGGGACAAAGCACGTTGAAAAGTGTCGTTTTAGTTTGTGGGGTCAGTCATTGATCCTAGAAATCGACAAAACTTATTGTCCAAGTCTCCAAAAGGGATACCTATGGAGGGTTTTGGCTGGTGGAGGATTTTGACCAACGCGGAAGTTGAGTAAAGTGCCATTATATGAAGTGTCGTAGTGTATGAGCCATCAAGATGATGGAAATCAGGGATATTACAAATGGTATCAAAGTAAGCATCTCTCCCAGTATGGTGTGGTTCGAGGACGAACTAGGTGGAAGCTAGTAGGCATGTATTACCCCGAACGAATCACACCTAAATGAGATAGTGTTAATAATAACTTGGTACCAAGAGGGAGGGTGAATTAGGTTTTCAAAAACCTTGATCAATTTTCAAATAAAGAATCAATTCATCCTTCTCATTTTTTTAGACTAAAATACACAATTGTTATTTTAGAGTATTGATGATAAATTCAAAATTCATAAATGCACATAAACCAATCTTGTTTCTTTAAAACTTTTTTCAAAGATAACTTCAAAATCAAAATAAGAATGCTATGAAAATGATGATGAAGAGGGATATTGAAAAGACACAAAAATCTATATTGGTTCGATCATAACATATCTACATCTAGTTTTCTCAATCATATTGAGAATATCTATTATAATTCTCTGAGTTTACAATCAAATCAATAAACATAAAAAATTACACTTAATCTTGTTCACACCTTGAACAAAGATACACATGAAAAATGAAAACCCATCACTAATCATACACCTACTAGATAAACCTAACCTAGTATACAAAAACAATAAAAAAGAATATAGATATGGATTGATAACACCTGATATTGTGAAGATTTGATAGTCAAAGATATTCTTCTCTTTAATGGAGACTTATCCAAGAAGCTTCAAGTTCATCACCATGATAAGATTGAAAGCATGGAACTTGAACCTTCAAAGGTTTCCACCTTGAGATCTTCATAGAGACCCAGAAACTCTAATTCTTCTCTTCTCAACGAAAATGTAAAATGAAAGTGAAATGTTTTGTTGTTGAAAAAGAAAGAAACAAAGTTCTTATAAAGATAATTCAATTATAACACATATAATCAATTAAATTCACATTATAATCGATTGAATTCATTATAACAAAATCTAGGTTGTTATCAACAAACGGTGTAATCAATTAAATCAGAATCTAATCGACTAAACTGATATTCTAGAGACAATTATTAAGGCAAAACTCAACTGTAATCAATTGCACAAATCACTATAATTGATTAAAATGAATTAGAGCAAATTTGTTGCTTATTTCAAATACAGGTAATCGATTGCACTAAAATGATAATTGATTGTTTATACTAGAAAGTAGAAAATAGATCAAGGATACTAAATTTCAATTCACGTATAAGTTTGCAAAGAGCATGCAATGTCTTATACACCAATAGCCATTCAATAAACTTTGTAAGAACAATCACTTGAATAAGACAAAGATCTAGTATAAAGATAAAGCAATTAACAAGCATAGCCTAATCTAAAATCAATTAATACATAGCCAACACCTACATGTGTGTCGGCTTAAAATTAGATACAAACATAAACACAAAAAGCAAATGAAGAAGCTTAAATCTTCGGATGGATTTCGAAATTTTCAAGACATTATTCTTGTTTTTTCATACTTTTAAATTTTTAAGACATTACACTTGCTTTTTCTTATTCTTTAAAATTTTCAAGATATTACTCTTGTTTTTATCATATTTTTAACATTTTCAAGATAGTACTCTTGTTTTTTCAATTTTTTTTTTAAAATTTTCATATTTAAAAAAAAAATCAAGCCATTACACTTGCTTTTTTTTTTTTATATATTTTTTAATTTTAATTTTTTTTAAAATTTCTCATTGGCATTTGTCCCCCCCTACCATTTTCCTTTTTACTCTTAATAATACTCAACTAAGTTGACTGGTGGAATATTTTGGTACTAACCTATTTGGGATGTTTGGATTCCACTTCTCAGGTAAAAAAACAAATTTCAAGTCATTTCTCTTTTTTTTTTAATATTTTAATATATTAAAAAATTTCAAGACATTACTCCTGTTTTCGTATTTTTCAAAACTTCAAGATATTATTCTTGATTTTTTATATTTTAAAATATTCATTTTTAAAAAAAATTCAAGCCATTGCTATTGTTTTTCATATTTTTAAACTTTGCATCTTTTTTTCAAAAATTTCAAGACATTACATTTGTTTTTTTTATACTTTTCAATTTTAAAAACATTACTCTTATTTTTAAATATTTTAAAAAAATCAAGACATTACTATTGGTTTTAAATATATTTTTCAAAAAAAATTCAAGAGATTAATCCTGTTTTTTCATATTTATCAAAATTCATTTTTTTAAACAAATCTCAACATTCCTCTTTTTTTTTTTAATTTAAAAAAAAAATCAAGAAATTACTTTTTTTTATTCATATTTTTAAATTTTTTATTTTTTTCATAATTTTCAAGACATTTGGTTTTCGTATGTATCAAACTTTAATATAGTATTCTTCTTTTATCATATTTTAAAATAATCATTTTTTTCAAACTTTCAAGCCATTTTTCTTGTTTATTCATATTTTTATACTTTCAATTTTTCAAGTCATTAATCTTGTCTTTTCTTACTTTAAAGTTTTCATTTTTTTTTTCAAATTTTCAAGACATTTCTCTTGATTTTTCATATTTTTGAATTTATTATTATTTTTCAATCATTCAAGACCTTACTTTTTTTTTTTCATATTTTTCAAATTATGAAAAAAATGAAAATTTAAAAACATTAGAAAACAAGAGAAATGCCTAGATATTTTTTTTAAATAGAGAAATTTAAAAATATGAAAAAAAAACAAGAATAATGTCTTGAAATTTTGAAAAATATCAAAAAGCAATTGTATCTTGATTTTTTTTTAAAAGTGAAAATTCTAAAAAAATATGGAAAAAATAAATACGAGTAATGTCTTCAAAATTTAAAAAAAAAAACTGAAAAATTAAAAAATTATAAAGAAAAAGGAATAAAGTCTTAAAAATTAAAAAAAATGAAAAATATAAAAATATAAGAGGAATTTCTTGAAAAATTTACAAATAATCAAAATGTTAAAAAATATGAAAATTTTAAAAAAAATATGAAAAAAAGAAACAAGAGTAATATCTTAAAATTTTTTTAAAAAATGTAAAGTTTAAGTTAAGAAAAGCTAGAGTAATTTATTGAAATTTTTTAATAAAATGAAAGTTTTTAAAATAAAAAATAACAAGAGTAATATCTTGAAAATAAATAAAAATTTAAAAAATATTAAAACAAAAAAGAGGAATGTCATGAAATTGTTGAAAACGAAACTTTCAAGATATTAAAAAACAAGAGTAATGTCTGAAAAATTTGAAAAAGTAAAATAAAAAAACAAGAGTATCTTGAAAATTTTGAAACAAAAAATGAAAATTTAAAAATATGAAAAGATGAGTAATATCTTAAAAATTTATTAAAAACGGTTTTTTAAAACAAAAGCAAGAGGAAATTCTTAAAAATTTGAAAAAAAAATGAAAAATTAGAAAATAAGAGTAAAATCTTGAAAAATTCAAATAAAAATGACAATTTTAAAAAATATATAGAAGTAAGAGTAATGTCTTAAAAAATTTTAAAATAATTAAAAAGAATAGGAATGTCTTGAAAACCTTTTTAAAAATATGAAAATTTTATAAATATGAAAAAATAGAGTAATGTCTTGAAAATTTGAAAATGGAATTTTTTAAAATTAAAAAAAAACAAGAGTAACATCTTAAAAATTTTAAAAAATAAATGAAAATAAAAAAAAATGAAAACACAAGAGTAATGTGTTGAAAATTTTAAAAATATGAAAAAACAAATGTATTAAAATATTAAAAAACATAAAAATATGAAAAAACAGGAATAATGTGTTGAAAATTTTGAAAATATGAAAAAATAAAAGAGTAATGTATTGAAATAATAAAAAAAAAACTTAAAAATATGAAAAAATAGATGTCTTTAAATTTTTGAAAAAATTGAAAATTTTAAAAATATTAAAAAAAGAATTCTTTGAAATTTTGAAAAATATAGCAAAACAAGAATACTGTCTTAAAATTTTTAAATAAGATCAAAATTTTAAAATATAAACATACAAGAATATGAAAAAACAACAATAATGTTTTGAAAAAAAAATGTAAAGTTTAAAATTATGAATAAACAATAATAATATCTTAAAAATTTTGAAAAAAAAAATGAAAGTTTCAAAAATATGAAAAAATAAGATCAAAGTCTTGAAAACTTGAAAATAAATTAAAAATATGAAAAAAAAAAGTTATGTCTTGAAAAATTAAAAAATAAAAACTAAAATAAAAAAAAAACACAAAAAAATATCTTGAAAAATTAAAAAAAAATTATTAAAATATGAAAATACAATAGTAAAGTTTTAAAAATTTGGAAAAACTGAAAACATAGGAAAAAATAAAAGTAATTTCTTATAAAAGAATAAAAGAAAAAACAATAAACAATTCAGTCCGGGTGGAAGTAATTTTGATGAACCACTTTCGTGGCTTTCAATGAGTAATGGCTTTCAGGGTGTGATTGCCCCTTTTCCATTAAAAAAAAAAAAAAAAAACAAAGAGAGAGAGAGTAGATTTCCACTGCAGTAACAGTATTTGTGATTAGAGTAGTCATTCTGAAAAGTCTTATTATTATTTAGACACCATAAAACTACAATAATTCATGACCACTCCTATTTTCCATGTGAATCCGTTAGTTAATTACAACGTACTGTAGTATAGTACTGTACTAGCATGTTGTAGTTTATTTATTTTTTTATTTTTTACTAATAAAACAAGGTACATGGGTGCTTTATGTCAGGTGTCGAGGAAGCGTGTTTGATTAAGGGATGCATAATGAATGAATGACACAAAGAATCAAATCTCGTGCATCAAAAGCATAGTATATATCATAACCAATCACTGAGCCTCGCATGCATTTTTATGTGCTGCGTTAGTGTGCTTAAGAAAATACTACTACCCGATTATCGAAAAATAATGATAACAAATTAACCAAAGTTGTAGTATTGTTGTGGCACTTCTTGTGCTCTTCATAATTTGAGTTTTAATACAGCTTTTGGTTTATAAAAAAATTGATAACAAACCAAAATATGTTGCATTAGTATTGAAATTCGTTAAGTGTTACTTTACTACTGACAAACAAACCTCCAAGCTCTAATATAGTACAAATATATATCCAACACTTCCACACATCAATAATGACTGACTTTGATTAAGTTTTTCCCAATATATAGCCATCAAGATATATGCATGTATTAATTAAGACCAAGAGTTGAATCTCACACTTTCAATAGATTACATTTCAACTTTTCAAGTGCTTCACATTTATCTAATTGCTCAAAATCCAACCCCTAAAAATATCACAAAAGATTTGCAGTATATTACCTCCGATCCTTGCTATAAGCAACACCTAGTGTATTTTTTTTTATTGGAGATAGTAACATTTTAAAAATCACGACACTGTTTGTAATATTATATAAAAAGTAAAAATATCTTGCATAACCAGATATATATAATGAATATCTTAGTGAAAGTTATATATATGCTTCCAAATAAAATAATATACTCATCAGCCAAATTAAAGTGCATTATCATATAAAAACAGTACCTAATTGCTTTTATAAATGTCTGCAGACGTTTTAAAATAAAGCTATAGAACACATTGAAAGGTTTCCTGTGCATTGATCACTAGGGTAAAAAAACCCTGGATTAATAAAAGGTGAAGATGAATTTGCTTTCCAAGACTCAAATTTTTATCTGATTTATATATGTTTAAATTCTTCTTTGAAGTATTTCTATAATGATTGTTTGGATATAAAGTTATAAGTATTCTTGTACCTTCTTTGATAGAAAATGTTTTATATTTTCAGTAAAAAGAAATTCAAAACACATCTAACATGTATTTAAACAGGTTATTATTATTATTATTTGATATATGGCCTCTTCACTTTAATTTAATCAGCTTCCTCTTCTTGTCACTACCTGAAATAAAGGCAATACCAAGGTTATAATTAAAAATTATAGAATATCACTCATCATGCAGTCACAACACCTCAATTGCAGGGTTGGTAGAAAATCTTAACTTCATTTAGACATGTACAAAGAAGACTGCTAGAAACATCAGTGAGAAGAGTAAATTACATGATTTTTAGGCCTGTAAGAAAAGGGACAAGAAGACAAAATAAAAAAAGGGTCTGTTAAGAAAAATCTTATAGTGAATATTAATATCTTTAAAGATATGGTCTATAATTGAGCCTAAATACACTAGGAGTGATCCATGAAACTGACCTCACATAGTGGATAAGATTTTTGTTTAGATATATTATAAAAGCATTATATATACATATATAATAAATAGTTATATCAGTATACAAAAATATATCATAGTCGACAATTCTTCATAACATAATTAAGATATTGAGATTTGAGATTTGAAACATTAATGAAAAGGAAAATATACATCAAACTTCTCCTACAAACCTCTACATCAACAATTCATTATTCATCTAAATTACGTTTGTGATTGATCCATAACAACAGATGATAACACGAGAGTCATAACCTTAAAACTAAAACAATTAACACAATATGATCCACAACTAATTAATACGATTGTATTTGGTATATTAATTGATAATATAATAAGCAATTAGGGAAAGAAATAGAGATTTTCAATTTTGTTGATTTCGAATTGACATTAACTTAATGTAGATGCAAATGAAATAGTGAAAATCAGGAACACAGCATTTCCAGGTTGATGGCAAAAAAAAAAAAGCATAACTTTAAGTAACGAACATTCTGAATTGTGAAGAAGTGACATCCAATCATTTCAGAATCTTTACTAAGAATAATTCATAGAACAAAATAGTGGAACATGGAACTATAGATCTCTCAACAACATATACAGAACCTATGTAACGTAACTACTGCAATCATAAATGAAATTAATTATATTAACCACATCCAAAACAACAAGTACTTCTTAATTTCCAATACACACACCATTTACTATTGTAGATTTTGGTGTTGTCTTTGTGTTGACTTGAGTGTAATTGTGTATGTTCATATTGTCATTAATCAAATGATAAGTATAAAATAAAATTGTAAAGGATTGCAGATACATTACAGTGCAAGAAAAAGTAATTACAGAAAAAGTATACAAAAATAGAGTCTTACATCATTTAACTTTAACTGCAAATCTCTTTATTTATCACCAAAGTGCATGAACAAAATAGAAATATAGACCATCAATAGAAGTATGATATAAAAAGGTACATCAACTAGTCAGTTACCTTAACAACATCAATAGACTCTCTGATGCATTCATTTGCCAGCATCTTAAATTAATTCTCCTAAGGCTTTTAGTATCAACATGATCAATGTCCAATAAACTCAATCAACCTAAAATCATGATCAGATAATTGAATCCACTGTTCAAAACTGCAGTAACTATTGTTAAATACAAGTTGTTAGTAGCCAACTACTATACCAGTCTACCAATTGTACGTTTTGAATAATATATCAAAATTAAATTTTTACGACAAATACAACACCACCTAAAAATAAGGTGTTAACTACTGAGCAAAGATTCTGTTGGACTGCTTATAGAACATTTTCAATAACAATCAATTCTTTCATATCAACACCAAACTGCAGAAAAAATAAAGATAAAGCCTGTTCATAGAAAATACATCATTTATTTATCAGTTTATCATGATTAAATCTAGTAAACTTTCTAGTTCAAGCAGCTCATTTTCCACTTCATATTAAACCACGGCATATATATTTTTATTTATTGATTGATTTATGTAGAGGACTATGCAAATTGAATTTGTCTAACCAATACAAGTACAACCGGCACATAAAGAGTTTAATTATTAACCTTTTCAGTAACAAATTGATACTGGTGTATATGCTTCTTGTCCGGCACAAACACAGTATAAAAACATCAGTACCTTTTTCAATATGATTAATTACAAGCAATTATAAGTAACAACTAGAGATATTACTTTTAACATGGTATAGCAGCGACATTACGGATCCATTCATTCCTTATGTTTCCATTTATGATTTTGAAATGTATTTTTAAAATAAAATGCGTTCAACAAAAAAGTGAACTGAATTGGTTTTTACTTAATTTCGAAATAATTTAACATTATTTTTAAAATAATAAAAAAATATTTTATGAATTTGATTTTTAATTGAAAAATATATATTTTCATCACCATTCTCATTCTACAATTGTCGCCACTACCACCTTACTGTTGCTGCCATCACACTATTGTCACTACCACCACCAGTTCATTGTCGCATCCATAGCTGCCATGGTCGTCACCACCACCACCATATCACCGCTGTCACCACCACCATTATCATCATTATTATCTTTACAATCACCATTCCACCACCACCGTTGTCACCAACATCATTACATCATTACCGATGTCACCACCACCATCACCATTGTCATCATCGCCACCACCATATCGCTGTCACCACTACCATCACCATCACACTACTATCGCCGTCATCACCACACTCGTTGTCATTGACACCACCACCACACCACCACATCATCGTTATTAATTTTGCAACCATTATTCCACTACCACCACCACATCGTCACCATTGCTACCGCCATCACACTACCTGTTTCCACTG
Source organism: Amphicarpaea edgeworthii (assembly GCA_014843725.1). Classification (NCBI taxonomy): domain Eukaryota; kingdom Viridiplantae; phylum Streptophyta; class Magnoliopsida; order Fabales; family Fabaceae; genus Amphicarpaea; species Amphicarpaea edgeworthii. Next base: position 17,215,003 of record CM026324.1, on the reverse strand, counting down.
ATACCACCATGGCTGTCGTCATCGCCACCATCACATAGTCGTCACCACACTACTTCTGCTTCCAAATACCACCACAGTTGTCATCATCGTCACCACCACATAGTCGCACCACATTACCATCGTAATTGTCTTCATCACCACCATTCAATTACTATTGTCGTCATCACCACCATTCCACTGTCAATGTCACTGTTATTGTTATCGTCGTCACCACCATCGTTACACCACTACTATATCATTGTTGTCATCATTACTATCATTGTTGTTGTGTTTGCCACAACTATTTAACCACCACCAACGTCACTATCTTTATTAAAGCATATTGGGACCTAATTAATTGAAATTCAATTTCCAAGCCCAAATTACTGCTAATAACAAAAGGTTAACATAATACTAATCACCAACAAAGATTCAATTTATATTATGCTTTGTATCGGCATCAGACTCGATAAGAAAAATAAGGCTGCAGTTTGTTACCTTATTTAATCAGTTTATAGTGATCAAACACAGCAAATATTCTACACTAGAACGTTAACACAGTATTATAGTAGTAATACATAACCAAGAAAAAATAAAATAAAAGCAAACTAAATTCATTTGACTGTTCATTACACTCCTTTTTTTCAAGAGGGGTATTGTTCTGACAAGTTTTGGTGGGTAATGATAAACCCTATATTCATCAACCTAGCTATAGGGTTGCTTCCTGAGAATCAGACCACAAAATTGTACTGTTATAGATATAACTAACAAATTAAGCCAGAAATATACTGTTTCAGGTGAGAACAAAACAGCAAAGAACTACAACTTCATGGCCCCCGCATTCTCTATTTCTCTATACCATAATAAAAATATATATGAAAATGCTGTGAAATGAGGAAAACGATGATAGTTAGCTAGCTGGAGTGCTAGACGCTAGAAAGTAAACAACAACCTGTGTGGACCATACTATATAACGTGAATGGTCCCTGCCTGCACTACTCGCTACCATACAAATTCACATGTTTAGATAAAAACAAGATAACCCTTAAGATCTGCACATTGTGCAAGGTGTAATGCTATCAAAGGTCACACTTATCCATTTTGCAATCACTATACTATAGTATATACTATAAACCATAATAAAGCCAATCTAAGAACATGTGTGTGTTCGGCTAATAATAGTAAGTTAAAAGTTTAATGATAATACACTAAAACTGTGAATCAATCACAATTTTAAGCCAGATAATTTAAAATTATCTTAAAACTATTTTACAGTGGTGCTTCATCATTAAACTTATAGTTAAAATAAAATAAAAACATAGTCCATAGCCATATATAACTTTTTCGACAGTTGAATAATAATGAAACATATTATACCATTATACCATGTAACCTGTTTCAGTAAGAGACATAACTCATGAGCTCCATCAAAATGAGAGAGAGAGAGAGAGATGGTGTGGTTTGATTTTGGTTTATGGAGCATGACTTAGTAGTCTGGGAGAATTTTGTGGCACTGAAAACCGACAGAAAGAGTAGTGAGCACACAAAAGCAGTGATATAGAACAACTATATCAAGTGCCTCTTTGTGCTCACTCTCTTCTGTCAATTTCTGTCCAAATGAAAGGAATCAAAGAAACCAAGTACACATACTACAATAGCTTCCCAAATATGGAAAGTTCACAGAATCACAGACAAAAAAGGCTTACAAAAATCTGAAGGAAAAAAGAACTCACAACTGGGTCAGATCTGAGGGAGAAAATATAATATCCTTTAATGGAAAACATCATGAAATATGGTGACAACAAAAAAAGTGGCAAATCTAGGATCGAACATGCATGTTCTCAAAGGAACAATTTTTTTTGGAGAATTTTAGGGTTTGTAACCAACATCCTGAGATACAAAGAGAGAGAGAGAGAGAGAAACAAAGACAAACAAACACCATGGAAGATGCATCGACAGATGAGGAAGGTAGATCAACAAAGAAGATGTAAAAATTTTTAGAATAAATTAAATAGAACAAAAAAAAACAAGATAAGACCATACATCCAACCAAAAACCATGTTGGGAAACACAAAACTCTCTCTCTCTCTCTTCATGTCTGACTTTCTGTACATTTGAGTCAGAAAGAGTCATGCAAAACGTAGAGATGACAAGTAGCCAGATCGGTGTATGTGTGACTGATCTAAGCATAATGGGGTGTGAGATGAATCAATTTTGGGTTAGGAAAAACAGAGTGCAATGAGTTGTGTAGAAGAGAAGGTATATATAAGGGGACAAATTAAGCAAAGTTGTTGCACTTAGCTATCTTATCCTTAACAATTCATTCATCCAACAAGAGAAAAAGAGTGAGTGAGTGAGGATATGAGGCCTTAACTTAACCTAACCCAACCCAAATGGAAATGGAGCAGCCTTTTGCTTGTGGTGAGAGAGAGAGAGAGATAGATAGTTTAATCAATGGATGCTACACACTCACTCAGGGAATGCCCTTTGGCTTTCCCCACTTAGGCTAGCAAAATTATCATTATTATCATCAACCGTACCCCGCCAACCCCATTCTCTCTCTCTCTTCTGTTTTTGGGAGGACAAATCAAACGAACACAAAGCTTTTGCCCGCACATACCCACATTTATTTCTTTATTTTGAAAAAAAATAGGTTATGCAATGTAAAGTCATTTTTTATTAGTCTTATTCGATCATAAAATATTATACAAAATAAGCATTGAAAAAAATCCTAATAATTTTTACATTAAACCGAAAATAAGATCAATATAGAAGTATTTGTTCTTTATTATCATGGATAAGAATTTCCAACCTACTACAATTAGTCATCCTCGGCAACATATAATGAGGGGTGAAAATAGTTCAAGTAGCATGACTCGTCAAAAGTTTGGCAAGACCTAATCTATTTATTTTAAAAAGTTAGTTTTATAAAATATTTTGTTATACTATGTATATATTCTTTTTCTACTTAGATTCATTGGTCATTGTCTTACGACATATAGTTAATTTTTTAAGGTTTTCATTTCATATGTTTTAGGTTTAAGGTTTAAGATTTTATATTATATGATTTAGGATTTTAAGATTTATAACTTAGGGTTCATGATTCAGGATTTATGGTCTATAATTTTAAGGTTCAATCTTTTATTGCGTAGGCTTTTAATTACACAAGGATGTGGAGTTTAGGATTTATAGTTTATAGTTTATTATTTGAGGTTTAGGTTTTTAAGATGATGTGGTTTAGCATTCATGGTTTTATAGTCTAGTGGTTGAAAGCTTAAAATTTATGATTTCATGATTTAGGATTTCATGAATCTTAAATCATAAAAATATATATCGTGAACTATGAAACCCTAAATTCTAAATCATAAAATTACAAATCTTGAATCATAAATCATGTAATATATACTCTGAACCATAAACTCTTAGACCATATATAAACCCTAAAGTCATAAACACTGACCTAAAAAATTCTTGATTTCCAAACCCTAAATTGTTGATCAATAACAATAAACCTTCAATCATAAAAACCCTAAACAATAAATTCTTAAACAACAAAATCATAAACAATGAATTCAAAACTCTAAAATAATGGGTTTTAATTGATAAATTCTAAATCCTAAAACAGTAAATCATACCCACTAAAATTATGAGACCTAAACCCTATGAATTTTTTTTATTCTCATATATTGGGTTGAAAGTCCAATAATAAAAGGACAAAAGCAATCTGGTATTGTGTGCGCTGTAGTGGAGACAGAGTGTGCAAAGGAGACATGTGGCTGTGATTAAAAGATGGTTCGCTGATATTTCAAAAGTTGGAGACACGTAGCCAAATCACAGCCGCTATCTAAGTCAAAGGAAGAAGCCCTCTTCCATGCCGTTGGATTGTGAAATGACGTGGGGTCGTCTCATCTTTGTCTTCTCGTGATTGAGCAATAGGCTGATAAAACATTTGGATTCGTCATTTCCAGAGACAATGATTGGTTCGGATATTTAATTAATTCAATAATAATAACTTTAATTTTTACTTTAAGTATACATTATCAATATTACTACCTCTAAAATAAATGCTTCTTTGAACTTTAAAAAGTATTAATGGTTTTTTTTGTATAAAATATGTTTTTTCCTTATCTGCCCTTGATAAAAACTTGGAGTATTTGTATCTTTTGTAGTGCATAAATATCCAGATTTTAATATTTTCACTTTATCCCCCAACAAGTTAACGATGATTTTTTTAAATTAATTAATGATGATTAATGGCAGTGAAATTGGTATATTATAATATATATATATTTTAAAAATAATTAACTGATTTAAATATATTTATTTATATGTATAATTCTGTTATAAATGTCTTATATTAAAGTCTTGAAGGAGTATAAATAATAAAAATAAAAAACTCAAGTTTGACATATTTAAATATAACTAAATTTCAATTTAATTTAACTCTATTTAATACTCATTCTATCTCTAAATATAATTTTTTTTAATATTTATCATATATGTCAATTTCTTTATCTTCCTTTATATTTTTCTTTTTTCTTTGCACTCATATATCCACAAAATAAGGCATTGTATACATTATCATTAATATTACTCCAATATTATGCATCATCTTATCACTTCACTTAGAGTATTTTATGTAACCCTACCCTATCCCAAACATCACCTCACCCTCACATCATGCACTTAGAATATTTGAGAAGCGTAAGGTTATTAGAGATTTAGAGGCATATGTATATCGGACATGGCTAATACTATATCATCTCAGGTTCTATATATAATCAATATGTGACAAATCATCCATATCAAATTAAAGAGTAACTATTATATCTAATTGTATAAAGAAAAGTAATGATTATATAAATTTTTTTTTCTTTTCAAAAATATCCTTTAATTTAAATAAAATGAGTGTATAATAGAAAAAGTTAAAAATAAAGTAAGGATATAAAAGAAAAATTACGCAAAAAATGAACATTGTTGCTTATAAATAGAAAAAAAAAGTATTATTTATATATAGATTAGAGCCACTAGCTTACAGTAATATTTTAACAGCGATACTTTTGAAGGTCACTCTCCCTTTACTTAGAATATTTGAGAAGTGTAAGGTTACATTATACTACATGAAAAAAAAAAGAAAAAAGGATTGGACTAATTATTGAGACCCACACTACTAAACTCATGTGGGTCATAGTGTTCTCTACTTTATATTTCCTCCTTTCTTGAATGCATCTTCATTTTTATTTTATTTTTTATTGAAGAACAACAGCAATACTACATGATAAATGCAATAAATAATTTAAAAAACGCATAAAAAAATGTGCAAATAGTTTTTTTTTTTTTTTTAATCTTACAGTATGAAAAGGAGTAGTAAATTAGTAACAGTATGTCGGTGCAGTGAAATTAAGTCAGTAGCTAATTGACACAGGTCCTATAAAAGTGACTTTGCAAGTTGCAAAAATTTCCCACTTGTCTTAGATTCCCCATGCCATGACTGCATTATGAGGAAATGAACAATGAAAAGTCTTGTCTGCAATGAGGACAAGTCAAAACTCAACAACAACAACCCCCCGACCAAATATTCCACGATTAATTAATGCGGTGTTGCTAAGATATAAAAATAACTACTTTGGATATTTTTTATATACATCTACTACTTTTGATATAAATATAGGAAAAAAAAAATTATAGAATGAATTTATTGGTAATACACCTAAAGTTTTACACAGTGGGTTATCAGTGAATTATCATTTATCATTTATATTTATATGATTTTTAAGACATTTTTTCATTCATTTTTAATAGTTATTTTAGGTTGTTTTTGTAAAAATTAAAGAACGTAATAAATTTTTTTATTCTAATAAAATAATTATAGAGTTTTTTTTATTTTATTTCCCTTTCCATTTAACAATAAATGGATGTGAAAATTAATTAAAGATTCAAAAAAATAAATAAGTGTGAACGAAAGATAAAAGAGTAATTAATGTTATTTTGTAGTCCATATAATTAAAAAATTAAAAAAAAAATTAATATTAAAAAACAATATTTTAAAAAAATCACTTTTAATCTCTTTTAATAATGAATATTTTTAGTTAATTTATAATTAATTTAATAACTCTAGTAATAGTAATTATTAATTAATAATAAAGTAAGAGGACAAAAATTATCAATTTTTTAAACTTAAGAAGCCAAAAATTATAATTTAAAACTAGTCCTGCTAAATAAATCCTTCACACCATGTAAATGCAATAAAGTCTTATACTACATTAACCTTTTAGTGGTTTAAATAAATGTATTCACTCTCATAAATATTGAGTTCACAATAAATTAAAAATATAAAAATAAAAAATATTCCCTATATTTTAAGATAAAAAGCAGTAACAATACACCTTTTTAACACATTCTTTTCAAAGTATTTTTTTTTTATCAACATATTATTTGTATTATCTTAAGTTGTTTTACACACAATAAAAAAAAACGAATAAATAGATAAAAATAAAAGAGTAATAAAGAATAATACTATTAGTATACATAAGTGATACATAAAATTTATCACATTCTTCTAAGAAAATTGTGTTAAAAAATGTTACTCCTAGTATTGAAAAACAAAAAGAAATGATATGATTGGACATTTCCGTTATAAAGGGTCCCCACGCACGCACAATGGCAAACGTAATAAATAGAAAGCAGTGCTGATTTGGCCGTACATTGACATTGTCACTCCCTTCAATGTCACAATATCACTGTTCATTGTTCATTGTTCATTCCCACATAAGACATATGGATGTGGTAATTTCTGTCACCAAATCTTTCATTTCTCACAAAATCATCCAAAATATACTCACTTTCACTTTGTCCATCTTTTATATATGGATCATGCTAATCCAATCTGTGTTGTCAAGATACTGGTTAACAGATTAAAAGAACAAAAATAATTAATATATGTGAGCATGTACTGTATCACTTAAGTTTGGGATAATTACCAAATGAAACATGAGTATCATTCAGAAAATTATGCCGCAGAAAGGGTTGCAAAAATATGAACAAACTTTCCAATAGTTTGGCAATAGATGATGATACTGAAACTGAATTCAAAATCAAAGACATCAAAACTGTGGTTGTTGCGAATCCATGCCTAAAGCAATACCAGATTGGTGTAAATAAAGAAAAAATTGATGCTAACTCAGTAATTTATTGTAAAAAAATGAGACAGATTGTCTGTGACTTACTAAAGATGATGACAGAATTTACTAAAGAAAATGGAAAAAAATTTTTACAATAGATGAACACACCACTCAAATTTTAATGCATGAATACACTAATGCATTCTTTGAGGAGAATTCAGGAAAAAATTATTAAGACCACCAAGTTCGAAACCACTGCATCATCCATGATCTCAACCAATAATCATATATGTAAATAATTTAATATTTTAAATCGATTAAAATCACTTAAATTAAAGAATAATAATATTAGGGATGGTAATGCGGGCTAACACGTCCGAAACGGGACGGGTTGGACCCATCAGGGGGTGGGGGTGGCAAGTGCGAGCTAGACGAGTCAAATTTCAATTTTTTTTTAAATATTTTTTTATATATATTTTTTTATTCTAAATTATTATAATAAGAAGACAGATTAGATAATAAATATAAAGTAATTTTTTTATTAAAGAATTATGTAACTTTTTAATATTTGTTTCATTTTAATTAATTAATTTTTTCTTTTTATAATAAAGAATATTAATTCGTTTATTTCTTTAAACAATTTTTTACCATGTTATTATTTAATTTATCATTCATGTGTGATGATTTGTTTATTATCTACTAATATTCTTAATTAAATAATTAAGAATATACGAAAAAAAGAAGTAAACTCATAGTGTCATAAATTTATGTTTTAAACCACGATACCAAATTACAAATTAGTTTTAAATCAAAATACTAAATAAAATAAAATAAAAAAAAAACTCATATCCTTCAAGTAGTGTTTTAAACCACAATATCAAATTAGAAATTACAATTCATTCATCAATTTCAACCACATTAGATTCGACCTTGGAAGAACTCCCCTCCACTATTTGTCTCTCTTTGTCATCTTCCAACTCATTCTATATCACATTAGATTGAAAAAAAAAAAAATTCAAAGTTACAATACTAAAATGGTTATCAAAATAGCATAAATATAACAAATAATTAAAATAAATTTAAATGAAATACCATCAACAAATCCACACTTTCAACTTTGGGTACAAATAATTGCTTCTACGTTTTCAGGTAAGAGACAATTTCTATACTTGTTGAAAATCCGAGAACCAATGCTAAATGCAAACTTAGATGCAATTGTGGTAATAGGAATGAATAATAAGTCTATAACCATCAAGGAAAGATCTAGAAAACGTTGACTATTATTCTTCCACCATTGTAGGACATCTAGTTGCTCCGTAAAATCAAAATCTAGAGTTGATTCATCTAGATATATATCAAGTTGAGTCTGTCCTAGAAGCTTGAAGCTTATGCATTTTTAATTCATAATGTGATAAGAAAAGGTAAAAGTTAGAAATATACAACAGGAAAAAATAAATAATAATTCAAATAAAATAAAATAACTTACATCAAAGAGGCTATGTTTAAAATTAAAAGTAGAAACATGTTGAACTAGAATATTGAGAGAAAAATATATATAATTTGTCCTTTATCTTTTGCAATTTCATTTCCCAAGTAAGTGGATCAATTTTTCAAATTTCTTATTTATGACTTCAGTCATATTCTTTATAACCCGATCTTCATCTTTTATACTTTCAATTAAAAGATAATCAATTTTCCAAACTTGTAAAAAATACAAGTTGAAAGTGGGATAACTTGCGGCAAAAATCAAGGTTGTTATATCATAAAATGGCATCAAGAATTTACAATTTTTTTCAGCTCTTTCCCATTTTTTCGTAGAAGGACAGTACTTATAATTTTCATCTATTAAGGGCAAGCTTGTAAAAACACATTGATATTTAATTGCACTACGAAGCATCAAATAAGTTGAGTTCCATCTGGTAGACACATCTAAACATAACCCACTTAATGAATCAATATCACTAAATTTTTCAAGACATTATTTAAACTTTATCATTCTACTCTCCAAACACTTTCACGTATTTGATGTTATCCCTAATTTGATCCAAAGCAAAACCAAGTACCTTTAATCATTCTTAAACAATCAAATTTAAAACATGAGCATAACAACGCACATGAAAGAATTCACCATCACATAACAATCCATTTTGCAAAACAAGTTGACTTTTTAAAGTCTTTTGCATAACATCATTGGTAGAAGCATTATCTAAAGTTATAGAATTTTTTTTTCTCAATTGTCCATTCATGAAAACATTCATTAATCTTCTTAGACAACTCAAAACCAGTGTGAGGAGAGGCATATGACGAAAGTTAAGGATCTTAGTAATTAACTTCCAATTTAGATCAACATAAGGTGCAGTCAAACAAATATATCATTTAGTGTTATAAGATGTCCATAAATAAGAAGTTAATCAAATTCTACTAGGAATGTTAGCTAATACCCCTTTGAGTATGATCTTTTCTTTCCCATAAACTCTCTCGGTATCACTTTTAAATATATTTCTAGAAATCGGAGTAGAATCAGAATTCAAATAAATAACAAAAGTCCTAAACTCCAGATACTCAACAAATGTATAGGGCAACCCAAGTATAAGAACTAGATCTGCCAACAACTCTCGCGCAACTATTTGATATATCTTTTTTGGTTTTAACTTTCCTTGCATGTCAATATCATTTGATCCACATCTTTATTTTCTATTTTCTTACATTGCAAAACATGACGATTTAAAAATGAAGTTCCATATTTTTTACCACCAATTACATACTTTTGGTTACATGCATTACGCATTGCCCTTTCTTTTCCATCCTTACACACACCCATTTTAGTGAAATATTTCCAACAATTTGATGTTAAACTCTTGGCCTTTTTACTTGATGGTTTAATAGATTCAAGATCATCACCATTCTCCTCCTCACATTCAGTACCTTTAACCCCATTCTCATTCTCAATTACATCATTAGTAAAATTAACATCAAAAGGTGGTTTATTAATCGACTCATCAATTTCAATTTATTTTAAAATATTGTTTAAAAAATAAAATAAAAACAAAGTAAGCATCCTTATCCAATATGGCATAGATTTCAAAGCCAACATGATCTAAAACATTAATAGAAAAATAACAGACAACATCTAAACTCCAAGGGCCAAACTCACTTAAACTTATTGCAACTTGTGTTCTAGCTATGCTCATAGTGCTCTCACTTGTACTACTAAAAAAGCTTTCTTTTCTTTCTACTTCCCAAAACTCGGGTCTAATTAGTGAACAATGAGAAAGTACTATAGTAGTTACTAAGTGAAATTGGTCTCACTCAAGTTTTCTAAGAGTACTCAAATTTTTCCTTGCTTCAACTAGTTTAGTTATTTTCATCCAAGTTAGGCATCATCATTCTCATCATACAAAACACAAGCATTCACATTCTCATAAATCTTCTAAACCTTCAAAGTCTCCTCACAATGACAACTATAACAATGGCTCAAGCATTTTTGATAGAGTCGTTCAAGATAACATAGCAACAACAGAACACACTAATAGAACTAATAAATCAAACGTTGAGAACAACAAATCAAATCAAATCAAGGTCCGTGAGATGAGAAGAGGATGATGGAGAGTAAAGTACTTGGAATGGATGGCGATTCCGACGAAGGGCGAGGGGGCAAGGGTGTGAAGGAAGCGACGTGCCACGCAAGGGCGGTGAGGGGACGAGGGCGTGAAGGCATGACGAAAGCAACACGCCGCGCAAGGGCAACAAGGCGCGGGGGTGACAGAGAGGTCGCTTGTTCGATCGTTCTTGATTTCTATTTTAGAACATGACTCACAAATAAAGAGGTAGGAACTTAACTGGGTTTAGGTGACGGGTTCACCCGCTGGGTTGGTAGGTTGTGTAGAGCGAGTTGTGGCGGGTTGGGAATGCTCCCCCGCCCCACCTTTTTTTGGCGGACTGATAGGTTGACCCGCGAGCCGCAACTCGTTTTGTCATCCCTAAATAATACCATTAATCTTTGTTATGATGTTAGTAAGTATATCATTAATTTAATAAATATATCTTTAATTATTCACATGTCATGTAATTATTGGTTAAAATCACAAATGACATAATAGTCCAGAACCACCAAATAATTTCTCAGAAATAAGAGCTTAGAAGAGGTATTAAATGGTATTTGATTACTCCCTGCATGCTGGTATTTATAATATCCAATTGAACCATATCTGCAGAAACTGTTTAGCCAAAATGGTGTCATCAAGTCTCACAATTACTTGGCTAAATTGAAAACCACTTGGAAGAATACTTTCATATGGTACAGCAGCATTAGGCTTTTTGATAGAAGCCTTAACAACTTTCACTAATTAAGTAATTATAACTAACTACCAACATAATGGCATACTGCATAATTCCCGTCACTTCTAGCATCAAGAAAGTTAATTAGTTGCAAGGACACAATCACAGATAGTGAAAGGTGAATCAACTCAAAGCATGTAAAAGAAATCATTAGCTAATGCTTCATAAATAGAAGGGAAATTCTTGTACATCATTTTCCTTTATATCAAGCCTGACAAGAGATATAGAAAATTATAACGTGCAAATATTAGAATCCTAAAAATAAATAGAAAACTCTTAATTATTCGGAGCACCACCAAAATCTAATACTACAAACCCTGACCAATTTTGATGACTGCAATCATTGATAGCATTTTTTGAAGTCATGCTTCATGTGGGCCATCATAGCCATTAGAATATGCTGTTAAACACCAAGCCTGAATCCCTATCCTTGTTTACTTGAATTCCCTCCAAGACAAGCTGGGAATGAACAGAACTCGCAAATCAACCCAAATTTACACCCCCACCTGAAAACTCCACCTCCTGAAATTAAGAAAAAAGCAAGGTTACAAGCATATAAAGCAAGGGAAGTAGGGAACTACAGTATGACCACATAATCATGAAAATGACACTACCAATCATCAGATCTTTAAATTGACTAAAAGTAGGAGACATGCCAATCAGTTATAGATCCTTACTTTTTATATTTGATAAAAATCAGTTATAGATTTATTTTCAAAATCAAACCTTTCACACTATCTTGTTACAAAGCAAATTTAAATCGCATGTTTTGTGTTTTGACTAGAATCTATTGAATTCATCATTAAAGAACATCTTCATAATGGCAAAATTCATTATTTTGAACATAATTTAAAAACATTGTACAACAGTTTTACAAGATGAGATAATGACAAGATGATGATTAGTTATCAAATTAAATTCAGACTTATGAAAGCATGTAGCTGCAACCTGGGAGGATAGAACAGCAGGGTATTTTTCATAATCCATGGACATGGAGCCAGCAAGATAGAGTGTCTAACTTTTAATTATTGTTTGAAGAGGGCTCAAATATTACAAGAGCTAGAACAAATATCACATGCAATTAATGTGTTAAGAACACAAATCAAACCTGAGCAGGTGCCAAGGAAGAGACCCAGTCTGATGTGTGTGTAGGAAGAAGCCCCAATGCATTGAGCTGCAGAACATGACAATCACATACGAAATATTAAAAAAAAATGTACATAGAGTCAAGGTTGTCAAACTCGAGAGTTTAGATAAGCTTGTGGAATCCTAGTAAACTCAAATAATTCTTCAAAAATGTTACTATTTAAAAAACAAATTCTAGTACTCAAACATAATTCAATAGCATATCCATAATTCCATATTATTATCAAACGTTCCAACTCCATAACAAAGCAAATGTAAGTAACAAAGTAAAAACATAACTCAACACTTGACCCACATTATATTTATATATTGAGCCAGGCATTTGCATTGTTTTCCTAGTTTAACAAATCAGAATAAAAATAATAAGAAAAACATAAAATTAGCTTTATAGCAATTCCATCCAAGTATCCAACACAATCTGCCAAAGCTATACATTTTGAGGCCAAAACCATGTGTAAATCTAGACTTGTAAACTTGTTAGTAGAACAGAGAGTTTACCAAATTGGTGTCAAGGGATCATAAACACACGAGTTTCACAACCAACAAAAATTTCAAATACAAGCATCATGATAACAATCACGAGGCACAACATAACTACATATATTACCTTCCAAACACCTAGTGCCAGGCCACCCAAATTAAGGGCTATGAATAACAACTTAGGTCCAAGAAGCTCCACCTTGTTGTCTTTGTAGGGCTCAAACACTGCAAAAGAAAAAAAAATGCATTAACAATCCCAGACCAAACTGAAGTTTTCCATTAGATGTTTTGCAAGATTCAAGCCAAAAAAAAAAATACTTACAGACCTAACAACCAAAAACACTATGAAAAGCATTCACCAATGCGTAACTAGAACATCTTGTGTCAATGGAATCAGAACAAAGTAAGTTAAAAGTATCATCCATTATGGAAGAGAATAAATTGCAACAGATGCTCAAAAACAGCCCTTCCATACCCTCAAACACCATAGCACAACTGATAAAGTCTTAAAATAAGGGGAACATGTAGAACAAAGAACACTACAATACAGGTTAACCAATCACCAATACCAATTTTGCAAAGCTTTTGCTTTTTTTTTTGCCACCTTTTCAAAATGTCTATTAGGAAGCTTTCAATCAAGGGTGCATTTGGAAGAGCTTATTTACAGCTTATTTGGGCTTTTCTTATGACACAAGCACTTGTGTAAGTCACTTATGGCCTGTTTGAGTACACTACTTTAGTAGGACTTTTAAGAGAAAAAAAATATGAAGAAAAGATGAAATTAACTTCTCTAGAAGCTAAAATTGGCTTTTCCAATAGTTAATTTGTAGAAGCTCCAACATATGACTTCTCCTAAAAGATGTAAAACTTCTACAAATTAGCTATTGAATAAACCAATTTTAACTTATAGAGAAACTAATTTCATTTTTTCTTTATATTTGTTTCTTCTAGAAGTTCTTCTAGAGTCATTTATCCAAACAGACCCTTAAGCTGTTTTCAGATTATTCCAATAAGTTATCCAGTTTACAACTTAAATAAAAACAGTTTAACCTAACTTCCTCTTTGATTATAGAAACAACTCACACACAGGTGCTTACACAATAAGCAATTAAGCCCTTATTCAATAAGCACTTCGTTAAACTGTTCACCCAAACACACCCTTAAAGTTACTCTGAACACAAAAGAACTAGCCACTAAACAAACAGACATCCGACCAATCAATTCAACAAATATACGCTGAAACAAGACGGTAAACGCGTAAAACGTACTCTTTCCGACACTCTGTAGGGCACTGATGGGTTGCCAAAGGGCTGAGAAGGTAATCCCAATGCTGAACAAGTGGACTGTGCTACCAGCCATCCACATCATGAACCCCATCATCAGCAAATTCTTTATAGGGGCTTGCGCTACCTCCCAAGCTTTCTATTTCACAACATCATCATCATCATCATCATCATCATCATCATCAATAATTGAATTAAACAAATTATTATTATTATTATTATTATTTGCTCGACAATCAAAGAAGAAGGGTAAAAACCTGGGCTTTCCAGTTGGATTCAGCGTCCTTCTTCTGGCGACTGAGCGTTGAATCGTCCTGCACGGTTTTAATTACAATTTTAATAAAGCAATCAAATTTTAGAACGAAATTGAAAGAGAAGAGAAAGGGTTTATAGAGAGTGAGTGCCTGATCGAGAGAAGCGCGAGAGAAACCGGGAGGATCGGGAATATCGCGAGAAGTAGAGTTGTCTGAGAAGTCAACGCCCCATCTTCGTCCTCCCGATCCCATCACTCCCTTTCCCTTCTCCATTGATTCTCTGCGATGCGATGAAACTACAGTGAAACGGCGTCGTTTTGGAGTAGTGCGTCACTCTGGATCGGGTTCAGTTCAGGGCTGAGTGAGGGTAATGCACTACAAAGATATGAGGTTTCAAAAGTTTGCTTTTGAGTTTTGCAAAACGACGTGGTTTTGCACATTACACGCAATAGAAGGAAATTGCTGCGGCGGAACTCACAAGGGGAAACTGAGGAACAACGAGGGTATTACTATTTATTTCCTCGTTCAATAAGTTTTTTTTTTTTTTATAATGAATAATTTAAATTGTGATATTTTTAATTCATTGACGAATTCTTTCAAAATATATTGAAGTTCAATTTAGATATAGATATAGAAGAAAGATAAATTGAAAAGGATAAACATGTGAGAAGTATATTTAGATAGAGATAAAAGAAAGAGTAGGTTGACGGAGATGACTAAAGGTAAATTTTAGCTAGTTACAATACTAATATATGAAATGCATTCAATAGAAAAAAAAAAAAGGGAAAGTTAAAAATGCCTAGTTGAAAAAGTAAGAAGATTAAGTAGGAGTAAATAAAAAGTTATTTTTAACTATTCACATTTTTTTTTGAAATATTATTAATATCTGATTTAGAAATAGAGATAAAGGATAGAAGATTAAAAGTATAAGTATAAATAAAGATAAAAAAAAAAGAAAAAAGAAGGAGATAGTTTGTATATAAAAAAAGAATATAATTTTATATTTTTTGGTAAAGAGAATATAGTTTCATATGGTTGTGAGGGATTATTTTTTGCTGACCGCAAGGATATCATTATTAACGTGAAATGCACCTAAACAAGAAAACAATGAGTAGATTCAAATTTGGTATAATTGTTAATTTAGTCAAATTTATTAGGAAAAAAAAAAGATTAAGTCAAGCAACTGTTTGTTTGTCTTTTAGAAACAAGTCAAGGTGTTTTCTAGGGCAAGTCAAGTTTATTAAATGTAAATCCATGGTGAGATTTGATGGCAATGTAAAAAATATAACATGTGATGTACTATTTAATTATTATTTTTATTATTAAGAATTGTTAATTTTCTCTTATCTAATTATTTCTCATGTATTATATTTATCTTCTAACAACCGTTGGAGTTAGTATGGTATGGAATGGAAATTGACATACAAAATTTGTGAGAAAGGTTTTTTCTACCATGAATCTCGAATAACATTTGTTGTATTTTTTTTGTTTTTGTGAAGTATTTAAAAAAAAAAAAAAAACAAATGTATACAAAAACACGTCATAGTTTACATTTTTTCAATCTCATTGAATTATGTTACATTCAACTGTCATTGTGAATGGACCAAAGTCACTACTGCTATATGAAACAACTAAATCTCTGATCAGTTCATACTCATCACCATTTCCCAGAGTTTAAGGCTTCATGGCTGTACTAAGATTCTTCCTTGTCTAACTCTCCATCACTTCTTGAAATCTTGTCCGAAAGGTTTGCTATTGTAAATCCTGCGAAAACCTGTTTCCAATAGAACCAAAATGAATGTTTAAACCATAGTGCACATAGATGATAAATAGCACAGACCAATTTTAAGAGTGTAATTTATGTGCATTACAAGTAGAGTTTAATGATCATGTATGTACAGACAGATTTATACTATAAACCACTGTCACATAACATATTCTCTTATAGGTATATAATAGTTTGACACAAATATTTAATAGGAATTTACCATATTATATTAATGAATAGAATGACATGGTAAATTGGTTTCCTACATTAGTAGTGTAAAGATTTTTTTATAAAAGTCAACCATTTTATTATATTTGACCATCTAAAGGTATGAAAAACTTATATGTTGTGAGTGTTTTCGAATTAAATTCTGCAAAATTATTAAACAATAGATGGTGGACTTTAGAGAAGTAAAACCTGAATGCATCCAAGGATGTAGAGTGCAGAGTACTTTCGACCATGTATAACCATGTCAGCTATCATGGCAACGGGAATTGTCAAGGACATGCCCAATGTAGCAACCAAAGGAGCTGTCCAAACTATTGAAAGTGCCCTGTTACAATATTCATGGTACTTGTTGACATGAAATATAATATTGTGTAATAACTGTTATCTTATGATTACACTATGTGACAAGTATTATGTTTAGTTTTTTTTTTTGGATCCATAGGAATCAAAGATAGTACTAAGGGATTTACAACACTGACATCCAGTTCAGACAACTAAGTTGGACCCCTTTAATCCGAAGTATTATGTGATTTAGTTGGTAAGTATTGTTACATATCTGCATACCCTAAAGGCATGAATGAAATACTAGTATATTGTAACAGTTCTTATATGTTAAGACCTTGATATGTCATATGTTCATTAGCATAATGCAGTTATTATCTTGAATGAAATACTGTTGAAAAAAATTCCCTCAAGCTTTTTCAATGAGCAGATGTTGTTTAACTTACCAAAAGTAATCAGAAATCATGCTTGAGCAAGTGCTATTTGCAATGACAATCTCCCAAGTGGACACTGAACTTGGAAATTTGAAATGTGGTTCAATTCCCACAGCATTTAATGGCCATGCTGCATGGAAACTTGCAAGAGCATTATTAGTTGGGAAGTTTGACAAAGAAATGAGGCAGGATATTCTTAACTAAACATAGTACTGTACCAATTCACAATAACCAGGTTATCCAATATTGAAATTAATTGGGGAAAAATCGAAGAGTTTAAAGGGAATGCACCAATAATGTAAAATACTAGACCATCACAACCTATCGTTTGTATGAATTTTATAAAAGTCAATTGATTTATTATAAATAGAAAGTCGTGGTTGTCTGATAGGTTAATGCATCACCTTTAAACTCAAAAATCAATGTTATAAAAATGCATTACACTAATGTGGTTGATGTGTATAACACAATTGAACAAAAGAGAAAAGGCAGAAGTAAAAGAAAAAGAACTAAACAAGCTCACGGTAACATTATTAATGAAGTTCCTAATCCTTATTGTGCAAAACACTCCAAAAGAATCCATACCTAGCCACCAAAAGCCAAGAAAACTGTAGAGACCAATACAGCCAAAAAGCTTTTGCATGTCTACATTGTCTCCTGATCCGGCAGAATTCTTGAGAAGCACTGCAATTAATTGACAATGATATTCAAGCCATAATTTGAATAGTAACATATATTAGCAGTCAATAATATGACATTAGCAATTGAATATTCATACCTGTGAATAAGCCATAACATATTGCAGAGAGCAGAGCAAAAATGTCCCCCGTGATAGAATGATTTTGAGTCCTAGGCAAGAAGAATAGTTTCCAAGTTCAGAAATTGAATGAATGGTGGCTAGAGAATATAATGAAGTCAAAAATCTTTAAGACAACTTAAATATCAATTAATTTATTTCCTATTATCTCTGCCTGCCAACAATTTGAATCTTTTAACCTATTAGCCAAGAGGCACAAAGAATGAGTGCATGCTTGGTTTGCAGTTGAAAATGTTACGGTACGCGTTGTAATGTAAATCCAACTGTTAAAAATAAAATAAATGCAAAAGCAAGGGTCTTGAAGTAATTTTGCAACAGATTTTCAAACATACCCTAAGACTATACTCAAACACACTTTTTATATATGGAACTATGAACCAAGTCACAATGCTAATATCAAGGCTCCTCTCTGATAAACAACCAGAAAGAAAAAGAATATGTTGCTGATCTAACAATTGAAGTATTGCACTATTAGTACACCATGCTTAATCTTATTAATTAAATTAAAAGCTAAAAATCATCACAGAAACTGAAAATCTTTCTTCTTCTGAGAATTAGCAGTTTGTGCACTTAATTAACAAGCAATTTTCAACTTACATGCTGATCTTCTCATCTGCTGCCGAAGTTTTCCCAACAGTTGTCATGGCAACACCAGCCATGCTGATTAAAACAGCTACTATTTTGGTTATATTTACCGAGTCCCGGCCAAGAACGGCTCCAAAGAAAAGGGTAAAGAGACCTGACATGGAACTCAGAACCGTTGTACTCGAAACACTGGTATTTGCAAGTGCCATGTTTGAAAAATACTGCATGATACCAATCAATTAGAAGCCTGTTACTTCACAGACACAAATGGGGAACATAATGAGCAGAACATCTTGAAAACTCATGGTCATGCTTGCATGAATCAATTTTTTCTTTTCTTTTTCATTCTACTAATTTTTTGGTGGGGATAGAGGGATGAGGCAGGAAAGTAAACACATGTTCAAAGCATTAGATCAATCTAGAGTTTCTGGTAAAGTTAATATGAACTAAGCTATATGGATATTCTACAATGTTAATCCTACAGCATCCGCATGTAGACACTCGTATTCTCTACTCCCCACAGAAGGCATGTTAGATTCCATCTTAAAATCAATTAGCATTAAGAGATGTTGTCCAACAAATATATAAGCTGCATCCGAAGAATTGAGGCAAGATGTGAGACTTCTTAACATCCCCACCATAGATACTTGCCAGAACAAACGAGCCTACTAGAATATGCAGATTTACCAACATGAATTATAGGCTCTAATACCATGTTATATTTCATCTTAAAAACCAATTAGTATTAACTGAAGTTATCCAACAAATATATAAGCTCCACCCCGGGAATTGAGGCAGGCGCAAAAAGGAAAAAAGAAATCAAATGTAAAATGTGAGATTTAAATGAGATCTTGTTACCTCTTGTGCAAACCATATTGGAGTGAGGTACAAGCAACACTTAGCAATTTTCCATGAACTACTTTCATAACTTTGTGCAAGCAAGGGACTCTTATCTTCCTCTTTCTTGACCAAAGGCATCCCTTCTTCTCTTTCTCTAATATCTTCATCAGTAATCAAGCTACTTTTTAGATCGATTTCTGGCCTTTGGAGAATCTCATTGACTCTAAAAGGGGTGTCGAGTCTGGTGGAAATGCTAACCAATGTGTAGTCCTCATGAAAGTTTCTAAACAAAATTTTCAGAAAGCTAAATATCCACTTTTTGGAAACTGAAATGGGCAAATAGATCACCATCACAGATACTCCAAGGTATGTCAATGCAAACGGCTGTTTATACTCTAAAAAAATCCTCTGCGGTAAAGTATCATAAGCTTAGTATAACAAGTCTTACTGTGTAGTCAGAGTTCAAACTATTCAGATGTTAACAGTGAAGCAATAACAAGTTTTAAGGAATAGAGGAACAGTTAGAAAAGGAATCAAATCAGAAGCTACACTTTTACTTGTCCATTTTTATTCTATTATAGTCTTATAGCCTTTCCCTGAAACATTTATGACATACTATGTTAATGTATAAGGCTTAATAACCCCCACAAAATATACACTCAGCTGGTTGATATAAACATAAACATAAACCCAATACAACTGAAAACAGAGAAGATAAATTTAGAAAATATAAAACCAATACATTGATTGTGATGCTTAAACCCACATTTGCTCTGCAGAAGGGAGTGTATATCCTCTATTTCATATTGCTTGCAACAAAAACATGTTAGTGCTTCTTCTTTCAAGAGGCAATTCAAAGCGAGAAAGAAGGAGTTTTGGACCATATGAAATGAACTTCAAGGTAGTGGTGTCATTTTGGAAAAACCTTAACAACTTTTAAGCATTATAATCACAATGAAAAGGATTTTTGTGTGTCAATTTCAGTTATATGAATTAAGATATGTCTGAAGGGACCAATTTGTTGTAAGTTCAGAATTTCTTTTCTTACCCTCCTCTTAGAAACCATACAAAAGAACATCTTCAAAACACAGCCAAAATCCAAAGACATGCAAAGTAGCATAACAACATAAACAAAATAGAAAGCAAAGAAAGAAAAACAAAAAATAGAAACAAGAAAAACATAATACAAACCTGAGTTATTTCTGCACAGCTGACCCATATTATGACAAAAGCTCCAATCAGTCCCAACCCAGCATAGTACTTCCAACCCATTACAGAACTGTGTCTCAAGTCCCTTTATTATAGTATGTGTGTATATATATATAAGATGAAACTAAACTCCACTCTTGCTAGAAAATCAGCATAGTCTTCTATGGCATTGACAAGCAGAGTTAATTGGACATATATGTAAGATATGCAGGCAATTCTAGTTTATAGGCTTTGGATGTTAATTTACCATATAAAGTAACCTGGTTTTTGTTATCTTCAGCCTTGAAGAGGCAAATGG
Organism: Amphicarpaea edgeworthii; assembly: GCA_014843725.1. Classification (NCBI taxonomy): domain Eukaryota; kingdom Viridiplantae; phylum Streptophyta; class Magnoliopsida; order Fabales; family Fabaceae; genus Amphicarpaea; species Amphicarpaea edgeworthii. Next base: position 17,193,941 of record CM026324.1, on the reverse strand, counting down.
GTGGTGTGTTATACAAGAAATTATTGTATGATCCTTAAAACCTTTTTTTTTTTTTTTGGCTATAAGATTTTTTTTTTTTACTATATTATTGGCATAGAATATCCATCAGCTTTATCGATAACGATAACTAATCCATCAGGAACTGTCTAGTCATTTTTAGTAAAATTCTTTAAATCCAAAATCTTTTTTTTTTTTATCTATGAATTGAACACAATATCATAAGGAATTCACAATATTTATACACCTACTCAACCAACTAAACTCCCTTATATCCGAAATCTTATATAAGGAGACAGAATCCATAAAATGGTCATGTAATTGTCTTGGAGCATACACTAATTTCTTGTGTTATTATAGGGGTCACGTGAGAAAGTACAGCACTTCCTATATAGTCTCAGAAATCAAAAGCAAAACCAAACATCACGTGCTAAAGGTTGAGATTTGCTTGTCTTTAGGCTTTATCTTAAGCCTCATTAAGGGACAGGTGGCGTTACAAAATTTTGTGCAAATTTCAATTCTAAGGTATCGTGGCAATCAAGAGTGTTAAACATGTGTGCATGACTCATGTCATGGCTTGGGCAAAAGAACATTGAAAAGATTCCCAGAAGATTCACTTTCTACATACCATTCTACAAGTGCATACAAAGCTACTACTGTTTGCATTCAAAATTGATGGATGAGTACAACAAATTGTCATGTTCTCAATTGTGGATTGTTTGTTGGTGATCTCAGCAAGCATTATTTTTGGTTGTCACGTAGGCCAGAATGTAGCTCTCAGATTATTGCCACGTACGTAACAGAAGCAATCTATTCATTCCTTTTTTGTTCATAACGTACAGAATAGAACACCGATAGCTTTCTTTATGTATTGATAAAATTTTAAGAGTACACAAATCCTGACCTTTTTAATTTTAACTATATATCTCTTTTGAAGACTTCCATTTTGATTGGTTGAAAATTTATGAAAAATTATATATATTTCTTAAATGAATTGATTTCAATCAAATTTGATAATAAATGCACAGGATTGCAAATTAAATAATAGTCTTTAATCCACAGGATTGCAGAAACTAGGAGATATATATGAAGGGGTTGCACTTAAATACTTTATCTTTATTTATTAAAAAAATATGCTGAGATTCATTAGAAAGACTACTTTTAACAAAATCATGAGAAAAAATTCATTAAATATCATGAGACCTACTAAATTTTGTCATTTTCAATCAATTTCAACCACCAATGCGAGAGAATGCGTAAGAAAGTGTATTTCTGTCATATTTTGTTTTCATTTCAGAAAGGATAGTGTAAGTTTTACATTCCAGATTACTCAGTTCAGTTTTTCATAATATAATTATGTTTCTCTAACATGGACAGAATTGATAAGAAAGAAAGATTCAAAACTATATCTTGATTTAAAATTTTCAAATGAGCATCTGAAAAACAATGATGGAAGAAAGAAAATACACAATTTTTTCTTTTCCTAGTGATACATCATCGCTGCCTTGTACATTTTTCTCAGAACAGTGGTGAAAAAAATATAGCCTCTCAAGAAGTGTAAGTTAAGCTGTACAAGAATACTCTGGTAGGTAGCTTCTTTGTCTGACAAGCTCGTGAAGGTCATGAACAATCTTGAACACAGCATCTGGCCTTGCTAGCCTCAATGCATTTTGTGACATTTGTTGTAGCTCGTCAGCTTTTGGACCAAACCAATCGGCAACAATTTTTGCTATCTCCTTTGGGGATTTTGAGAACTTCCCACATCCATTTTCAACTACATAGGGGACATTGCCAGCTTCCTGAAATGAAAAAGAACTGATATGTAAGTACACCATGTAGTAATACTAAGAGCAACAATAACATTCAGAGCAAGAAATGGATTCTACCAAAGAATACTTAGAGCCTGTTTGGATACAAAGCTAAAGGTACTTTAAGAACTTTTGAGAACCACACTAATGAAAAAAAAAACTATATATTTTCGTTAGAGAAACTCTCATAAGCACTTCTGACTTGCATCCAAAGTCCAAACAGACCCTTAGCATGTTTGGTTTAGTGTTAGGGGAAGAAGATTCATGTCAACTTAGAAGCAAAAGACTTTAGCTTCTACGTTTTTTCTAAATTTTTTACACGGAAATCTCAACATATGCATGTCCCTTACATATACACAAAACACACTAACAGAATTTCTACTCCCCCTAAACTCGTCGCTATCAAATGAGGATTTGCTAACATACAAGCACTTGTATTTTAGGAGTATTTCAGCAAGTTATATCTTCGATTTCCTTAAAATAGACTCAAGTTATAGCTTGCTAAAATACTCCTTTTGAGAAACAAGTGTACATTAACAAATCCTTATAGGGTTTGCTAACATGCTCCAACTAATTTTTTAAGTATTTTAACAAGTTGTAATAATTTCGATTTTCTTAAAATAGTGCTTCTAGAAAACAAGTGGTTGTATATTAGCATATCTCTATATGCAAAGTATGCATGAATCATGATCGAAAAATTTAAACAAACTATTGGGAAAGATTTCTTCCATCTCTTTATTTATGTCAACTTAGTTACTAGTTTCTAATAGCTAAAATAATCCCAAGTTCCAGAACCCAACCTAAAATTTACTCCATGCACACAATTGAATCAGCTGGATTTTTTTGCAAAAATCACAAGGTTGAGGAATCATAGCCATAAACAAAAAATACCTGCCCAGCAATGTAATCATTCAGAATAATAGGGAGGCCTCGGATCTGAGCCTCTGCAATCGTCCCTGGACCCGCCTACAAAAGGGAAAAAATCCATCAGTTGCTGTCATAATAAGGTACAAAAACTTAGTCAGGATTGTGGGATCAAACCTTTGTAATGAGGCAATCACAAGCTCCCATGCAGTCCTCCATTTTGGTAACAAATCCTTTGACCTAAATATGGGTAAAAATAAAACAACTCAGGGGCTACCATGGAGATACATTCAATGCTGAATTAGTAATTGTATGCTCACCTTTCAAAAAAAAATAAAAATTGTATGCTCATCAATGAATTGAAGCATCACTGAACCGAAACACAAGCCAATATGGAAGTTCGTCACCTGAACATTTTTACCTCATCTCGTGAAAAGAAAAACTAATACTAGGTATAAGACCCTTATTCTCAACCAAATGGTTCATATGCAATATTATTACCAGTTTGACCCTGGTTCAATCAGGGTTGAACCAATAAACCAGTATCTTCATTATTTCAATGACAATTATGGTTAAAAACATTGCATATATGAGAAAATCTGATACTAAGACTAGATACCTAGTTCATCATGTAAGAGAATGTCCATACACTAGAAAAAGTCAATCACCATGGACGGCTGACAAACTTAAAATTTATGCATATGCAGGAAAAACAACAAAGAGAGACAGTGCAATAACACTGACAAGCATTGTAATTTATATCTGATTCAAAAAAACATTAACAAGGTTCTGGAAACTTTTTAAGGGTAACAATACCTGCAAAGGAATCTTCCAATTAATAGAACTCAGTTTGTTAGCAAGTTTCTTATTACGGCCACAGATCACAAGGATCTGACCTACAGGGGCCCCAACTTCCTTGTCGTATAATGAATCTCCAAGTGCCCGAGCAGTAGCCTCAATGGGCCCCATACCTTCACCTCCCCCCATCAATAATACAGCAGGAAGATCCTCATCCATCCCTAATTCTCTTCGCAATTCATCCTACAACATATAAATAAGAGAAGCCCAAGGTTAATATTATCTGATGCAATTAAGAAAGTCAAATGCAAAAACATACAACAGTAATGTAGATTTCCTTGTGACTTCAATTTTAAAGGGTTAATTATCCCAACCTTTATTAGTTATTACACCAACTGACCAACACCCTTCTATTTTGATAAATTACACCTAACGCCCTTTATTTATGGAACAATTTCGTGAAGTTCACATAAAAGTAGGGGAGTTAGGTGTAATTTCTCAAATAGATAATGAAAAGTCTGTCCACATAATTAGCCATAACCTCATAGATCATTGTTACTAGCCCAATTTAAAACATTCACGCTGTAATAAGTAATTCACTGAAACCAGAGACCATTTGAGCATACAGTGTATTATGTTTGGTGAAAAGGAATAACAGTGAAACTGCAATTCATATCCAAGCTTATACAATTAAAGTAAATGAAATACATGCCTGCATATGCATCAATTAGTTTCAAGTAATTGTTACGACAAACATGAACCAAAAGTTACAATACTTGACTACAGCTATAGTCATAGAATCAGAACCCAGAACAAACACCAAAGCTGTAAGTTTTAGTATTGTACTATTGCATATTTGATTATTTCTTATAAATCACTTAGTCATATGCTGACAAGGGAAGAAATTGTAGTTTACAGGCAACCATTAGCACAACTGAGCACTGGTAACATGGAAATGACTATAATTTACTTGCAATAACTTGAAAACATTAACAGGTATTACTACACCTAATTGAGAGTGGATAATTCGTATTACCCTATCACACCATTTCAAACAATCCAGGAACATTCATTTAGGAATTATATTATATAGCACAGCATGTTGTATTCAAATTCCAGAATAGTCAGTAAACCTGCCAATAATTCAAGCAATGGCTATAAGAATATGGCATACCTTTGGCCGGACAGGCTTAACAAAGGAAGGTCGAACAGGTAGACCAAAAATCTTTATTTGAGATTGCTGCAGTCCAGCTTTCATTGCCCTTTGCGCAACATCTGTTGTAGGACAATAGCATCTGGTTACAAGCTTATGAAACCTAAAGAAAACAAGAAATAAGATGTCAAGACAATTTATATGAATTTTGAAAGGGAATAATAAACAAACATAACTAACCATGTTGGATGGCATGTGCTTAAATCTGTGATAACTGTAGTGAAAACAATCTTCTTTAAAAGACCCTTTGACCTTAAAACTCGAAGTGGAACGTGTTGCATCAGTGGATGCACACTGATTATTATGTCTGGCTGATATTTCATTAGGCCTTTAGCAACCTCACTGTAAAAAAGAGGAAGCATATTAACTGAGTCTATGACATGTGAAGTTATACTGTATATATCATAACATATATCTTCATCTTCATAGATGAAAAGAAAACTTCCAACAAGACAGGGAGATTGGGAGAATGCTACAGCAGTATATGCCACTTATGCATCATTTTTGCACACTATCAACTATATGCAATGACATATATCAATACATTTATTTTCTCATCAAAGAAATTTGTCAAGAAATAAGAGCAAAATTTGTTGCATGAAAGCAACCAAATCCTCACCGAGCTATGAAAGTTCCAGTAGCAGCAAAATTAGACTGATGTACTACACGTGGGGCAGTTCCATAGTAGGTCATCTTCCACAGAGGCCCGTGTTTCACCAAAAAACTGTAGCTCCTGGGAAGTTGGTTAAACGGCCAAGGCGTGTGATCAGCCCACAAATCAGTGACGAAAACCTGTACCATGAACTCCAAACTGAGAATCCATTCATTTGATTCCCCATCACCTTAAACAAGCAAATATCCAATCTAGTTCTAAAATTATCATCATTCACTTGAAATTAGGGGGTGTTTGGAAGCGCTTCTACACAGCTTACTTGAGATCATGAAAATGACATAACTCATAAACTCCTTTTTTTTTAGTGTGTGAAACTATGGATATCCTCCACAGGAATTAGTGCTAATCAAGATCACTGGTTAAGCCAGAACAATCCCTATGTCAGTTGATCCACTCCACTCGCTTTGTGCACATATAAGCTCTTTTTATACCTTCCCATACCTTAGAAAAGTAAATATCCAACCCAGTCCTAAAACTATCATCATCAACTTACAATTGGGGGGTGTTTGAAAGAGCTTCTAGACAACTTATCAGTCTTATCTGAGCTTATAAAAATAACATGTAACTCATATTAACTCCTTTTTTTTTGTGAAATCACATGTACCCGCTACAGGAGACAATCTTGTTCAAGTCAGGTAGAATCACCATAAACAGTAAAACTCTCTTTTTGAGTATTCAACGGAATTATATACAAGGACTCAAATTAGCGACTACTAATTAAGTGAAAAGATGAGCTCAGTAATACTCATATAAACTCTTTTTTACCTTGTTTCGAAGAGCTTTTTAGTAAAATAATCATCACTAATTCCCCTACTTTTTTAATAAATAAATAAATAATATATTCTTCTTCTTCATTTATTATTATTCTGATTACACAAAAAGAAACCAAACCTGATAATCATCTCCAAATTCTTCATAGAAAGCAGCTTTGATAGCTTCAGCGGAAGCTCGATGGCCCCCACCAGTGTCACTCATCAAAATCAAAACTTTTTTAGGTCTCTCACCGTCCACACCATTCCCCCGAAACCCCTCATTCTCCACGCCGCCGCATTCATCCACTCTAACCCCATTCCCCTCGCCGTTCCCGTTACCGCCACCACCGCCCCCGCCACCAGCGTCAGCGTCTCCGACGCGAAGCGACGCAAACCCAATCGGGATCCTCTCGCAGTGAAACCTAACGGCTCTGTTAAAGTCGTTGAGAACGTTCCTGAATTTAGAAGCCGCTTCCCCAACCTTGAGCCCCAGCGAAACGCCGCGTTTCGATGCCCCAACGCGTGCGTTGTTGAAGTGAAGGAAATTGGAGAGAAGAGTGTTGTTATTATTGTTGAGGTAAGAAGAGGAGGAGTAGAAAGAGTCAAAGGCGAAGCGGTTCACGTGGGGCGCGAAATCGAAGAGCACAGTGGATTCCTGACTAACGCCGCCGCCGCTATTCATTCTCGTGTCTCTCTATTAGTTACTAATAATTCGTTACTAACAATCTTTTGGGGGGAGAGTAACGTTTGTTGTTTCTCCGTTCGGGGAAGCTAAGGTGGGAGAGTGTATCAAGAGTTTTGAGTTTGTGTTGTTGTTGATGTATGGTGTGAGTGGGTTGGGTCATGTGGATTGGGTTTGGGACAGCGGCAAGAGGGGTGTGTCACGTGACGTGCCAATAGGGGAGTGCCACGTGACGTGTGATCACATGCAAACCCAACCTGCGAGGCTGAAGGAACAACCAATAAAGATTGAAGTATGAAGCTGGGTACGAGGTTTGAAGATGGGATTTTAGTACGACCGGAATTTTATAGAGCGAGGCGCGTTTGTGGTCGGTTCGGTTCTGTACGTTGAATGGACTGTGGAGGTAGTATTATGTAGTACCTCGATTATTATTAAAGGAAACAATTTGCACACACTCAGAGACTCAGAGATATAGTGGTAGTAAAAATTAAAAAATAAATAAGGATATGTGTATTTGAAATTTTGAATACCAGTTAAGATATTTGAATATATCTAAATGTTTTTAATTATCATACACTACTGTTCTAGCAAAAGAAAAATTATACAATAGAGTGTCATTGTTAATATAAATTATGTACAATCTATTTTTATACTCATTTCTATGATTTTAAATTTATATAAAATTATCAATTTCGATAAATATTAGTTATTATATCATATTACATTCTAAGTCAATTATAAAAAAAAACATCCTTGTTAATTTTATTTATTTATTTGGTCGATAGCAAGGTTTTCTTGGAATCGGAGATTATCAGACTATTTCTTGAAGAGAAAATATTTTCTCCTATTTTTGCATGTGTTACCCTATTCTCAGACATATATATTTTGAGATTCCAAATTACTTGTCACTTGTGATACACATTGAGAGTTTTACACATTATAGTAGTATTAGTCTGTCGTTGACTTGATATGCGCAGCTAATGTAGACTTTACCAAATTACAATCTAAAAATTAAAGGTTAAAAATTCTGAACTACACAGCCATGCATGACCTTATAACACATCTTCAAACATTTGTTAAATGCATAATAAAAGAAGAAAAAGTTAAAAAGCCTCTATATGATATAAAAGTCTACTTATTACTTTGTCAAATTGCATCTACAAAGTGAACATACTCGATAAGAACGAAACAAAATAAAATGCTCACTAGGAATAAAGGGATGATTAGCTAGCCAACACATGAATTATCAATTACTCAACAATATTTGAATACTATAACCTTTTTTTTTTTTTTATGGGATTTGAATACTATTTTTTTTAACGATAAATATTAATTTGTTAGTTTCATTAAAAATGTCAATAAAAGAATTCAAATATGTAAAATATATTATTTTCATTTTTTATTTATTTATTTTTTACCATCCAACATACCTTGTATCTTAAGAATTTGAATACTAATAGTATATGTTATTCTTCACAAGAATATGGATGGTCATCTTTTCAATTTTCCGTCCAAAACCTAATAACTAATAACACGTGCTTCTTCTAATGCTCCTTTTTCTATAAATTATTAATGGATGAATACATTAAGTTTTATTGCCTGCCATTGCCATGTGTTTTGTATGCACTAGCACTATATATATGCAAAAACATAATGCGAAGAAGGAAGACTCAATGCTCATTGGCTTATGATCCTATTGCCGACCAATAGAACCTCGTTCATAGGAAGTTGAAACGTTCCACCATGGTACTATGTTATATATGTTTTCTGAGTTCACACGTTGCCACTCACCACCCAAAAATGTGAATAGCATGCACTAAGGTTTACCATAAAAGAATGTCAACATAAAAAGGGTGTATTCTCTAGCACCCTATATATGCCTATGGTGTATTGAGTGTGATTGTAACTTCCATTTCCGTCCAATTTGTTTATAACACACAACACTTACTAATTAATTGAGGTGAGAATTTTTAATTCTTGTTATGATTAATGAAAATATTTAACTAATTGACTGTTCAAATTGTGGAATGATTTTTTTTTTTTTTTTATAAATACGATGTGATAGGTCATCTTTAAGGACAGTGAATAAGATAATGTACTTGTAAAATAAAATAAAGAAAAAATACAACGCGTGATTCTCAATAAGAAATAATATACTCCACCTATTGCGTATATTCTAATGTCAATGTGGTGTGTGCCAATTTTACCAGACAATTACCCAAATGATTTAACATGTTTGAGATCTAATCAAATTGAGAAACAATAGTTGAACGTTATTGCAATTAGAGGAAGAGGGAATGTCTGAGTTAAAGAAGCAAAATGTTGGAAGAGTTAGTTAAAAGACATATCTAGGATCAAGAATGAAACAAAAAAAAAAAAAAAAACCAGAGGAATTACAAAGCATTGGCAGGAAAAATGGGACAAAATTTTAAGTGCTCTATTTTTTTAGTGGATAATAATCGTACTCTCACCATGTTATTTTTATTTTATCACTTACAGTTTTTTTTTTATTATAGGAATCACTTGAGTTTTTAGTTTAGGGTATAAAGCTACATTAAATAATCACGAGTTTTATCGCCCATATGATATAAGCCTTACCGGGTTGAATAGTTTAATACTCATTCACAAAAACAAAATAAAAATACTTTAGCACTATTTTTGGAATGTGTGATTAATTTCATCAATTATAATTACAAGAGAAAGCTTCATTTAATTATAAATAAAAGTAATTGATAAGTAACAAATAATTTAAAATAGATTTAATTATAATTTTGGTTCTTCAAAATTTTAATCCCTTAATTTTAAATTAGTAATTTTAATTTCTCTAATTTTAAAAATTGACAATTTTGATCGGATGATTGATTATTATTAATAATTATGATTAATAAAATTATTGATTTAATTAAAAATTTATTAAAAAACTATAGTAATTTTTTACACAGAAAAAAAAAGTAATAAAAACCATTTTTAACATTAAAAAAATCATTAATTACCCATCATTAAAAAAGTACTTTTAATGTAAAAAATAATAAAAATTAAAAAAATTCACTTTTAATCCTTTGAATAATTAATAATTTATAATTAATTTATAATTAACTTAATAACTCTACTAATCATAATGATTAATTAATAATCGACCAGAATACTAAAATTGTCAATTTTTAAAACTAAAGATACCAAAATTGTCAATCTAAAATTAGATAATCAAAATTATAGATTTGTCATTTGTGAAACTACATGACCAAAATTGTAATTTAGCCTTTAAAATAAAGTGTCCAATTTATTTTAGTTGAATTTATTGGCTTATGAAAAATAATTGATATTTAATAAATCTTTTAAATAATTTAATAACTATAATAATTATTACATGTTAATTAGAATAAAATAATTAATATTGTGAATAATGATATATATTAAATAACTTCAATTATTAAATAATTATACATATATAGTGTTTTTTTTTTAAAGATAGTGAATATATTTTTTTATACACCTACATGAATTCTAGCAACATACAGTCATTAGGTCTCATGAGAGATTCACATAGTTGAGAGTCTCAAAACAACTTAAACCAATTGTGAACTGTAAAGAGTGCATTAGATCACTGTTGTTGCTAGCATCTCTCAAGAAGAATTTGAATTCCATACAGCAACTACAACAAAGCCTTATCCCATTATGAACCGCTACATAGATCACTACTTCATTTGGCAACAATTGCATAAACTATTTAAACATATTACTCTAAAAGAACATCTAGTAGAAAAAAAAAAAAAAAATTAACTTAGAAGTTAAAATTACCTTATACTGTAGCTAATTTATAAGAATCCCACATCTTTTAGAAGAAGTTTCACAAAAGAACTTCAACTAATTGACTATTAAAAAAGATAATTTTAACTTTTAGATAAATTATTTTTTTTTTCATATTTTATTCCCCTAAAAATCTGTCTACAGTAGTGTACCCAAACTAACACTAAAACCAAAACTAATCCCAAGATATTGGTTTGGCTCTATGGTTTTGAAGAATGGTTCACCATTGTTCACTACATGCATCCAATCATTTAAAGCAATGCCTTTGTTTAACACAATGCAATCATTCCGAACTAACAATATACATCAATTCTCTAGGAAAACATCTTTAACACTTCCTTTCAACATTTTAGTGCTCTAACTAATCATAAATAGCCCATTGTCCCAGCTCAAGCCTTAACAGAATTCATCTTGAGAGCAAAATGATGAAACTACCTTAGACTATTTTAGTGCTCAAAACTATTCATAAATAGCTCATTGTCCCTCTGCTCTAAACCTCTAACAGAATCCATCTTGAACAAAATGATGAAACTACCTTAAGACACCAACATGCCACCCCAACTTGAATTCCTTAATTTCTAACACTTGATTTGACACCTGTTTATGTGAATTATTGATATAAAACCATACAATATAACTAACATGAGGTGAACTAAATTGCATTGCAGCTAGACTATATTACACACAAATTATTCAATTTTGGCACAACAAAAACCACACTAGCTCGTGGAAGCAAACAACATCCACTATGAGTCTGTTTGGTGCAAGCCAAAAGTGTTTTCGAGAGCTTCTCAGCTGAAAATATAGTTTTTTTTTTTCCTTGTAGAGAAGCTCTAAAAAAACATTTCCAACTCTATAAAAAAACAGACTCTATATCAGCACCACTCAAGTTTAAAATTAAACGAAACTTCATTCATCACTGTTATCTTAAACCCAAAAATAAAATAAAGTAAAAATTCTATCTTTACTGCACACAATGTCGTACAATTTTGGTAGAAAACGAAATTGAATGAGAACGCTGTCGTTGTCGTTGTAGTTGTTGGTCAGTGAGCCTTTGTTCTCTGTTGATGTTGATGTTGCTGTTGTTGTTGTTGCTGCTGCTGCAGCAGCTGTTGTGCTTTGTTGTCGGTGGCCAATCTGTAAATCCAATACCCCTGAAACAAAGAAAGAGAAGAATTTAGGTTAATTAAGTTTGATGAGGTGAGAGAAAGATCGAAGAAGAAGAGAAATTAGGGTTACCAAGGCGAAGACGTGAAGTGCAATTAGAAGAAGCACCAACAGAGGAACTGCGTTGAAGATCCATGAATGCTCTTGCGATTCAGGCTTCGCCATTGCAACTTCAGCAGCACGACGTCGTTTTCACTCGCTCACTCACTCGCGGCTCTTTGCAATTCAGGCTTGATCATTCTTATGCATTTTGACACAATAAGAAAGGCGGTGGCGCCGAGGGCGAGAGGAGGTGGCGGCGTTGCTGGAGGAAGAAGAAGAGAGAGAAGGAGGGTTAGGGCGAAAACGGTGCAGAATAATAAGAAAAGGTGAAAGGATTGAGGTGCTAGGGTTGTGTTGTTGTGGGGCATTTCTGTCCATTTAACTTCGTGTGGGGTGCAGGAAGCAAAACCTGTGTTATAGTTACCACATATACCAAAAATACTTTTTATATGCGTTTTTTATTTGTTGAGCCTGAGCTGGTTTTGTGTGCTTAGAGTTAAATTAAAATACACTGAAAGTGTGAATTTTGTTGTTATCTAAAGGCTTAAATATATTTCTAATTTAAGTTTGTAATTTTTTTTAATCTTGGTCTCTGTAAAAAAAAAAAGTCAATTTTTATTCTGCATTTTTTCAATTTTAGTTCCTGTAAATTTTCTTGTTCATTTTCAGTCATATAAATGTGTTTTTTTTTTTTTTTTTTCCAATTTTAGTTAGCACAAACCTCCAAGAATCAAAATTTAGTTTTGTAAACTTCAATTCAAACATCTACTATGCTAATTGGCACAAGATTCAGTTTTCCTGAATTACCCTCCACCTTTTTTACACAGGCTATGGATGTTCTGCATATACATGTGCTTATCTGTTTATCAGATTGTGCAAGCACCACATCAGCAAGGACCTCTTTGGTTAATGAGTTAAATTTTAATACTATCATTGTTTCTGTGAACTCAGTTCCATTTCTTTACATCTTAAGTAAAATCAAATTTGATTTCTACAATCCATTCCAATAATAGAAGCACTAGAAGCATATTACATTATAAGTCTATGTTATGTATTATTTGTTAAACCCAGGGAGCTTGGCATAAACTGCAACATCTACTATTCTTGGAATAACAGATCAATTACTTTGAACTATAGCTGAGAACAGTAGTTTGTTGATATCTCCAGAATCAGCCTCACGTGTTTCATTCTCTGCATTCAACACACATTCACTGAGAATTTTTTTTTTCCAGAATTCTAGCAGCATGCATATGGTAATTATCTTAAAAAAAAGCATAAAACTGCTTATTTTATTTTAAAAAAAAATGCTTTTTTTTTAACACTAAGATCCCTACCAGAACAGCTCCTCTCTACACAAATGATCCCACAGCTCCAAACCACAATTTATTGTCCTCTCTCTATAGTCAAAACTCCTCCATAAAATGCATATTTAATTTAAATCATTGCATTGACATCCAGTAAATTTTGCTAATCCATGAATAATGAATGATACACATCAATTAAATAAGGTTAATGTGTGAAAAATTGACAAAATAATGAATCCTCAAAACTCCTTACCTGTTTTGGATCTTACTTGTGCTGTCCATTCTTCAATTACCTGTACAATCAATTAAAATTGTGTAAAAAACATTGCAACTACACTGAGTTTCTACTTAAGTGACTAGGTAAAAAGTGTTGAGATACAAAATTTTGGAATGAAAATCACTCTACAGTTTACACCAACATGGTATAACAGAAACGCAAGTAGATGGAATCAGAATGAGAATGCATTCTTTTCCACTTAAAGTCATAACTTTAGTTGAAATTGTTTTGCTTCATCCTTCATTTTCTACCCTCCCACATTCTACCAACTTGACCAAGAAGATCCTTGCTTGGGTAAAATTTGTAATCAAAGCCCCTAATTTGATTATTGGTTGCTAGCGGGCAAATGGTGTAAACCATTGAGAATAGCAAAAATATGCATGCCTAAATTTACCATCATGCTCCACCTTGATACCTTCAAAATGGAAGATACTACTACACTTTGATTTTTCAATTATAACCTTTTACTCTCCTATGAAATCAAAACCTAGCACAGATACTTAATCCTTTGAACAACTAAAACTCCTCTTGAGAGGCTACATGAACCATTATGCACTTCTCAGTAATTCATGAGACAACACACATCCAAATATAGGAAATTTCATTACTTGTTTAAAGGCACTGAAGAACTAACTTAAACAAAAATTAAAAGGAAAAGGATACACGCTCTCACTCACATTTTCATTACTTCATCTGCTTAAAGACACTAATGGACTAACAGAGAAAAATAAATCAATTAAAAAACATATACACTAACTCACTCACACACATACATTTTCATTACTTCATTTATTTGAAGACATTGAAGGACTAACTTCAAAAAGAAGTTGAAAGAAAAAAGACACACACACACACACACACTCAATTACCTGTTTGAAGTTAGTGAATGCAGCATCATCTTCACCAGTGGGGGAGATACCCACGGATGGCTGCATACGCTGCACCAAATTTCTGTTCTCCACCAGAACTCTCTGAGCCTTATCCATCAAATCCTGCACAAGTGAACAGCCACATTAACTTCAAAACACAGGTCTTATTCATATCTCTATAAGCACACATTGGTACAAGTATGGTTTTAAAAAACAGTCTGCTTCGGCCGCACATCAAGATTCTTGGAGTCACAGAAACTGCAATTGCAGCCACATTTGTCCACAATTTCCCGCAACATCAAGGATCGCAAAGAAACCACCACGGTGACAGCAATTTAAAACCTTAGGTATTACTATTAGGGACTGTTTGGGTAAACTTCTTTGGAAGGACTTCAGAAAAAAAAAAAAATGAACAAAAGAATGAAATTAGCTTCTCCATAAGTTAACCAATAATTAATATGTAGAAGTCCCACCTCTTTCAGAAGCAATGTGAGAGATGAGAGAGTTTCTACAAATTAGCAATTGGAGAAGCATATAGAGGAAATAATTTCATTTTTTTCTTCATATTTTTTTTTACTCAGCGAAATTTACCCAGACTCTTAATCAAATACACCTAGCAGCAATCCAAATCCATAGAACCCAACAGAATGCATAACACTGCAGGCAGCATGATTAACAATTACCAATAAAGTTACCTGCTTAGCAGCCAGAAGCTCATGGCACTGCCCCTTCAAGATTGAAATATCTTCTTGAACCTTCTTGATTCTAGAAACCAGCTTCATAGGGTTAGCCTGCAGAACCCAATTCAGTGTTAAGCATAAAGGTACGAACTTGGAGGTGCCCATGATCGGTTTTGGTAGAAAATCGAAGAAACATGAATGAAGGGACACAGAAAATGGTGAAAACAGTGATGAGGCGTTGTTGTTGTTGTTGCTGTGCTTACGTTGTCAGGGTAAACCTGCTGAAACTCCTTTTCGAGGCGATGGTGAACCATAGAGAGATCGTGATTGGCCTTTGTGAAAAGGTTCAGAAGTCCATCTGTTGCTTGATTGTATTGGTGTCCCATCTTGGATTAACGCTGCACTGCTGAGTTTGGGATTGGATTCAAATGTTCGTAGTGCACACACAATTTCAATTTATAGGAGCCAAAACAAATTCAAATATTTAGACTCAATATTAATTAATAATAATAAAAAGAAAGAAGTTCCTCCAAATAAAAAAGTTTATTATTCGTTCACCTTTTTTTTTTTGCTTTTTTGTCCCTGATCTAACTTTTTAGGAAAATGTTTCCTTTACATCCCTTATTCCCTTACACCCATATTTTAATATTTTAAGTGTTGACTTACTTAAGTGAGTGAGTTCCACAATAAATTTAAAAAATTAAAAAATAGAGAGAGAGAAGCATGCGACGAAAGGGGAAAGGAAAAAGCACACAACAAAAGGGGAAAGGGAACAACATGCAACGTAAGGGAAGAAAAGAGAAAGAGGAGAAGCGCGACGACAACACCTACTAAATATACACTTTTCAGTGTAACAGGAAAGGGGAACGAGAGTGTGACAAAGGAAAGGGAAAAGAGGGAGAAGCGTGACAGAGGATTGCAATTGAAGTCACATTGGAAAGTTCATGATTGTAAACTACTATGTGGAAGTGCAAAGAAGCCATGCCGAAAAGGATCGTGATTGTAGATAGAAAATTCGTCCTAAAGGTCTCAACTTCTTCTCTTTGTTTGATTCAATATTTCAATTTAGTATTTTATGAAAATGTTATGTATGAGTGATTCTCTGTTTAGAGTTTTTTATTAGAATGAAATGTTGTTGTTGGTTGTTCCAAATGCCCTTGAGAATTAACCATATAAATGTGTTTGGGTAACCAAATATTTGATATATAAAAGTAAAGAAATAAACCTTTGTCTTTATTTTAATAGAATTACAATGTTCATCTATTATTAGTTTAACTGAAATGAAGTCGAAAATCAAGTCATCTTTTATTTTACCATGAAGACAATATTCATTGAAATAAAACAATAACTAAAACCAAACAATAACCAACTCTGTATCTGTGCTTAACTAATCAAATAGTTTTATACTTAGGTCAGGACAAAACATAAATGACTATTGATTCAAATGTCTTCCATAACATGTTGAGATACATGGTAGTAATGATAGGGTGTCAATAAAGACTAATGTGAGAAAAATAACTTCATTAAGAATTAAGCATGTATATGTATTCGGTATCTGATATATGAAAGTAAAGAAATAAACTTGTATCTTTATTTTAATAAAATTACAATCCTCATCTATTATTAGTTTAGTTAAAATGAAGCCGAAAATCAGGTCATCGTTTATTTTACCATGAAGATAATATTCATTAAAATAAAACAATAACTAAAGCCAAACACTAACCAACCTTGTATTTGTGTTTAACTAACCATATATGTTTATGCTTGGGTTAGGACAAAACATAAGTGACTATTGATTCACATGTCTTCCATAACATGTTAAGACACATGGTAGTAATGATAGGGTGTCAATGGAGACTAATGTGAGAAAAATAACTTCATTAAGAACTAACCATGTATATGTGTTCGGCTAACCATATATACAATATAAAAAAAATTATGTTTTTGTTCTACATTCATTGTGACTTTTCTTTTCTTTTATATTTCTTACTCTTAATTGTTGTAATTATAACACCCAATGGCAACAAATGAAATCAAGTGTCATGAATCTTCAAATTCTAAGAAGGTGAGCAATGTAGTATAACAATGAATTATTGTAAATGATTTGCTTGTTGGATTGTGGTTATCTTTTAAATGGTTGTTATATTTGTTGATATGACTTTTCAGGTGTATTTGAGGAATGAATGTAAGACAAGCTAGCTGGGTCAAGTGAATAAGAGTTTAATAGTTAAGCAAAAGGCTCGAATTGAGGCAACCCCATTTAAATGGTTAATGTTTTGGGAGAAAAAGTCAAAATATCTAGAACATTACTCAGTGAATTAGCTAATAGGTGGGTTGAAAAGAAGGATGGTTTTCAAATAAGATCTAAGATAATAGCATTTGATCATTTAGATGTGTGTCTAGCCTTAGGACTTCGCATAGTAGGTGAAAATGTAAAGATTGAAGAAGATTTTGATTGTCATATTAGAAAATTGTTTGAAGGGAATCAAGTTACTCTAAAAATTGTATTTGACCAACTTGTCTAGCGTTTTAACCATAATAATGTTGATGAATTTGTTAGACTTTATATACTTCTTAAATTGGCAGAGTTTTACTTTCCAAATACAACCCACACCGTGCATACTGGATTGTTTAAGCTATTATATGATTTATTGTCTCTTGGGAAATATAATTGGGGTGGTGTTATATATGGTTATTTGATTGATAGTTTGTGTCAAATATCTTATTGTTTGAGTAAGAAAAAGAATTTTGCACAACTTATTGTAGGATGTGTTTTTTTGTTACAGATAAATCCAAAATATTTATTTATTTTTTTCCCATTACATATTTTTTCCAATTATGATTTACTAGCAATATATTTGTTTGGTTTGATCCTATTCAATTGATTGTTATTAATATAGATTTGGGCTTTGGAGCATGTGTTGATATATCGTCGAAAGACAACTAATAAAATAAGTAGATTTTCATGATTTTTAGAGTTTATGGATGTGAAGATTAGTAAAAGTAAAATTTCAACTTCATTTAATCAAAATGTGGTAAGTAGGAAATTGTTTTATATTTAATTATTGGATTTGTCTTTAATCATGTGAAGTTAAGTTAATCATATTTTGAAATGAAATTATTAATGTTGTCATCTTATAACATCCACAAGCTATTCAAGAGTTAAATGTGACAAATGAAAATTTCGCACATGAGTTAGTAAGGGAAGCATTGGATTTCAATATGGAAAAAATGTTGATTTTGATAGGTCACAAATTATTGCAGAAAATGAAGTGTTAATTGCCAAAAATAAGGAACAAGAGGCAAGGATAACACATTTAAAGAAACAAATAAGAATAATAGAAGAATTGTTAAATTAATCAATACATTTTGAATCGGCTGCTACTCCTTTTACTCTAAAGAATGAAAGCGTTTTATTGCCTGGAAGTGATGCTAAATTTAAGGAGATGAAAGTTAACAATGAACTAGAAGAACAACTCAATCTGCATCTTGACAATGAATTTGAAACAGTGTTGCGTTGTGAACATTCAAACATCAACATCTACACTCTACTAAAAGATCATTCAAGAAAGTGTATTAATAGTGTTATCATGCAAAAACCATGGATTACATATTTTAGGAAAAAGAAAAAGAGTCAATCGATTTGAGTATCAAATGTTATGTAAAAGCAACTTAACCCTTTTGTTTATTATATGTATATGTATTATTGTATTTTTAAGTTTTATACTACAATTCAAAAGTGGTATGCACTTTTGTTGATGTAATTATAAGTGATTAGTTTTTATTTACATACATTTAAAAATTTTAGTTGATTGAATTATATCTGATATCTCGAGCACAAGTGTGAGATGCGAGTTGAAAATTGTTTGTGAATTATTTTTTCAAGTATTCAATACCATGGTATAAGGTTGATTATCACAATGTAAAGTATATAATTTCAACAATAAGAAGACGAGTAATATTTGACTACATTAATATTTTTGACAACAAATTATAAGACCACTTACAAGAAAATACTTCAAGTACATCCAATTATATTGGTATCATAAAATCACTCTTTCTCATCGGTTAAATCCTTGTCGGTTGAATATTGTGGAAGGTTCTCTAGATTAAGTAAATCCCCTTCCGACAAAATTGATCATGTTTGTGCATATTGTCTATTGCATGCATCATATCTAGCTTCGTACTTGTTAATTCAGATTTACTTTTAGTTGTTCATGTGTCGTATCATGTTAAATGCCATCTCTAATGACTCATTACTATCATGACCTACTTCGAGAGATCGCTACTTTGGTCTTTTCAAGTCTCGTTGTTTTAATTGTTGCTTGAGTATTGTACTTTTGTTGATATGGTATTCCTACTCTCTACGATACTCGTTCATATTTAAAGTTGAGAATCGATCCCAGGGGCACAAACTATAATGAAAGGTATCTCGCTTCAACGCCCAAACTCCACCAATACATTCCATCATTTTATCAAGATTGTATCTTGTTCCAATAACTCTTGACTTGTGAAAAAACAACCAATAATCATCATCATCCATGTGAATAGCTTGAATTTGAATTTTTTTAATGTTTTCTGTTGTTGGAAGTGAATGAAAAAAACATATGGTACTTACTCAAATTTATAAGGTACAGAGAATGTAACTAGGGTGCAGTGATAGCTTGTCAATGAAGAATAATTTCAGAAGATAAACTTTTCCCAAACGCCCTTGAGAACTAACCATGCACATGTGTACCGGTAACTAAATATTTGATATTTAAAGATAAACAGATAAAATTATATGTGTTTTTATTTTAATAGAATTACGACTCTCATATATCTTAAGTTTATATGAACCCAAAAATCAAGTCATTTTATTTACCATGAAGATAATATTCCTTGAAATAAAATAGTAATGAAAGCCAAATAAGAACCAACCATGTGTGTGTGTTTAACTAACCTAATAGTTTTATCCACGTTGGTATAAAAATAAAATTCTTCCTTTGTCCTTACAAATTAAAATGAAGTTTAATTTGTCTCTCCCTAAATGTTCATGCAAGGTAACCACGCATATGATCGGAATTAACCAGATAATTTAACATTTATGTTTGGGTCAGGACAAAACATAACTGACTATTGGATCACATGTATTCTTTGACATGCTGAGACACTAGTTTCCACTTTTACAAGCCTAAGACACATGGGTGCAATGATAGCCTTTCAATGAAGAATAATTTCAGAAAATAAACTTTTCTCAAACGCCCTTGAGAACTAACCATGCACATGTGTATGGGTAACTAGATATTTGATATCTGAAGGTAAACAGATAAAATTGTGTTTTTATTTTAATAGAATCACAACCCTCATATATCATAAGTTGAAATGAACCAAAAAATCAAGTCATTTTATTTACCTTGAAGATAATATTCCTTGAAATAAAACAGTAACGAAAGCCAAATAAGAACCAACCATGTGTGTGTATTTAACTAACCAGATAGTTTTATCCACGCTGGTAAAAAAATAAAATTCTTCCTTTGTCCTTTTAAATTAAAATGAAGTTTAATTTGTCTCTCCCTAAATGTTCATGCAAGGTAACCACGCATATGATCAGTACTAACCGAATAGTTTAACATTTATGTTTGGATCAGGATAAAACATAACTGACTATTGGATGGGCTATCAAGGTGCATAAACCTATATGGTTAGTTCAAAACAAATATATGATTGACTATCTTTTTTCTTTAGTTACTATTGTATTTGATGGAATATTATGTTGATAGTTATTAAAAAACAATTATAATTTTGATTTCATTTCAAATTATAATATATGAGAGTTGTTATTCTATTCAAATAAAAACATACAATTTTATCTGTTTACAACTAAACACATGTACATGGTTAGTTTTTCAGGGAGTTTGGGAAAACCTTATCTTCTAAAATTATTCTTTATTGATAGGCTATCCTTACACCCATGTGTACTAGGCCTGTAAAAGTGAAAACTAGTGTCTCAGCATGTTACAGAATATATGTGATCTAATAGTCAGTTATGTTTTGTCCTGATCCAAACATTCATTTTAAAACAATGGTTAGTTTTGATTATATACATGGTTACCTAGCATGAGAATTTAGGCAAAGACAATAAGTCTTTCATCAAGTGCAAAATAAACTTCATTTTAATGGATGAAACTTGTTATTGTATCACCTTAGAGATACAAAACTTTATTTGTTTTCTTTGAGATATCAACCATATGGTTGTCCGAATACTTTTACATGGTTACCTCTTAAGGATGTTTGGGGAATCTTTATTTTCTCACATTATTCTCCACTGACAGGCTATTACTACTACCATGTGTATTAGGATTGTAAAAGTGAAAACTAGGTCTGAGCATTTTATAGAAGACATGTGATCCAATAGTAACTAATGTTTAGTCTTGACCTAAACATACATTTTAAAATAACTTGTTAGTTATAATTATATATTAGGTTACCTCAAATGAGCATTTAGGCAAGACAATAAGTATTTTATCAATTGCAAAATCAACTTCTTTTTAATTTGTAAGGACCAAGGAAAAATTTTACTCTTTTACCAACATGCATACAACTATCTGGTAGTTAAATACAAATACATGGTTGTCTGCTTTTTGACTATAGTTACTACGGTACTTGATGGAAAATTATTTTCATGGTTATTAAAAATGACTAGATTTTTGGCTTTATTTCAACTTATAATATATGAGAGTGGTTATTCTATTAAAATAAAGATAAATTATTTGTTTACTTTCATATATCAGTTACATTCTTGTTTAAACACTTTTACATGGTTAGTTCTTAATGACGTTTAGGAATTATTATTTTTTTGTATTATTCTTCGATGAAAATTAATGTGTTAGCATGTTACAAAAGACATGTGATTCAATAGTGAGATACATTTTAAAATAACTAATGTCAAGGGAAACATAGACATGGTTGAGTCTTTTAATAATGACTAAATAAAGACTTCATTTTTACTTATAATAATCTATCATAGTTGTTATTCTATTAAAATAAAAATACAAACATACAAGTTAATCCGACAAAAAAATAGCAATCATTGTACAACATCAAGTAGCTTCAAATTTCAAAATCACAGAATAATAAATTTGACAAATAAAATGATGTTATATAACTAAATCATTGAAATAACAAATGTCAAGAACAACCTAATATTTCTTTGTCAAAAGAAATTCTAATTAATAGCAATAACTAAATTATAAAGTAGTCCACAACCACATAAGTGAATCTTTCACTTGTGAATAACTCCAACCCTACTATTTGTTAAACCATAGTGATCCAAAATTTTATGTACAGCAACAATCTCTACCAATCCAAATTCCATGTTTAGCAAAAAAAAATTGCAAAGCTATGAAAACAAATTTCCATGCAACACCAACATTAGAACTTTTAATTATGCATATTTAATTAAAAACACAAATAACAAGAATTAAGTGTAAACTCCATAAATTTAGATCACTATATTTTCACAAATTATAATGGAAAAACAAAGAGAAAACAAAGAAGAGGTTTATGGATAAAATTGATGTTTAAGCCATGCATTCACATGCCTAAGCCATGATCAAATTAAGGTATTTTTCAAATAGCTTATTTAAAGTTTATATGGACTTATCTTTTTTTTTTTTCATCTCAAAGCTCAGATCAACCAAATCTTAAGAGAAGGACCAAGGGGATTACCCCCAAGGCTCCCTATCGTATGATCAAGGCAGCTGCAATTTAATTAATAAAGAAAATAAAAAATACAAGGAAAGATAAGGGGCGAACCTAACCCATCAAGTTGGTACAACTAGAAAATCTAGCAAACAAAAACAACCAATTATAAATTGCACACGAATTTTAGTTATAGATAATTTCTAATTTTGCTCAATTCTATAATTATTTAATTCTACTTAATCTTCTATTTTCACAAACTTACTAGTCACACCATATGTCTATTATTATTATTATTATTATTATTATTAAAACACCTCAACTTGAATTATAACCATTTTTATAATTATCTACCACATAATATATTCACACATAATTAATCTTCAAGAAATTAATTACTAAATATATATTCAATTTAAATATCAGTTAATCCACTAACACCCTTATTTACTTAGTTGTAAATTTTGCAGTGTTACAATTCTCTCACTCTTTTAGGAATTTTGTCCCCAAAATTCAAGGAGTGTAAAGTAAGGTAAGATTATAGTCTCACCTATCTATTCTCCTACTATTGTACCACTTTTTAACTTAATTGTATTTGTCTCTACAACAAAGTATTGTACTTAATCTAAATTCCCATGGAAGAATATTTATCCTACCGATAATTTGCTAAACATAAGGAAGATTTGAAGACATCTACTAAGGTCACTGAGTAGGTACCTACATGGCTAATTCTTAAGATAAGGCTTATAATCATTCAAGACTTAAAATTTTACTTATTCCATCATATATAAGCTAGGAACAAACACTTAGGTAAGTCGTAAATCATTAATAAGTCATTCACCTATAATTTCCTTCAAGTACACATTCCTTCAAGTAGTGAGTTTGTGAAACAAATTGGTCAATCAAGGTTCTGCTCATCCTAAAACCTCAAAACAGATTTAGTATATCTACAAATAAGGTCATGAGTTTTGGTTTCATTCAAAACGTAGCTACAATTTACAAATTACACACATTCCAAGTTTGCAGTTTTAAGGATTTCTAGAAAATAGTTTTGCATGCCATTAGAGCTAGAAAACTTGAAACCTTTTGGGAACGAAAAACAAATTTAGCATCAATTAAACATGAACTAATGGCACTAGTTTGACAAAATTTACTCAAGCAGTTTGGAAATGACGTGCATCAAAAGTTTGCCAAATGCATATTTCAGGAAAAATTATTTTCTACCAAATTTATTGTACAAGCCTCAAACTCATCGAAGACCTCAAAATAGATTTAGAGGGTATCGAAACAAAGTTATGGGCTTTGGTTTCACTTGAAAAGCTCAAACGGTTTGAAAATGGTATCCATTTTAAGTTTCAAGACCGAAGTAGCTTAGAAAATATATGGGTTTCAAAGGTGAATCTAAAATCCATAAGGCGAAACTTTGTAAATCTTCAAAAAAAATTTCATATACCTAAAAATAGGATTGTAGGATTTTGTCTCACTCCAAAATTCATCTTGGTTCAAAATCTAAGCATTTCAGGTCATTGAGCTAGTTTTGGGTCAAAATGAACCTAGGGGTTCAAAATGAGCTCTGCAAATCTAATGGCTATGAAATTTTGTGGAGAGTTATAGTTTGGTAATACAAAACTATGAACAAAGATTTCGTTTCAAAATTCATTCTATACAGAAATCTATGCAGTGCAAAAGTTGGCCATTTTACCATTTTGGGTCATTTCTAAGGTATTTAGAATGCATAGTTTTTACTCAAATCATCCTATCTTGGTTTCTAGTTCAAAGTCACTAATTTAGATATGGTATGATACTAAAGTGCATGGTCTAGCAATGGAATAAATATATCAGTATCCTACTCCAATTCACTACTTGGTCTCAACTTCCAACAACAAAACACATTCTTATGTCAATTAATCACTTTCTTTCTCACCTTAAACACTCACATGACAACGGTAATGCTTTAGCAGTTTCATCATATTCTAATCAACAAGACACCTTCAAATATGTAAAAGTGACAAATTTAATTTATTTCAAAACCAGCAAACACTACTTATAATGTATCATTCTAAATTATAACAATGCAAATGCTAAATTTAAATGCAATGCAACAAATGTAAACATTAATCCTAAAATGCAAAGTAAAAGAGATGATGAACCTGTCTTGCAGAGGTGGAGAGAGGGAGGATAGTTGGGTTGCAACGGAGGTGTTTGGTTTAGAAAAAATGAGAAGATCGCACAATAGTGGAAGACGACGTCATTGGTGGTGCGCTTGAAGAATGTATGCACAGTGGTGGCGGCACTTGATGGTGGTTCGTGGTGGTGTTGGATGACAATGTTTGGTTCAGAGAGAGGATGCACAACGAAGGTGTTGGCAAGCCAATGTGGGGTTTTTGAAGATAGAGGTGTTTGGTTTTAGGGTAGTGCGGTGGCTATGGAAGAGTGACGGTAGTGGTATCATTGTTGCACATCACAGTGCAATGAAGAAGAAAGGGAAGAACGCATGGTAAGGAAAGAATGCATGGTGCAATGAGAAAAAAGGGAAAACCACACGGCACGGTGCAATAAGAAGAAGGAAGAATGCACAGAGAAGAAGGAAGAATGTGAACGCATAGAGAAGAAAGAAGAAAAAGAAGAAGTTAGGTCACACTGTCACAATAACTTCAATTTTTTAATTTTTTTTAATATAATTAATAAAAAAGTATTTTAAAATGCCACGTAGGCAGGTATGGGATGGGAGTATATGAAAATTGGGTGTGGAAATATGAGGCTCAAATTTTTACTTGTTAAAGTCTTGAACCACTTTTAGCCTATTGTCAAATAAAGGGAGTAAGTGAGGTGGTTGCATGTATATTTTTAAAAGCTTATAAAAAAAAGTATATTTTAAAAAAAAAGTTATGATTTTAAAATAAAATTAATTATGTTTAATTACTTTATTTATATAAAATATAAAATAACAAATTCATTACTTAATTGAATTACACACATGAAATTATTCCAAGTACCATTGATATTAAGTTCTAGTACTCTTGAACACGCAGTTATCTTTGAATCCTATATACTTACTGGTAAAAAAAATACATGTGGTATGTATAAAGAAATATATTAAAACTCTTAAATTTTCAGATTGATTCTGACGGAAAAAATGCTCAAACAAGAATGGTGGACCTTTATGGTTAATGATGAAAGTACTCTTCTCTGATGACTCCTCAGTCCTCAGCAAAGAAATTTTTATTGAACAAACCTCTTTACTATATTGCATGCTTGTCAAAAACACATGGTTGAAATGTATTCTATTATTGATGTAACTTAATACTATTTGCGATCACGACACAATTATCCTATCACAATCCTCATGTATGATATGATAAGTTTTTTTACTTTTACAAAATTATGTAAACATTAAATTCTTAGTGTCCACTATTTTCTAGAGAGTTGCCAGGAAGCATCTTAAATGCTTAAGAGCTGGTATAATGCATGACCATAAATATTTATTTCATGCCACTGACTTAATCCAACCACATAAATGTGTTGCTTTGAATTTGGTCTATTTCCAAGTCATATTTTGCTGCTAATGTATCTCTATTCTCTATCATTATCAATTTATCATGTGACTCAGATTCATTCTTCACACTGCAAACACACTGAGCACTTACTCAAAAAGACTAAAAAACTTGGTTCTATGGAGAAAGCAGCAATGGTTTTTCCTTTTCCAATAGCATTTTCTTGTCTTTTTATTATCTTCCATTTTACTACTTCTGTTTCAGGTAGCCTAGTTTTCAACTTCTATGCAGCTTCATGCCCCACAGCAGAACTCATTGTGAGAAACACAGTCAGTTCATCTACGTCTTCTGATCCTTCAATTCCTGGGAAGCTCCTTCGCTTGGTTTTTCATGATTGCTTTGTGGAGGTTAGTGTATAGTATATACACTGTTAGTCCTACACATGTTCTCGCACACACTAGGCACTTATGTTACATTTTTCCTATAAAAAGGGTTGAACTTGAGATTTTACTTAACGGGATGGAGTCTGTACTACTTAAACCAACAACCTGTGGTACTTATTTTGCATACATATGTTCAGATTATACTTGTAATTATTAGGATATTTATCTTTCATATTTTCCGTCTTTTCCTCTCGTGCTTATACTGAATTTCTTTAAGGTGAGTAATTTTGGTGTTGATAAGAAAATCAGTGATTGATATAATAAGACATGCATGATTTGTTACGCATGTGCACTTACATCAACTATTAATGACTAAAACTTCACTCATTAAAGTGAGTAGCTCACTTTAGAGAAGCCAGATCCCTTTTGTACTTGGATCCTCTAAAATAAGAGTAAAGTGAGAAATATCTCAATAGTTAATGAGAAAATCAATGATTGATATATTAACAGATGCATGATTTGTTATGCATGTGTATGTAACATCAAGTGTTGATTTTCTTATCAACTTCTAAAATTACTCTCTAAAGTGAGGAACTCACTCAGATCCCTTGCACTTAGGTTAGCCCATGGGTTAGCGGGGTTCTGTGGGGTTGAGTTAGGTCCTAAGCTCAAATTCTACGAGATTCTTACATGGGACGGTTTCTTCTGTTCTTGTGCTTCATTTATGTGATGGAAAATTCAAATGAGTTTGAAGATGGTGATCAATGATCAGTTCATGATATGTAGGGATGTGATGCATCTTTGATGCTACTAGGGAATAATACAGAACAAAATGATCCAGCAAGTAGGTCTGTTGGAGGATTTGCAGTTATAGAATCAGCAAAAAGAGTCCTTGAGTTCCTTTGTCCTGGAACAGTTTCTTGTGCTGACATAATTGCTTTGGCTGCTAGAGATGCTGTTGAACTTGTAAGTTATCCACTTTTCCTCATTACATTGCGGGTACGAGAAATGCTAGCGATACTGATCCTCATTCTAAGATATTTTTTCTTGATTTAGCTGGTACCCAGCAAGATCGATAATTTCTAACAAATTTCCATCAATAGCGTAAAAAGTATCAAAAAGAAAAAGAAAATGTTAGAGATCTAGAGTGTCCCTAACACTCCTCTCGCCGATATTCTTCGAGATGGTAATTTTTTGAGGGCATTTGAAAACAGGTTGGTGGTCCTATGATTCAAATTCCCACAGGTAGAAGAGATGGGATGGCTTCAATTGCTTCAAATGTCAGACCCAACATTTTGGACACCAGTTTTACAATGAATGAGATGATTAACCGCTTCTCTAATAAAGGGTTGTCTTTATTTGACCTTGTCATCCTTTCAGGTATATATTAATTCTTCCAAGTTTATATATATTTTCAGGTTCTAAAACTTTAGTATTGGCATGCTTCTCTTTAATAAGTATCATTCCTTTGGTTTACAGTCTCTTCCCCTGCCCTTTATTCTTAAAAGGGTAATTGACCATATTTGAGGTAAAAAAAACATAAAGGTATAAATAAGGCTTGACAATAATACATTCTGTTAGGTAGAAAGAATTGAATTGTTGATGCTTAGTAGATGAGAACGTACTCTCCACATTTATTATAATTACTGTTCTGTAGATGGTGGCTTGTTTTTCTATGTAGTTTTTTTAATATTAAAAAACTGAATATGTTTGGTATAATAAAGATATCATAGTACAAAAATGAGTTTTCCCTTTTCATGCATTGTGTAAATTTTCAATAAATTAAAACTATTCTAGATAATCCCTTAAAAAAAAACTATTCTAGATATGATCTGCAAGGTAATTATAATGAAAATTAATAATAACTTTATCATATAAGACACTTTATGATTAAACGAATATGCTAATGTATTTGTATTAGAAAAATGATTCATTTGATTGGTGATATCCAAATAGAAAGGTGTTGATAGAATGTTAAAAATTTGTAGGTATCTAAATATTATTACTCTTCTTATTATATATTTATAAAAGATTGTGAATCACTGCATGGGATTAAACTTTTTTTCACACAGTGATGCTTAATTTGGCTCTTTGTAGGGGCTCACACCATAGGAACAGCTCATTGCAGCTCATTCAGGGACAGGTTCCAAGAGGACTCCAAAGGAAAGCTCACACTCATTGACAAAACCCTAGACAGCAGCTATGCTGATGAGTTAATGAAAGAGTGTCCCTTGAATGCAAGCCCTTCTGTGCAAGTTAACAATGATCCTGAAACAGCCATGGTCTTTGACAACCAGTACTACAGAAACCTTCTCACCAACAAGGGCTTGTTCCAATCTGATTCTGCATTGCTGAGTGACAATAGGACAAGGAAGTTTGTGGAGGACTTGGCTAATGATCAAGAGTTTTTCTTTGAGAGCTGGGGCCAGTCTTTCTTGAAGCTCACTAGTGTTGGTGTCAAAAGTGATGATGAGGGTGAAATTAGAAGTTCTTGTGCATCAATTAATAATGCATAAAAAGATATATTATATAGAAGTTATATTATTAATTATATATACAGTTTAATTTTTTAAAAAGTTGAATAAAAATATTAAACTGTAGAAATTAATTTTAAGTTATTAGAATAATTTAGTAGTTCATTTTACTTGTTACCATTTATCCTACCACAAGATACTCTCTATATTTTTTTACACTTTCTTTAAAATACTATATTTGTATTTGATTTAAATTTATTAAAAATAATTGATTTGGAAAATTTCACGTATAATGTAAGAATTTTTTTTTATTTAGTTAATATTTATCAAAATTAATTATTTTTAATAAATTTTAACTAATCACGTGAAAAAAAAATATATAAAAAAAAAACTCCTAATGAAAGTATAGCTCATTCATTTTATCTTATTTATATATATAAAAAAAAAATCATTTAAGTCAACCAACCTGAACATGGTTGGAATAGGGCCAGTCAGTATTAAGAAGAGTTGAAAAATGACAACCAAACATTAACTTCATTTTCTGTTACAGTCGATCTTCGCTACACACACCAAAAGAGATCAAGATCAATGATTAATGATACCCATAACAACCAGGAATAGCATTCTTATTTTATAACTAAAAATCCAGCTTACCCAGGTTGGCATCTACGTTATATTTTATTCTTTTATATAAGAAAAAGTATGACTTATAAAATGCTAGGTAGAACTCAAAACTCAGAAGCAGCATATAGTAAGACTTTATGTCTATGATCCCTTTTTCTTTCTTTGGAATTGTCCAACATGTCTTGCATTTATGATTCCAAGCAGAACACAATTACTCGCTCAATAAAATTAATGCTCCAAAGTCCAAACTATAGTTGTCAAATCAAATCATTGATTAATAGTTACATATTCAATAGCTTTTAACCTACCAATCAACCTATATATTCATACCAACTACTAACAATTGAAAGCACCCGGATTCAAATACAACGTAGTCAATACTTGTCCAATAATGACATAATATACTACAAATTGATATAATTAAAAAAAAATTATTGGCTTAAAAAATATTAGATTTATAATAATTTTTAATTAATTGAAATTGTAAAATCTTTACACTAATAATACATTAAAGTTAAATACTAAATGTAAATCCATCTTAACTCCAAATTGATAGCCCAAATAAGCATTTTTTTTTTTTATGTTTTTTTAGAAGTCTATGTAAAAAAATAAAAATAAATAAATAAATATATATATATATATATATAACTAGACTAGGTTTGTATAAAATTCTTGGCAACTAGGTGTAAAACTTTTGCTTTATTTTTAATCATATCCAATAAATGAGAAATTAAAATCCATTGAGAATAATTAAAAGTAAAAAATCATAATCTTTGTACTATTCACTAAACAAATTTCTAATCATCCAAATTCCAAAGCAATGCCAAGGTCAAGATCATCTGCTGACTTATAGTGATTGACTTTAGTCAACCCAACCCTGCGCGGCACGTGCGGCGACTGAACCACCACCGTGGCCGACGCCATCTCCATCTGGCAAACCCTAATCGCACCGATCAACCGCTCCGGCAACTCCTCCTCCGCCTGCGCCTCCACAACAAACCCCATATCGATCGTAACCGCCGTCACACACCCCAACGCGAGGTGCAGAATCGCGTTCGCGATGGCGCTGCTTCCGATGTCGACGTCGATTTCGAGGTAATTGCTCCCTCTGTGGTAAGTGCAGTTTAGCGCTTTCCCTAACAAGCACGCGCTGTGGCTCCCCACGGCCTTCTTCACGATCCACGGTCCCTTTGCAATCCGGTTCACCAGCTTGAACCGCTGGTTCCGGAACTCTTCGTCACCGTGCACGAACCGGTTCAGGAGCGAACCGGTTCGGACCGGCTCCGGATCCTCGGTCGCGAAGTAGAACACCGCGCTGTGGTGCTCCTTCTTCCCGCCACCCGGGATCTGGAGATTCACCGCGAAGACGAAGCTCTTCAGCGATTGGTTTAGCGTTTCCTGCGATCTCCGCAGCGCGTGCATCACGCGGTTGTCCGCGCGTGAGAGCACGTGCTCGATCTTCGCGTTGGATTTTAGCCAGTCCATGCCGGCCGGCGAGAGAAGGTAGTCGCCGGCGGGGGATTTCTGGCGGTTTTGGAAGTAATTTTCTGAGCGGAGGGAGAAGACAGAGCCCGGCGGCGACGCCCAGCCGTTGGTGCCGGAGTTGAGGTCGACGCGGCGGAGGGAGCCGCCGTTGATTGATTCGGAGATCCACTCGGGAATGCTGTCGACGGCGTCTTCACCGGATCTACGGCGAGGGTTCGTCGGCGGCGACATTGGTGGAGGCTTTGTTTGCACACACTGTAGAACCAGAACTAAACTACCTCCATTTAACGCGGAGAGAAGAAGGATGTATTAGCAAAGGATAAATTGAAGGAGGGGCTGGAAAGAAAAAAAGAATAATTAGAAAAGTGCCTTTAGAATTTAGTGGATATTATGATAGAGCCCCTCACTTAATATTGGCCAGCTCATGTTAACAACCTCGACGATGCACAAATAAATCAGGAGATACAACTACTACTTGAAATTTGAAAATGATTTTTTTATTCAAAGTTGAATTATTTAATTTTAAGACATGAAAGAAAAGGTTCAATTTCTGTTGGAAACTTTTTGACACAATGATGAAATTATATGCTTTGACAACTATGTTTTGTTAATTATTGATTTTTGACATTATAGTAATTCTTGGATGAGATGGAAAAGGATTGTGTGTATTATACTATTATTATGCAAATCATCTCAACTAATTGCAATATTATTCTTCTTGTGTGGTCATGGTATCTCATGGCTGTAAACTAAAGACTAATTATCTTAATATATATATTTTTATATATATTCTGGGATAAAAGAGACACTTTGTCTCATTACATCTTTCTTTCTTAAAATATTAAAAAAATTATAGAAATTAATTGTGGGTAATTTAATAGATAGTTATAGTAATATAGTTATTATGGGTGTAAAATAGGCAGAAAAATGTGTACATCAGAAAAGTCAGTTACCTAATGATATTTTATTTATATAATGATATAGATAAACACATTTGGAAAAATCAAAATTTTAACCACATAACTTGTTTACGGGAAAAAAAAAAAAACGAAAGAAAAGACTAGTCAATGTTTTTTTTATTAGGAATCAAAAACATAATTAATCATTAATTATAAGTATAAAATATCATTAATGCAATCTTTTGAATAATTTTGTTACTATCATTTGATGCCTTGTATCTGTTATTAACTTTAGAATTTATCTTTTATATTTTTTTAATTATTAAATGATTTTTTTTATATCAATTATTAAATGATTAGAAAATGAAACTTAGCAATAAAAAAGTGTGTTAAAAAATCTTTATAAAGGTGTACTCCTAGTATTAAATACTCTACACAAAAATTCATGTAGATTTTTTTGTGGATCTTTGTAATTTCCCTAAATTTAAATATTCTATACAAAAATTTATTAATAGTAAGTTGTTAAGGTAAATGTTTAACTTAACTTTGTTCCTAAAAAAAACTTAATTCTGTATATGTTTAAAAAAATATTATTTATGATATGATTTTTTTAAATAACTTCCTATAATTTTTTCCATTAAGAAAAAGAGGTTGAATAGTTTTAAACAAAGCACCCATATTAGACATGCTGTTTGGCAAGAAGAAAAAAAATAAGTGGTAATTGGAAATTATTAATTGAGAGGAAATAGCAGTTCCCTCTTGATACGGTTGATGTGTACCCTGTTTCTTGGGAGAGGCACACGCAAGTAATTGGATAGGTCAAGAAAAGAAAAGAGTTGGGGGAGGCAAAACATGTGAAATGTAGAGACATGATATATGAGGATAACCTCAATTGAAAACCACACCATGGAAAAATGTCAAAGATAAAAGTATCTAGAGGATTGAAAATCACACCATATATCATCATACGAATTTATTCAATACCAATTTTTTTTTTTAAATAGAAGATCACGAGTGCTATTCAATTTATTAGATTATAATTACGCTGCTGCGCCTATCTTTTATTAACATCAATATTATAACATATATGAGAAATTCTCGCAAAGGAGGTCCTAATCTATATATCTCCCGGCCCCTCCTCGCACACTGACTCTAATAAATCACTATTTTTTTTTCTTAGTTAAGACTTAAGACAGTTAAATTGAGAAGCAAAAACATTTGTAATTTTTTTAATATTGACGAACGTTAATTATTAATATGTTAATTTTTATTTTAGTAAAAAAGAGTCAAATGATTTAGTATATGTTAATATGTTAATTTTTTTCATTCTTGTATATCATTGCAGGAAAATACGGATACCTGAGTATAAATAATTGAAAATAAGATTTCTAACTATGCGGATGGTTTACACATTTGTTTGGAACATTAATTTGGGAAAAAATATATTTTAACACTTAAATGTTAGTAAAGACTTAATGAAAGAGAAAAGAAATATATAAATATAGGTGTAATACGATCAAATAAGAAGAGAGATGAAAATAAAACTTTTGCACTTCACCCTCAAATTTTGCAGGAAGTTTCTTTGCTCAGTTTATCAAACTCAGAACATATATCTTAAATTCTTATGGAAGTTCCTAAAGAAAACAATGCAATAAACAAATTTTTGCATGAAAGAAGATAACTATAATATTTGTTTCAAATCTAAACTAATTGTTTTAAATAATATTTGTTGGATTTTCTAAATTTTGTTGACATGGAATGATTGTCATAGTTTCCTTCTTGAATGGGAACCCAACAACCAAAGAAAAAGTTAAGAAACAGCAATGACGTATCATACCATTTCTTGAGGCCACGATTATTTCATCCTTTAGTTTGATGCTACGTATGTTGATCATTTCACGCATTTCCTTTTTGGAGTTTCGTTTTCTTTATTTTCTTCGGTTGAAATGTTGTCTTTATTTTAAAACTAATTTCAATGTTTAGATTTGAAATTGAGTAAAAAAAAGGAATTATTCATGTCTTTAAAAGGAATGTTGCGAAATGCTTTAATTTATTAACAAATTAAAAGTGTCAAGTATAGTGTTGATATTGTTTTTACCAGTGTATATAACGTTTGTGGACAAAATGTTTTCTCTAAAAATAATTTAATGACCTCGAATTACACTATTTAAAAAAAAAAAGACAATTAGGGGAATAAATAATAACAGAATAGGGCACAAGATGAGGGAAATGTATATAGAACAATGCATGCTGGCACATAAAAAAAAAGAATTGATAGATGGTTTTTTTTTTAATGAAATCCTTGACCCTTAAGCTTGTGAAAATATAAAGAAAAACCAAACATTAACCACTTGCAGGGAAATATCAAATTAGGTAAACACCAAATAATATTTATTACTTAATAAAAAAAAATTCAACTCAAAGATTCCTTTGCTGCATGGTCATAGGATTGCTTGTTATATATAGGAAGAGACATTGTTCAATATCAACTTATTACATCATTTAGTGGTTAACTAATTGTAATTGTTGTTGGGCCATAAATTCCATGTTGCCATTTTGTGCACAAAATATGCATGATGTGTTCACAAACAAGCAACCCTAACAAGTTGAAAAAATGTACTTTATTTCTTATTTTTTTCAAATATTAAAGCATGTTCATCATTTTTTACGAAGATTAATCATATTTTTGGAAGGAACTACTTTAAGTGTTTTTTTTTTTTTAATTATGATTAATTCATTCTTCATTTTTTTAATCATGATTTTTTTTTATCTGATTCATTGGATAGAGTATTGACTTAGTCCCCAAACAAGCTTTCCTTATCCTCCGGCGACGTGCACGTAGGATACCGACCTATTTTTAGTGCTAAATTGAATGAATCACCAAACCACCATTTTTAGCTTCACCAATTTTTTTAAAAAGAATAACAAAAAATTGATTAAATATTCTATTATATATCCATAAATAATATATTGTTATTTAATCCCAAATTTAGTAATTTTTATAATAATTATTTTTAAATTATATTATCAATATTTTTTTTATTAATTGAAGAAGAATAAGAGTTTAATTTTCATATATTTATCAATATAAACATGTGGTTAGCAAATCACACAATATATTAGACATGAATTTTAAGATAATTATTATGTAGAAAAAATAATTTATATTGTGACAATAATTCAATCATAAATTATAATGTATATTAATTTTGTTGACTTTTATAATAAATATTTTAAAAAATTATACTAACAATAATGTTTGGTTGGTTGGTTGTTGATGATTGATAGCATAATTTTTTTTTTTGACTGATAATAGTATAAAAACTTATTACAATCTTACTACGATTTAGTTAAATTATTTCTTAAAATAGTTAAATAGAAAATATGATTTTTCAAGGAATGAAAAGTATATTTTCCATTTTTGATTGATTTTCATATTAACTAAAAAAAAATCGTTTTTTCTTTTCTTTTCTTTAGAGAAGTAGTTAATGATTAATGGTGTCTGAGTGCGTTGAACTCGATTGTTGTTGGAACAAACAAAACCATGAAGCTAACTTGGAACAAAAATGAAACAGAATCCACTCTGTTATCTCACCCTTGTTGTAACTTTGTCTCCTTTTTCAACACCTCTTAGGCTTTCTCTCTCTTATTTGTGCCATGCAATTTCTTGCTCTCTCTGACTAATTGCATGCTTTCCCTTGTTCATTAATAATAATTCTCACCAAATCCCAACCTCGTTCAGTGTCCAATCTGATTAATACACCAAGATCCAAGCACAAAGTTTGTGTCTTTTTTTTATTTTTTATTATTATTATTTTTCCTTTTGGGTGGAACAAAGTTTGAGTCTTTTTTGGAAATTCATCTGCTTTGTGATATTAATTAACTGCACTTTCTTCCTTGTGGGGTTTCTGTGCAGATTAAACTCGGGAGTGTTTGTGTGTGTGATTATTGTTCCCGAAATGACCCCACCCCACTTAGTGTTATGATAACTTGGAACCTTTTGCACGCAAGAATAATAAGTTGTACACACGCAATAGCACTTTTATTATTTCTTCTTCATTGTTTGTTGTTGGTCAAAGAAGCAGCAGCAGCACCTGTGAACCCTGAATATTCTTCAAGCTGTGATATGGGATACCTTAATTCAGTTTTGTCCTCTTCAGGCCAAATTCATGCTGCAGAAGATTCACCTGTCAGTGGAGGGGGCCTCAGGTTTGTGTTCTATTTCTATTTCATTCCATCTTTCTGCAGATCTAGAATTGGTTCATCATGATATGGAATAATTGGTGTGTGTTTGTTTATTTAATTGCTTTGCAGATTCACAATCATCATTCTGTTGTTCTATGTGGTTCTTCTTAGTGTGTGTTTGTTTCCACGTTGCATAATTGATTCTGGACCATAATTGATTTTAGATAGTTTTGTACATGTTTGGTTTCACGTTGGAGAAAAATTTAAAATTGATTCTGGATACAGAATTAATTGTGAGCTAAAGCAACTTTAAGTAACTTCTGGGTTGGATCAAAAAAATTACATTGAAATTTACTTTAAAGTCAATTCTAATCAAAGTCTTCCAAACATAAATCACATCATTTCAAAATCAATTTTCCATTTTATCCAGAATCAATTTTATTCATAATCAATTAGTGTGTGGGTTTTGTGATCATGGGTCAAGAAGCAAATTTATTTTTTTGTATTTTAAAATTGTTT
Organism: Amphicarpaea edgeworthii; assembly: GCA_014843725.1. NCBI lineage: Eukaryota > Viridiplantae > Streptophyta > Magnoliopsida > Fabales > Fabaceae > Amphicarpaea > Amphicarpaea edgeworthii. The sequence goes on along the minus strand of CM026324.1, from coordinate 17,157,262 downwards.
GAAGAGGAGCCTTGGTTGATGTAGAACTAGTCAATCTTTGTTTTGTTGTTGAATATCATAGTCACGTTCTGATTTTTTGCTTTCTTATTGGCTATAAATTATTTTGGATAATGTTATAATTTATACTCTTATGGTCTTACCTGAAGGAATGACTTCCCTTAGCAGAATTTTTTTCTACTATGACAATGATTGAACAGAGATGGTGATTTATGTGTGCAGAAGAAGTCAATGATTATAAATTATTTTAATTGGTTTTTCTTTATATTCTGTCTTTTTGGTTGATTGAATGATATGATTTTGACATGTTGTTTGTTATGATTTTTAACTGCAGTCAGAATGGCAAATTCAGCTATGGGTATGCTAGCTCCCCTGGCAAGAGATCTTCAATGGAAGATTTTTATGAGACAAAAATTGACGGTGTTGATGGTGAAATTGTTGGCCTTTTTGGAGTTTTTGATGGTATGTTTTTGTAATTATCTTATCTTTTTTATGGTATGTTAAGAAGATGCTAAGATGGGGGACTGGTGGTAGTTGTACATTAATTCGAAACAGACGAACTATTGCCTTTAGACTGAATAAAAAGTGATTATATCTAACCATGTTAGTTATTTCATTTTTAATCTGTTTCTGTCATGGGATTTTCCCTTTCTATGTTATTGTGAAATTAATTTGTCTTTGAGCATAATTTCCAACGGCTTTAACCATTGTCTTGTACTTTCTCTTTCTAGTATTCTTTATTGTGATGAAGAACCTTCATAAATTCCTTATAGGAGCAATCATTGAGTGCTGAGTGTTTCTTTCTATAGCATTCATTTCTATCATTTAAGCATGTAGTAGTTATGTACTATTGGAGTATTGGCTACATGTGATATAACCTATACTTGATACTGTTGTTTGTTAGTGAAAAAATGTAGAAGGTAGCTGTAATTTTTAATTGTTTTTTTTTTTTTTTAAACTTTCAGGCCATGGTGGTGCTCGTGCTGCCGAGTATGTCAAGCAAAACCTATTTAGCAATTTGATCAGTCATCCAAAATTCATTTCTGATACCAAATCTGCAATAGGTATGTAATTTTTACATGTGACATAGCATCATGAATTCATGATCCTTTATTGTGATGTTCTCCAACTTGATAAATTCTGAGAATAACTATTTTTCTCCCTCCTGGGAAACTGTTTCTCCGCAGCTGATGCATATATCCATACCGACTCTGAATTTCTGAAATCTGAAAATAGTCAAAACAAAGATGCTGGATCAACTGCTTCCACTGCCATTCTTGTCGGTGACCGTTTGGTTGTTGCAAATGTTGGGGACTCCAGAGTTGTTATATGCAGGGGTGGAAATGGTAAGGGGCTTGTAGCTTTATAATCTTGTATTGTTTGTTAATACATTCTTAGTTGCACACATTGTATTACTTATATTGTTTCACGTGAATTTTAGTTTAGCTGACATCTCAGGATGATTTAATAACTGTTGGTTTTGCCATATGGTTTTGAGAGTTTCAGTATTATTCCAACTCCATGCATTTCTGCTTGATTCCTACTTTAGTTGTCTCAGTACTCTTTTTTATTTTTTTTGAAGTACTTAATGTTTGTATTGTCTCAACAAATAGTCATTAATTAAAGTAGTCATACTTACAATTTTATGGACTTTTAGGCACTAGTGTTCTATTAAGGAAACATGAAATATGTGAAACTCTACAGATTGCTGAATGCTAACTATTTATTATAGGCTTTATCTTTGGATATAGCTTAATTACAAGTGCTCAACGATGGGCTTATACTTTGTTTTTTTTTTCTTCTAGCCATTGCTGTTTCTCGAGATCACAAGCCGGACCAAACTGATGAGAGGCAAAGGATTGAAGATGCAGGTGGCTTTGTTATGTGGGCTGGTAGGGTCATCTTATAGTTAGCTTTCGTTATTTATTTGGTTTGTAGATGAATCTTGATTGTCTCCATGGAAATTTTTTAAACATTATGTTTACAGGAACTTGGAGAGTTGGTGGTGTTCTTGCTGTTTCACGTGCATTTGGTGATAGACTCCTGAAGCAGTATGTTGTTGCTGATCCGGAAATCCGGGTGCGTTTCTAATATGGTGAATTGATTTTTGGATATTCATATGTTCTTATTCATCTCAATCTGTGTCTGTATAGAGTGCATGGTTTAGTATATGGTTCAAATTCAGTTTAATTGGAGGGACAACTCTGCTTCAAATGAGAAGATGAAAAATAAACTCAAGCTTAAAACATGCTTAATTACCCCTTAAATAAAATAAATAAATAAATTCAGAAAGAGATTCCTACATACATGATTGACTTGCATGTTGCATGATGTATATAACCATGCATGTGGTTTTAATCTTATGCATATTTGTTTATGGCTTGTTCACGTATTTGGAAATTCCCTAAACTTTATTAAGGTGAGTTATGAAGTGATAAATCTTTATTTTTATACTTGTACAATTAACCATGAAAACTTACATAGTGGTCTAGCTTACCAAGTTTTATTTTTGTTAACTTTGCCCGTAATTGTTATGGGTTGCCTCACTTTCGTTTTTGTTAATGATTCTTTGGATTTGGTTTGGTCCGTTGATTTCTTTATATTCTTTTTACTTATTTAATAATATACAGCTTGGTCTTGATGATAGGGTGGCTTAAGGGGTGTTTGGGATGTCTTTTGTCTCTCTTGAGAGATACCAAGACTGCATTTCACAAAAAAAAAAAAAAAACATGAAAACCAGCATTTTAAAGCATCTAGTACAAACATTCTATATATTTTAGTTACAATTACAAACATGTTTGTCATCTTGCAGGAAGAAAAGGTTGATAGTTCCCTTGAATTTCTTATATTGGCCAGTGATGGGCTATGGGATGTCGTCTCAAACGAGGTTAGCAATTATTTTCATTTCTTCTATTTTCCTTTTGATAACCATAGTGCATTTCTGTCGTAAACCACACGAAAACATAAATGAAATAAGACCTATCAAGAACTGTTGGGTTGGGTTGTTTATTTACCCATTTTTAGGTGTTTACTGCCATGATCTGATAAGGCTAATAACTTGTCTATAAATTCTGTGTAACTCGCGACACGAAGGTTCATCTTTTGCCAGTATTAAAGATATAATGACCTACATGATGTATGTTCAGGAAAATCAGCTTTCATTTTCTTTATGCTAGTTAAAGAACACAAGAAATGGGGGGAAAATTCAAGACATAACTCATGAGTCACATCTGATAAAATTTTAATTGTAACTAAAATCAGAAAGCCATGCCCTGAAGTCTTAACTAATCGAACTCTCAACCTTCTTCAATTTTCTCCAGGAAGCTGTTGCTATGACTAAACAAATCGAGGATGCAGAGGACGCAGCAAAGAGGCTGATGAAAGAAGCATATCAGCGAGGCAGTGCTGACAACATCACGTGTGTTGTTGTTCGTTTCTTGTCGAGCCAAGGTGCCTCTTCTCACAGTAACTCCGGCTAAGTGTCCTTCACTGGAAAAAAAAAAAAAACGGGAAATGCAATGCATATTTGGTGATCATGGATAGAACAAAAAGATGGGATGTGACAAAAAATCAGTTTTTAATTATAGTTGGTCATAGGCATATTCCTTGTAGTAGCTGTGTACCATGCAAGAATAGAATTCAAATTTAAATTCTCTCTCTATATATATGGTCCTCTAGCATAGAACTGTTCACAACACAATCTCACACTTCCTCGAAAATTGAGTCCTATTTGTAGCTAGGAAAAATAGTTGTGCAAAGAGTTTACAATGTTTTAATTGTTTCACTTCACACACATGCTGTTTGTAAATGTGGTGCTGATCGTATTAATCCCCTCCCTCCAAAACAAAATTCTAGTTTGTTTGGTTGAAGTTAATGTTAAGTTCTCCATGTAACAGTTACACTCTTGTTCTACTTGAATTATGGCTTTTATCAGGTGTATAATGATAATATAAATCTAATAGAGTGGTTTATGTTTGGAAGCATTTATTTGAGAAGTTTATAGTAAGTTTTAGTTTAATAGATTTTCCCATTAATACTTAAGATACATTTTTTATTCCTCATCTAATCATGCAGGCTTTTGGAATTAAACTAGATTTTGCATAGAAATAAACAAACAACTCATCATAAATTTAACCATGGAACTTATTACAACATGTTAAAACCAAGTTCATTTTAATTCATATAAAAAATTATTGAAATAAGTTAAAAAATAACTTATGAAACCCATAAGTTATTTTCAAAAAATTAAATAAACTTCCTAAAAATGATTTCAAACACTCTTTGTAGCAATGACACCACCATCTTCAGTTCATGCTGTCTTGCATGAGATTAACTGTACCTGTAACAGGTAACACATGAATTATATTAATTAACCAATGAAAAGAGGTCACAAAACTTTGATTACTAATGAAAAAAAAAGGAGTTATTTAGAGAGATGGAATATTGGACTCAAAATCATATTGTCGGCAAAGCAGCTTTTGCTCTTACGTACGACGAGCGAACACATGATTATCTTCATCATCGTCCAATACAGTATCCAATATGTTCTAAATAACTTGAGAGGCATTTATATTGTTAACATACCCCTTAAAATAAGTTAGAGTACACCATCAAACTATACTATTTTTTCGAGAATAAGAATGATACATCGATGGATAAATTTAATCAATCAATTTTTCATTAATAATAATTTTTTTAACTTTTATAAAATTATCTTAAAGTTATGTAAATGATAATTTGTAATGCAATGACAATATAAAATTATTTTAACACTAGATCTCCATCTTTATTAAAAAAAAAAAATTATTCAAAGAAATGAAAAGTAAATATAAAAGAGTTATAATAACTAAACAACCAAGGAACTATACTATGACATGATTTAAAAAAAAAAAAATGTATACTTGCAAAGCAAGTTAGATTTTTTAAAATATACATAAAGAGCATATAACTATATATATAGAGGGAGAGGGAGAGGGAGAGAGAGGGATGAGAAGGACGAATGGACAAGGCAATCTGAAGCATTATATATATAGTAGAACTGCAATATATTTTAATTGTGGTTTATAATTTTAATAGTTAGAATAAGAAATTATTAAACACAGTTCATGCCTTGTCCACCAAGTCATGGAATAACAAAATAATAAAGTGGACCATCATTGACTAAAACTAAAGGTGAAACCATCCAAAAAAAAAAAAAAAGGTTGGCTATCAATTAAAAGAGAAGCATTAACAATATAATATAATCTCGTAAACATGCTTTATTTTTATTATTATTTATAATTTATTATAAATTACAAAGTTAAATAAATTTTATTCATAATTTTATATAAAATTTAACAAATAATATAAAGTATGCTCGAAACATGATATTGATTAGCAGTAGCAGTCTTGATTATTCTATATATATATAAGCATAAGCAATCTCGATTAAAATACATAGAAATTGTACTACTACGACCAACCCATCCATTGGGCTGGGTCCCAATGATGATTATTTATTCATTGTCATACTATGTTGTTTAATTTACGAAATTCACCTTCTATTCCGTGGTTGAGAAGTTATGCACAATTAATAGTAGACATCGTGATGCATGTGGAACAAATACAAAAATCTGAGCTATTGATTAAAAAACAACACTTCACAATTATGAATTTATTCAAATTGACTTACCTAACTTTCCATTAAGATAAATTTCCACTTAACAAAAACTAAATCAACATTTAGAGGTAAAGACAGGTTAGGTTTAGTTAGGTTAGATTTTAGATATGACCCATTTTCTAAATACTAAGTTTGAGTTCGTCTGGCTCCAAAAAAAAAAAAAAATGGTTTGAGTTCGTGTTTTTTTTTTGCTGAATAAAAAAAAAAGATGAAAAAAAAATTTACTCTCTATGTATAAAACACATTTAAAAGTTTGACCAAATTAAAAAATTTATCAGATAAATTTTGCTTTGTAAATTAGCATGCGAACACATATATTTAAATACGTCAATAGACCTCTAGAGAGCCTAAATTGTTAAAGAAAAAAGATATTACATCGGTTGTGATTTTGGTACGGTTTTTCAATTAAATTAAAATCGAGGTTTCATCTCAACTATTTATGTAATTATGTTTATGTTTGATATTTTGAGGTTTTAGGGTTTAAATTGTGGTAGAGACAGAGAATGACTAAAAAGGCAAACAAAGAAACTAGATTGTTAGAGAGGAGGTGGAGAAGGAGATGTAAATGGTGACTGAAAGAGAAAAAGAAGATGAGAGTAGAGGTGTTGCTGGAGGAGGGAGAAGAAACTGAAGGGTGGTGAGAAAGAAATCAGTCTTTATCTTGGTTCGGCCCAATTGATACTTGGGTCATAACCCTTGGGGTTAGTTTTAATGCACCCACTTTTTTGCTGGTACACCCCATCATTATAAAATAAAAAATGAAATGGGCACAAATACCCTTAATGACACATTCCTAACACTCCTTCCTCTTCCTCTTTGCTGCGTGTGCACCCTTGCCAGCAGTGCCAGAGTCAGTGGAGGTGGGTTGTTGTTTTTGGTGGTGGTGGTGTTGCAAAGTGTTGATGTGGTTGGTGTTGCGAAGTCTGAGCCAACCAAAGTGGAAGGTGTTGGGACGAGAGAGCATCACAAAGAGGTCAAGAGAGAGGTTGAAGCCCCCAAGGAGCTTTGTGGAGGCCACGCATCAAGTGCGGGGGTGCTGTTGGAGTAGATGATGAGGAGGTCACGAAGAGTCAAGGAGCAATCCCAAGGTGGAGGTGGCAGAGTCAAAAGCGACATCACCGGAAGAAGAGCAACATCACCGGAGGAAGAGGAGAGTGGGAGATGCACTCCTCATGGACCGCGCATCAACGATAGGTTACAAATTCATGAATATGTAAGACAATAAGGGAAAACATAATTACGAAATGTTGGATCCGTAACGTAAGGGTGTAAGTAAGGGGGTGTGATTAGCTATAAAGTTTTGAATCAAACACTGAAAATGTCACATATCAACCGTTCCACAATTGATTAGCTATAGTTAGAAAAGCTTTTGCCATACAAAATTTAAACTATTAGCATAAATATTATGAGTTTCCAATTATGATATACGATACTACCCCAATACTTTGTTAACATATTCTGTAAAAACATCAAATGTTAATATAATGCACCATACTGTTTTGAACATATAGAAGGATTATGAATCTTGGTGACAAACAGTATGGGTCAGTTGTTGTAGCTAACTATTTTAAATATACTTTTTAGCTCACGTCAGAAGAAGAAACACAAAAGATGAAACATAGGTGAAGAAGAATGGTAAAAAGAAGAAAAAGAGAAAGAGAAAAATGCAGTAAAAGAGACAAAGAGTTGTGTGATAAAGTAAAAGAAGTTTGATGTTTTCTATGCTTAAAAAAGTTTCACATATTCGACCCCCATTATATTCAAAATTTTAGAAGATAAGATTAAGTTATAAAATAGCTCCAATTTTATGGGAACGTTGTGAATTGAGAAATGAGGATAATGTTCAATTATCATTTTAAATATGATTTCTATAGTTATAGGTTGTGTGGATTATAAGCCCACCTTTGCAATTGAAATTGGGTAATTTAATTATACTAGAATATTTTTCCATCTACCAAAATGTCTCAAATCTGTGTTAAGTGAAAAAGTCATTATCTCAAAATAGGAACAGTTTTTAAAAGTGTGATATATAGGTGTTGCTTATTGTATAGGTAACAGTTTTGTCAATACAAGACAACGATAATAATAATAAAAAAAATCGTTGTCTTTGATATTAATGTATGCCTGACAGGACAAGCATACTTTACCATCGTGAATTGATCGAATGCCAATTCCATGTTAGAAGAATATGTTGCCTCTCAAACTCAAACTCAACGTGAAAAATTGGAGTACAAGTGAGTTACACACAAGATGCGAATTCTGGTTTTCCTGGTATTGAAAGGAATAAAGTAAACTCCCCTAATTTCAATTCACCTACTTTAAATATTTTACACCATGCCAGAACCAAAGTATATAAGAAAGATTTCTAAATTATTGTGCATGGATTCGGCTGAGGAAGCCAAAAGCATGGTCTCGCCATTAAAATTTACAAGTATAGTCTTTGTGATAGTATTGCTCTGCTTTGTCTTCAACGTATAACAAATTTGAATTCATTTTGATAAAAGTAAAGTAAAATTAAACATGCTAGACTAGAACTAATCTAAAGTGAGAAATGCTAACATCAATGCTTGATTGGTGGGGTGATTGGCCTGAATTTAGGTTATCCGTGTATATTAATCTTGTTAACCACCTTTCAATATCTCATAGCATTTTTTATGTAAATTTGTAAGTAACTTAATTTTTGATACTTAATTTAAATAATTCAACTATTTTTTTTTAAATGATAATTTTTATTTACAAGTTATGTAACACTATAGATACTCTCTAGTCAGGTAATTATTATAACTCTTGTTTTATTTTCTGGTTTGTTACTTTCGATGTCAACTAGTTTTAATACGACGTATTTTTGCAGAGAAAAAAAAAAGAAGAAAACTCTCCTATGCGAAAGAGAGTCTCTCCATCTTATCATTCCTCATCTAAAGTTGTGTTTAGATCGAAGTTAAAAAAAAAAAGTAATCTGGTAAAATGTTAATTATTACCGAAACTATTCATTTTATGTTTTAAAGTGAAATGCTGATTTTATAAAACTCCAATGAAGTAAAAAAAAAAAAAAAACCAAAAGGAGCAAATAGTTATATATTGATGGGAAAAGAAAAATACACAAAAATGGAATTTCATTCCACCAGAGTCCCGTTTCTCAAAATCTAGACCACTACAACTTGTACCTTAATTAATTCCTAATCAACAAGTGAAACAAAATCTTAATTCCCAATTGAGAAAAAGAAGAGAGAATTCAAAACTCATAGTAATTTATTTCACTGTTGGGAACTTCCATTTTCATGTGTAGCATCCGAAACAACAACAACAACGTGGGACTTGTCGGAATCCTCGGAATTTCCGAGGTTATTGTCGAAGCTGGAACCAACTACTAACGAGGAATTAGAGGAAGAGGAAGAGGAAGGGGTGGCCAAGAAGGTTGGTTTTTGATCCCCGGCCATGATGACTAGGATCTTCTCCTCGTACACCTTAGGATGTTCCTTCCTTAAAGAATCATCATCATCACCCTCTTTCACACGCACGTTGTTGTTGTTATTGTTGTTGGTCTCCGAATCCTCCTCCTCTTGTTGTTGTCGGGTGAGTTTCCAATAGGAGCAAGCGAGGACCAACAGTGCCACGGCTATGAGAGCCATAAGGGCAGCGAGTCCTCCGAACAGGTACGGCACCGGAGAGTGCCATGCCGAATTATTAGTCGGAACATAGCTGGTGTTTGTTGCTATTACTGTGGAACTTGTTGGTGCTAATGAAATTGTAGGAATGCTTCTCATTCTGCTATACTTTTCTTTTTATCTCTTAGCTTTGTGTTTTTTTCTTTTATAACTTAATATTGGTTTGTGCTTTTGGAAACGATAAGATGGTGAAGGATTTGTGTGAGCTTGAAAATGAAACATAGGGGAGCAGGGTATTTATAGTGTCAAACAATTAAACAAGATATTAGAAAACAGAGAGAAACAGAGAGAGTGTGTATGCTGATGTAGTATAATAGTGTTTGCACTGGTGTGTATCTCATTTTATGCGAATCAAATTGAGTGCGGTTTTTTAAGCTGTTTTTTTTTTTTATAAAAATATTTACGATCACTTTACATTTTTTTTTATAGTTTTTATTAGGAGTGGTGGACACAAGTATGATTATTGGATAAGGTTTATGGAATTAAACTGATGAATCTGATTTGGGTTACTTTAAGTTTTTCAATATATTTTTTTAATTAATTCAGTCATTTTCGTGTTGGATAAGGTCAAGTTATAGGGTTAACTAACTAAATACTTAAAAAATATAAAAATATAATTGTTTTTTATAAAATATAAAAATTTGGAAAAAAAAAAAGTGATTATGATAAGATAAAAATAGTTTATTAATAATCATCTTAAAAGGAATGGGTGGAGAACACCTTTAACTTATAAGATGGGAGTTATTATTTCCAACAAAAAATAAAGGTGAGAGTTATCATCCACTAATTTTAAAACTTAAAATCCATGATAATTAACATTAAACCATGTCAAATTAGTGAAACGACCAGGTCATTATCCCTACCAAAGACTATACTGCATAAACATGAATAATGAAGTCATGATGATATTCTTTAATTAACCTTATCCTCGATCGAGTACTAACACAGTACGCCTACAAAAGGAATATATGTTTTGTTTCTTGTGTGGTGATGTAATATTTTTACATATTCGGAAGAAAAAAAATAAAGAAATAAAGAAAAATAATACATATTGTCTATTAGAAGAGTAACGTACGCGGGTTATTGTGTCTTAATCCAAGGCCATAGCTAGTGAATGCGCATGATTAATTAAATGTTTATATTGTGATTTGTGAAAGCAACAACAATCATCAAATAGGGATAAAAGAGAATAAACAATGTGGGCAAAGTGGAAACAAAGCTATGGGAGCTTTTCCTTTTCTTACATCAGTTGGATTAATAAGATGTGATCATTAATATATAGTCTCAATTATTGATCTCGTCAAAAAAAAAAAAGTCTCAATTATTGGTGAAGTAATGAAACTATATATGGGAATGACCGGAAAATAGAATAAAAAGGTAAAAAATAAACGATTTTACTATGGGAATGACGGGAAAAAAAAATGAAAGAAAAAGGAAAAACAAATTTGATTGAGTAACCAAGATAATGAAGAGTGGTAAAACTGCAACTCATGATGAAAACATCAGTGTTTTTAGCGTTTGTTAGTTATTCAACTGTAATTGGACTGTACTAAACTACTAGTTTCGATTTTTTATGATTTTTTTTTAATTTAAAATTACCACCATGTATTCGAATATCTCATGATAGAAATAGCAGTGAGAGGGACTAAGATATTGCATTATTGCCTATAGTGACGATCCAGCTTGTTGTTTTCATGTTCATCATCTTCTTTTCTTTTTTCAAAAAAATCTCTTTCTTTTTGTGACGTTTCCGGAGATTTTGGGTATCCGGAAGCCAACTTACACATGAATCAGATTTTGTAGTCTTACGTCTTAATTAAGATCTAATCTTAAATATATATAAAAAGAAAAGAAAAGAAGATCTAATCTTAAATCTTTGTTAATTAAATCTATCCACTTTTCTTCTCAAGTTGAATTGTTTGAGACTTCATTTCATCTATCACTTTTTACTCCCTTAATTAAATGTCAACGTTTGGCACTACTTTAAGGCTAATAATAATATACTATATTCTCGATCATGAGCAAATTTCAGCAATTCTTATTCCTGAAGAACATAATATTTCTGTAATTTATTATGGATGCATGTGTGGTCTTTTCAGAACATTATTGGTACCTGGGTTAAGCACGGATATGGATTATATTACTATAGGTTTATTAGTGTCCCTAGCTATTGTGGTACATATGCACAAACTGTTGGTTTTAATCCAAAATTATTTTCAAGCCAAATAATTAAGTGGTGAAAATGTGGAATCTTTTTAAGATGGAGCACATATTATCAAAATGTCATTTTTTTAATACATAATTATGAATCATATCCTAATCAACATGATTTATAAACAAATATGTTTCATGTCATAGAAGTGGAATATAACTAACTCCCATATAAACGTAGTTACTAATTTTAATTATCAAATTAGAAGAAAATTGATTAAAATATATGACTGAATTTAATTGAGTATATTTGAGTCCAATATTTTTTTATTTATTATTTTTTCTTTAAATCTATATAAATATAGATTTAAAAAACAAAATAGATTAATATGAGCTAGCCTATAGGCCTAACCTTGCCATCAGGTTGAGCTATCATACTTGACTGAACTATAAAAAATTAGGTTCATATAACATATGAACTAGCCTAGTCCAATATATTTTTTCATTCTATCTTATAGTCTGGATTAGATTAGTTAAATCTGAATATTCATTTTATCACCTCTAATTTTTCTTCTGGTGTGTGTGTATATATATATAAATATAAATATTAATATTAATATTGTTGTTAAAATATTATTCTTTACAACGTAGCTGATTCCATATTCTCTCTACTTTGATTGGTTAGTTCCATATTCTATCTGCCTTAATTGATTAGTTAGTTTCATATTCATTATTCATACATCAAACGGCCAGAGAACATAAACACTTTCGGATCAAACCAGGAACCACTCTTTACCGTTGGCAAATTTAATTAAAATTTCAACCTTGATGCTTCATTTTATCTGCTTCGTTACGTCAAATTATATTCTCCACCCATTCGTAAAAAGTAGTTGAAAATAGAAATGCTCCCCAACTTTGATTCTTCATATAGGGTTTGTTGTCACTTTCATTCCTACTATATTGCACTTCGCTGATCATACACTCATATTCTATACTTTAAACTTGCACTCAACCACTTATATGCTTTAATCGATCTAAAATCTCTATTTCTTTTTAACTATTTTATCTGATTATGCTCTTAATCATATGCATTAACCACTAACCCAAGTAATTAATTAAAAGGTGCTTCAACAGTTCACAACTGTTAGAAATGCCCCATATTATTTAATAATAAAAAAAATCAGAAATCATTCCATTAAGTAATCTCAAATCTAGTTCCAGATAGAGCCATTTGACCTTTGCCTCAAGACATATATACAAATCGAATTTCCAAATTCCAACATAAAACATCAGTGTCGTTTGAGGTTTCTTTTGTATATTTTTTTTTCATTTTGTGTTTTCAAGAATTTGTAGATGACAAAAGCTTCTTTTTATTGTATATAATGTAAACATGTTGTTTTGATATATAGTTTCCTACCCTGGGTAAATATTTAAAAATATAAAAAACATAAAAAAAAATGACATTTTATAATAATGAAATATTGGAGCATAAACAATTGTCCGTGATCTCATTTATTATACCACTAGAATAATGATGTTTAATTAGATAGTGTAATTAATTAAGTGTTATGAGCAGCTTTAATTAAATTAAGTTAGTGGATAGAGCACTAAAACGTACACTAATTTAGTGAGGACTTGGCGTACAATGCATTAATCTAAATTCTTAGACATATTTGGTACTGTTAGAATCTTTTGTTGCAAAGAGAGAAAAGTGACACAGACATAGATCGATAGAAATTAGAATAGAACACAAGTTTGGTACCCCACTTGCATTTGCATGGATGCATGTGTGATGTGTGACGTATAACTCCACTAATTGAAAATCATATTCTTTTCTTTGATATGTTATGTGCCAACCCCATCCATATATAATTCCAGATAAGGAATTGAAGCTAGCACCTAGCACTTCAAGTTCAGGTTAACTCATCATCCATATATGGATTAATTAATAGTTAATACTTGGGGATGACTAAATTTATAATCAAATAACAAAAACTCTTAATTATCCTTTAACTGTTTTCCTTTATTCTTCTTTTGCTATTATATAAGAAGTTAATCATTAATTCTTCATACTCTTATCAGGATGGAAAGATAAATGGTGAGTTTGAATTTTCTTTCAAATAAAAAATTATTTACTTAAATATATTTTTAATCCTTTAAATTTGAACCAAATATTTTTTTAGTCTCTTAAAAATTTGTTTTTATTCCTTCAAATTTGAAAAAAAAAATACTGTTTTTAATCATTTGATAATAGATATGATAAACAGAGAATATAAAAATACAATTTGTAACGATTAAAAATCACCGCAATTTATAAGAAATTAAAAAAAAAAATCTCAAGCTTTTAATGTGCTTGAAAATGTACAATCCATGGGCATGGATGACACTACGCACAGGAGTCCCACACTCTTCTTTCCATTGCAACGACCTTGTCGTCAACCTTCACTTCGGAGGCTCGGATTCTTTTCTCTCCCTCAGAGCCTCTCCCTCTCAATTAAGGTTTCGTTCTTGCTCGACACCAACTCTCCGATCACGTTCCGGCCACTCTCCAACCACATCGAGGTCAAGCTCCTCTCCTCGTCGACCAACCCATCCTCTCCACCTTGACCCTTCCCCAACCCCGCTACTTTTTTGGTTGCATATGTGGAAAAATTGTCTTCAATTTTCTGAGAATTTTTTTATTTTTTAAAAGTTTACAAATTGTGACAGCTTTTAGCTGATACAAATTGGTAGTTTATATTCTCTGTTTGGCATATCCTATTATTAAATGGGAAAAAGGTCAAAAGCAAATTTTTTTTCAAAATTTGAAGGACTAAAAATGAAAGATTTTTTTTAAGGGATTAAAACAAATTTTCGTTCAAATTTGAAGGAAAAAAAACATATTTAAGACAAAATTAATAATTAACATTATTTATATTAAAAAAAGAAGGTATCCACTTTATGTATATGAGGACAATATTCTCCTATTATGATCTCTTGAAAACCTTAGTCTTGGTGATGATTTATATGTTGATACAACAATATTTGAACTGAGGTGATATTAAACAAATTGGGACTTAAGTATAATTTAGAATATTAAATTTTATTATATATATTTTATTAATAATGATTTTTAATTAATTGACAAAATATATATATATATATATATATATATATATATATTTTTTTTTTTTTTTTTTTTGTGTGTATATATATTTTTAGGGGAAGGCTATCATGAATTGTTTTTGTAAGTAGTTTATTGGTAGTTCCAAACCGTATGATTCATTTTACCCACACATTCATATGATGCATCATCTTCACTAGATTTTTTTTTTTGTTTTTTTCTCCCTTCCTTCCTCAGTATGACTCTCCCTCCATTTTTTTATTCTCTTTCTTTCCCTCTTTCCTTCTTTTTTTCTCAAACATATAAAACATATATGTTGTGACTTCATTTAGATTAAAAAATTATATATGCAATGAAGATTGAAAATATGTTCATTTAATTAAAAAATGCATAATCTCTAAATTCGATCCTCAAATGCTAACATTAACACAACATAATTCTGAGTTCTATCAATTTATTTTTATTTAATGTTATGATTATATTAGATGGTTTAGGTTTGATTTGAATAATTTGAAAAAAAAAATCATACAATAAATTTTGTTAACACATTTATGATATTTTTTTTTATAATTTGTGATTATTTTAATTTTATTTTTTTTGATAATTAAAATCATTACAAATTGTGAATTGCATATTTCTTATTTGGTAGACTCTAATGACATACATGGATAAAGATTAAAAAAAGTAATTTATAATTTTGGAGACATAAAAAAATAATTTTTTATTTGAGGGACTAAAAAAAATAATAACCTAATTTAAAAGACTAAAAACATATTTAAGTTATTTTTTAATCTCAACGAAATCAACATATATATTTAAAAAAGAAAGAAGGAAAGAGGAAAGAAAAAAGGAAAAAAAAATGGGAAGGAGGGACATATAGAAAAAGGAGGGGAAGAAAAACAAAAAAAATCTATTAAAGAGGAGGTCAGAGGTCGGGGGGACATGGCCCCCCTGAATTTTTATAAAATTTTTTTTAGTATATATATTAAAATAATAAAATATTAAATAAATATTATAACAATTAATTATATTTTATAATTAGATAAATATATTTAAGTGTAATTTATTTTTTTATTTTTGAAAAAATATTTTATTTTTATATAATAGTTATTATTGTAAAAATAATGATATTCTATTACTTTTTTATATATAAATATCTTTAAATTAGTTATATTAATATTCTAGATATACTTATACTCTTTTATTTTTTTTTATAAAATATTTGAATATAATTTATTTGATGGTAGTATTTTTATTTTATCAATTATAATTTTAAAAGTTATGCACAATTACATTTATATTACTTTATTTTTTTTAATAATTTAATTTTTTTATAATTCTTTATTTGTTATAAATCATTAAAGAATTAAAATTTATATTAACATCTACTTAATGTGTTAAGCATAACTATGAACATTATATAAAATAGATTGATCCATTAAAGAATTAAAATTTGTATTAATATCTACTTAACTTCTTTGTATATTTTTTTTTCAATTATCTTTTATATTTAGGTGCATTGATACTTGGATATAATGTTTTTACGTGTATTTTGAATTAAATACATATGGATTCAAATATTCATTGTGTATCAAAGTGTATTTTTAGTATATAACAATATTATTTTTCTAGTTTTAAACAAATTAAATTTTTTTTTTTTATGATTCAGGGATTACCATTTAGTGACTTTTATAATTCAATTTAATTTATTAGATTTTTAAAATATAATAATGATATTTTTAGCTAAATATTTTTAATTTATCAATTTTTATTATAAATTTATGAAAGTTTTGGTAATCAAATTTAATATCGATAATCTTAAATCTTAAACTTTTAATTTATGCTATAGTAATGATAAGTAAAATGTGTAATATTTTGACAAATTATTATTGTAAAAAATCATATATATATATATATATATATATATATATATATATATATATATATATTATTTTATTTTTATTATTGTTAATTTTTATTTTTTTTATTAAATCAAATTTGGCTCCCTCATAAGCCAATTCTTGGCTCCATCCCTAGATGTGTGAGTAAAATAAGGTGATCCATCAATAAATCACTTACGCAAGTGATTTATGCTATCCTTCCTCCTGTTGAATCTTGTGGCTGCGAATGCTGCAGGGTGTTAATTTAGCTAAAAACTACTTTTATGATTACATGAATCCACCAAGAAATTCACCTGAAATATTCTGTATTCTGTTTGTGTCCCTCATGTCCAGAATTCCTTCTTAGCAATGGCTATCCGAACTATATAAGCTTTTTTAAAATCTCCTATATATGGTCCAGTGTATCTCATTTTTTTTTAGCTTCTTAATTACTCCTTTCATTTTCCTTTGCTTCACTCAGTCTAAATGTTTCCCCACTTGTAAATTGCTTTAATTTAGCATCTCATTCTCATACCTCTCAAAAATAGTTAGTTCCACACAAGTGCTACTACTACTACACACACAAAAAAAAAAAAAAAAAAAAAAAAACTTTTATTAACATGGTTATTTAAAAAACTGTTTCATAATTTTTTTTATAAGCTAAAAAACAATTTCATGGTAAATTGTCTCATTTGTTGTTTAAAAAAATAGTCTTATTTGTTTTAATATTTTTGATAATTGTTAATAAAAATTCTCATTATCCCATAGCATTTACACATGGGAGAAGAATCAATTTTGTCTATTTACAAAATTTTCTTAGATCAACGACAACTATACACTATATGAACAGATTAATATATAATCCAGTGGGTCAGAGATACTTCTAATTTTTTACCCTAGATTAGATATGTTATGAACTCAGCTATAACTTTGGAAGCCAACCTATGCATGCATGATACATTACATGGTATAAATTCGGAATCAAATTAAGCGTTAGGTCAGATGCAATTATGTATATCAAGTATAGATGCAAATCTTCAAGTTAGAGAGGCAATGCCTTTTATATCTCTTTCCTTTAAGAAAAAGAACAAATAGAAGAAGAGAATGATGTCTCAATTTAAGACAAGAAAAACTCTTACAAAAGTATTTACATTTATCTAGTCAAGAAAAATAAGTAAAGATTCAATCCTGTGACATTTTAAGTGTGTTTGATTTTTCGTTAAAATGAAAATTTGTTCTTAGTTTTAAGGTAAATGTTATCCAAACATATGCTCTATGTTGTTCCACTCGACCATCGTCTCTTAGGATTAATTTAATGTCTTCTATATATCTTCTGGCCATATAAAAAATGGGAAACGAAGAATATGTATTGTCGGAAGTGAGTCATGACTTGACAATTGACATGGTAGAATATATATACTTTAACGCCAATCCTTTTCCATCAAGCTTCCTCCTACAACACCAATTAGAATTTTGGATTCTTCATCACAATAAAGATGATTATGTTAGAAAGAAACGATAGATATATAAAAAACTTAATAGTTAATACACGATTTAGTCATTAAGTTATAATTAATTGTTAAATTTGATCTCAAATTTTAAAAAGTTTTAATTTCATCATAGGATTATTTAAAATTTCTCCCTTCAAGGACTTTAACTTTAATGGTAATACATTTGTAAAATAACTTTTAAAATAGTTTTAGGTTAAATAGGTAATTTAGTCCTTATATTATAATTAATCGTCCCATTTTGTTGCTAAATTTTAAATTGTTTCAATTTTATTCCTTAACAATTTAAAACCTGAATGCTTTTTTTTTTTTTCAGATTCTATTATTTATATTCCATTTTTTTTTATTAAGCACACATTTCTTTTTATATTGTAAGAAGAGTATATTAGGTAAAATGAAATGTAAATAGCAAAATCTGATGAAAAATATTCACTACAAGAAAATCATTGTATATCGATCAATTTAAAGATCAAAAAATATCGATCAATTTATAGATACCATTTTAAAAACTAAAAATTATTAGTCTCTAAATTTGTCTATATTATAAAAAAATAATTACTTAATCATATATTAATATTTTAGTCAATTTAGAGATTAATTATTTGGTCTTACATATTAGAAACTGAATATTTGATTTCTAATGTCCTATAATAGAGACATATATTAGATATTTATTTTACAGTATCTAATTCTATTAAAATTATTATTGACCAATTGCAAATGTATATAGAAATCAAGATTTCTTGTCACTGACAACTCATTTTAGATACCAAAAATTAGTCTCTAATTTAAATATAATTAGAGACCATTTTGTTTGTCTCTAACTAAAATATATTTAAATTCACAAAAAAAAAACTAAAATATATTTAAAATTGTTGTAAAAAGCTAAAATATTTCATAAGTAATAATTATTTTTTTGTTTGTTTGGACTTAGACACCATTGCTATATCATATGATTTTTTTTTTGTTAACGTGGAAATAAGAAAAATAAAGACAAAAACAAAATTTGCTGAATTACAATTAGCAAAAAATCGAATTGGTGATCAAATCAATTGAGGTACTGGGTCACTAGGTCAATGGTTGAACTAGTAGATCACTAGTTGAACCATATGATTCGCTAATTGATGGATAGATTTTGGCAAGCGTACCAAATATCGCACAAGTAGTTTAAAAGGGAAGATCCCAGTATCGAATCCACAGGAAATTGTTCGTATTTGACTATCAGTAAAGTAATCAATTCCTAAACATTAGTTTGGTTTTTAAAGTTGATTGTTCTTGAAACATTAATAATAACATAAATTTAACTAAACACTACAGTTAACACTAACTATAAACAATAAAAAAGACAATGTTGATTCAGGACTATGATCGAATAGTTGGCGTGCTTGAGTTTTAGAATGGAATAATGGATATGTTGAGGATTTGGTTCAACCGGTTTGCTTCCCATGTAAACATATAAGATATATTCTCCATTCACATTAATAGTTCAAATTAACTTCGATCTAAAAGTGCTCAAAACGTGATCTCTCATCAAATCAAGCCTAAACTGCTCAACCTCACTTCCGATGTCTCGGTAAGTTCAGTTGAGTGGTTTGATGAAGTTTAGAGATCTTTGCGAAGTTAATGGAGTCTATCATATGTCTAGAAATACACTTCATTAGAGTTCAAACTCAATTCCAAGTTCAACAGCATCTGTCAATGGCAGGTAACAAGAATAAAGATAGAGAAATGAACATTAAACTGAATATTTCAATGAATAGATATGAAGAATAGCGTTTACATGATCAGCACCTAGTTCCAAGTCCTCAACACTAATAGATTAGCCTCTCATTGTCATGAGAAGCCTTGAAAAGGTTACAAAATGGGATGAAGAGAACAGAGGAAAACAGAGGAAGCAGCTCAACCAAATCCACCAAAGTTGAATGCTTCAAAATTATTCAAGTGCAGCTTATATAGTCGAAGTCTCGCTTAACGCAACCTTCCGCTAAGCGCAGGACACTGCATAATGCATCTCAAAACAGGTGTTCCGTTAAGCGCATATTTAGTTCGCAAGCAACTTCCGCTAAGCTAGATGTCCCGCTAAGCGAGTCTTCAGTTCGAATGAAAATGTCGCTTAGCGTAATATGGCGCTCAGCGCATCATAGACCGCCTAACTCGTGTAGCTTGATGTTGCGCTCAGCGAGTGAAGCGCTGAGCGAGATGTGTCGCTTAGCGAGATATGTCTCTTCTTGTATTCTCCTTTTACTTTGAATCTAGGCCTGCACACATAAATTAGAGTATATTTCTCACAAAATAACTTCCTAGGGTTAGAATTATCAAACTATACAAATCTATATTAAATGATTTCAAACTAAGCTAAAATTCCTCAGAAAGTTGGATAATCACTATAAAATCTGATGCAATATTTATGTATATAAAGCGATTATCACTAATATAATATTATAAATAATTATATATATTATATAGTATATATATTAATATTATACCTTGGTGGTAGAAGTTTTTTTTACATCTTGTAGGTTAAGGATTAAAGTTTAATTAACAAAAGTAACTTTTAGTTAATATTAAAGTAGATAAACTCGTTTACATAATATAAATATATAACGTTATAATATTTTATCAACAAAATCCCTCAAGCTTAGTGGTTGGCATGTATGGTGCTACCTATGGCCAAGTCTTAAGCTCAATCCAAGTCAAAATATTTAAAAGTGAAAACCCAAAACTCTCATTCCCAATTTCAAAACCTCATTTTCTTCGTAATCTTCTTTTCTCCTTCTTTACGTTTTGCTCTCTCTCAACCCTCCTTGTTTCTGTTGTCTCCATTGATTCTGGCACCATTTTTGTTGATTCTACCACCATGTAGACCAATTGATTCCGACACCGTTTTCAAGTAAGGAACACATTGTGTAAATATATATAATGTGCATATATGAATCTGTCCAAATGAACTTGTAAAAGCTTTGCATTCCAGAGCGTTTTCTCCTTCTCTTACGGTCTCACTTTCTGTTTCCATTTCTATTTCAGCTACACTTCTTTTGTTTCGCTACTATTTTTTGCTTTGCTTCATTGCTCAAGAGCAGAAAATAGTTTGCGTAAGATTTTTAGGTCAATGCTTCCTTTTAGATTCGCTAGCTAGCTCATTGTTCACATTTCGAGTCATGTGTTTATTTGAATTTTGTTTGTTGGCGAATTTGTTAGCATGTGTTGTTTATGGAGTTTTAGATGATTCATGTTCATTCCTACTTGATTGCGCATGAATCTGGTAATACTGTATGGATAATTTTTTTCTTCTTCTTGACAAAAATAAATAAATGTTTGCTTATAAATTTATTCATTTCCTCTCTGCTGTTTTGATAATTTCATTCATGTGTTTCTGTTAATTAGTTATTGCAATGCAATGAGGAAGATGATTGTGGTGTATTATTATGTTTATGATTAATCTAGTTTATGTAGGTAAACTTTCTTTATACTAGTTTGGATTTTGGAAAACTTTCATTATGATATGATGTAGAAGGAACTATAATATAACTTGGAACTATATTTTTAATTCAAAATTATAACTTGGAATATTCTAGAGTCCATACTATTAATATGATAGGTAGAAACTTTTCTTTGGTTTGGTACTATGAACATATTAAAACTTATCTTAGTTTTGTTGATGATTCATCTCTTTGGAATAAGATATGGGCACTTTACTTTTTCAACATGAGGGAATCAAAGTTGCCTTTGAAACCAAATCATCCCAAAGGATGCACTAGTACTGCTGAGGAATAGAGGAAGGCACACTGTATAATGTCTTTTTCTGCATTGATTTGCATTTCACAGAATGCAAACAACAACAATACATAGATCAAGCTATTACTACTACTTGAGATACTCATATGGCTTTCCTCCTTAATTATACAAAGAAAAGACCAATGTGACATGAACTTGTGTGGCTATATGTTGTTATGTTCTCTTTGGTTTATGACTATTTATAAAAATAAAACTCAACAAAAAGTGGTCATTTTTCTACCATGTTAATTGGCAATAGGCACTTATTGCTATATTGTTGCTTTCTTAAGTTTCTTTCATTTAGGGTAAATCAATTCATAGATTCTGTTCAGGTTGGATTTCTTGAATTTTCATTTCACTTTCTTTTTAAAGTAATCCACTTCATATATAACCTACAATGAGTTGTTACATTAGTCACGAAAAGTCTTAATATATAAGTGTGATATATAATTTTTTACTAAGTATTTTTTTTTTTTTATAGATAATTCTATTAGAAGATCCAAAAGAATGTAGTGGGGAATAGTTCAAGATAAAAGATGAAACTTTATTAGAGACTATTGAAATGAAATTTGCATATTTTCATTGAATACTATATTATTACATATTCAACTCTTGATTTTTTTAGTTTTATCCTAAAAAGTGATTATGCTATTTCTTAAGATATCTTTAGATTTGCCAAAAAAATATTAAATGTTAGTGTTGACAAATAATTAGGATACTCTTTTTACATTGGTTGTGGTGGTGGGTGAAATGTGTATGGTAATCTTGCAACCTAATTATTGTTTTGAGTGGAGATTTTGATTGAAACTATCATGTGATAGAAAATTTATATGAAACCATATTGGTTCTATAGATTGAATCTCCAATTTTTTGTGATCCATTCTTATTTTCATCAATGGCATATATGACTCTTGGATTGACATAAACATGTTATTAATATGTTGTAGTAAGAGATTTCTTAATTAAAGTGGATTTTTTTTCTTCTTAATGGATATTAATGTCAATAGATTAATTATTAGGCTAGTGACTTTATTAAGATGCAAAGATAAATAAAAGAGAATGAAAAAAAACTACAATATATTTTATATTTATATATATATATATATATATATTTTTTGAATGTTGATTTTAAATTTAAAATAATAAGTGGTTCAAGTGAATAAAGTATGAACCTTTTTGTGATAATATTCACTATCTAAAGAGTAGTTTAGTGACCATTATTTTGGTTCATTTAAAATGGGTTATTCTATATAATTGGTTACTTAATTGGTTTTTACATAATTAGTCACTAAATTGGTCTTTACATGAATGGTCACTTAATTGATCTTTACATAATTAGTCATTGAATTGATTTATGAAAAAGTGTCTAAATTGGTCATTAAAATTAACTACCAAAGGTTTAGCTATTTAGCAAAATTAGATTCTAATTTGGTTTATGATTAATTTAGTGACTAATTTTATCAATTTAGAGACCAATAACTTTGTCTCTAAAAATAATTTTTCTTGTAGTGATTCAACTTACCTATTTTAAATAATTTAGACATCTAAGTTAAAATTTCTTAAAACTTAAAGATCAAATCAAACAATTAATTAGGACCCGAAAACTAAAATAATTAGTATTAAGCCTAGTTTTATAAAAATTAAGCTGTCTCATCATAAAAGATAGATTAGTAGGTTATAATTGAATCACAATCCGTAATGCTAAAAAGATGTTACAAGAGGAGTTATCACTATTGTTGTGCATTATGGTTTGTATAGTCAGATAATACAAAATTGTTTTACATTTTTGCTGCATAATTTATTTTGTTTTTAGTACTGCACAATGTGTGTTTGTAAACAAGTAGTACTATTCTCCGCATGTAACATTTTTATTATAAATATGATTTTTATACTATGAAAATTTATTAGAAAAGTTATTTTTAAACAAAAAATATTTAATAACTAAAAACACATACCAAAAAAAATATTAATTTTCCATTATATATTAGTCTTGTTTATTTTTCTATATGGTAGTTTTATATTTCCAAGATGGCGGGAGTACATGAATTTTAACTAATAAAAAACTTGTTAAAAAAATTTGTTAAGAAATACTCCTTTTTATAGTTATATTATACACATTTAGAACAAACGCATAATGATCTCTTGCGTATAAATATTGAAAGTCGAGAATCATTGAGATGATGATATCTCCTGCAAAATTACAAAGGGTGCATGGTCCTCTATATAAACTCTCTTCCTTTCCCTAACTGCACCCCGTCCAATACTGCAGAAAAGACTCAAATATCCTAGTCAAAAATCATTGACCCTATTCAATATAATATTGATATACATTCCTTCGCACCCTTTTTCACTCCTTTAATTTGTTGTTTTTGGAAGTTAAATGTATTATTGATACGAAGTATCTATTTATTTTATTGATGATTAATTTCCGTGGAAAACTTGTCCAACCATCAGGTTCTTTTCTCCCAATCATTTTTTTTTTTCATTCACAAGGTTCAAATTTGTGATCTTACTTAAAAGGATCAATTTCATTACCATTCGGACTAACGATTTGTTGTCATAGGTAGCATGCAAGCTCTACACAATTTCTACTATTAGCAGCAAGTAAAAAATATTACCATGATCAACTTCAAAAGGGTGCATGTCTCTTATGATTTGTTGGTAGTGCCAACATTGCCAAAACTCCCCAATACATAGCCTAATAGGAACAGGCTTATGTTATGTTATGTTATGTACCTCTACTACATTGCACGCTCCAACAACTATAGCTATTATGCATTCGGAGAGATAAAAAAAAGAATATTGTAGATCTATACAATTTAAGGTAGACACTGATGAAAGAGGAGAGAACATGATTCATTCGTTGCAAAACTTTCCTAGGCTCTTTTATTCTATTATACACAAGCGAAAATTTACATGGCATATCAATCACCTCAGGTGCTGTTCTAGACAATCTTTCAATTTTTGGAATGTCACAGGTTTTGACACAAACGAGTCCATACCAGTTGCATAACATTCCTCAGCACTCTCTGACATTGTGTTTGCTGTCATCTGCATTAACATGAGATGATAAGAAAATCATACTACTATATGCTTTACTTCTGAAAGATTGTATTTATTTAAAAATTATAATGCACTAACAGTGTAATTTCAATCACAATTTCTCTGTTTATATGATTTTTGAGATAGTTTTATAGGATATATGATAAATGAAAGGTTATAATTCAAAAACAGTGTAAAATTATTGAGGTTGGCTATTAAACTCGTTTATTTATACATAAAAGAGGTTGTTAGTAGTACTAATATTAAGACAATTTTGTAATCTAGTAGAAATTTATCTTATCACCACATTGTATTGAAGATTCGGATGACGTGGTAAAATGATCAACTTATTGAAATTCAGTATAAAGTTATTTTATATTGAATAACGTATATACATTGAATTCAAATCAAAATCAGCTAAAATTTTGTTTATTTATTTATTTTAGTACTAGTTTTGAGCACAAACAGCTAAATGGGTTATGGAAAAAAATGATATTTAAGCAAGAAAATAATGATCCCCGGATACTATTAGAAAATAGATATTGTCAGGGTGGCAAGTGGCATATTCTTTGTCTGGTAATATATATTTGTTTAAATAATTGAGTATAGTGTGGTTTTTTGTCTGCATGCTTATACAGGTTATACATGTTGGAGTTTTTGTCCTCTAGATATTCGATGTAGTTAGTGAGTCACACACAAACAAAATAAGACAAATTACTCACCGCAATGATTTGGATCCGGTTTTTAGGTGGAACAGAACATTCATTTGAATTTGGTGGTGAACATTGTTCAATTCCAGCTTCTCTTGCAGCTTCCCAATTTCCTGTTTCCTCATAAGACCGAATCAGTTTCGTTGTTTGAAGACCATTCATTACTGGCATGTAAACATCCTGTAAAATTATGAACATGTCAGAACCAAAAGTTATGAACATTTTACATTAGTAAGAATTAGAAAAACATTGCATACAAATTGAGTCAAGGGTGTCTCATTCATTCTATTTCTTGTCCTAAAGTGGACTAGTGGATTTTGTAGAAAGGAAAATGCAATGGTTTACACAATGTAAACGCTTCAACATAATTGAGGGTGGTTGAGCTGGGTATATGGGTACGGTAAATCCTTCGTACCAAATTCAATTCATTGATAGAAAAAAAACAACTTCTAACATAAAAAATTTGAGATTCAAATTCAATAAATTACCATCAAAATGACATCATAAGTATGGCGCTGCACGGCACGTAAGGCTTCCACTCCATTATTCACAACATCCATGCTATAACCTAACCTCTTCATCATTGACTGTGTCACCATGACATTGATCTTGTTATCTTCAACAAGAAGAATCCTAGGCCCTAATGCGGATTTGGTTACTACTTCTGATGATGTGTTATTATTACTACTACTAACAACACATTGTGAGTTTGTGGTGTCTGTCTTCACATGTTGACATGTTTGTTGTGATTCATTTGCCATTGTTCCTAGAGTCATTGCCTGAGAAGAGTCTACACTACCATTCTGCAACTGAGCATGCGCCTTATCTTGATTCTGATTATTGTTTGTGTTGTTGACTACACTTCCACGCTTTGTTTCAGGGCTGTGACTTGTTGAACTTGTTGATTCAGACATCTCTTGAGCATCAACAATGACTGAAGAAGCATCCTCAGTTGAACTAGTCCCTTTTGATATCATGTTGGTGGTGGGGAATGCGTAAGAATTCTCCGAAAAGCCGTTGAACTTGTGTGAGCTTCTGAAACCTGGTAGTATATTTTGAGGCCTGGTAGGTCCATTGGAAGAGAAGAGAGAGCCCAAAGTGCGTGGTTGGAATTGGAAGAACCCTTCTGTTGTATCATCATCATTGTCATCCACATCTGATAGCCCATCTGGGTCATCAGAATCATTACAAGCTGTTGAAACCTTGTATGGAAGTATGAATGTGAAGGTGGAACCACAGTGTTCTTTGCTAGTCACTGTTAGACGACCCCCCATTAACTCAACCTGTTCCAAGTGCAAGGAAACATTAACAAGGTGTTAAACCATAAGTGTACGAAATTTTATACTATCAATCAATTAGAAACCATTTAGTTCAATTTCTATGTAATATCAGTGTAAGAAATTTAACACTATCAATCAATCAGAAACCATTGTTAGAATGACTTTTATGATAGTTATTGTAAAAGTCAACAAACTTACCGAACATAACAGTTTGAATTGAATCACAGTATGAAGACTCTTTACACCATGAGTGTAGATACTATTTACTCGAAAAGATATCCTTTAGAGCAAGTTATGACAAAATAAAATGAGATTTAAGAAATTCTCAAGTGAAAACTCCCTAATATAGACTCAAATCAACGCTTCAGTGTGTATGTAACTGTTATCTAAGACTTTACTTTGGCCAAAATAAGTGTGGGGAAAAAAGCTTACCAGCTGTTTGCATATTGCTAGTCCCAGCCCTGTGCCACCATACTTTCGAGCATGATCAGCACTTACTTGCATGTACCTTCTAAATAAAGTAGGTATAGCCTTTTCTGTAACATTACAACATGTAAAAAATTAAGTACTTTCAAACTTCTGTGGATACAAAAATAACATTAATCCTATAACAAAATTAAGTACTGACATAAAGTTTTAAAATACCTGGTATTCCAATTCCTGTGTCATATACATCACAACGTATCCACACTGTTGTTTCAGTTGAATGAGTTTGGTCCTCGGTATCTCCATTCATCGAGCATTCACTTTTAACTGAAGATCTACATTCATCATTGAGTGCATGATTTTGGCTAGGATGATGGTCATTGTGTTTTTGGCCATCAAGACAATTTTGTTCACTGCTGCTTCGCGGGGTTGATGCACGCTTCTCTTCCTTCACCCCATTTGTTGACTGATCTGTGATCATCTTTTGATGGCCTTCTCCTTTGGCAAAAGATGGCTCTGGAACAACATAAAGGTTTATGCCAACTTTGCCTTCATGTGTAAACTTTACCGCATTGCTGCAAAATATTAGAAAATACAAAGGATAATCAGATACACATTCTTTAAAGGGGTAGAAGGAAGGAGAAATAAAAGATAATTGTCAATATAATTTCATTATTAGTACTCATGACTTATTGTGCCATTGTATACATGAAGCAATGACGTAGTTTGATAATGTAGTATTCAATAATATTACTCATATTGTAATCTAAAAGCACAAAGTTATCTATGGACTAGCAATGATTTCAGACACAACCAAAATGGCAACATTTGAAGTAGTTGGTTGCAAATTCATAGACTATTCAACCACTTGAAGCTTAGTACCTGACTAAATTTGTGAGAATCTGCCGAATCCTTAAGACATCTCCAATAACCTGAAATCATGCAGGAAGCAATTGAAGTGTAAGTTAGTTATCAGGTAAAATTATGTCTTTGCATTCAAAAGTCATGTCAGAACCTGAGTCCAGAGATACACATAGAAGCAGTTCTGAGTTTATGTACAAGTTACAACAACAATGCTAAGTTCTCACCTCAATAGGTATATCATCTGCCACATTTCCCTCTAAGGTTAACATTTTCTGCAATGATGCTGCAGCTGTCTGGAGCACATGCTTTACTACTTCTCTTGGCCGGAATTTGGTAGCTTCCAATTTCATAACTCCTATAGAGAACAAGGGAGGTTTGTGAGGTTGGAAGAAATTTAAATGATCAGTGTCTATGATCAGAATATTAAAAACCACTTTTTGTCTTCACTGTACATAACTAACTTCAATGTTTCTCTCTGAATGACTAAAATTAGTCTTTGAATAACTGTTTGAGTTTGGATATCACTGATAACAAGAAATGGTGCAGGAGAAATTTCTAACCTGACTCAACCTTGGAAAGATCAAGAATGTCATTAATAAGTTGAAGAACCAAATCTCCTGAAGACATCATGACATTCAAGAGCTGCCTTTGCTCCCGGTCGAGTTTCGTCGTGGAAAGAATTTCAGCCATGCTGACAACTCCAGACAGTGGAGATCTTATCTCATGAGACATTGTTGCCAGCATTTGTTTTGCTCTCATAGTCTCCTCTGTCGAAAAGGGAGGGAAGGGTAGGGAGAAAAATAAGTTTCTTGCGGCCAAAGCAACTTAAAAAGTAAAATTCATAAATCAAGATTTGGCCGAGTGATTGATTAAACCTGTAATGTGAATGGTTTTGTTAAGTTCTGTTTCCTTTGCTTTCTGGACTGCAATATCTTCCCTAAGCTTTGCCATTCTTTCTCTTTTTCTTACCTGCAGTTTGTAAAAAATGTAAAAATATCCTATTTACAAGAACAAGACTTTCAAGTAACACTTTAAAGTAAATAACATGTACCTGATCTGTTATTTCCATTCCCATGTAGTTTATTCCAATTGTCTCTCCTGCTTTGCTAAAGACAGGTTCTACATATATCAAGAACGTCTTTGACCCAAATAGTTCTGTCTCAAAAGTAATTTCCTTTTTTGCAGGCAACCCTTTCTCCATTACTTCCCTCTTGAAATCCTGAGATTCCTTGACACCGGATCCTGTGAAAATTTCAACATCTGTTTTTCCTATGATGTCCTGAAAACAAAATGAGTGAGTTTTAAGAATCAAGATATCTCAGTGTATTCCTTTGCAAAAGAAGTAAAATAATTAGAGTGTAATGGTGATACACTACAATGTCAGCAATTACAACGCTCTATTTATGAAAAATCAGTTGATTTTTATAAAACTATTTTAAAAGTCATATAAATAAAGGGTTGTGATTTTCTGACAAGGTAAAACTAATGAATAGGAAAAAAGTTTCTATTTTAAAGAGGTTTCTTTTGAAGTATGAGCAGATATTGATTTAAAATTACAATGCAACCTAATCATGTGACCTTGCAATAAGAACTTCAACAGCAATAATCATTACCTCCTCTTGTAAACTCGGAAAATGATTGTAGATAAAGCGATAGCGCAACTCTTTGTCCTGGAAGAAAATTATCAGAGTCAGCCCTTTGCAGATTGAAAGATCCCTTACAATGGCAAACGTGCATGTAGCTTTCAGAATGATGAGCCAATTAAAACTACAAATAAAGGAGGTATAGTACAAGTATTGCACAAAACAATGTCAACCATGTGATAGAAGGAAAACAATGTCATGCAATTCCAAAGCATTGGAGATTTTTATCAATTAGGTGACAAGTTCCTATAATAACGTTTCATGTTGTATCAGTGTGGTGACATGTTCCTATATTTATGTTTCACATGTTAATGCACCAACCAACTAAACTAACTCCCCAACACAGCACAAATTTTAGAAAACAGTTTAGTGGCATTGTTCACTTATTCTGACATTACTTGCTTTCATATATATATTTCAACATGTCAACCAACATGCTGCAAACAAAGGAAGAATTATGTGTTTACAAGAAGGAGCTGGTACTCTATACAGAAAATATCATTGAATATAAGTTCAAAATATGCATCTAACACTTGCAAGGTCCTAACTCTTTTAGTACTTAAGACTAAGGAAAAGCTAATCTAAGATAAAAAATAAAAATAAATAAAAATTGTATACAATATGTAAAGATTTTTCTAATGATTACTTTCTGATATATAAACTCAATACTCACTGTAATGTACCTGATGGCCAATAACAACAGGTGCATTTTGGAGTATAAAATGTAAGAAATTATCTGCTCTCTTCAGAATCTGAGTTAGTTCTTCCACAGGTGAGGACTGTCTTTCAAGACTCTTCACACTCTCTTGCAACTTTTCCATCAGTGTCTGCTCCCTCTGGACACTTCCCTCCAACTGTTTTTCCAACTGCAGCGCCCGCTGTTTCCAATACACAGCAGTGTCATACTCACACTCACCATCAATCTTTTCAACCCTCTTGTTCTGCACAACCACATCACTTTTCCTGAGTGGCACCGGCACATCCTGCCATGTATAGTAAACCTCATCCAATATAGAAACCGGACGCTTGTCACCGCCATAATTCTCTTCCTCGAACCGATTGTCTTTGAGTATCTCCAGCTTCCTGAGCTCAACCTCCTTCCTTTGTTTGCTAAGGTTGTCGATTTCCTCTCGTAGAAGCCGAACCGCGTTGGCCTGCTTGTACTCCCAGTGCTGCATGAGATATGCCAGCTGAGAAGACCCTTTGTCAGTGTAATTTGTAAGCTCCATGAGACGCTGGAAATCAGCTATAGTTGGCTCTTCTATGATTGTGACTTCCTCCAACATGTCTTGGTCTATTCCTGGCTTCTCTATATTGAACTGTTTTCCAACATCAGTTCCAATATCTTCTGGCCACATTGAGGATAGGACTTCAATGTCCATGTCCTCAATAATACACTCACTCTCCACCATCTCACAAACCATTGAAACCAAACTATTGATAGCATCCAAATTTTCTTCTCCACAATATTCAACTAGTTCTTCCTTCAATCCATTAGCATTTGTCAATGTTTTAATTTATGGCTTTATCTATAAGCCAGAGAGCACTAGTGCCAGCTGCAATAAATTGGAACAGATATATAATACTGATAGAATTGAGTTACCATTAAGGAAAGATGGGATTGAAATAAAAGAAATAAGTACAAAACCAAAAGTAGTACAGTGAAAGTAACCACCAAGATCAGGAACTCTCAACTTTAACCGACCAAGAATAGAAGAATATGGAAAAAGTTAAAAAGAAAACGAAACAAAATGGTCACTGATTTGATGTCATTATGTCATGCTAAAGAATTGAAATATGGAATGTGACAAAACCATGACCAAAGACAACAGTTAAAGAAATTATCAACCCCTGAAGAAATCACACTTGAATAGAAGTTTAACTATTTAAGAAATCGTGAATTGTTGAAACTACTTTTTTATTTTTTAAATATTGGAAAACATTGAAACAGAAGTTGAATAGCACCTGACACTGCACATTCAGAATAGCAAAAAAGGAAGTGGAAAAAAAAAACACCTGAGTCTTTTAAGAGCTCAATCACACAAAAACAGAATAAACTTCAGCAAACACTTCCAAATTGCAAAACAAAACCACTACACATTTTCACAACCATAAATAAGATATATTGGACTATTGATCCCAATAGCAATAAACAAAATCAAGATCCATCATCAACATCAGCAACAGCAACAACTCCAACAAAACAAAACAAAAGAAGAACTCAAAAGGATTTATAATTGGACACCCTCAAATTAAAAACCAATACAATAAATGCAAACCAACCTTATATATGATTGTAAGTCATGTCATGAGTCATGACAATGAATTGTTGAAGAGGTCCAACCAAACTTTATGGATTGATGGAATTAAAGTGAGTGACCAAATTTAAAAAGTCCCCAGAAAGATGAAGAATTGAGGCTGACAACAATGTCCAAAAGTCTTTCCCTGTAGATCTGAGGAGGAATCTCTTCAACTATGGAGTCAAAAGCATTCAATGGCACACACACACAGCTGAAACATGATGTATCCAATGACTAGAGAGGAGAGAGAAAGATAGAGAGAGAGAGAGAGGACAGCATGTGATTGTAAACTTGTGAGGGTAAAGGCAAAAACTTTTAAAAAACCAAAAACTAATCGAACAGAAACCCAAGCAGCCATGTGCATTTTGGAGGTCAAATATGATAGAGAAATGTTCTTGCTTGCCCCATTATATATTTCTTTTTTCTATTTTCTTATTTTAATTGTCTTTCTTTCCTGTGTCATGTTATGAGGTAACAACGTTACCATCATTGTTCAGTTCACAGTTGTTCTCTTTCCTCTGCAAACTCACCATGCAACTATTTTTTTACTAAAGTTTATTGTTGAGCACCACAGTTTCTTATCTTATTCTAGTTTTGCTGAGACTGGTTGATGGGGCACAAACAAGTATTAATTAATCAAAAACTCATGAATGTTTATAATGTCTATGTCTAAGTTAAGAAAAAAATACTTTTTTATTATTAAATAATTGTTTATGATTACTCAATTGAATAGCTTACGTTAGCCTGGATCAGTTGTACTTAATATGATTATTTCTTTTGGTTCTCTCTTGGGAGATAATCCCCATTAGGAAGTTAAACTTCGCTACTAATCTGTTTAGCTTATATTTTTGTTACATATATAGTCCATCTTATTCCAATATAATCATCTATTCTAACCAGTATTTATAAAAAGAGATGTTACGAAATCTCATATCTCTGTTTCAAGTCTATAGATCTATAAAATGATCTGTGTTGAACTTATCCACATTATATCAAATAATCTATTTTGTCACATCATTTTCTAATATATATTATATATCCAAAACCGTGTTGGTCCTTAATTATATGATTATTCACCTAATAATAATAAACAAAATATCAATATCAAAGAAGGAATATATATATATAAAAATGTTCCTCAGGGAGAAAAAAAAGATAAAAAAAATTCACCCAATCATGCGTTGTAGAGAGAGAAAAAAGAATTGTTTTTATGGGGAGAAGGAGTTTTTAAAATCCCCATTGACGTTCATGTTCCCCGCCATTTCCAAGGGTGACGTGGAGAGGGTGGTGGCGCGGCGCGTGAGGACACGCGCCAAGGGGGAGAAAGTGGGTTTAACCAGAACAAGAAAGCCACATGATAATAGATCTCAGAACTAAGGGTTTTAATTAATTTACTGTTTTACTTTTTGTGATGCGATTAGATGCAAATGCAAATGCATGTATTTGAGACCCAAAATGGGGGCGGTTGCACAGATTCTCATTTCTTAATGTTATAAAATAAGATTATCTCTGACCGATCGCATTTTATTAATGTTTCATTCATTGGTTATTAAGTTCAGACTTCAGAGGGTGTTAACGTACGTAGTATACGTTTGTTTGGTAATGTTATTTTACCATGCCAAGTGTCACTCTGCATGTGTTCTTTTCATCAGCAGTTTTGGGTGGTTGGTTAAACAAATACCATGGTGTGCATGTCAAATGGGTGGTCATATAATATTATTTTAACATCTCAATCCATTAAATCATATATTAATCTCGTTCACAGTAGTCTAATTATTAGATGATACAAATAAATTTTGTATGATAATTTTTATCAAATAGATTATTACTTCGTATATTAACATAACAATGTATGATTTTATATCAATGTATCAATCTTTTGTATTTGTCAATAAATATAATTTACTTTAAGGTTTGTGAACCGGTGAAGCGAAAATAAAAAAAATAATTAGCTAGAGATTATTTTTTATTTTTCAAGCATGTTTCAGGAAAATTTAATTTTAATACGTTGGTAGCGTAAAATTTGTTTAGTAATTCATTGTTTAAGTTTAATTATATTTAACAACTATCAAAATGTTAAAAAAAATACAGGTGTAGTAAAGGAATTATTGTTTTTTTAAACATGTTAATACGAAGTATCTAATGATTTGGTAAATTATTATTTTTTGTCAAGAAATCTCTTATCGACAAACTATTTTTAGTATAAGATTCTTTTTTCATAAAAAATTATCTAACATCAAACTTTAGCCAAAGAATTTGACCTCAGATGAATCAACGAATGCATGTAATATTGGTAATATTGTGCTTTATATATAAAAACTATCATACAAGTTCAATTGTCGAAAAAGATAATTGTAATCTAAGAGGAGGGAAAATACCAAGTGTGGATATTTTTTTATTGTACACCAATACTAATCGATTCATATATATGATTTATTGAAAAGAAAATTAGTATCATGAGAATATATGATAATGAATACACATGTTGAACTTTGACTCTTCCCAAAAATGAGACAACCTTAAAACTAGAAATGGGAAGAAAGGACTGAAATACAATTATAACTACAAATGCTACTTTATCTTATTCAAATCATCATGAGATAAAAGTAAAACCAACTAAATTCGTATATAGCGTTGTATGCAAATTTAATTTGGGTTCGACGATGAAGCTGCAATAATTATGTTTATAGCATCATCCAATCTTAATTTTCTTTAACTTTTTTACTCTACTTAAACTAATTAATCACAACGTTTTAAACTTCTTCTTTTTAAAAAAATACTAATAAAAACTATATATGGCATAATAATTAAGATCAACAATGAGTGTAGATATCATTTAACAAATCATCCTGCTAAAAGTTTTTTTTTTCTCTCTTCTCAAGTGCTACTCAAAACAAAAGTTTCCTGAGTTCAAACCATAATATTGTCCACTTTCTAATCATGTTCTGTGTTCGAGGATATATAGGGTGATTGTTTTTATTGCAAACAATCCTAGCTCTCTCTCTCGGAATATTATTTTAATGCTTCCCCCCAAAACAAGACTAATTAGACTAACCAATAAAGAGACACAAAAGATAAAGAAAAAAAAAACAAATATTAAAATCACGTCCCTTTCAAAATAATAATAACAACAAAAACAGTTTGAGTCTTGAAGGGCATGGGTGTGTTATAAATTGGGATAGGTTATTTGAAATAAAAGCTTAAAGATGATTCACATAAAAATTGTAAGATTAAATGATTTTAAGATAGTTTTATAAAGACAGGACATTTAATTAAATGATAGTGTAATACAAGTGTTATTTTATACTTAGATGATCTTTTTCTCTTAAAATAAAATAAAATAAAAACACTAACACACATTATGCTATTTGTTTATGCAATTGAACAACTAAGCCATATTCCCCTCTGCTGTGTCTGCTTCTTGAACTCTGTCAAATATTTAACCATTTCCATGTGACAGTCGGCTTGGAATGCCTTAGGAACCACATCAATTCAACAACTGCCCTGTGGCACGCTGACTTTCGCGACACATGGCGTCGACATATTATTTATTTATTTGTACATGACATTAATATATGGTTTATACAGTTATATGTGTGGTTCTCAATTCCTTTCTTTTCCATCTTTCAATATTAAATTTGAAATGCCAGTTAACATTCGATCATCCCCTTCTGTATAGAATGATTAATATCCACAAGCCAAGTTGCAATGCTTCTTTATGTATAAAAGGGAAAATATATAGATGGCATGTTATTATTTAATATTTGTATTACTTAAAAGTAAATTGCATTGCAACAAACAGTTAGATATATATATATATATATATATATATATATATATTTTGTATATATTAAAAGTATATATGTTGAGAGAAAGAAAAAAGAAAAATATAATTAAGGATACATGCATGGACGAATATTATATGTTTATCAATTTATGAGTTGCATTTCCATGTGATGATAAGTGGAGTATGGCAGTGAAAACAATTAACAATGGAAGTATATAAAAGTTACGAGGTAAATGAAACAAGATATTTCTAACAATGATGTTTAGCTAGTTGACTGTTTTGTTTAAATTTATTTGATAAAATAATTAATTATTTTATTAAAATAAATAATTATCTATATTGTTAATATATTTCTATGAATTATTTTAATTTAAAATAAGTTATTTTTTGTTTATACAAAGAAATAAATCATATCTATTTATAAAATAATCAATTATCATATATTATAATTTTAAACAAATTTATCCGTTATTTATTATGAAAAAGGAGATACACAAACAGAAACAGAAACGTGGGAGGATGAAATTTTTTAAAAAAGAAAATTAAATTTTAAAAAAAATATTAAAATGATTTGAAGGAAATCACAATCGTACGGTCTTTTGACAAAATGCTATTTGTTTCAAATATATTTTTTTTCTATTTCAAATTGGGCTGCCTTAATTTGCTTTAAAGACATTACAGTGTAAAGCTGATCCAATCATAAATTATTATATATAATTTAATTAATATATATATATATATATATATAAAAGAGAATTTTTATAAATTAACTAATACATAAGAAAATTATTTTAATTTTTTTTAGAAGTTCATTTAGTTTTTTATTTTTTTATTTTTGGAAAATTTTATTTTAATTTTTTTTAGAGGTTCATTTAGTTTTTTATTTTTTATTTTTGGAAAATTTTATCCAAACATACTTATGTAACATTCTTGTATATATGTTATTTTATAATTAAGTACTCCTGTCAAAAAAAAAAAAAATATATATATATATATATATATATATATATATATATATATTTAAAAGAATGATTAATGATGTGATGTTTCTTTTAGAATTTCTTAAAATCAAAATTATACTCATAAAGCAAAGTGATTGGTTTGGACAACCCCCTTAATAACCGGATTTGCTTATTAAGTTTATTTCGGTTAACGTGATACAGTCCCTTTCCCTCGGATTTTAGATGGTCTTAGGTTGTTACTCTTCATCACATATGAATGAGTAAGCTCATAATAAAAAAAAACCTTTAAAATTGATGAGGATATATATGCATTCCAAGTTAATGGGACTTTGGTGAGGCCTTATCTAGAAACTGAATTAAGAAGCTTAATTTCATTTCCATGGATCCCATATGCCTACATGAGAATCCTTCAAGTTTACACTAATTTTATTTAATCACACCGCCCTAATTAAATAAAAGGCCTCTGAGGCTCTATGCTCCTATAATTATCAAATGGGTATAGTTTAATTAATTGAGTAAAGAGTACGAGTAGTGTAAACAACTTGGTAGACTGTATTTCATTCGAGAGGATAAAAAGAATATGTTTTTATAATTGAATAAAACTATGTGTAGAAGACAAGTAATTAATTATATTTTTTTAGTAAGTGTTTGGATAAATAATTTAAAGTCTTACTAAATAATACATAAATGCTTATATGATAAGATATTTTTATAATCAAAGAGGAAAGTGGGTAGAATTATTTTTATAATTATATTTTTTTTATAAGTTAGATTCTTGAAATAAACTCAAAATACTTTATAAATATATTATCAATTATTTTTATAATGATTTATTAGTTTTGTTAGTACAAGAGAATCAAATTCACTACGTCTCTCTCCTTCCCTTTACCTTCAACCACTAGATCATCCTTATATTTCTCTGATGGTTGATTACTATCATGTATAACTTTAATTATCCTCCTTAATTAATAATTTTTTTTAATCTTTATCTTTGAGTTAAGTTCAGATTAATACATCCTTAAGTGTGTTAGCTTCTTTTTAATCTTCTTTCGATATAATATTTCGATCGAATGAATATTTGATTTAAGGAGAGGTTTCGACCTTCTATTCCAAAATCTAATGATATATTATGCTTGTAATATAATTTAAATAAGTTGTAAATAAATTCTTTTAAATAATATTTGTCCTTAATTTTATGAGAAAATAGAAGAAGAGGAAATTGAATAAAAAGATTATAAGAAAAAGAAATGTGCAAACCAAAAATGGTTTATTATTCTCTTTATTGTCATGGAATAGATATAAAATAAGAATCCATGTCCATTGGTGAGATTTCATCCTCAACTTTTTCTATGATTCGCTTGGAATTCTTGACACTTCCGAAACACAATCAAAGCATAAAGATGGTTACTACCTAGCTACTACTATACCTAGGAAAAGTATAGCTCAACCATATATATATATATATATATCAACTTTGGAGAACAAGAAATGAATGTAACGGATATATAAACTATATATAGTGGAAAACACCATTCCGGTTTTTCTTGCCTAAACACTTTCCCTCGTCCTCTAACCTTGTGCTACAAATGCAAATAATTGATCACCATGATGTATATATGTCATTGTCAAACATATTAAAACAAAGCCACTATCATTTTCAGTTAGAACTTTTTATTATTATTATTCTAAAAAAAATACACAGTACAATAGAGTACTCCTATTAGCCTATAGCCTATAGCCTACACTTAGGACGAAGATCATGCACCTCATTATTACCATAAGTTTAATTTAATCATTTTAATTAATTATGGCAACTTGCTTTTTAATTAAGGGGGTTCCACAAAACTTTGAGCCCTTGCATGTCTTGATTTTTGGGTTGGAATCGTCCACAAACATAGAGAGACACCCTTTAATTAACCACATATATAATTAATTAGTACATATAACAGGAAACAACACAAAAGGTTGCTTTGCAAAGAAGAAGGGGGCATAGTGAGTATATACATAAATAGTATATGGATTGATGTTAATAAATTAAAAGAGCACGATTAGTGCATAGAACAAAGGAAGTTAGAAATAGAAGAAGTATACTCAATTGGTTAAGTAGAGAGCATCAGTTATTAGAAGTCTTCTGATAACTATTTTTTATTTTTATTCTAATTCAACTCAGTTAATTAAATAGAATGAACTCAATTGATTAAATAAAATATAAGTTATTAGAAATCTTTCGACAATACTATTCGATTCTTATAAATAAATAAAAAGGTTAATTTTCTTCTCATTGATTAATTGTTTCTTTCTACACTTCATATGAGACATCACTAATAAAATTGGATATATATAAATAAAAAGAAGAGAGGTTGTTGGTGTTGTATATGAATATATTAAGGGTGGATTCAGTTGAACTTGAAACTGGATGGATCATCACTTCAGTCAGACACAAAGGTTCCTTCCCACATGCAGGTTCTACTCATTTGGAGCAAAAATTAATCAATTTGGATCCACTTAATAGTCCCATATTCCTGTTGTTTATTCTTCTAATCATATATAATAATGGAGTAGTGGATGTTTAACTTTAAAAGCTAAAATAAAACACCAAAGGACGTGATTTATTTATTAATTAATAATTAAAGACCCAAATAATGCTCCCTTGGTGCCCATTCCATTAAAACTGCATTATTCTTAATAGTATATATCTTGCAAACGGAAGTGGCTTTTTTAGTTAGTTTTTTTTTTCTTGGTTGTTGGGGGTGGAAGTGGCTTTTTTCTCTTCTTGGTTATGAGGGTGCAAGTGGCTTTTTATTTTTGGTCTAAAGGGTGGAAGTGGCTTAAGAAATATAAACACCTACCCTACAAGAAAATTTGGCCACGGAGCCCAAAAATAAGCAATGGGCTTGAGTTCTCTTGGATTACAAGTTCAAGGCAATTG
The DNA here is from genome assembly GCA_014843725.1 of Amphicarpaea edgeworthii. Taxonomy (NCBI): domain Eukaryota; kingdom Viridiplantae; phylum Streptophyta; class Magnoliopsida; order Fabales; family Fabaceae; genus Amphicarpaea; species Amphicarpaea edgeworthii. The sequence continues at coordinate 17,117,582 of CM026324.1, read as the reverse complement.
CTTCCTATCTCCCCCACACCACCAAACACTACCACTACACTCAAACACCACCACCCAACACCATTGTCGACTACGGTGGTGCAAGGGAAGAAGCCAGAAGGCACTCATGACGTCAAGATACAAGAAGTGTGAAACGCGATAGCATTTCATAAACGATTTTTCATAATAGTGAACATATATTTTTTTAACATTCTAGAAAAGGTTTTCAGAATTGAGATTTTAACGTTCCAAAAATTCCTTTCTAAAATGTTAAAAAAAATAGCTATTATGAAAAATCATTTCTAGAATGTTGTTGTGTATTACACTTCTTGTGTCTCAACATCATGTGTGCCTTCCTCCCTTTCCCCATAGTGGCCGATGACGATGTTGGATGGTGGTGTTTTGTGTAGCAGTGATGTTGGGTGGTTGTGTGGAGGTGGAGCTAGTGTTGAGTAGTTGGATGGAGGGGTATTGTTGTCCGTTTAGGATGTTTTTGGAGGTGTAGGAAAAAAAAGGAAATGTAGGAAGCAATTGCCTAAGTTCAAAAGTGACCTAAACATCCTGATATAGGAATGTGATGTATCTTGTTATTACAAAGTGTGAAAACTTAAAATATGAAAAATAGTTTATTATAAAATGTTTTGAGAAATTATTTAAAAAATAAATAATTATTTATCTAGGACTTAAATATATTTTTATTCCTGTAAAATATATTGGTTTTTGAAATTAGTACCTAATTAAGTTTTATTTCTTTTTAGTTTCTAAAAGCTATGAAAGTCATGTAATTTTATTTCCTAATGTTATTACATAAAAAAAACTACATATTAATTTTATTACTTTTAGTTCCCAGTGTTATCACCCAAATATTATTAGGACAAGAGGAAAGATGTAACATTCCGAATATTGATAAGGGCAAGAAGTGATTCCCATTGACAAAGAGATGAACGGATAAGAAGCGACTCCAAACAGTCTTTCAATGAGAAGGATACATACATATGTACAGTTTAGAAGGATCCAGAGGTTGTGTAAGTATGGTACTGTATGATTGAGAATGACTTCAATTAATAAATTATTATTACCTATATACCAATAAGAAACATATACTTTTCAATGGTCCATAACTCAATAACTTTACAATTAAGTATGCTTAGTTTGTTAAAAACAGTTGGATAAATCAAGAAATTTCAACACAGATTTAAGAATAATGTAAATTAGATTGATATTTTATGATGTTGAAAACAATTTTAAAGGGTTCTTTTGTGGTGTTTTAAAATATAAAACTCTTATCTTAAAAATGAGAGTTAAAAAAATATAATAAAAGAATTGATGGCTGAGATTTGAAAGCTGGAAGACTTTTCAAGAGTTACAGTATCAAGCATATTAGAAGAAAAAGTAATAGTGTAGTTGATAATTTAGCTATGACTTTGGATTGAATAATGAATGTTTTTTTTTTCAATTCACTTCCTTCCTTTACTTTTAATTACGAGACAGAGATAAGATTGTTCACCCTTCCTTAAAAGATTCTTAATAAATTTGGGTTTGGGGGCAATAATCTTAAACCAGAGAGAAAGAAAAGAATAAAAAAAAAAATTATATATATATATATATATATATATATATATAAACAAATCACATTAGATATCTTTAACTTATTATTAACTATTATAATAGTTATAATTGATTATGTAATCGATTATCTCAGAAAATAAATCTTTCTTATTATCATCAATTGTAATTAAGAGTGGGCATATGGTCCCGAGTCTGTAAACTAATCCATTTAACCTATAGATTCTCAAATAATGGACTAAATCCACGAACTTGCAGACTACCCGTTTAACTTGCCTAAATCTTAAAAAAAGAATATTTGTTGTAGGTGTGTAACTTTGTTAATATTTCTATTTGCTAATTTTCTACTTAATATTTGAATATTTGTTGTTAAAAATATTAGTACATGATATTTATACTTTGATTAGTTTGATAGCTTAAAAAACTAAATGAAAGTGAAATAAATAAAATTTTCTTAACTTTTGATTTTTTTTTCTTCAAAATATGCTTAAACGGGTTAAACGGATAAGTCCGATTAGTCTGCAGTCTTTGCAGACCATATACGAATTTCATAAAAAAGTTGATTTATTTTCATGGACCAGATTAGTCCGGTCCGTTTAAAAAATGAACTTTGAGGACAAGCTTAAACAGACCAAACTAGTCCATATACCCACCCCTAATTGTAACGATTGTATCAAGCATGTAATCAATTAAATTGAATTAGAGAGAACTCTCATGTTGAAAAATACACATTGTAATCAGGGGTGGACCTACGTTGCCCTTTGGAGGGGGGGCCAAGGACCTGACTTTTTCAATTTTTTTTTTTTTTATCACAGGCTTACAGAGATGCTTTTAGTAAATTTAGGTGTGTGTTTAATAATTTAAGGGGTGCAATTAGTAATTTGAGAGTTGTGTTTAATAATTTTATAATGCATTTAGTATTTTTTTTCTTTTTTCAACTTCATTACTTTTTTTTGTTACTTTTTAATATTATAAAAAAATCTTATATAAATCTTATATTTGACTAAATTTATTATTAATATTATATAATTTTTTAAATTTTTTTTAAATTATTAAATTAATATCAATCTTATATTTTTTTATAAAATCAAATTTAAATATTAAATTTTAATTATTATACAATCAATTTTATTTTTAATTTTTTTAAATGATAAAATTAATAGTAATTTTATCTTCTTTTTTTTTTTATATAGAAATCTTATACAAAGATTATATTAATATTTTATTAAGTTTAGTTATTATATAATTGCTTTTATCTTTTGATTTTTTAAACTATAAAATTAACATGTTATTTTTTTTTAATGCTATAAAATATCAAATTTTAGTTATTATAGAATCAATTTTTATATAACTTTTAAAATTATAAAATTAATAATAATATTATTTTATTTTGTAAATAAGTCTTATCTAAATATTATATTTGATTAATTTTGTTATTATATATAATTAGTTTTTTCTTGAATTACAATTACAACTATCAATTTTTTTTTTGTCTTGCAAGTAAAAGAGATATTTTTTTTTCTCAAATTACACATCGATACAAAACGTTATAATCACAAATTAACATCGTCAACTAGAGATAAAAGTAAAAAAACACCATTGTATAAAATAAAAATATTTCTAATTTTTATATTTCAAATTTGAAAATTAGTATATTACATTTTTTTTCGCAAATTGGAAAAATTTGGTTAACCATCTTTACTGAAATTCTCTCCTCTCAACCACGTTTTATAAAATCAATTTATGAATATTTTATATACAATTAATTATATGTATTTTTTTATTAGATAATTTTTTTAGGACAAAATATGTTTTTGTCCTTAAAAGTATTAAATATTTTTGTTTTTAGTCCCTAATATTTCGTTTGACCGATCTTAGTCCCTAAAATATTTTTTTCATTCTATCAATTAGCTCTATTAATGAATAATTTGGTTTTGATATGTCATGTGTCTCGTTAATTAAGTGATATATAATATTAAAAAATATATTTTTTTTTAATTTTTTAGTTTTTTTAAAAATTATATTAAAACAAGTAATGTCATATGTCTTATTATTTAAGTGATACGTGGCATTTCAAAAATAAATATATTTTTTAATTTTTTTTAAAATAATGCCACATGTTTCATTATTTAAGTGACACGTAACATTAAAAAATTTTAAATTTTTTTAAATTTTTTAAAAAATAAAAATAAATAATGTCACATGTTAGTTAATTAACGAGAGATATGACATTAATCAGTGTCACAAATCTTACTAATTGAGGGGCTAAAAAACTAAATAAAAAAGTACTTTAACATCAAAATTGATGAAACGAAATATTAGAGATTAAAAATAAAAATGTTAAATATTTAAAAATTAAAAATATATTTTTTCCTTTTTTTTTTAATTAGTCCATATTGTCGAACTTTGAATCCACCCCTTATCATACTTTTATTATTTGTCATAATTATATTCATGTTTTTTTTTATGAAATAAAAATATAAATTACACAACTCACTCACAAGTCACAACTCACAACTCTATTACAATACAAAAGTACGATGTATGCAAGTTTTATTTTATTTTTTCTAATTTTAATTTGGATAAAATATGTTTTTAATTTCTAAAATATTGAACATTTTCATGTTTAATTTCTAATATTTCATTTGATTAGTAATGATTTTAAAAGTATTTTTTTTATTTGATTTTTGATTCATCCATTAGTGAGCTTTATTAACATTTATTGATATTACGTACTCATTAATTAACACTTGTGACATTTTAAAAAAAATATATAAAAACTATTTTTTAATATTTTTAAAATCATGTATCACTTGAATAATGAAACATGTAATGTTATTTTTTTTAAAAAAAATATAAATAAAGAGACATGCGACATTAATTTTTTTTTTTTTAGAATTATATATTTTTTAAATTTAGTTTAATGTCATGTGTCACTTAATAAGACATGTGACATGTATAATAATTAAACCATTCACTAACGAAATTAATTGATGAAAGATAAAAAACAAAACGAAAAAATACTTTTAAGGATTAAGATGAATAAAATGAAACATTAAAAACTAAAAATAAAAATGCTCAATACTTTAATGATAAAAATATATTTTGCCCTTTTAATTTGTCTTGATGGCCAAGTTGAATGCTAATATGAATTTATCAACCTGATGGAAGAATGGCCAGCCAACCACTACCAAAAATGTTGGGCCAATTTATATTGGCTATTATTACCATGGTAGCAGCTATTATGATGTGATATTTCATGCCAGGCTCAACTTATTTGTCATGAGAATGAAACCAAAGGAAGTTGTAATCCGTGATTAGAACTGTTTGTCTAAGTAAAAGCACTCCTCTTATAACTATATATAAAATAAAAAATATATATTATGTAAAAGGAATAAAAGTTTCTCAATATGAAGATTTTTTAATTATCATAATTGTGACACTTATATATTTTTATATATCTATAGTATCTAAAAATTTTCACAAATTATCAAATTTTTATTCTTTATTTAACATGTATGAAAATAATGACTAAAAAATATTTTTTATTTTGAAAGATTAAAAAAATAATTTTTCATTTAGAGAATTAAAAAAAAATATATCTCATATTCAAATGATTAAAAATTTATTTAAGTCAATATTAGATTATGCTTTTTTTTTTTCATGAATATATGTTTAAAAAAAATCAAATAAATAACTCAATCCAACCTCAGCATCACCAAAAAAAAAATACAAGCAAGCATATATGATACAAATGTCATATCATATAAACTCTTGAAAATTCAAAAACTAACTAATTCAACATTCTTGACTGACCAACCACTCATAGTACAAGGAATGAAAACCATTCTTACAGCCTTAAATCATTTTCATGCCAATTAAATTAATTATAATCAGAATAAAAATAAACATGACTGTTTTTTTTGTTTAAATATTCACATCTATAACTTAATAATATCAATTATGTTTGTATTTTTATTTCTTAGTATATATTTAATATTCTTACAAAGTAAAAGTAAGACTAAAACTGAAAATCAATCCAATCCACATAGAAGTTAATTGATTGAATGATTATTTTTCTTCAATAAGTATCCAATTTAATTCGTAAAACACTCTTATCATAAGTTTTTTTTTTATCCTAATGCGTCATGACCCTTTGTATTAATATCAATAACAATCTTTTAATTAAATTCAATATAATACCATTTTATGACGCTTTTCTTTTCTTATCTGCTATTCCCATTATCATTAGCTTTTAGCTCCCACGAAGCAAAGGAAAGTGAGAAGAAAAGAGACTATACTGTATATCATATATTTTTGTTTTTTGAGAGAATATATCATATCTTTATCTTATAGTATTATTAAAATTACAATTTTTCATATTATAATATTATATTATTTATTAATGAATTATTAGATATATATTAACGACTTTATCGAAGTTCCTGATACGAAGGAACAGAGAGATTCAGGAGGAGAGGAGGAAGAGCAAGAGTGAGTGCTGATAATACAGAGAAGAGGAATTGTTTTTATTATTTTATATTTTATATTTGGATTGGAAGGAGAGAAAACCCTAATTGGAGCATGATCGATGGAAAAACCCTAGAATCATATCGGAGCAGTGGGCGCAATCGACGACGCCGTAGATGCTTGTTGCGGTTGGAGCATCGTGGGATCTGAATTGGTTCCTGCAATTGTTCCTCTCCGTCATCGTCGTAGCCGTTGGGGTTCACTATTTCGTCAAGGCCACCGCTTCCAAATACTTCCTCGTTGACGCCAATTTCGAAGGGGACCACCACCACTCCCTCGCCGCCGACGCAATGCCCGCCGCCGCCGATCCTCCCTGCGCCGTCTGCGCCACCCCCGCCTCCAAGAAGTGCTCGCGCTGCAAAGCCGTCAGATATTGGTATATCACACGTTCCTTCAATCATCAATGTGATTGTGATCCTTGTGATTATAAGGAGTTTTATTAATTATTAATTATTAATTAATAATGAATTAATGTATCTACGTGTTGTGGTAATTTAAAGGATGGTCCTTCTCTAGGTAGTTTTTTTTTTTTTTTAATTCGTAGCTATAATAACTCACACATACTGTGCAACCAACTGAGCTATTGACGAGTTTGTGTTGTTTTTTTTTAAGAAATTTGGTGGGAATAGTATTCGTGTTTTTTTTTTTTTTATAAATGGGAAAGGAAGGGGATGACTGAATTTAATTTGCATGTCTGTGGATTTTTCAGTTCACAAGAATGTCAGCAGTCACATTGGAAGTCTGGGCATAAGACCGAGTGCAAGGATTATCGTGATGCCAGTGCAAGAAGCTCGGCTCAGAATGGGGTAATTAGTCGTGGGTTTATGGCTTCTGCTGCTGGGGGAAAAAGCTCGCCGTCGATTGCGCTGGTACCTGGTTGTGGAGCTGGAGCAATTTCCAGGCCAATCAAGCAGGCTAAAGATGTAATTTTCTTTAATGGAAGTGTTGATAAATCCATGTTATGAGCTTTGCTCATTGCGGGTAGTGACAGGGAAAGGGGAAAAAGTGCTAGATTTTGTTGCCTTAAGATGGTGTGCCAAATAAAAAGCATGCATCTTAGTAAAGAAAAATACTAATACATGTGACTAATTTGCATTAGTCTTCCTTATCAAGTAAATACACATAATAAGAATATAAGCTTTTGATTTCCAATTTGCAAAACCAAAAGCTACTTGCTGCAAAGGGGCCTGAAAGACCGAAGTTGTTAGTTTTATTATTTTACCCCTTTATCATCATGATTTAGAATGTTGTTGGACTTTTAGACTTTTTCATTAAAATTATATGCTTTGTCTTGTTTAGGTTCTTTTTCCTTATGATGAATTTGTCAAGTTTTTTAACTGGGACAATCCAGGATTTCCTCCTTGTGGGCTCTTGAATTGTGGAAACAGGTTTGCCCTTTTCCACGACTGAGCTTCAGATTTATTGCACTATCTGTGATAAGAGGATATGGGAAGTAATTTACATTTATTTCATTTTTTTCTGTAGTTGCTTTGCAAATGTGGTTCTTCAGTGCCTCTCATTCACAAGGCCACTTGTTGCCTACTTGTTGGAGAAGGGCCACCGCAGAGAATGTAATGTCAATATGTCAGAACTCATACTTTTTTTGCTGGATATCAACTATTGCTCATGCTTATGTTGTTGTTTATGGTTTTACAGGCAGTTGTAATGATTGGTGCTTTCTATGTGAATTTGAAAATCATGTTGAAAGAACAAAGGGAAGTTCTCAGGCATTTTCTCCTATGAATATTCTGTCTCGTTTGCCTAATATTGGTGGTACTCTGGGCTATGGAAGACAAGAGGATGCTCATGAGTTCATGAGGTTTATTTTTCCTTGCAATGTTATCATTTAACTTTTTGTAGTGAATTGTTCATTGACTGTTTTGAGTGATGTCTAGATCTTATAGTGTTTGCTAAGATGTAGAAGGTAATTTTTTTTTAATACCTTTTTGTAGGTTTTCCATTGATACTATGCAATCTGTTTGCCTTGATGAATTTGGTGGAGAAAAAGCTGTCCTTCCTAACCTTCAGGAGACTACCCTTATTCAACACATTTTTGGTGGCCGTCTTCAATCTGAGGTTAGACATCTAATCAGACTGAAATAAACATTTCTTGTTCGAATGAATGCCTTTCTATTGTTTCATTACATAAATAAAATGTCAACAGAGACTAATGATTATGCTGGCATGTGTTTATTAAGTGAAATTTGCTCTGTTTTTTTTTGCCTACCTTTTCCGTATACTAGGGAATAACACCTTTATAAAATGTCATAAAATGCATTTTGTTATTTTGATACTGACATGGATGTGGCTGTATGTCTTATTCTTTTTACTTGTGAAACTAAATAGGTGAATTGCACAAAATGTGATAAGATATCAAATCAGTATGAAAATATGATGGACTTGACAGTTGAAATTCATGGTGATGCTGCCTCCTTGGAGGAATGTCTAGACCAGTTTACTGCCAGGGAGTGGCTTGATGGGGATAATATGTATAAATGTGAGGGGTAAGGTTACTCTTCCTATTGAAAGATACTTGTACCATAACAAGGTTTAATATCACATTGCATATTGTTTCTTGCCATTGGTGTCAGTGTCCTTTAAAATTTATATTTAGTTACAATAACTGTTTTGTAGTTTGATTAATTGAATGTAGAGCATTACAGGATTGCATGATGTTTTTAGATTATGAATTGAAATGGAAGTTAGCCCCCTCCCTCTGGGCAGAAAATTAAGTTCACAGAGATGTTCTTTAGTACCGGGTAAACCATGAACAGTAACAATGTAATAAATTAATAATATTATTAGCTTCAAAACTCAATTCCAAATTTGAGCTTGGAACTATTGTACGTCTATGATATACTCACTATATTAGTCTCATCTGCATAAAGTTGACCATAGCCCTTAATTTTGATGACCAAGATATCAAGGTTGTTAATTAAGGCTTTAGGCCTTCTATAAAAATTATGTAACTATGATAGACTTTTTGTGTACTGACCCCTGTCCCCTTAAGAATGATACAAATTGATAATTGATAACTATTATTATACAAACATTTATTGAATTCAATTATGTATGTTATGCATTCAAGTTGTCTGCTTTATTGGTTTAGCTTTTATTAGAGAATTTGGAAGGTGGTGATTATACTATGTATCCTGTCAAATCATGATACTTAAGTTGATGTATGACATTGGCTTTGTAGTTTTCTGGCTATAGCAAAATTTGTTTTGCTTGAGAAAGAGTTAACCATAAAACTTATCATTAATTTAGCAGTTGCTTTTGGTCTGATTATACCAGATTTCTTATTTATTTGGTGGGAAGTAAGTTTTGTCAATGCAAATAGAATTCAAACATTTGCTTTTGGCAATGTATTTTTGCTGTTAGGAAGATCCTGTTCTTAAACAAGTTTTCCTGCTGCTTGTCAGGTGCAAGGATTATGTCAAGGCATGGAAACGCCTTACTGTGAAATGTGCTCCAAATATTCTTACAATTGCCTTGAAAAGATTTCAGGTCTGAGTAATTTGATTTAGACTGCCTGGCTAAGTTGTCATGCTATAAGTTGTTTAAACTTTAGATATCAGTTGTATCATTTCTAGTACTTTCCCATCATGTGCTTTATCTGATATGAATTGTATGAATGTTGATTTAGCATGATTATATACCATAATTTTTGTTGTGTTGTGCACATGCAGAGTGGGAGGTTTGGAAAACTTAACAAGAGAATAGCCTTTCCCGAGACTTTAAATCTTAGCCCTTATATGAGTGAAGCTGGAGATGGGTCTGATATTTATAAGCTGTATGGTGTTGTAGTACATATTGACATGCTAAATGCTTCATTTTTTGGTCATTACATCTGCTACATCAAGGATTTCCGGGGAAACTGGTATAGGATTGATGACTGGAAGGTAGATTTCTTTGTCCCCTTATCCAAGTTTTAATATTTTTCCTTTTGGTCTGAGTACCCTGTATAATGTGCTTGAACTGTCCGTATCCTCATTTGTGTTGCATTACGTTTCTCAGGTTATGACTGTGGAGGTGGAAGAGGTACTTTCTCAGGGAGCATACATGCTCTTGTATAGCAGGTATTCTTGTGATTATGTGCTGAAGAGGCTAATCCTCTCTTTATTTCTCTCTCACACCCTAATCATTCCATAGTATTTGTGCTTCCTATTTTCACTTCTGCTGCCTGAATCATATTACCCAAATAGCTGGTTCTGTTAACCTTGTCTTGAGTTGAGCTTGTGAGTACAAATTTGATTATCTTTGTCTTTGTGAGGTGGTTTTGATGACTAACATGACCTGTATTGGATTGTCATGGTCTTTTCTTTGGTTTACATGGGCAACCTTATGTCTTGGTGATAAATTCAGTTTTATCTAGTTTGCTCAGATAATTTGAGATTGGGTATTATGTAGTTTCGCCTTCTGATTTCCAATGTGTGTAGTGGCATTTGCTCTGATTTCTGGGTGAGATTCCAAATTTTTGGAACTAAGTTGGTTTGCACCTATTGATAAATATGGTTGTTTGAACCTATGGCCTACCTATCTTTATGAGGTTTGATGATATGAATGATTCCAATATTTGTCAATTTCTTTCTGAGAAAAGTGGTAAAGCATTGCTCAATTTGATCCTGGACAGGTGTAGTGCCCGGCCATCAGGCCTTCAAATTCAAACTACTGAATCTTCAGGGATAGCAGAAGTTCAAACAAAAGTGGAAGTGGAAGCGGAAGCAGAAGCGAAAGTGGAAGTGGAGCCTGGACAAACTGAACAAGATGAATGCCTCTCAAATATGAAGACTTTGACTTATAGTAGAAGTTCCGAGGCTTTGCCGTCTGATGTTAGTCCAGAATCACAAATTTCTTCCATCTATGACCTTGAGTCTTCTGGATTGATCTCACAAGCCAAAATAGAACAGTCTGAGGATATGGACATGATGGATGTTGATTCGACTGGTATTGCAAATGAGATTTGTTGTGGTGCTGCTGATGAATCATCTTATGTGCCTATTTCTCAAACAGACAGTGATTTGGGGGATGCAGATATGGGCAAATCATTAGAGGAGACTTCAGGTTGTAAGGAAGAGCAAGGTGATACTGATATAGTTACGTCTGGTCCCTGTAAGGAAGAGCAAAATGACTCTTCCTTCTTTGATAAGCATTCTTCTGTTTCGTCACAGGATCGTCAAAGCACGGAAGAAGATTCAGAACATAAAGATGTGGTTAACTGCAAGTTGATTACAGCTAAAGATAATGCATATTATTATAGTAATGGATATGTCAGTGCACACGAGTCTTCAATTCCAGTTCAAGACGCATGCACACAAGTTTCTGGCATCAGTTCTTTTCCCACTGAAAATGAAAAAGGAAATGGAATTAAGAAAGTGGAAGCAGTATCAGCTGACATCTAGGTGCAGCAGCTATTTTTGTTATTTCTTCATCTCATTTAATTATCCCATCATCGTAAAAGGTGGTGAGTTGGGAATTTTTTGTCCGGGGTTTTCATTATTTGCAGGAACCTTGGGTTTTATTTGTAACATTTCTAGATGGATATCCTGATTTAATTTTTACTGATAGAATACAAGACCTTTGTTCTTATTATCTTCTTCCACTCTTTGTACATATGAGACACAATTCTTCCAAGTTGTCGTAGACCTCCATTGTCGAGTTTTTTGTGGTTCAATCATTTTGACTAGTAATTTAATATATATATATATATATATATTAAAATTCAATGTTTATTAAATTAATTAATTAATTATACTAAAATGTTGTTATATGTAATATGTAATTACTGATAAAAAAAATGCAATATATAATTTATGACCTAAGCTTAAAACGAGAGCATCAGGAAATGTTAACTTAATCTTGTGTATCTTAGGGAAGATTTGAATTGAAGTTGAAAATGTTGTGTATGCATATCAATATAAATTTAATAGATAAAAGTAAAGGTTTTGATTAGGTGACAAGTATTTTGTAATCCAAACATGTACTTAATCATGGAATATAAACTCATTTTGGATTAACCTAATGAAAGGGTGGTGTAAGCTGAGAATTTTAGAGTGCAGGAAGAAGAAACCCTGAGGCACATGAACTAGATATGTTCAATAACTTGTCTAGATTCCTTAGGAATTTCATTTCAGCCTTTTCCTACTTCCTTTGGTAAAGGCCGATTTAACCAAATGAGGCTTTTGGAGTGTGACTTGTGTTGTGAGCATCTACTTGAGCTGAAAAACACACGAGGAGCAAGAAAAGAAAAAGATAAATTAACGGCTTTTTCTTTTCAACATTTGCCCTTCACACTAATGAATCTAATCCTATTGTTTGTTTGTTCTAATTCTAATATAAAAAAAATAAAAATACTTGTCTTGTGGATGGGGCTTGCTTAAGCATTGACTTTGTAGAAACACAACACAACATAGCAAATTAAAGCAAAAGAAGACAGCAAAGATTCCTCAACGAGGAGCCAAAAGGGTGCAAGAATAGAGGGTTGCTTCTTGCTTTTGCTCTATAGGAAGGAAGGAAGGTCAGCCGAAAACCACACACACGAGTTCCCTTTGACAATTGACATTTGACATTGTTGAGTTGATGATCCTAATCCACTTTGTAACAAAACAAAACAACAACTCAGTAGTGTGGTCCTTTCTTTCTCTTTCTTTTATGCAAGGTAAAATGATTAAATAATAGCCCCAGCAGTGTTCTTTTTTTTGTTTGCGTGCTCAGTGTGTTGTGTACTCTTTTTCATTTTTCAACCCGAATCCAAAGCAGCATAGATATCTCTATCTACTAGCAGTAGCCGAATCCATTCGGCAAAGTCAACGAGTTATGTTATTGTTATTGTTATCGTTATTATTATTTTTTTTAATTGTCAAGTCTCTGGAAATATAATCAACTGTTATTTATGCCTCTGAAATCATTTACTTATAGGAAAGAATAAAAATATCACTTATTTATGAAAGTATAATTTTTTTGTCACTTTATTATTCCGTTAACAAATTTTCATTAAAATGCTAATCGTCCCTCATGTATATACTAATTTGTCACTGTCTCATTTAAGTGTATAATTAATTATCATAATTAATACGTAGATAAATAACATGTTACCTAACTACTAACGTTAATATTAATAAATTTTTTTAACAAAATAATTAAAATTACATAAAAATTACACATTCTCATCCTTTTATGATCTAGTGTGACAATTGATAATAGGAAGCCAGTTTTATAATTTATCTTTTTTTTTCCACCAAAATATTAATGTGATATTTAATAAGTTTTTTTTTTTAAATGATACCCAATAAGTTATTGACTTAATATTTAAATAAGTTATTTTATTTATTTTCGTGCTCAATTGAATATTTAATCATATAATTTCGTTTGTAAAAATTACTCAAGTATTTTTGTCATTTATGTATATATGTGATTTTGACAAAAATATCTAACTGATAATTTTAATAAAAAAATAAAATAGCTTAGATCGAATATTCAAATAACAAGAAAATTAAGTTAAACACGAAAAAATAAATTATTTAAATATTAAGCAAAACTTATTTATAAATCTTAGCAGCTCCAGTAAAATCTAGTATACTTACAAAGATCTAACTAATTTCAAAGGACAGAACTGAGTTTCATCGGACGAAACAACAATCCAAATTCTAATCTAACGGCAAAGATACGCACACATCATAGTATGCATCGAATAATGTTTTAAAGAGTAAACCACACACGAGTGTGGGTGTGGGTGTGTGTGGTGGTGTGTGCCTTGTCAACCATCCAATATCCAACCAAAAGAGAGTTTCCCCCAGGAAGCTTCCTACCTCTCTTCCTACTTCTTGGGCCTCCCTCACTTTCCCTTTTACCCTTTTTCCCACTTTTTTCTGATTTCCTCTGCTCCAAACTCCTTTTTAAACACAATATTGTGTTCATTCACTCACCACCGTGTCCGTGTGTTTCTTGCTTTTCATCTTCTTTTCCTATCTATCTATCTATTCACTCTCAACAACATAGCAGCAGTTTTTATCTTCAGGTACTTTTTTAAACCTTGATTGGTTCTGTAGTTCTTGTGTTGTTGTGATTGTTGTGCTGTTTTGAAATGAAAGTATGCAACCCCTTCTTCTGGTGCGAGGGTTTCTGCTAAAAGGGGTGGCAAGGGAGAGTGAAAGAACAAAAAAGGAAATTTCTTTGCGTTTTGAAGTCTCAAGTTTCATGTTTTCTTCTAAAGGGGTTTAGGGGGGGGTTGCAACTTTAATTGGGTATCAAAATTCAAGACTGATCCATGCAATTTTGGTTGTTAAAATAATCTTGATGGGGTTGGGGAAAGAAGGGGAAAGTTTTAATCTTTTTGGGTGCTGATAAGTACCTTTTGGGTTATTACTATTAGTTTATGGCCACCCATTTAGTTTGAAAGTTCTTCATTTACATCAATTGGTATTTATGATTGGTATAGGCTATGAAAGTGGCAAAATTGATTTTGTTGTTAATGTGTTAGTTCCTTTGTTTGTTTCTGCAGTGGTTTGCTCCAAACATCTGGTCAATGGAACATAAAAGTAGTTTGAAAAGAAAGTCCCCAGAGAGTGGAGAGCATGTACTCTTCAACAACTTTTCTCTGGATGACCTTAATGAAGATCTCTTGGAGAGGGTACTTTCATGGCTACCAACTTCCTCGTTTTTTCGCCTTACTTCTGTGTGCAAAAGGTGGAAATCAGCTGCTGCTTCTGTGAGTTTCAAGCTTGCCTGCTCACACGTTCCGTCGCGGGACCCTTGGTTTTTGATGGTTGCTCCCAACCTCAACCAATCTATTGTCTTTGACACTGCTGAAAACAGTTGGAAAAGACTCGATCACCCACGTCTTCTTCCGCTTGAAGACTCTAGCATTAGCTGCATGCCTGTTGCAGCCTCTGGTGGCCTGGTTTGCTACCGCAAACCATCAGGAAACTTCATTGTGTGCAATCCTGTGACCGGATCTTGTACCAAACTCCCTCCGTTGCATTTTGCCCCAGAGAATCATCCTCTCAATGCAGTTGTGATGAGTACAGCTTTCAAGGATCAAATGTCCTACAAGATTGTGTTAGTCTTCGGCGAACTCCCGAACCTTTTGTTTAAAGTCTACAACTCTGGCTCGGGTGGTTGGGAAGATGATGCTGCACTGAGGAGGAATGTTGACAATGATAATTCCATGGATTGTGATTCAACTGACGATGACAATGTTGTGTACTTCCTTAGCAAGGCTGGAACTGTGGTGGCGAGTAGCATGCAGAGAAGTCCAACTAAGCAGTATTCGTCGGTCATTACTAACAAAGATGGTGAGGAGATAGTGTATTTTCTCAGCTCCTCGGGGACGGTAGTAGCTTGCAATTTGACATCCAAGTGCTTCTCAGAGTACCCACGGTTGCTCCCTGTTTTCAGCGAGTACTCCATCGATATTGTGGAGTGTGGCAGCGAGATGCTGGTTGTTTTGCTATCCGAATTCTTGGAGAGCACAAGTCTTAGGGTGTGGAAAAATGACGAGGCTAATCGAAGCTGGCAGCAGATTGCTGCAATGCCTGCAGCAATGTCTCAAGAGTGGTATGGAAAGAAGGCAGATATCAACTGCGTTGGAGCGGGTGATCGGATATTTATATGCCTGAACTCCCCTGAGCTGTGTACTTATGTTCTGTGTGATTTGGTGACCAACAAATGGACCGAGTTGTCAAAGTGTTGCTTGAATGGAGAAGTCATGGAGTTCATGTCAGCCTTTTCATTTGAGCCAAGGATAGAAGCTTCTGTATAACCATAGTCTGGTATCTTGATTTTGGTTATCATCATTTTTTGTGTTCTGTTAGCTTAATTTTCTTCTCACTTGTACTTGAATTTGTCATGCAAAAAATAGCTAGGGCTGATTGGTAAGATAATAGAGATGTAAGCTCTAACCAAATGATTATGATTGATTGCTAACTGAGATATTGTAATTTCTCTCCATTGATTGTTAGATTTACACTGTTTTTAGTGAATGGTATCATCAATTGAATGCCTGTGTTGATGATCCTTTATCCTATGTTGGTGATGGATTCTTTATCCTACTATACTTTGTCCCCTTAAATAAATAGAAAAAAACGTGATTAAGAGGTAAGAATTCCACAAAAAGTGACCAACCAAGTCTATTGACCAAGAATGTCATGTCGTGATTCTCCCAACATAACATGATAAAAATAAATAAAAATTGCCCCTTTTGACATGGAAATATGGTTCATGAAACCCTTAAACAAGTTTTTATTTGTGATTTTATAATTTTGGATAAATTTTATATAATAATAAAAAGCTTATGAAGAAGAGTGTGCTACTGATACATTTGAAGTAGATAAATGCATCTATATGCATATTTCGGAATTCAGATACTCTTTCTAACAATTTTAATGTGCTATTTCAGAATATTGATATCCCTTTTTTTATGGTCATCTCACAGAATGCCGCGCTCTTTAAGTTTGACTCAACACATTTTTTGTTGTTGAAAATATTAAAAAACAAGAATAATCACTTTGAAAATTTGTTTTGTTTTTTTTACAAAAATATATGAAAAAAAAGAATAATGTATTGAAAATTAAAAAAAAAATGAAAAATCAAGAATAATATTTTAAAAATTTGAAAATAAAAAATAAAAAATTTAAAAATATGAAATAATAAGAAAAAAAACAATTTTGAAAATATTAAAAATAAGAAGATTCATCTTGAAATATTTTTGATAAAAAGAAACTAAAAACATAAGTGTAATGAATTGAAAATTTGAAAAAAAAATTGAAATTTTAAAACTTGAAAAATAATAGAAATGTCTTTGAAAATTGAAAAACAAAAAATAAAATATTAAAAAAACAAGAATAACGTCTTAAAAATTGAAAAAATGAAAAAAATAAGAATAATACCTTACAAATTGAAAAAAGTTGAAAATTTTAAAAATAATATGAAGACACAAGAGTATTGTCTTGAAAATTGAGAAAAAAGAAATAATATCTTGAAAATTTGAAAAAAAAAATAAAATTTCTAAAAATATAAAAACATAAGAATAATATCTTGAAATTTTGAATTGAAATGAAATTTTGAAAAAAGATGAAAAAACAAATGTAATAACTTGAAAAATTGAAAAAAATGACATTTTTTTAAAGAAAATATGAAAACATAAGAGTATTGCTTTGAAAAATTGAAAATTAAAAAAAAAAAATAGAGAAAACAAGAGTAATGTGTTTAAAAATTGAAAAAAAATGAAAATTTTAAATAAATATGACAAAAAAGAGAATTATCTTGAAAACTAACTTTAAAAAATATGAAAAAATAAAAGTAATATTTTAAAAAATTAAAAAAATTAAAATTTAAAAATAATATACGAAAACACCATAGTATTGTCTTATAAACTTGAAAAAATAAAAATTTAAAAAACAAAAAAACATGCGTAATGTTTTGAAAGAGTAATGTCTTGAATTTTTTTTAAAAAAAAAAAACAAAAAACAAGAGTAATATCTTAAAAAATTTTGAAATATTAAAATAAATATTTTCAAAAATTGATAAATTTTTTTTTTAAAAAAAAATGAAAAAATAACAGTAATATCTTGAAATTTTTTTTTTTAAAAAAAGAAAAGTCAAGATTAATGCCTTAAAAAATTGAAAAAAATGAAAAATTTTAAAATATGAGAAAAATAAAAGTAATGTCTTGAAAAAAAGATTTTTTTTAAAAATATATGATAAAAAGGAGTAATCACTTGAAAATTTGAAAATAAATGAAAAAATAAGAGTATTGTCTTTAATAATTGAATAAAATTAAAAAATTAAAAAATAAGGAAAAACATGAGTTGAAAATTGAAAAAAAATTGTTTTTTTTTTTATTGTAAAACACAATAGTAATGTGTTGAAATATTATATAAAAAAATGAATATTTGGAAAAACATATGAAAAACAAGAGTAATAACTTGAAATTTTGAACAAAAATGAAAAAACAAGAGTACTATTTTAAAAAAATTGAAAAAATAAGGGTAATGTTTTTAAAATTATAAAAAAATGATTTAGAATTTTATTTATAAAACACAAAAATAAAACCCTAAATCATTAGGGTCTCATAAATAAAATCATAAATTGAAACCTTAAATATATATGGTTTCATTTATAAAACCGAAAATAATTATTCAAGGTTTCATTAGTGAAACCTTAAATTGTAATCCTAAAAATTTAGGATTTAAAAAACAACCCCAAATATTAAGTGTTTTGATAAATGAAACTCTAAATTGAAACCATAAAATATTCAAGGTTTCAGAAAAGAAACATCAATTATTTAGGGTTTCATTAATGAAACATTAAATTTTAGGTTTCATAAATGAAACCATAAATATTTTTTTTAAAAAATATTTATCATTTCATATATGAAATCATAAATAGATTTTTTTAAATATTTAAGGTTTCATAAATGAAACCTTAAATTTCAAACTAAATATATAGGGTTTCATAAATAAATCCTTAAATATTAAGAGTTTCATAAATAAAACACAAATATTTAGGATTTTATTTATGAAATCCTAAATAATTAGGCTTTCATAAATGAAACCATAAATTGAAATCTTAAATATTTAGGGTATCATAAATGAAATATTAAATCGAAACCCTAAATATTTATTAAAAGTTTCATTTACGAAATCCTAAATAATTATGAAAGGTTTCATTTATGAAACACTAAGGTTTCATGAATGAAACCTTATATAATAAGGGTTTCATATGTGAAACACTAAACCTTAAACTTTAAACGTTAAATCCTTAAATATTTAGGGTTTCATAAATAAAATCTTAAATATTTAGGGTTTCACAAATAAAATCCAAAATATTGAAGATTTCATTTATAAAACCCTAAATTGAAACGTTAAATAATTAGGATTTCATAAATGAAACTATAAATTGAAACCCTAAATATTTAGAATTTTATAAATGAAAGTTTAATGGGTTATAATGGTGTCTTGGTAGTAAGAAGGGAAGAATGAGTGGGATAGGTCGTGGGTTCGAGTCCTCTGTTGACGATTTACAATTACCCAATGAAAGTCTAATTATTTAGGGTTTAAAGTTTAAGGAAAAAACAAGAGTATTGCCTTGAAAATTTTTAAAAATTAAAAATTATAATATTAAAAGAAATGTTTTGAAAAATTGATAAAAAAAAATATATTTTAAAAATATATGAAAAACAAGAGTAATATATTGAAAATTTGATTTTTTTTAAAAAGAAAAAAGTAGTAATGTCTTGAAAAATTGAAAAAAATGAGTATTTTTAAAATATGAGAAAAAACAAGAGTAGTGTATGGGAATTTTTAAAAAAATGATTTTTTAAAAAATGTATGTAAAAAAGGATTAATACTTGAAAATTTGAAAAAATATGAAAAAACAATATTATTGTCTTAAATAATTGAAAAAATAAAAAAAATTAAATATTTATTAGTGGTTTCATTGATGAAACCCCAAATAATTATGAAAGGTTTGATTTATGAAACACATAATTATAAAGGTTTGATAAATGAAATCATAAATTGAAAATCTAATTATTTACGGTTTTATAAATGAAATCATAAATCAAATTTTTAAATATGCAGGGTTTAAGAAATGAAACCCTATATTTCACCCTAAATATTTAGGGTTTCATATATTTCACCATAAATATTTAGGGTTTCATAAATAAAACCCTAAGTATTTAGGATCTTATTCCTGAAACCATAGTTGAAACCCTAAATATTTAGGATTTCATAAATGAAACCATAAATCAAATTTTTAAATATTTATAATTTAATAAAAGAAACTGTGTATTTCACCATAAATATTTAGGGTTTCATAAATAAAACCCTAAATATTTAGAATTTTACAAATAAAATCCTAAATATTTAAGATTTAATTTATGAAACCCTAAATTGAAAACCTAAATAATTAGAGTTTCATAAATGAAACTATAAATTGAAACCCTAAATATGTAGGGTTTCATAAATGAAAGTCAAATTATTTAAGGTTTAAAGTTTAAGGAAAACACAAGAGTAATGCCTTGAAAATTTTTAAAAATGAAAATTTTAAAATATTAAAAGAAATGTTTTGAAAAATTGATTAATTTTTTTTTTAAAATATGAAAAATAATAGTAATATCTTGAAATTTTGATATTTTTAAAAAAAATTAGAAAACAACCAGAGTAATGTCTTGAAAATTTGCAAAAAAAAAAAAAGAACATTTTTAAAATATAAGAAAAAACAAGAGTAATAACTTGAAAAATTGAAAAAATAATTTTTTAAAAATATATCCAAAAGAGAGTAATGAATTGAAAATTTGAATAGAAAAATAAAAATTTGAAAAATTATGAAAAAAAAGTATTGTCTTTAATAATTGAAAATAATTGAGAAAACTGAAATCCTAAATATTTATTAAAAGTTTCATATATGAAACACTAAACCTTAAACCTTAAATGCTAAATCCTAAATATTTAGGTTTTCAAAAATGAAACCCTAAATTTCACTTTAAATATTTAGGGATTTATTTATAAAATCCTAAATATTTAGAATTTCATTTAAGAAAACCTAAATATTTAATGATTTATAAATGAAGCAATAAATTAAAAACCTTAATATTTAGGGTTTCATACAAGAAACCATAAATTGGAACCCTAAATATGTAGGCTTTAATAAATGAAAAGCTAATTATTTAAGGTTTTGGATTTAAAGTTTAATGCAAAGTGTTTTGGGTTTCATCAATGAAACCCTAATTATTTAGGGTTTCATTAATAAAACAAATAAAACCCAAAAATTTGCCTTAAATATAAACATTTAAGTTTCATTAATGAAACCTTAAATATTTAGAGTTTCATACATGAAACAAGAAATCAAATTTTTTAATGATCAGGGTTTCATGAATGAAATCATAAATCGAATTTTTAAATATTTAGCGTTTAATAAATTAAACCTTAAATATTTCTTGTTTCCAAAATTTCTCCCATAATATTTAGTCTTTTATTTATAAAACCTTAAATATTTAGGATTTCAGTTATGAAGCACTAAATTATTAGGGTTTCATAAACGAAACCATAAATTGAATTCCTTAATATTTACAGTTTCATGAATAAAAACATATTTAGGGTTTCATGAATAAAAACATATTAGGGTTTCATAAATGAAATCATAAATAGAATTTTTAAATATGTAAGGTTTAAGAAATGAAACCCTATATTTCTCCCTAAATATTTAGGGTTTCATATATTTATAATATTTAGGGTGTCATAAATGAAACCCTAAATATTATTTAGGGTTTCATAAATGAAATCCTAAATATTTAAGGTTTCACAAATAAAACCCTTAATGTTTCTTATCTCATTCATGAAATCATAAATTAAAATGCCAAATATTTAGCATAAATCAAATTCTTAAATGATTAGGGTTTCATAAATGATATCATAAATTCTATCTTTAAATATTTAGGGTTTAGTAATTGAAACCCTATATTTTACCCTAAATATTTAAGATTTCACAAATAAAGCCATAAATATTTAAGATCTCATTTATGAAACCCTTAATTGAAACCTAATATAATTATGGTTTCGTAAATGAAACCCTAAATATTTGGGGTTTGATAAATGAAACTATAAATCAAATTTGTAAATGAATACAGTTTCCTAAAAGAAATCATAAATCATATTTTCAAATACTTAGGGTTTAATAAATGAAACCCTATTTTTTATGCTAAATATTTATGGTTTCATATATTTAACCATAAATATTTAGAGGTTCATAAATAAAACCCCACATATTTAAGGTTTATAATAGGTTGTACTCTTCTACCCTTTACTAGGAGTCGATGACTATTCATAGCTATTACTTTGACATCAAAGAAGAGTTCGACCCAATGCTTTATTTTTGTCCTAGTTGATCCCGATTCGACATTAAAAGTATATTGATTTTTCCCCAATAACTGAATACTTTTGTCTGTAAATATTGCATATTTTATTCCATTCATAAATCTATTTTCTTCCCTATGAGTTCTAGTTTAAATATTTAGGATATCATTTATGAAATCCTAAAATGAAATTCTAAATAATTAGGGTTTATTCAATGAAACCCAAATATTTATGGTTTTATAAATGAAATCATTAATAATTTTTTTAAATGATTAGGGAATTATAAATAAAATCATAAATCATATTTTTAAATATTAAAGGTTTAATAAATGAAACCAAATAAAAATTTTAAAAAATATGAAAAATCAAGAGTAATGTCTTGAAAAAGTTGAAGAAAAAGAAATTTTAAAATACATGAGAAAGCAAGTGGAATGTCTTGAAAAATTGAAAAAATTGAAAATGTTAAAAAATATGAAAGAACAAGAGAAATGCCTTAAAAAAGTTGATTTTTTTTTTTTGAAAAATATGAAAGAGCAAGAATAATATCTAGAAAATTTTGTACAAAGTATAATTTTGAAAAAATATGAAAAATAAAGAGTAATGTATTGAAAAAGTTTAAAATTAATGAAATTTCCAAAAATAATAAAAATCATATGTAATATCTTGAAAATTTTAAAAAATAAAATATTTAAAATATAAAAAGACAAATATATATAGGGTTTCTTAAATGAAACCCTAAATATCACATTAAATTAATGGAATCCTAAATTTAAGGTTAGATTAATGGAATCGTAAATTGAAACTATAAATACTAAATGTATAATAAATGTAACCTCATTTATTTAGGGTTTCATTAATGAAAACCTAAAACTCACCCTAAATATTTAAGGTTTCATAAGTGAAACATTAAATAGAAACCCTGAGAATTTTAAGTTTGTTAAATGAAACCCTAATTATTTAGGATTTCTTAAATGATTCCATAATTATTTATGGCTCTTAAATGAAAACTTACCTTTTTATGGTTTCAATAAGGAAACCCTAAATTTCACCCTAAAATGAAAACTTATATATTTAGGGTTTCATAAATGAAACCCAAGTTATTTGGGGTTTAATATATGAAAATATAATTATTTTAAGGTTTCATTAATTAAACAATAAAATTATAAATGAAACCCTAAATATTTAGGGTTTCACAAATGAAATTTTTAAACAATATGAAAAAAACAAGACTAATGTCTAGAAATATTTTTAAAAAATGAAAATTTTAAAATAATATAAAATAGCAAGAGTATTGTTTGGAAAAAGTTTAAAAAACTTCAAATTTTGAAAAATATGAAAAAGCAAGACTAATGTCTTGAATAAGTTTAAATTTAATTAAAATTTTTAAAATACTAAAAAGCGAATGTAATATCTTGAAATTTTGAAAAAACAAGTATATTTACAGTTTCTTAATTGAAACCCTAAATACTTAAGATTTTGATTAAATGTTTCATTTACGAAATCATGAATATTTAGGATTTACATTTATGGTTTAATTTATGAAACCTAAAATATTTAGAATTTGATAAATGAAACCAGAAACTCGAATTATTTAAGGTTACATTAATGGAACCTTAAATTTCACCCAAAATTGAAATTATAAATACTAAATGTTTGATAAATGTAACCTCATCTATTTAGGATTTCATTAATGAAAACCAAAAACTCACCCTAAATATTTATGTTTTCATTAATAAAACCCTGAAGTTCTCTTAGAATACACAGAGTTTTATAAATGCAACAATTAATTGAAACTGTAAATATTCAAGGTTCCATAAAAGAAACATTAAATAGAAACCCAAATAATTTAGGGTTTTTTTAAAATGAATCCTCAATTATTTATGGTTTCATTAAGGAAACCCTAAATTTCACCCTAAAATGAAACCTTTTATATTTAGGTTTCATAAATGATTCCATAAATTCAAACGCTAACTATTCCGGTGTAATCAATAAAAAAAATTATTTAGGGCTTCATATATGAAACTATAATTATATAAGGCTTCATTAGTTAAACACTAATTATTTAGGGTTTAGCCCATGACAATTTTAAAAAATATGAAAAAGCAAGACTATTGACTAGAAATATTTTTAAAAAATGAAAATTTTAAGAAATACATTAATATACTTTTTAATAATTTTGATTAGTATACTTTTTAATTTAATCATAAATTAATTAAAATCTATTAATAATTATGATTAATATAGTTATTTATAATTAATGAGTTTTAATTGACTTAATAATTTGATTAATCAGAATGATTACTTGAAAATTATTGCAACAAAAGTGATTTTTTTGGATTTTTTGGTACATTTTAATACAATTTTAGATAAAAAGAAGTGCTTAAAATTGGCAATTAACTTCACCTATATAAGTACTATTAAAATAAATCATTTTCATTGTCCAAAAACATGTTTATCATAATATTCATGTAAATGAAGCCAACTGCACAGTTTTAAACACTTTATTCTAAGTAAAATTGCATCAAAACAATGCCTAAAAACTTTAAAAAATCACTTTTGTTACAAAAATTCATTTCTTGAGGGTGATTTTTCTCTTCAATTTGCTTATGTGGAACATGTTTTTGAACACTTAAAATAGTTCATTCTCATATTATTTATGTAAATAATGTCAACTATACAACTTTAAGCAATTTGTTCAAACTAAAATCTTATCAAAATAATGCCAAAAAACATTAAGAAATCACTTTTGTTACAAAATTTTATTCTTTAAGGGTGTGATTTTTTGTTTCAATCTGGTTATGTGAAATATGTTTTTGGACATTGGCAATTGTTCATTTTAATAGTATATATGTAGATGAAATCAATTGCACAATTTTAAACATTTCGTTTCATCTAAAATTTCATTAAAACAGTGCAAAAAATAAAAAAACCTAAAAAATCACTTTTGTTGCAATAATTTTCAACTAATCATTCTAATTAATCAAATTATTAAGTTAATTAAAATTCATTAATTATAAATAACTATATTAATCATAATTATTAATGTATTTTAATTAATTTATGATTAAATTAAAAAATCTACTAATCACAATTATTAGTTCATAACTTGTTAGATGAACTAAAATTGATAATTTATAAAATTGGAAAACCAAATATTTTAATTAAAGATCACAAAGATCGCATCTTAACAAAAATTAAAGTGACTATAATTATACTTTAGCCTAATTTTATTATTTAAAATGATATATTAACTTCTAAAATATTTGATGAGTAAATAAATATCATTTTTTTTAAAAACAAATAACTAAAACTTGGTTAAAAAAATATTTTTATTAAAATAAGTTAAAATTTTAGTTATATTATTTGTTATTGTTTACATTAGTAATTATTAATTTTGTTATTAATTTTTTTTCATTTTATTATTTTCATATTTTAACTTTTATTTTTTTAATATAAATAAAAAAAATGTTTAGTTAATAATATAAGAAGAAAGTCAATTTAACGAATAACATAGAAAGATGGTCAATTTAGTGAATAATATGAAAAGTTAGTCAAATGTGAATTTAAAAAAAGAAAATGAAATTGTGAAGTAAAAAAGTCAGCAAGTATAATGTCTTGAAAAAAGTTGAAAAAAATTAATGTCATGAAAAGGCAAGACCAATGTCTAGAAAATTTTGTAAAAAATGAAAATTAAAAAAAAAGAAAAATAATGAGTAATGTCATGAAAAAGTCTAAAAAGAAGGAAATTTTAAAGAAAACATGAAAAAGCAAGTTGAAAGTCTTGACAAATTGAAAAAAATAAAATTTTAAAAAATATGAAAAAATAAGTGTAATGTCTTGAAATAGTTGAAAAAAATTAAAATTTTTGAAAAAATATGGAAAAACAAGTTTAATGTCTTGAAAATTTTGAAAAAAATAATATTTTAAAAAATTATGACAAACAAAGAGTAATGTCTTGAAAAACTCAAAAAAGAAGAAATTTTAAAAAGCATGAAAAAGCAACTAGAATGTCTTGAAAAAGTTAGAAAAAAACTTAAAATTCTAAAAAATATGAAAGAACAAGTGTCATGAAAAAGTAAAAAAAGAAGGAGATTTAATAAAAAAAAAATAAATTCATGAAATAGCAAGTGAAATGTCTTGAAAAATGGAAAAAATGAAATTTTTTAAAAATATTAAATACCAATAGAAATGTATTGGAAAAGTTG
Organism: Amphicarpaea edgeworthii; assembly: GCA_014843725.1. Taxonomy (NCBI): domain Eukaryota; kingdom Viridiplantae; phylum Streptophyta; class Magnoliopsida; order Fabales; family Fabaceae; genus Amphicarpaea; species Amphicarpaea edgeworthii. Next base: position 17,091,448 of record CM026324.1, on the reverse strand, counting down.
AAAAAAACAAAAAAATTTGAAAAATACGAAAGAGCAAGACTATTGTCTAGAAGTTTTTTTAAAAATGTAATATTTTAAAATATATTAAAACAAAGGGTAATGTCTTGAAAAAGGTGAAACTTAATGAAAATATCAAACATATGAAAAAACAAATGTAATATCTTTGAAAATTTGAAAAATACTTAGGGTTTTGATTAAATATTTCGTTGATGAATCCTTAAACCGAATTATTTAAGATTACATTAATGAAACCTTTAATTGAAACAACAAATACTAAATTTATGATAAATGCAACCTCGTCTATTTAAGATTTAATTAATAAAAACTTAAAATTCACCATAAATATTTATGTTTTCATTAATGAAAGCTTGCAGTTCTCCTAAAATAATTAGGGTTTCATAAATAAAATCATAAATTGAAGCCTTAAATATTCAACGGTTCATAAGTAAAACATTAAATACAAATCCTAAGAATTTCAGGTTTCTTAAATAAATCCCAAATTATTTATGGTTTCTCAAATGAAACCTTAATTATTTAAGGTTTCAATTTATGGTTTCATTTATGAAACCCAAAGTATTTTAGGAGAACTTCAAGTTTTCATTAATGATTCCATAAATTGAAATCCTAAATATTTCGATTTCAATCCAAAATTATTTAGGGTTTTGTATGTGAAACTATAATTATTTTAAGGTTCATTAATTTAACACTAAATTTATAAATGAAAACCTAACTATTTAGGATTTTATCAATGACAATTTTTAAAAAATTGAAAAAGCAAGACTAATGACTAGAAATATATTTTTTTCAAAATTTTTAAAAATATGAAATGGCAAGTGTAATGTCTTGAAAAAGTTGAAAAAGATTAAATTTTGAAAAATATTAAAAAATAAAACTAATATCTATAAAAATTTGAAAAAAATGTAAATTTAAATAAATATGAAAAATCAAGAGTAATGTTTTGACAATGTTGAAAAAGAAGGAAAATTTAAAGAAAACGTGAAAAGGCATGTGGAATGTCTCGAAAAATTGGAAAAAAAAAACTGAAAATATGGAAGAGCGAGATTAAGGTCTTGAAAGAATTGAAAAAAATTAAAATTTTTAAAAATATGAAGGAGCAAGGCCAGTTTCTAGAAAAATTTGAATAAAATAATATTTTAAAAGACTTGGAAAAGTTCATAATTAACGAAAATTTTAAAAATATTAAAAAGAAAATGTAATATCTTGAAAAGTTGATAAAAACCCTAATACTTAGGGGTTTCAATTAAATGTTTCATTTATGAAACCAAAAATATTTAAAGTTTTGATTTATGATTTAATTTATGAAACCCAAAATATTTAAGATTCATAAATGAAACCTTAAACCTAAATTATTTATGGTTACATTAATGAAACCCTAAATTGAAACTATAAATACTAAATGTTTGATAAATGTATCTTCATCTATTTAGGGTTTCATTAATGGAAACCTAAAACATACCCAAATATTTAGGTTTTTATTAATGAAACCACAAAGTTCTCTTCAAATACTTTGGGTTTCATAAATGGAACATAAGATAAAACCCTAAATATTCAAGGTTTCATAAGTGAAACATTAAATAGAAATCCTAAGAATTTAGGGTTTCTTAAATAAATCCCAAATTATTTATGGTTTCCTAAATGAAACCTTAATTATTTAGGATTTCATTAAGGAAACCCTAAATTTCACCCTCAAATAAAACCATGTATATTTAGGATTTTATAAATTATTCCATAAATTGAAACCCTAAATATTCCAGTTTCATAAATGAAACTTAAATTATTTAGGGTTTCATATATAAAACTATAATTATTTTAAGGTTTCATTAATTTAACACTAAATTTATAAATGAAACCCTAACTATTTATGGTTTCACCAATGACAATTTTTAAAGAATTGGAAAAGCATGATGAAAGACTAGAAATGTTTTTTAAAAAAATGGAAAATTTTGAAAAATATAAAATAGCAACTGTAATGTCTTGAAAAAGTTGAAATAATTTAAATTTTGAAAAATATGAAAAATCAAGACCAATATCTAAAAAAAATTGAAAAACCAAGAGTAATGTCTTGACAATGTCAAAAAAGAAGGAAATTTTAAAGAAAACATGAAAAAACAAGTGGAATGTCTTGAAAAAGGTGGAAAAGAAAATTAAAACTTTGAAAAATATGAAGGAGCAAGGCTAATGTCTAGAAAATTTTGAATAAAATAATATTTTTATAAAATATGAAAAATAAAGAGTAATGTCTTGAAAAAGTTCAAAATTAATGAAAATTTTAAAAAGAAATGTTATATCTTGAAAATTTGAAACGAAACCCTAAATAGTTAGGATTTCGATTAAATGTTTCATTTATGAAATCTTAAATATTTAGGATTTCCCTTTATGATTTCATTTATGAAACCCAAAATATTTAGGGTTTTACAAACGAAACCCTACACCCAAATTTTTTAAGGTTAGATTAATGGCACCCTAAACTGAAACAATAAATACTAAATGTATGATAAATGCAACCTCGTCAATATAGAGTTTCATTAATGAAAGCCTAAAATTCACCCTAAATATTTATGATTTTATAAATAAAATCGTAAATATTTTGGGTTTCACATAAAATCCTTAATATTTAGGGTTTCACATAAACCCTTAAATATTTAAGATTTCATTTATGAAACCACAACAATTTAGGGTTTCATTTTTGGGTTTCAAAAATGAAAGGCTAATTATTTAGAATTTAAGGTTTCAAGTTTAACAAAAACTAGAGTAATGCATTGAAAAATTTTAAGCCCTAAATTTTTTTAATTCAAATAATTTTTTTCACATATTGATAAAAAAAAATAATTTAAAAAATATATATGAAAAAATTAGATTAATATCTACAAAAATTGATATTTTTAAAAAATAAGAATTGAAAAAAAATATTTTTAAAATATAAGAAAAAACATAAGTAATATCTTGAAAATTTGAATAAATGATTTTTAAAAAATATATATATATGTAAAATAAGTGTGATGAATTGATATTTTGAAAAGAAACATGAAAATTTGAAAAATATGATAAGACAAGAGTATTGTTTGTAGTAATAGAAAAAAAATTGAAACCCTAAATATTTATTAAAGGTTTCATTTATGAAACCCTAAATAATTATGAAAGGTTTCATTTATCCAACACTAAATATTTATGATGAAATTAAGAGTTTCATTTATGAAATATTATACCTTACACTTTAAACTCTAAATACTAAATATTTAAGGTTTAAAAAACAAAATCTTAAATATTCAGGATTTTATAAATAAATACCTAAATATTTAAGGTTTTATCAATGAAACCATAAATTGAAAACCTAAATATTTAGGGTTTCATCAAAGAAACCATAAATCATACCCTAAATATGAAGGGATTCATAAATGAAAGGCTAATTATTTAGCACTTAGGGTTTAAATTTTAAGGCAAAGTGTTTTAGGTTTCATAAATGAAATCTTAATTGTTTAGGGTTTCATTAATGAAACAAATGAAACCAATAATTGAAACCTTAAATATTTAGGTTTCACAAATAAAATCCTAAATATCTAGGATTTCATTTATGAAACCGTAAATAATTAGGGCTTCATAAGTGGAACCATAAATCAAAATTTTAAATTATTAGGGTTTCATAAATAAAATTATGAATTGAATTTTAAAATATTTATGGTGTAATAAATGAAACACTATATTTCACCCGATATATTTAGAGTTTCATAAATTTCACCATAAATATTCAGTACTTTATAAATAAAATCTTAAATATTTAGGAAATCATTAAAGAAATCCAAAATTTCACCCTATTTATAAATACTTAGGGTTTCATTAATGTGATCATAAATTGAAACCCTAAATTTCACCCTAAATATTTATGGTTCATAAATAAAACCTTGGATTATTAGGATTTTATTTATGAAACCCTAAATATTTAGGTTTTTATAAATGCAACCAAAAATTGAATCCTTAAATATTTAAGGTTTTTAAATGAAATATTGAATCTAAACCCTACATATTTAGGACTTCATAAATAAAACCTTAATTATTTAGGATTTAAAGTTTAAGGTTTCGTGTTTAAGGTTTCATAAATGAAACCCTAATTATTTAAGGTTGTATTAATAAAATCCTAAATTTCACCCTAAATAATTAAGGTTTCATAAATGAAATTATAAATCAAAATCTTAATTATTTATGGTTTAATAAATAAAATCCTAAATATTTACAATTTCATTTATGAAACTCTAAATGAAAACGTTAAATATTTAGGATTTCATAAATGAAACCACAAATTGAAAATCTAAATATTTAGGTTTTATAAATACAACATTAAATTGAAACTCTGAATATTTAGGATTTAATTAGTGTTTAAGTTTTAATGTGTAGGTTGTAAATTTTTTAAAAAAATATATGATCAATGTTTTTAAAATTTGGAAAAGAAAATGATATTTTTTTAAAAGATAAAAAGCAATTGTAACTTCTTGGAAATTTGAAAAACAAAATGATAAAATTTTGAAAAATGAAAAAGCAAGAGTAAAGTCCTTAAAATATTTTTAAAAATATATATAAACAAATATGAAACAACAAAAGTAAAGTATTCAAAATCTGGAAAAAAAAAACAAAAAATAAGAGGAATGTGTTGAAAAATTGAAAAAAATTAAAATTTTAAAATTGAATTTTTTTTAAAAAAAATACAAATTTAAAATATGAAAAATATAGAGTAATGTCTAGAAAAAATGATAAATTATTTAAAATATTAAAATGCAAGAATATTGTATTGGAAAATTGAAAAAAAAATAAAATTGTATAAAATATAAAAATGAAGACTAATGTCTTGAAAATTTAAAAAAATATAAAAATTCTATGAAAAAAGAAGATTACCGTCTTAAACGTTTTTTTTTTAAATGATTTATTTTTAAATGTCAAAAAGAAAGAAAATTGTCCTGAAATTTTTTTAAAATCTGCAAAATCTAGAGTAATAACTTAAAAATTTTCAAAAAATAGAAAAAAAAAAAGTCATGTCTTGAAAAATTGATAAAAACATAAATTTAAAAATATCATAAAGCAAACAAAATGATTTGAAAATTTGAAAAAAATAAAATTTTAAGAGGAAAATTAGAAAAATTTAAAACATGAATAATGTCTTGAAATATTGAAAAACTAGATTAATAATATTAAAAAATAAGAGTAGTGTCCTAAATTTTTTGAAAAAAGAAATAAAACAATAGTCTATTGAAAATTTAAAAAAAATTAAAATTTGCAAAAAAAAAAAAAAAACGTCATGTCTTGAACGATTTAAAAAAATAAAAAAATGTGAAAAAAACATGAATAATATTTTGAAATTTTCAATTTTTTCAAAATTTCAAGAAGTTATGCTTTTTTTTTAAAAAAAACCATATTTTTACAAAATTTTAAGATATTATTTTTGTTTTTTCATATTTTGATTTTTTTTAATTTTCAAAACATTATTTTTTTTTCTATCATTTTTATCAAGTTTCCAAGACAATAATTTTTTTTTTCATATTTTTAAAATTATAATTTTTTCTTAATTTTTAAGATATTATTCTTTTTTTTTCATATTAAAAATTTCTCACCAAATTTTGAGGTTATTTTTTATTTAATATTGAATAACAAATGATGTATTTAAAATATCATTTTAATTACGTTCCATACACTATTTAATTACAAATAAAATAGTTTAAAATATCACTTAACAGGAGAAAACTGATCCATTCCCTAAAAAAAAAATAAAAAAGGAGAAAACTGATCCTTTCAATCAAAAGCAGCAAATGATTTTGCAAGTCATTTGGGTTGAACATTTGTTTGGCGATTCTCTAAGATTAAAACATGATCATCCCTTGTGTCCCCTTTTTTTTGCAAGTCAATCAACAACTTGATTTCCTTCCTACAATATGTGAGTAAAATGCAAAACTCAAACTTAGAGACTAAATAAAATAAATATCCAAATTTAAGGAATTAAAAATATATTTAAATCTAAAATTAAACTTGTTGTGTGATGATCCAATGTGGAGAGGGACCAAATAAACAAGACAATTGTATAGAAATCAGATAAGTTTGCAAACATAGAGAAAACTTCAGAATAAAATTGATAAATCAATTTATATATGATCAAATGGTTTCTTAATTACTAATGGCTCAAGACTTTGTTTTCTCTGCAGGTTTGATGAACAGTTCTGGCTCCGACAACGAACCACCAGATGACGACGGCGGTCATCCCTTTCCTACTCCACCTCCACGACCATCCTTCCGTGATATGTTCATGGGAGATAGACTCATTCCAGCACCCAGGCCTAGGGTGGATCTAATCTAATAGCAATTGGCAAGAATTGAATATGAAGACGGTAATCCCCTCAAACCAATGGTTCATATCTCTGACAAGGTGTTCGATAGGCTATGTGCTCCTTGGCAAGATGCATTAGTGGTGAAGCTTTTGGGCAAAAGTATAGGCTACTCTTTGATGCGGGATAAGCTACATAGACTATGGAAGCTAGTTGCGGGTTTTGAAATTATGGACATTGGCAATGGTTATTTCATGGTGAAGTTTGACAACACAGGTGATCGCCAAAAGGTTATGGATGAAGGGCCCTGGATGTTATTTGATCATTACCTTACAGTGCAACGTTGGTCTCCTGAGTTTATCTCTCCATCTGCGAAGATTGAAAAAACGCTGGTGTGGATTCGCTTTCCGGGTCTCAACCTTATTTACTATGATGAAAGCATTTTGCTTGCACTAGCAGCGGCTATTGGGAAACCAGTTAAGGTGGACTCCAATACCAAAGACATAAGGCGAGGCAGGTTTTCACGAGTTTGCATTGAAATCGATCTTACTAAACCAGTTGTTGGGAAGGTCTGGTTGAAAGGTTTTTGGTACCGAGTGGAGTATGAAGGTCTCCATCGTATATGCTCCACATGTGGTTGTTACGGCAATGTTACAAGGGAGTGCACTAAGAAGCAACTAGAATCTCCGTTGGAAACCCCACTATCAACCTCGCAAGGAACAATGCCGCCAACTGCTCCGGTAACCACCGCAACAACAGTAGATCCGTCTCCAATTATTGAAATTAATGTCCCCATTAATTCAAGAGAGCAAGTGGAAACCGCAACAAAAATAACAGATGCCAATCATGATCCTGTTCATGGTGATTGGCTTGTTGTGCAACGAAGGAAGAAACAAAATAACAATAATTCAAATTCAAAAAAGAAAGAGAATATGATGGCTCGGGATTTTATTCTTAAAAAGGATAAGAATAAATTCTCTCTCCCACAACAGAATCCCAATATTCGTGGCAAGAAAGAGAAAGTGGGAAATTCAAAAAGCAATCATGCAAATCAATCTAGCCACGTGGCCCCACCTGCTCATAAAAGATCACGTCAAGATTTTTCTACCCCTATTGCACAATTAATTCAAAATGCTGCAAAGACCAACATGAATTCACGTGAGACAAATAAAAAGGTACTACCTCCAGCTCATATTACTCCACCGGACCCCACATCAACACCATCATCATCCATGTTCAATACTCATGCGAATAATCATGTAAATCAAAATGGGGTTAACACCACGGTACCTGGTGTGCATGCTGATGCTATTGCATCGAACCTTAATATTGATGTGGTTATGGTTGAAGATTCTCAAGGTAAGAAGGTGGCCAATGTGGCTCAAGAGTTAGTCCCTGTAAGCCAAGCCATGCCAACGTAGGGCCATGGCTCAGGTTCCCCTCCTTTTTTCATTATGTTGTTATGAATTGTTTACAAGATATATCAATCATATCATGGAACATAAGAGGAGCAGTTGGCCGTTGTACAAAACGGCATGTCAAACATATGATTAAAACCCATAAACCTTCCCTTTTCTTCATCTACGAAACTCATGTTCAATTCCATAGGGTTGAAAATTTTTGGAAGTCATTGGGGTATGAGAAGGTATTTATTCAAGAGGCTAGAGGACATGCGGGAGGTATTTGGGTCTTGTCGGAAAGGCTGGATGTCAACTTTACTCTTCTACACTCCACGAATCAATGTATTACCTTCGAGCTAGAGAAGGCGAATAGTAGGTGGAACTGCTCTGCTCTGTATGCCTCCCCTATTCCTACGGTGAGGGTTATTCTTTGGGACCACTTGATCGAGATTGGTAATGACATGGAAGGACCGTGGCTAGTCATTGGCGATTGGAATGAGATTACTCAACCATCGAAGGTCACAGGGGGAGCCTTCCACCAAGCTAGGGCCAATGCTCTTTACAACGTTCTCACCCAGTATGACCTTATTGATATGGAAACCACAGGGAGCTTCTTCACGTGGCACAAGAATATTCAAGCAAGGGGGTTCATACAAAAAAAACTCGATAGGTGCGTGGCTAACGCTGACTGGCGTCTTTCCTACCCTAATGCGTTGTTGGAAACTCTTCTCCCCCACAACTCGGACCACAATCCTCTCCTTCTTTCTTGTTGAAAAGCTGACTCTCGCATAAACCTTTCCTTTCATTTTCAAGCAGCTTGGCTTTCCCACCCGGAGTATGCAAATATTGTGACACAAACATGGGGTCAAACTACCGGAGACACTTTCTATAAGCTTAATAAGGTTCGTGACAGCTTTATCACCTTTAACAAAGAGGTATTTGGGAATATTTTTCAGGACAAAAAGAAGTTGGAAGTTCGTATCAAAGGAGTCCACCGAGAACTAGAGACTCGGGCTACTTCCGACTTGATTCAGTTCGAGAAAGCCTTGCAAGACCAGTACAACCAGATCCTTTTTCGCGAAGAAATGTTATGGTTCTAGAAGTCCCGTGAGAATTGGGTATGATTTGGCAACAAGAATACCAAATTCTTTCATACTCAAACGGTTTCAGAAGACGCAAGAATAACATTTCTGGCCTGTTTATCAATAATATTTGGTGCACTGATGCATCCCTTATTAAGAAGGAAGCTCAATCGTTCTACCAAGGTCTCTTCCAATCTACTGCTAGATGTCTTCCCAATTGCTTACAGCTAGTGCATGTTCCTCGATTAGAGGATCATGTCTCCCTCAGACTAGCCGCTACCGTCACGTTACGGGAAGTGAAGGATGCCCTCTTTAGCATGAACCCTTACAAAGCCCCTGGGCCAGACGGATTTCAACCTATATTTTTCAGAACCTTCTGGCCACATATCAAGGATGATATTACACGCATGGTAGCTGAGATCTTTGCCACAACTGTTGTCCCATCCCAAATGACTAACACTTTGATAGTTCCCATTCCTAAGTCGGAGAATCCCACGTCCATCAGGGACTTCAGACCGATCAGTGTTTGTAATGTTCTATTCAAATTGGTCTCCAAGGTCCTAGTGAATCGCCTTCGGCCACACCTAGATTCTATCATTGGTCCCCTTCAAAGTAGCTTCATCCCCAAGAGGGGAACTTGTGATAATGCCATCATCGCCCAAGAGATTGTTCATAGTATGCATAAGAAGACTGGAAAGACTGGATATGTTATGTTCAAGATTGATTTTGAAAAAGCTTATGATAGGGTTGATTGGAGCTTCTTGAGATTGACTCTGAAGGAATTTGGGTTTCCCCGGACCGCATAATAGATTTGGTTATGAATTGCACTACTACTACGTCCTTGTCCTTAAAATGGAATAATGAGAGATTGCCCTCTTTCTCACCGAGACGTGGTCTTCGTCAGGGAGACCCAATGTCACCTTATCTCTTTCTGCTATGCATGGAGAAGCTAGCACTTCTCATTCAGGAGAAAGTGAGTAGTGGGGATTGGCAACCAGTTACGGTCTCTAGAGGTGGCCCTAAGATATCACATTTATTCTTTGCCGATGATTGCCTGTTGTTCACTAAGGCGTCAGCAAATCAAGTGCAGTTGGTCCAGGATGTTATCCGTCTATTTTGTCTTGCTTCTGGCTTGAAAGTCAATAGTCAGAAATCTAAGTTCTTCGTCTCTAAGAATGTTCCACGTAGCAAAATCCAGCAATTCGCCACTATATTAAAGTTCCAACACACTCATAATCCAAGCAAATACTTGGGGTTCCCTCTCTTGGTAGGTAGGACCACTAAGGCGGATTTTGCCTCCCTCATAGACCGTGTCAATAGCCGCATTGCAGGTTGGAAGGGCCAACTCCTTAGTCGTCTTTGGGCAGAGTAACTTTGGCTATGTCAGTTATATCTCGCTATCCCCTCCTACTCTATGCAAAACCTATGGATCCCGGAGGGAATTTGCAATAAAATTGACTCTAGGTTAAGGTGTTTCATCTGGGGAGGGAATCACAATCATTGGGTAGATTGGTCTACGATCTCTAAAACTCGTGCCAAAGGAGGTTTGGGCATTCGTCGATGTCGCCAAGCTAACATTTCCCTACTTGGCAAGCATGTGTGGGATCTTTTGCACGGCAAGGATAAGTTATGGGTTCGCTTACTATATGCGAAATATATTGGCCAAAAGAATATTCTTCACCTTAAGAATTCCACAAGCAGCTCGTATGTTTGGTCCTCTATCATGAAAGTTTTATCTCATCTCAAACAAGGTTTCACATTTAGGATTGGAGACGGGGATTGCTCCTTTTGGTTTGATCCTTGGTTAGAGGAGGGACCATTGTATGGCATGGTAGATGAGGTCCATGAAAGGGACATGCAATTACGCGTTAAGGATGTCTATTTTGATGGCTATTGGCACTTTGACGTCCTTACTACAACCTTGTCCCAAGACATTCGGAACACCCTTCCGTACTTGTTTCTTAATCCTTCTATGCCGGATATTATTAGGTGGAGTGCATCTAGCTCGGGAAGGTATGATACCAAGTCCGCCTATGCGTGGTTGAGCCGAGAGCCTGCTTTTCATCTTACCTGTCTTTGAGTTAAGTCGTGGGTGTGGAAGTCCAAGCTACCCGAGAATATTAAACACTTTATTTGGCTCACCTATAGAGGGAGTCTTCCTACTAACTATTTCCGCTTCATGCGGCATATTACTACTGATTCTTCTTGTTGCGGGTGTGGAGATGCCAATGAAACATGGATTCACATCCTTCGCGATTGTCCCTATGCATGTAAGGTGTGGCAATACATCCAGTTGCGGTATGGTCTTGATTTCTTCATTGATGATGCTTGCATCTTGGCTCGAAGTAACATTCAAGGAAATTTTCAGCTCTTATTCGGCATCACTTGCTTTGGATGATTTGGCGTGCGAGGAATGAGGTGGTTTTTAACGATATAGTTTGGCCAGATTGGTATATGTATAACCAGATAAGTTCTCTTTTACATCTAGCCAAAGGGACAAGCTCGACCAGTTCGACCAGCTCATCATCAATAGATAGGATACTGGTTAACTAGGAACCTCATTCGTAAAACTACATCAAGATCAATACGGACGGTAGTTCCTTTGGTAATCCTGGCTTGTCAGGTTTTGGTGGCGTTCTACGAGATTTTGCAGGCAATTGGATCACGGGTTATATGGGCAATTGTGGTTTTACTTCAAATACTACCGCTAAGCTGTGTGCTATTTTCCATGGCATTAAACTTGCCCACACAAAAGGTTTCTCTAATGTTATTTGTGAGACGGATTCCACCACTTCTCTGAAATTCATCATTGAAGGGCTCGACGTTGTTCATCCTCATGCAAGGTGTGGTTTCAGCCATTCGTGATTACGTACAACTACCTTGGAACATTTGCTTCAAGCATACGCTTAGGCAAGGAAATAATGTGGCAGACATTCTTGCTAAGTCAGGAGCCAAATCCTCCTCCCCGTTTATTTTATTAAATTCTTGTCCAGCTTCAGCTTCGAATTACTTAGTTGCTGATGCTTCAGGCACTCTCTTTTGTAGGCCTTAGTGCCATTTTTTTTTTTTTAATTTCTTTATTCATAAAAAAAAATGGTTTCTTAATTTGTCAAATACTTAATAATATATCATTGCAAGCCATTCAGTATACAGCTAAAACTAATAATTATTTCTTCTTCCTCAAGTCGATCGGATGAAAGCTTCCTTTGTAGATAACTATTTGAGAATATTCTATGCATGCTTTAATACCATGATTCTCAATCATCTGGTTACCCAAGTCAAACGGAACTAGTTCATCGTGTTCATTTACAAAGAATAAATCGCACTTCTCTCCCAATCCAATAGTAGGGCTAATGTAAGGTAAAGGTCCAACCACGAAGAGTTAATCCATGATCCTCTAACACCAAATTCACTTAAAATTGATATGTGAAAAGTATTGGTGATCGAACAGCGTACGATAAAAGCAAGAGATTCGTTTAACACTACCAAATATCTGTCGGGAGGCACGAGTGTAGTAAAGAACACCTCATTGTTCAAGTCAAATGATAGCAAACATTCTTCCGTTTCAGTATGAGTGTTGCCCCACTAATGACATTCGAATCACCTTGTAGTCATCTCTAACACGGTCATCAAACAAGAGACCCCATGATTTGCATACACATCCGAATCGCTTCAAAGATTTCAAAGGCAGTTTTGACAGAATGGAGAAGAAGAGATCATTGGGAATACTAATACCAACGTATCTCTCCATCTTCCAAATGAAGGCGTTGTTAGTAAGAGGAAGAGAAAGCCAAAAAAATAAAAACAAATGCTCCCAGAAGTTTGCAAATATTAACTTGTTGTTACACAATTCTTTTGTGAATAAATAAGATTAGGGCTATATTTTTTTTGGATGATTTTTCTAGTATATTTGAATTTATAATTATTTCATTGATTTGTTATTTTTTAACGATTTTATCTGAAGAGGAGTGCGCGCTAATAATATTTATTAACGTAATATACGTAAAAAGATTGAAGTGAAAAATAAAGTAATATTAAATAACATTTTTTTTTTTTATCAACAAACATTAGTTATTATTATTTTTTGTTAAAAAAAAATCCGATCACCCAATTTCTTTATAAGTAATTTCGATGTGATTGACTATATACATGTCGTCCTTTACCCTTTATTCTTTCTTTGTTACTCTAAATAATATAGAAGAACAAAATTTCCCAAAATATTTGAGGTTATTTCCATAATTCCACTATTAATTTTATTATATAAATTAGTATATATAAGTTGAAAATTTCCTCCCCAAAATATTTAAGGATGGTAATGTAATTTGTTGTACATATATCATTTCTTTATTTTTTTTTTATGTTTATAGGGCATTATTTAGGGAAATTAATAAGGAAAAAAATTAATAATCAATTCAAACAATTCAAATCAATTATAATTTTTTACATAGTAAATAAGGAAATTGACCCTTAATCAATTCAAATATTGTTGCATGAAACTGGTGTAATTTTGCGCTGGCTCTGTATAATAATGCCTGCAATATTATTTAAAGGGATATACATATTTGAAAAAAAAATTCCCCCAAAATTTTCAGGTTATTTTGTTAATTTTAAATGCATTAAAATAAGGTTCACTAATAAATTATGTAATTAAAATATCATTTAATTATATTTTTTAAGCAAACATACTTATATTATTTTAGCATTAATTTGTTCAACGATACCATTCAGAAAAAAAAAAAAAAAAATTGTTCAACGATACAAGGTAATGAAGGCATCGTATAATCGAAAAAACTAAGACTAGTATATGAAACTGATGCCCGTGCCAAAGCATGAGAACCACATTCGCTTGCCTCCTCAAAAAAGCCAACTTAACAATTTGACGTGGTTAGTTATTTAGATTGACCAAATAAAATAACCAAATGAAAGAGCAGATCGTATTACGTCAAATTATTGAAGAAGAGAGATTTAGAAATACTTGACTTCATAGAGATTGTAATTAACACACATAGCGGAAGCCTTTTGTTGATCAATAACTAATGGTTGATTGATCTTCCTCAACCAAATCTCCTTTACTCCTGATGGGACCTTCGTTTTCTCTCTGATGGAGAGAGGAGAAAACTGTTTTCTGATTTGGTATCTTGGGGACGATCACCGTGCTTTATGTTTTTAACCCATTAGAGTTCCCATTATGCCCCAATGGATAAAACTGGTAATTCACTTATTAATTCCATATTATTTTCTATTGGCAGTCTAAGGATTCTCTGAATTAGATCACTTAAATTGAGCCATCTAAATGTGAATAACTAATATAAATGTTAAAATTAATATTTAATCCATATTAATTAATTAAGAATAAATAAATTCCTAGCAATCTCCCACTTGGACTTCATATTAATCTTAGATATTATATCACAGAGTTCTTTAGGCGCACAACCGTACGTTATTCTTTTTTAGACTCCCCTTTAACAATCTGGTCCATCTCATATAACAATAAGGAACTACTGCGGTTTTCATCACAAACTCAACGTGACTAAGCCACAATGATCACCATTGTTACTTATATTTGATGACATAAATCAAATATGGATAAGTGATATGAAAATAACATGTCATGTGATCTTAATCATGTTTATTTTCAATTAGTCCAAACTTTATTCTTTATATAGATCAATCAAAATGCAATAAAATCGCATATAAAACATAACATAAATTCATAATAAGATGATAAACATCAACTTTATTTCTGCAGAAAATCCAAACAATGAAATGTTTGAGAAACATAAAATATAGAACATAACTAAGACTCCCACTAAACTTAGGTACTATCAGGAATTACACCCATATGAGCAGTGTGCTCATGAAAGACTTTAGGTACCAAACCTTTAGTAAGTGGATCAGCTAGCATGGAATGAGTCCCTATATGTTCTTTGCAAATTTGTTTATTCTAAACTCTTTCCTTAACAACCAAAAACTTAATGTCAATGAATTTTGACTTGGTTGCACTCCTATTACTGTTGGAGTAATGAACTGCTGAGTTATTGTCATAGTAAATTTTCAATGGTCTTTCAATGTGATCGACCACTCTTAGACCAGTGACAAAGTTTCGCAGCCACATCCGTGATTAGATGCCTCAAAACAAGCAACAAACTCCGCAGCCATAGTCGAAGGAGTTATCAAAGTCTGTTTAACGGACTTCCAAGAGATAGCTCCCCCAACTAACATAAATATGTATCCAGATGTGGAGCGTTTACTATCTTGACATCCAGCAAAATCAGAGTCTGAGTACCCAATGATCTCTAGATGATCAGACTTCTGATAGGTAAGCATGTATCCTTTTGTTCTCTTTAAGTAACGCATTACATGTTTTGCTGCTTTCCAGTGCTGTATTCCAAGATTACTCAAGTATCTACCCAAGACTCCCACAACAAATGATATGTCGGGACGAGTACAAACTTGAGCGTACATTAAACTTCCCACTGCTGATGAGTAGGGAATCTTTTGCATCTCAATTCTTTCAAGGTCATTACTGGGGCATTGTTTGAGACTAAATTTGTCTCCTTTAGCTATAGGGGTGTCCCCTGGATTACTATCTTTCATGCCGAATCTTTCTAGAACCTTATCGATATAATTCTCTTGTGACAGCCTTAGGATACCTCGAGAGCGATCTCTTAGTATCTTGATGCCTAGCACAAAGGAGGCTTCCCCAAGATCTTTCATTTCGAAATTTTCCGTTAGAAATCTCTTGGTCTCATGTAAGAAGCCTATATCGCTGCTAGCAAGCAGTATATCATCGACATATAATACCAAGAATATGTATTTACTCCCACTGAACTTATGATATATATAATCATCAACCACATTTACCTCAAAACCATATGAGGTAATGACTTGATGGAATTTGTAATACCATTGACGGGAAGCTTGTTTGAGACCATAGATGGATTTCTTTAGTTTGCACACCATAAACTTTTGGTCACCAGACACAAAGTTTTCTGGTTGCACCATATAGATTGTTTCTTCAATGTTACCATTTAGAAACGCAGTCTTAACATCCATCTGATGTAACTCTAAATCAAAATGAGTTACTAGTGCCATTATTATCCTAAAAGAATCCTTTGAAGATACTGGAGAAAAGGTTTCTTTATAGTCAATGCCTTCTTTTTTAGTAAAGCCTTTAGCAACTAGACGAGTCTTATATCTCTCGATATTACCCTTTAAATCCTTCTTGGTTTTAAATATCCATTTACAACCAATGGGTTTCACACCTTTAGGTAATTCAACGAGATCCCAAACGTCATTGTCTTGCATAGACTTCATCTCATCCTTCATGGCATCGATCCATTTTTGAGAGTTAGAACTGTGCATAGCTTGACAGAAGTTGATTGGATCCTCCTCTGTTAAACCAACACCATCCTCATGTTCTTGAAGAAAGATAATGTAATCATCTAGGATTGCACTTCTCCTCTCTCTAATGGATCTTCTTAATGACACTTCTTGAGGTTGTTGAGGTTGCTCTATAGGTATTGGAAGGAGAACCTCATTGTTGTCTTGTTCTAAAACAATGTTATCAACAACAGTTTGAACATTGTTTTCTATTATTGGAGTGGTGTCCTGAACAGTAATAGGTATGAGGACTTGATCACTGTCAATGACAGGTTCTTCCTCAAAGACAACATTCCTTATGTTCTCTTCCTTCCCAAACTCAATATCCTCAAGAAATCTCGCATTTCCCGTTTCGAAAAATGATCTTGAAGTGGAATTGTAAAACTTATAGCCTCGAGAGCGTTTAGCATAGCCAACAAAGTAGCAGCTAACTGTTCTTGCGTCCAGCTTTCTTTCATGTGGCTTATAAGGCCGTGCCTCAGCTGGACAACCCCAAATGTGCAAGTGCTTGATGCTTGGCTTTTTTCCAATCCAAAGTTCATAAGGGGTTTTATTAACTGCTTTACTTGACACCCTATTAAGGATGTAAACTGCAGTCTTTAATGCTTCTCCCCAAAGTGACTCTGGCAAAGATGAATGACTAATCATACTCCTTACCATATCCTTAAGAGTCCGGTTTCTTCGTTCTGCTACACCATTCATGCTAGGTTTGCCTGGCATAGTGTATTGCGGAACAATTCCACACTCTTTGAGAAAAAGCGCAAAAGGCCCTGGACGTTGTTCTCCTGATCCGTCATATCTGCCATAGTATTCACCACCACGGTCAGATTTGACAACTTTAATTTTCTTTCCAAGTTGATGTTCAACTTCAGCTTTGAAAGCCTTAAAAACGTCTAGGGATTGGGACTTCTCATGTATTAAATATAGGTAACCGTATCTAGAAAAGTCATCTATGAACGTAATAAAATATTGTTGTCCATTCCAAGATGTTGAAGGGAATGGACCACAAATATCAGTATGTATTAATTCTAAGACGTCTTTAGCTCTTTCGGCACCTGATTTCTTTATGTTTGTTCGTTTTCCCTTTATGCATTAAATACAGACATCAAAGTCTGATAAATCCAATGGATCAAGAATTTCATCCGACACAAGTCTCTGAATTCTCTGTTTAGAGATATGGCCTAAACGCTTGTGCCATAAAGTGGCTGAATTCTCAATTAATTTTTGTTTTGTACCACGTGTTGTTTGCAGTATTTCAATATAGGAACTAACAACATCAAGCATGTAAAGATTATCAATTAAATAACCAGAACCAACAATATTTGAATTTTGGTAGAGACTAACTTTATTATTTCCAAATGAACAAGAAAATCCAAATTTGTCCAAACTAGAAATAGAAATCAAATTCCGCCTAAAAGACGGTACAACAAATGTCTCAAACAAATCCAAATAAAATCCAGTTTTTAACTATAATCTGAAAGTTCCAATAGCCTTTACTGCAACCTTTTGTCCATCGCCCACAAAGATGAATCTTTCATCATCACTTGGCGGTCGACTCCACAGGCAACCCTGCATAGTTATACTTATGTGAGTAGTAGCACCAGAATCCACCCACCAAGTATCCATAGGTACAAAAGCTAAATTAATTTCAGAACAGACAAAAGTAAAAAATTTACCTTTCTTTACACGCCAAGCGGCATACTTGGGACACTCTTTCTTCATGTGTCCCGACTTCTTACAAAAGTAATAGGTAAATTCTTCAACATTCTTTGATTTCTTCTGCTGAGAAGACCCTTCTGCAGCATCCTTAGCATTTTTCCTCTTTTTATTGTGAGAGGTCAAAGTCAAATGAGCACTTTTAGTCCTATCCCTCCGCAACCTCTCTTCCTCTTGCCCACATTGAGATATAAGCTCATTTAAGGACCATTTGTCCTTTTGAGTGTTATAACTCACTTTGAATTGTCCAAAGTGTGGAGGAAGTGAGATCAAAACCAAGTGCACAAGCAGGTCTTCACCAAGCTCTAACTTTAGTGCCTTAAGTTTTGATGCAAGATTGGACATTTCTATAATGTACTCTCTGACATTTCCTTTGCCCTTATACCTCATGGAGATGAGTTTAGCCAAAAGGCTGCTCGTCTCTGCCTTTTCATTCTGGGCAAAGTATTGTTCAATTTTCGCAAGAAAATTCCTTGCACTTTGACCCTCAACAATAGAGCCCCGAAACGCCTCTAGTATAGAGTGCTTCATGATCATAAGACACATTCGGTTGGACCTCTCCCATTTCTCAATTTTTGCCTCATTAGAGACTTCCGAAGTGGAAATGGGTGGTTCCTCCCTCAGTGCTAGATCCAAATCCATACAACCGAGAACAATTTCTACAGTTTCCTTCCAGACCTTAAAATTCATCCCATTCAACATTGGGATAAAATTTACTTGAGCAGAAACATTCACAGCAGTGGCAACTAAAATAAAGAACAAAAATTAAATTAATAAACATGATTATAAATTACCAAATAGTCCATATATATAAAAAAAAAATTATATATATAAAACAAAACATACAAATATTTCACACAATGAACTCATAACAAGATATCCAACACAACATTAATTCCCAGTCTTTGGACAGAAAAAATTAATTTGTAAACAGTACTCTCTACGCAATGATCAAATATTAACAATCAATTCTGTCAAATAATAGTCTTTCTTTGGACCGACTATTATTCACATGAAAAAGAAAATTACTTTATGATTGTTACATACTTATCATCACAAAGTATGTTATTATTTGGCCAAATTGTGTCTTCCTTTGGGCCGAGCACAATTCGCATAAATAATCTCATACAAACATCTATGTAATTTTAATCAAATCAGTTTACACAATAGGGATTACTTTGGCAATGTATTATTTCAACCAACTTAATTAAAAATTACCAGACATAAAGAATAGGAAGAGTCCATAAAATTTGCACCCAAACTGATAGTAATAATTATATGAAAATAATCATTACTAATTTGTCAACAGTAAATAAAATTACGAATTTCGGATTTCTAATCAGTGTTCACACAATAAATCACAAAACGTGAAGCAGCAAGCACCATTTGCACATAGTTCACGCACAATTAAAAAAAAATTGCACAAGAAAAAATAAAAAAATTTCACACCTGCACATGAAAAAAAATCCTACTTGTGCAATACATATGTGCGTAGTGTACTGTATATTAATTGCAAAACAACTCTGCGCATTACGCACAATTGCAAATGCATATTGTCAGAGCATATGAATCTTAATAAAACAAAAGAAGCACGGTTGTACATACAAACAAAGAAAAATGCATAGTACGCGTAAAAGAAAATTTGCACAGTATCACGTACGGAATGTGATGCTAGAAAAATTCCTAATTTTCCCCATAAATTAATTTAGGGTTCATAAAAATTGAATAAGGAATTTAGGTAAAATTTAAACACTTTTAATCCCAATAATCTAATAGTAACGGAGGCTTTGATACCACTTGTTGGTTATTTAGATTGACCAAATAAAATAACCAAATGAAAGAGCAGATCACATTACGTCAAATTATTGAATAAGAGAGATTTAGAAATACCTGACTCCATAGAGATTGTGATTAACACACACAACGGAAACCTTTTGTTGATCAATAACTAATGGTTGATTGATCTTCCTCAACCAAATCTCCTTTACTCTTGATGGGATCTTCGTTTTCTCTCTGATGAGGAGAGGAGAAAACTGTTTTCTGATTTGGTATCTTGGGGACCATCACTGTGCTTTATGTTTTTAAGCCATTAGAGTTCCCATTATGCCCCAATGGATAAAATTGGTAATTCACTTATTAATTCTATATTATTTTCTATTGATAGTCTAAGGACTTTCTAAATTAGATCACTTAAATTGAGCCATCTAAATGTGAATAACTAATATAAATGTTAAAATTAATATTTAGTCCATATTAATTATTTAGGAATAAATAAATTCCTAACAGACGTTTTTCTAAAGAGTTTCTGACATTGTGTTAAGATGAACCCTACTTCAGATTCATCATCTCTCCTTCGTGAATCGCTTCCACCACCTGTTTGCAATCCAGATAAATGATATAGGAAGGCACAATTTTGAATATACTCTAATTGATTGATTAAAATTTATCTAAAATTAAAAAATTAAATGATTTCGGGATTAAATGAGAAGAACTCTACATCTTATTTAATATATAACTCTAATTTTATAGTTTTCATCAATTAATTTTAACATATCGTCTCCGTAGTCAGTCCATCTCCATGAAATCCACAACTCCCCTTTGCCTCATTTAATTACGTTATATGCACTATTTAATTAGAAATAAATAGTTTAAAATATCATTTAATTATGTCCCGGTATTATTTAATAGAGAAAATTACAGTAATATCCCTTGAGGTTTGCTTCAATTACACGTACATCCCTTTCTTTTTTTTATCCCTATATAAAATCCCCTAACTCTGTTAACTTTTTACGTCATATGACTGACACATGATTTTTATAATATTTTTTTTCTCAAAAATATCTTTATCTTCTTTTTTAAAATATAAAGGGTGCGCTTGTAATGTATTAAAAAGTTCATGGAATACATGTGATGATTTTAAAAGTTAAGGGGATACATGTGTGATGTGTTTAAAAATTAAGGAGTACATGTGTAATGTGTTTAAAATTTAAGGAATATATGCTTAACGAGTTTAAAAGGTCAGGGGATACATGAGTCATAAGTTTAAAAAGTCAGGAGATACATGTGTTAGAATGTTAAAAGCATCATTTTCACAATTTTTCAAGCATATTAGTTATTGAGACTATTGTCAACACAATTTTGCATCTTTATCACCATTTATCAAATGACTATTAGTTGATATATATAAATTTTTAAATATAAATTCATTTGAAAAAAGAGAAAAAGATATGATATTTCCTATTTTTTATTTTATAAATTACAAATGAAAAGAGTAGGAAAAAGAAACACTACACAACAAGAAATAAGAACATAAAATACCAAATTTAATTAATAAGTGTGTGTTTTGATATCCATGATATAATTATTATACTAACAAAATAAGAACACCTTAAATATACCAAAAATATTATTATAGTTGTCTACAATTCAAAAAATATTCCCTATGCAACCAACACATTTAAAAAATAATTCTAACACATTGAATTTTCCAAGTCGTAAGCTCCCTAGTTGTCAGCTGTTTTCTTAAGCTTGGCTCTTAGCTTCTTTTTTTTTTTTTTTTTGTGGTTGTTAATGTGGTAGGCTCTTGGTTGTTAGCTGTTGGTCCTTTCAGAATTGGTACATGAATGGGCAGAAAATGGTTCAGCAGTGTTTTTTTCTAAAAAAAAAAGCACAAAAAAAATGTTTTAGCAATAAGATATATACATAACTTCATATATACTATCACATAGGCTTACCTGTTTTTTCTTCTTCACCGGTGCCCTTTGACAAGTTCTACTATTATGTCCAAAACTTATAAAAAAAACTTGTTAAAAACAGGAATATTATATGTAGTTTCATAAAAAAAAAAACTTGATTTGTTTTATAGAAAGTCAAACAAGCATATAAGAAGATGTATTAAAAGAAATTTAAAATAAACAAAGGTACATGCTCCTATTTTTAGAGGACAAAAATTTAATGCCTAATATTTAGCATACATTTATGCATCGCTTTTGGAAAAGAAACTACTCAGATCATGGAATCCAAATATATTAATATAGAACCAACTTAAATTGTGAAACTAAATAACAAAATAGGAAAGACTATAAACAATGGTGATCCCCTACAATCAAATATGTCATGTCCCCCATATGGACTAGTCCCCATAGAAAACTCAACAAATCAAAAGTTAAAATTAAAAATTACAAACAAACACTAAACCCCACTATATGTATTTTTAATTCAACCATTTTATTTATAATCAAAAGAAACCTACAAATTCTTGACAGGAACACAATATATGAACAAAGGAGAACCAACAAAACAAATGAGCATAATATTTATAATAAAGGACATACCTTCTAAAATATAAGCACCAACTCAACCTACAACAACTGAATCAGCGGGTTGAAAATCACAACAGCTGTGGGTTGTTGACGTTGGAAGCAACTTAGTAGCGAGCCAAAAAAAAAGTCATGGTCATCGGATTCGACGTCGTCGTAGAGTTGCGAGTTGCAGATGAGATTGTCGTCGTTAGGTTAAAAGTTACCGTGAATGTGGTTGTTGAGTACGAAATAAAAAACTCGTGTACACGAAAAATATCTCTTCTCCTTTGGAGAAGAGAAATAATTTTCTCCCTTGAAAAGTAGCACACGAAACTGAGGAAGAACAATTATTCTCTCCCCTTTAGAAAAAGAACGTTGAAACAAAGGAAGAGAAACCCTTCTCTCCCCTTTAAAAAAAATGTTCTCTTTTTGGGGTCACTTAACTATAAGGGTAATTACGAGATTTTAAATAAATCAATTAAAATTAAATATAAATTCATTTAAAAAACTAATAGTAACTTAACACCGTTAAAACAAGGGTGCCAAAGTAATGATAAAAAAAGGAAGGGGTGCACATGTAATTGAAGCAAACCTCAAGGAGTTTGTTCTATTTAATATGTAGTCTTCAATATTCTTCATATTGTATATGTGGTGAACTTATTAATGAAATGATATATACAAGCACTTTGTAGTAAAATAAATAAATAAATTATATAATATGATTTTTTATATAAATAAAGATATAAAACAGTAATTTAATATAAATAAATTAAAAGATAGGTAAGGTATTATTTCTTCTCTTGAATCCTTATTTAAAAAGTTTTAATAAGGAAATGGAAATGGATAGGCGCAGTTTAGGTATTAGAGATTTGAGAGCCTTTAATCCAGTACTCATGTAGAAATGGAAATGGATAGGAAAAAAATAAAGGTTTAAATATGTTTCTAGTGTCTTAATTTGGATGTTTATTTTGTTTAATCACTAAAATTAAAATTTATTTTTTTAGTCATGTGATAAATGTTTTTTTTTTTTTGTTCTAAATTGTCCAACAAAGTATATAGTTGTGATTTTTTATAGTCATAATTTAATTTTTGCAGTCAAAAGCCACACAAATTGCGGAAGTGGGTTTGATGTTCACAACACACGGATTATAATTGGCTGAGACAATGTTTGGCAAGCAATTTTTTAATTTAGCATATGATGGGCAAGGTTTGATGAACAGTCTAAGTTGCATGCAGTACTACTGGCGTCAGCAAGATATTTTGGAAATGGCTAAGGTTCTTGCATGAAAATAGTTTATTGGCAGTTTGAATTAGGGATGTTAAAGCGGGTTAGTCCAGCCTATTTGGGCCCGGCCTGTCAAAAACGGGCCGGGCCGGGCTGGCCCTCCCATGGCCGGCATGGGCTGGACCCCCTAGCCCGTCCCTCCAACGGCGGGTTAGTGGGCCAACCCATCAAAATTGAAAAAAAAAAATTGAAAATAGATCAACAGTTAAAAAGTTGAAAAGCTAAGAGACCGCAAGGGAAAAGCTGAGAAGCAAATCTACCAGATCAGAACGAGCATCACGCGCGAGTGTCGTGGCGGCGTGGGCGAGGTCGCGACAAGGTTCCAGTAAGGTCAAGGCGAGATCGTGGTGGCCTGGTTGCAAGGTCGTGGCGAAGAGGGAGAACACGAGGTCGTGGCGGCGTCGCGCACAAGGAAGAACGCGAGAGGGAGTGCACGTAGGCGAGGTCGCTGCGAGATCATGGCAGCGTCACATGCGAGGGAGAAGTAGATCGAGGGAGGCAAGGTCATGGCGAGGGAGAAGAAGATCGAGCGAGGCAGGTCGCAACGAGGGAGAAGTAGATCAAGCGTGGCGAAGTCGTGGTGGCTTGGTAACGAGGTTCGTAGCGAAGAAGGAGAACACGAGGGAGGAGAGTGTTGGCGGAGGTGTTGGCAGAGAGGGAGAAGAAGAGTGTTGGCGGAGAGGGAGAAGAGTGTTTTTGGACGTTTTTGTTTTTTGGGTTCAAAAAAATAAATTGATAGTTTACATTTAGCAGATCGCGGGCTGGCCCGGCGGGCTAGCAGGCTGACCCACTCGGGCCACGAGTTGAGGGTAGGATGGGCCAGGCAAGCTGGCGGGCTGACACCCCTACCTCGCCCTACCATTTTTTGCAAGTTGGCAAGCCAACCGGCTTAAGTTCGTTTTGACACCCCTAATCTAAATAGTTGGTCAATGATGCTTAGGCTTTGGTTGTGAAGTGGATTGGAGCTAGGTGCTATGGTATTGATATCATTTTAACAAATAGGTGGTGGTAGGCATTTGATGTTATGGTTGTTTTAGGTATCATTTATACACAACAAAGTAAAGTAGGATTGATGATGGAATCAAGGATTTTGATGGAGTTTGTTTGGACAAATGATTGCTCTGTTTCTCTGTTTTCTTTGATAAAAGTTCATGTTGCTTGAAGTTCGTGGGTATGAAGTTTCTTTTAGTTGGTAAAGTTAACATTGTCTTTTAAGTGTTGTGGTTGTTTTGGCTCGAGATGGACACTCATACTGATTCTTAACTCTTTTTTTTTTATATAATATTATTGCATGATTTACCTTTAAAAAAATTATTGTTTTTGTATTGGTAACTTTAAATAATGATATACCTTGAATTAGTTTATTGCTAGTAATTAATAATCACTAAAATTGTTTTTTTTTTTTGTTGGATAGTCTAACATATATTTTTTTATGTCGCTTTTGTTATATTGATAACCGACTTAATCGCTAGATTTTCTTTAAGATGTGAAAGAAACACATGAAAGCACATAAAATAATATAGTAACTAAATCATATCTACATTAAAGTTGTAATACTTTGACATAACATTGAACAAAAGAAAAAAAAATACTTTTAGATGTAATACATTGACTAAATAAAAATTTAATTTACCTAAACACACTTATTATTATAACGATAGTATTTAGTGCTTAGTTTAAGACATAAGCCACCTTATCTCATGCCCATAGCATCTTGACATTCTATTATACATTGGTGCTTTATCTTTTCCTTAGACAAAGAGTTACTTCTAAAGGATAATAGTTTGATTGTGATAACAACTAAAAGTTCAGTTGACAATCAAGACCCACACTTTCGTGTATTGCATCATAAAAGTTGCAAATAAGAAACTATATCATAATAGTTTTTCAACTTCATGGTATCCTTGTAGTCAATTTTGGTGATGTATGTTCCATGGAAAGTCCACTGTTTCCTCCAAAACTATTCATGAGCATTATTATCTACTAAATTTGACATCTCGGATGTAAGCTGCTTTCTCAAAGACTTAGATAGCTGAAACAAAAATAAAAAATCAGTTTTTATCCAAATTCTATAATGATAATGTGTTAGATGTTAGTGTAATATGATAAACTCGTCACTCTTTTTCAGTGGTGGACTTCCTGGATCACAATCACGTGGTTGAGATGTGGTACTAGAATTGGATGGCCTATGGCCATGAACGGTAAACTTTACAGGCAGAGGCACAGGTTTTACACATTTTAAATTCCTCCCTTGTTTCAAGGAGGTTGTAGGTATGGATGACAATCCAATATTTATGGGTATCGTCCCGCTCTCATCGTGATATTGATGGATATAGATTTGGATAATATTCAATGATAAAATCCAGGTATAGGAAAGAGAATGTGCATACCTACGGATATATATATATTTATTAAATTAAAATTATCCTCATTTTATATTATATATTTTACTTAATAATTTTTAAATATTTACACTTATTTTTTATTTATAATTTATAGTTATTAAATTATTGTTTTAAGTTATTTCAATTTGTTTTTATATAATTTAGATAAAAAATTATATAATTTTATTAGATAATAGATAATTATACTGTTATTAACATATTATTAGTTTGTTATAAAGTTTTTTTTTTATACTTTTAACTTATTATTAACTTGTTATGAATTTAATAATTATAAAAATTAAATTTTTTTAAATTTATTATGACTTAAAATTATTTTTTTATGTTTTTTTTAATTACAAATTACTACAAATTAAATATATCCAATAACTAACGAGATAGATGGGGATAAAAATTCACACCCAATAAAAATGATGATAAATTTTGATATGTAAGTACGGAACCACAAATCCATCCCCGCCCCCACCCAAATGCCATGTCTAGTTGCTGACCATTCTTTCACCAACTTGACAAATTCATATTGGGCATCCAACTTGGTCTTAAGATTAGAGTAAAAACACAAGTATTCATTATCACTTCTGTAAAGTAATAGAGAACCAGATGAGAAGAATTGTGAGTTGATTATAAGAAATGTGAGCATTGTAATTTATATTAGTACTTCTGAAAAAAACATGAAACTAATAAAAGCGTGACCCCCATTCTTGCAATCAACATGATGGGGAACATGCAGTTTATTTCTACTTTAAACAAAGTCGAATTTTTTTGGGAGCTAATTTGTCTTAACCTGTTTTGGTGGCCATTAAGTGAGAAAAAAAAAAAACCAAAGTTGAAATTAATTCATGATATTATACCTAGTGAAATAGTTTAAACAATTTTCCATTTTATTATTGATATTTAGTTGCTCAAAATTGAGTGTGAGATTGGGTTGTTGGGTAGGGAGTTCACCTTCATGACTTGTGGCCTATTTTTATTAAATCATTACAATAACAGTATTTAATTTTGAATAATTTAATTATTTTATCAATTTATGTTCAGTTAAGAGCAACGAAACATTAATAAAAAAAAAAAAGCTCAAGCATTATTAATGACCAAATTTACATGTAACCTTTTTTTTTGACAGAAAATTGACATGTAACCTAATGTTCAAATATTAAAATTTGTAATCTAATACTAATCCGCAATGATTCTCATCAAAATCAAGAGGACAAAAAAGAAGTAAATGTTATTATAAAAAGTTGATTATGATGAATAACTAAATTAAGGTGATATGTTTACATGGTGAGAATTTACCTTGAAATATCTCATGTTTGATTCTCATTCTAGGACCAATTACAGTTACAAACCAATCTCTTATCCAATAAATTAGAGAATATCTGTAACATGTGACTTCAAAAAACAACAAAAATAATTAAGGTGGGAGATAGTGAATAAAAACTAAAGAATATAATCTAATGGTTAAAAACTAAAAACAATCAACGCGAAAACTGTTGTACAATATGATTTGACAAAATAAGACCACTCAAACAAGATAGTGAATAAAAATTAAGGTTGACTCACCAAAACTAAGAAAAAAAATGTTATATGATAGATTTGACTAGATAGTGATACTTAGTTTGATATTCTAGCCTTAAATATTAGTTTTTAAAATCAACTCAATGTCAAATTAAATTCATTATACATTTTTATTATTTCAAAAAAAAAAATTGTCACAAATAAACCGTAACGCCATTATTTGATTAAAAAATTTAATAACAAAACATAAAAAAATAGAAAAATTAGTTGTGACTAAAATTATAATTATTAAATTCAGATCAATTATTGACTCAACTAAAATACTAGATTATTAGATTAGGAATTGATTTAGTGAATTACTGATTGATTCGTATGATTAAAATTAAAATTAAGATATTAACTATTATAAATAAATATATAAATATTTGTATTTGTCATGTATAACAAAATGCTTGTGTAGCTTACCATGCTTAAGCTTTCTTTACCTTATATGTTCGAATCAAGTTTGTAGATCTCAGCCGGAATTAATAACATTGAAAAAAAAAAAAAGCCAATTTTTTTTAGTTGAGAAACTAAAAATATATATTTTATTTGATAAACTTTTTCATTCTTTGCGAAGGAATGTTGAATTCCAAATCATTTAAAATGTGATTAACTTTTTTTTTTCCAGCTAAAACTTTTGTTGAAGATATTTTTGAAAGTTTAAGAAAACATTTTTTTTAACCATTAGAAAATAATTAATCAAATTTTAAATGATTCTCCAAATAATTTTTTGCAATTTTTAAAACAATTTTTTGGGATTTTTAACAGCTAAAAACATAAAATTATCACAAATCAATTATTACATCAACATTTTACGAAGAAACTTAACAAATACCAAAAACAAAATGAACAGATAACTCATAACTCAGAGACCAAGACCCAACAACATTTAGTTTAGTTGAAGAACTAAAACCATAAATCTTACTTACCAAATCTTAAATAGTTGAAAAATTAAAAATATATTTTACCTATCAAATTCTGACCAAAACTATGTAAGTGACATGCAAATGTGGTTCACAAAAAAAACTTTTATGTACTGTTTTTGTGAATAAAAATGATGGATTAATATTATTAATAAAAACATTGTCTTCCTATTAAGGAAAATTTGCTTTTAAAAAAAAAAAGTATGAAATTAGATGGCTAATCCCTGTGGTTCAATTTATATCAGAATTAGTATTACAACCTTGTTCAATATTTTGTATACCTAGCAAATTAAATGAAAACTACTTCATCAAAAACATAGTAAAAAAGAAAACAAAAGATTCCTTGAGAGAAGAATGCATCATCAGAGTGCACCAATTTCCTATTTACAACTAGTTACTTTCAGAATTACGTGGAGCATCAACACAACACAACATTATGCACAGCACAGGTACACACCAAAAAAGAATAAAGGGGAACTGTGATTCTTCATAGGCACCCTTGTTTTGTCCTTGTCCCCCACCATCATTGCTAGAGTCTAAAATATAACCAATGGACTTGGATCATGGCCATTGATATGACTCCACCACCAACACAAATTTCTTGACCAAGCTACATTTTGCTGCGTAATTGAGATGAGAATCATGTAACACAGTAACAGCACTGAAACATGTGACAGTGGATCACACCTTGAAAGCCACTCTTGCCAATTAGCTACTGCTTCTTTATGAACACACAAGCTACAATAATAGTATTAAGTGAAAATGCCACACAGAGCCTTTGCACTCGGAGGCATAATAATAATAATAATAATGAATACAATAAAAGTCTCCAATGCAGCATAGTAAACAAGGAGACTCTTGATTAGTTGAGACTTACTTGAGGGTGTTTCTATTATAGTACATTGTTCTAATCTTGCCGAGCTAAGGGAAATGCCCTGGTGAAAAATTAGAGGGCAAAACTATATTGGATTATATTAAGCTTTCTATCATCTTCAAATAACCAAGTGCTGTTGAAATCATCATTATGTCTTGCTCTTATATTTTCTTTGGGGTTTCAAATCAACCACAATGACAGTGATGTTATCTTTGCTTCCTTTCTGAAGGGCACGGTTCGATAGGTATTCTGCTGCTGCTTGTGCGGCTGGATCAATTCCCTCTTCCCTTTCAGACGAGGGTTGTTGTTCCAAGCCATTTTTCTTGTACCAGAGAATTATTCGTTTTCGAGCGAGGTCACATACCTCTTCGTTCGTCATAACATCCCACAGACCATCACTGGCCAGAATGAGACACTCGTCGTCTTTTGTACGGGGAACAAAAGTAACTTCTGGTTCTGGAATAATCCATGGCTTCAAATATCTATCGCCTGAAAATCACACAAGGATAAGCAGAATTTTTTTCAGCTGAAAAACCAACGGCATATAAATATAATTAACTTGTAGAACAAACGAAAATTACACTAATTTAGTGCATTGTCCGTTCAAATCTAAACCAAAGTGTCCTCTTAAGAGTTTGGGTGCAGTAGTAGACGTTCAAAATTTTGATATAGGTCACTATTACAAGCAAGTGGTGCCAAAACCACTAGCAAAAAGAGAATGACAATGTGCTTGCAAGGTTTCTAATCACTCAACTTCTTTAATAAACAGGTATTCACATAGAGCAATAAGGTAGCAACTGTAGCCAATCAGATATTCTCTTTATTAGAAATAAAGAACAGATTTTTTACTGTTCAAATTTAACTCGAAAAAGCACAGCATGAAAAAGAGATGATGAGAGGAGGCATTAGGGCTATGCCTACTACTTCAAAAATGCCTCTACCAACCTTTGGCCTCAGATAACTAAATTGCCTGTACTAATACATTTTCTACCATCTTATTGTATAAACAAGACAAAATAATCATAATCTCTTACCAGATACAGGCGATTTGTTATTGCAACTATACTAATAATACACAAGCAAGTAGATCTGGATTATAGACATCTAAATGCAAATTATTAATTTGCTTGCCTGCTGAAATTGTCTTTGGTTACCAAAACCTAAAAAATGGTATTTTGAAAACCAAAAATACAGTGTAGAGGAGCTTAAAGCTCCATGACTTGTAGTTTATGTTCAAAAGGATACATTTTCAATAATTGTCACAGACTGGCAACAAAGGGCAACGTTAAAAGTTCTAGAGAGAACACAATGGAATGAAAAAAAATTCTTCCATGCTTGGATGATTAATAAGGGAATGAAGGGAAAGTCAAACTGTTATAAGTATAAGAATTCAATATAACCCTTAGGAACTTCTAACTAACCCAATATACAAGGTAAAATTCCAGATGACAATTTAAAAATAAAAGTAGAGATATTCCCTCTCATCATTTCAATTCAAAGAAGAACAAACTGTTATTTTCAGAATGAATGATTCCAGTCACATTCAATTCCACTCCATAAATTCTTACATTTTAAATTCCTATATAGGGGATTGTTCTCTTTCAGTCCTTTCTCATTTCATCTCTTTAACCACCCCAGATCCAAACAAATTCTTAAATGATTTTTAAAAGTTAAACTTATAGTCCAACAATACTGAAAACGTAAGTACACTTCCTACCATTAATTTTCAGATAAGCATGTAATTATCTCGTCTCTCGAGTTTCAAAAATAGCTTACTTGTCAAAAAATGAATGGAAGGAGTGCTCACCTATTCAGTATTACTGTTAGGTTTACATATTTCCAGTAAAACAAAACCTTAAGAGAAGGAAGCCCTTGTAACCAGCCACTCAATAAAAAGTTTTCCATGAAACTCAAACTAGTCCACAACAACAGAAACTGCAAATAAAGTAAAAATTATGATTAAAGAAGTACCTACCAATAGACCTTGACATTGCAAGAACACCAAATACGCGATGACCATTCCATTGAATCACTTTTCCTCCAGCTGCCTCAATTCTTGCATATTCATCATCTCGGTTAGGCTAACATATCACAACCATGAATCACCTGTTAAAAAATTAAAATTTTAAAAGAGATGTATAACTATAATTGGAGCAACTTACTTTATGGTCCACTGATAATGCCATGGGTTCTTTGCCACGACATAGAACCGCTCTTGAGTCACCACAATTTGCAACTATGATATGAGACGCACAAATAACAGCAACAACAGAAGTGGAGCCAACAGTTTCTGGGGCAACAGGTTCATTATTAACTTTCCCTCCAACTTCAGCATCGACCTTTAAGAAACAATTGGTGAAAGTTTTTTTCCACTGATCTTGACAACCATTCTCCGTACTTCCACTGATTAGACCTTCCTTGACAAATTCTATTTCCTCAGCCAAGGCCAAATGGATACGATCACGACAATAGTTTGCAACCTGAGTGAGGAAAGCAAGGTCTATGTGAAGGGTATTACAGATAAAGCTAAAATCATCGGACAATAGGCACAAGAATCATGATAATAAAGAACAAAATTAAACTTTACCTGAGAACCACCATGGCCATCATAGACTCCAAAGAAATGGGTCATCTGCTGACTAAAACACTTGTTTATTCCCTCAATTACCTGATCACCAATTAGCATTTGAATAGGAATTTTCAGAAAGCGAGGTACAGTTGCAAACGCATCTTCCATCTCAGGTCTTCTTCCACACAAAGATATGAATCCATAGAGTGGGGTATAATCCAATTCAAAAACACTCCGACCAACTGTTCCAGTCACCCCTTTTTCCTGAGACAACTGATGAAGATCAACCGCAGAAGACTTCGGGCCAGATCTAACTCCAGTCTCTTCTTCAAGGCTCACTGCCACAGCAAGAGGATCAGCCATAATATCTGTGTCGACATTTGACTCCCCCAAGTCAACAGCATTGGCAACAACAATATTGACAGCACAGATGCTCTTCTCTGCGTCTGCAGAACACGGTGTTCCAACATCCAAAGTAGCATCAAAACAGAAGGAATCCTCTCCACACACACTACTGTTCTCACTGACCACCGAAAGAGAACATGAGCTATCAACAAACTGGTCACCTTCCAACGACAACGAATCCTCCTCAATTTCCGTGGTTAACACTTCATCACCAGTATCCAAAGTGCTTCTGTTTTGGGATATCATATCCAACATAGGACTCTCTCCTTCCCTAACTTCAACAATATCAACTTCATCCACCAAATTGCCACTATCATGAGAATCATCCGAACCTGCAACCGTCTTGGTGAAAACCTTAGTTACAGAATTAGATAACATCCCTGTATCGGCCATCAGCTTAAATCTGGATACATCCATGTGGGGAACTATGGTTGGGTTGTCACAGACTGAATTACAATTACAATTACCTACTCTTAATGGCACTGCAACCGCAAACGACATCTCCTCCATCGAAATCCCTATTTAGGTAAGACAAAAAGTTACCCTCCCACCCCTCTGATACCACAAAACCTGTCATACTTCAACTAAATTTGCACCTGCTTTTCTGATTGAATACGACCTTAGAATGTGAAAGGGTGGCATTTTCCAATCCTAAGACAAAAGGGGAAGCAAATTCAGGCGATGCAAGGCATGAACTATCGCAAAAAGGTGGTGAAAGTGAAATGGGGTACTCAGATTTCAGATCTGGTCAACATCAACGGATCCAAACTTCTATTTTTGGAAGAAAAAAAAATCTAATCTTAAATAGCTATGCCAGGTGCCACACCACACCCTTTTCAACTTCATCTACCTTCGTCACCGACTCGATTGACAGAAACATCCTGAAAAACATTAAAACAAAAACCAAAAAAAACAAAACTTTATCTGCACAAAAACAGATTGCACCAAACCCCACCAATTAAAAAGAAACAAATTTCAAAAACAGAAACACCCCTTTATCTCTAAACACAAGAAAGAAGAAAGAGGGTCATGAGAAAGAAACCCAGAAAAGGGTAAAGTCTCAAGAATCACAAGGAAACCCTAAAAAGATGACACCCTTTTTCCACCATGAGTTGCCTGGATCTGAGGCAACGCAAGTACGCAACGCATCACAGGCGCGCGCGCACTATCTTGTAATAAAAATATCCATACTAATAATTATTACTACAAAATCAATGAACAAAAGCAAGCATGAATAGGAATTAAAGGTGGAAAAAAAATAAAAAGAATTATTAGAAGAATGAACAGTGAGTCACTACCTAATTTTGTCAACGGTGTAGGGTCTAGCAGGTTGGTTGGTTCCTTCTCTTCTCTTCTCTTTCTTTTCTTTTTTTTTTCTTTCTCTATCTTATTTCTTCATGTCACTTTGACACCTGAAACCCATGGATTGGGAAAAAAGGGAACAAAGCATCATTAAACAACAAAAGCCAAGACATAGATGAGTGTTTTTTTTTATTATTTGTTTTTCTTTTAATTCTGACATGTTGAAAATAACAGCTCAGCCATGATGCATTATTTTAATGTTATGATTTTTTACTTTGAATTATCTGAATTTTAGATATTCATTTTAGAAATATGAATTATGAATTCTTAGTGTTTGACACGTGGTCTTCATTTTGAGAAAATATATGATATTGAGGGAATTTGTTTAAACTTATTGGTTAATACAGTGTTTTTTTTTAATAAAATAAGTATTTCTTATGTAATAGTTTAATCTGCTTTTCCTTTGAAAAAAATAGTTATTTTTTAATGAAGCAAATCTTATTTATTTATAAAATCTTCAAAACACCATATTTCTCATAAAATATTTTCGAGAAACGAAGTGGGAGAGAATCATATTACTCCACACTCCACATTCAGTGACAAATACTCCTCCCTCTTCATTCATTTTAACTTTCCACTTTTTTAGAAAATCATCTTTCACCATAGAGGTTATAATTAATTACCTTCTCTTTCTTTTTGTTCAATATTTCCTTCTACGTAATTTCTTAAAAGAAAAAAAAACATAGATATGAATTCTTCCTCTCACAAAATTAAAATCATATTACCATAATCTTATATTTGTTCATCGTTTTAATACTTTTCCATAAAGCAATAACAGAAAATCAAGTGAAGAAGGGTATCCAAAATCAGAAATTAAAAATCATTGTAGGATTGAACGAAAACAATGAGAAAATTATGTTATTATTATTGTCATTGTCATTGTGATTGTCTACAACAGAAAAGGAAGAGTCACAGTGATCATGGGCAAGAGTATCTCCACAAGTATCAGTAAAAAAAAATGGCATAATCGTGGAGGGTATTTTTGAAAACTTAATACAATAGGGGAGTGTATTGGAAAATAGAGGAGTACTGATAGCAATTGCCACCCCAAACCATGTGGCCTAATTAACGTTTTTTTTTTGGTGAGAGCCTAATTAACTTTATTAATCGAATAAATGACCCAATAATGTTGATCAAAAGTCAAAACCAAGAGGTGTGGATCAAAACCAAAATGGCTTTGGTGAGGCCCGTGGATTGTAATATAAAGTGGTCCAATCAAAGTTTGTTTTCTTTGTTTTTTTATTTTTTTTATTGTTAATAAATCTTGTATGTTTTATTTAATTATTTTTCAGTAAGAATCAAAGATGGTATAGGTGAGTTTATATCACTCCCATACTCTTCTGAATCAATCGAGTTAAACTTCCTGAATTGTACGTTTTAATGTAATAATAAAAAGATAACAAGGGCAGGAAAAAAAAAAAGAGAAGATAACAAGCTCTATGCTAAAGTTTATTTTACTATAATTAAATATTTAATTAATTATAGTTATAAGTATTGTGTTCACACAAAATTTATTGGCTTAGTGACGATTGAGAAATCTTCCAAAAGCTTGACAGAATAGTTTATAAACACATACAAATATTATGTTGCTTTTATTTT
The DNA here is from genome assembly GCA_014843725.1 of Amphicarpaea edgeworthii. Lineage (NCBI taxonomy): Eukaryota > Viridiplantae > Streptophyta > Magnoliopsida > Fabales > Fabaceae > Amphicarpaea > Amphicarpaea edgeworthii. The sequence goes on along the minus strand of CM026324.1, from coordinate 17,056,270 downwards.
ATTTCTTATATTATTTTTTTAATATTTATGCAAAACATAACAAGTCTTAATTTTTTTTTATTATGAACAAGTATTAATCTATACTAATATGCATACGAATATATGATAATAAGAAAAAAATGATGAAAAGAATGGGAATAAAATATAGAATATAATGGTATTATATTCCATTGTTCATCTTCTAGAAGTAGTCCTTATGAGTTATGACTTTCTCTTAAAACAGGCAAATCAAAAAGAGTATGACACGCCTCAACTGATTCAACAAGCAAGGTATTTTTTAAAGTTCATTTAACGGTTGATGATTTACATTTGAGCTAAAAAGAACTTGTTCTATTGTTGGCGTTTCCTTTCTTATTTTTGTTTTTTTCAATAGTTGAATTAGATTTGCTTATTAGTTCTTGTTTTTGTGGTTAATTTTCTTATTATATTTTAACATATGAAAAAAATGAATTGTATCAAAAATAAAAAAGATTAATGAACGATTGATCATTTAGTAAAAAAAAAAAAAGCATAGCAGGTCTGCTTTATAAAAAAAGTAAAGTTTTAAAAGATTGACTACTCTTTTCCATATATTCAAATATAAGTAAATTATTAAGATGTTGATTATTAATAAATTGTTAGTTTGAATGGTATTAAATTCAATCTTTTTAAGTAATATCTGATATTCAAGCAAAATAATGCGATTAAGACTTAAGAGGGGATCCAAATTTTCTTACTGTGTAAAAATCACTGCAGGATGCACAGTTGCATTTTGATCCACAAATTTTTCATTTTTTTTATTAATATTTTATTAATTAATATAAAAACATGCTATTAGTATTAAAACTTTATACTGCAGTAGAAAATCATTGTAAGTGATCCAATTCCTTTTAAGAGGAGAGACCCTACCAAAAATAATCAGTTAGGTTGGTCAGCGAATATTAATTCTCAATTAAACTGATAGATAAAAAAAAGTTCAAATGTGTTTATTATTATTATTCCTGAAAAAAATATTTTATTTTTTAAATTTTTTTAATGTGATAAATATTATTTCTAGTCTTTTTTTTCCAAATTTTTAAATAAGATATATAGTTTTTATAATTTATAACAGTTTTTTAATATCATAATTTGATTTTAATGGTAACAAAAAATCTCACAGATTGAAATCTATATAGTTGTTTAAAAATTTGTGTAATAGAAAAATTAAAAATAATATTTATTATATTATATTTGAAAGACTAAAAAAATAACTTTTAAATTTGAATTATTAAAACAGAAATACTTAAAAGCAAATTCATTCTCTTTAAACAATAACTTAAATTCAAATGTTGATAAAAAAAAAAAAAAAAAAAAAAAAAAAAGAAAGAGGCATGGGGAGGGTTTGAATCCCTTAAAGAAGTAGTTGTGGTTCAACTAACTTGTGGATTTTTGAGAAAAATTCTTATTGGATTGATGCATGAACTGACCTAAAGCTTCTTTAATATGAACAATATATAGTTCCGAGATCAACGGCGACTTGGCCTCTGGACCAAAGAAGAAACATTTCTGAAGAAGAAAACGTGTAATGTAAATACCTCTCCTATCTTCAACACAACACTTCAACGATACATTAAATATGAAAAGCAAAGTAATATGCAAGTCATGCACTTTTTTTCATTTCTTTTTTTAGATTGTTTTGTCTAATTTTCAAACAGATGTATCGAAATTTGAGTGTTCCCAGCTGTTCAACCACATGTTACTCTCTCCATTTTTCAATTTTTTTCACACTGATTAAAGATGAACAATAAATAACTTGGTTTCTAGAACAAATTTATTAAAGTATCTTAGTACTCCTTTTCTTCTCAATTTCAATAAATACATAATTAGATATTCCTAGACTATAGTACTTATTTGATGGTAAAATTGAAATAAGGTTTTAATATTTCATGAAAAACTGAACATGTCATTGTGAATTATATATAACTTTTTTCTCCTATTTTGATCCAATTTTTTTTTCATCATTTTTTTATCCTTAAAATTAATTTTTTAATAATTTTAATAACTATATTATACTTTTTGTGTTGGTGGTTAGTTTTTCACGTTAATTATACTAATGTGTATTTATTGATGGATTAAGTGTAATGGTGGCAATGATTATGACAATGGTGTGATGGTGGAGTCAACGTTGATTGTAGTGATGACAGTCACAATGTGTTAATTAAGATTTTATTCGTAGTGGTTATTAATTATCAATTTATTATTTTGAAATGCAATTTTAAAATAAAATGACAAAAAATTGAGTTGTTAACATAATTTTGAAACAATTTTACATTATTTTGTTAATGGAGGTATCAAAATTGCTAAAAAAAAAAAATTTTTTGGGACCAAAAGTGATAAAAAAAATTTGAGGGACTAAAATTGTAAAAAATAAAAATTTTGGAACAAAAATACAATTAAGCCGTTTTTTTTTTAATACTAAAACATCAATCAATTTAAAAATAATTTCCTCATAAGAGTTTAGTAGTTAATAACTAATATAGATATTTATAAACATAATTTCCTTTTCATTTATTTTAGTAAGCTTCACAGTTTCTTGTTATCAATAGTAAGCTTCACAGTGAAGTTTATGAATAAGCTCTTAAAAAGTTATTTAATAAGTATTTAATTGAAATGTTTCCCTAAAGTTAAGACACAATTTCTTAAGTACTTGTGGTACTGCTGTTCAGTTAGATTTTTTTTTTTTTTATGCGTCCTATTCAGTCAGAATTAAAATGTTACTTTTGTAATTTGAGTAATAAAGGTTTATGTTAAAGGCAAAGATAAGTTACTGTAACGAAACTCCAATTTAATTTGAGAATAGCATAAAAAATAAAAAATAAAAAGGGTAATGTAAATAGTAGGTTGTGTTTAAAAAAAAATGTAAAACTATTTTATCTATTAATATATCATCATTAAACTAAAAAAATAAAATAAAAACATGTAAGAACAGTATCGAGAGTACTTACCTATCGCCCACTAATAAGATCTCACATTGATAACAGGATTTAAACCTACCTATTTATAAGATACAAGTTCAATCCTTATCAATTGAATCAACCTTTGTTGAACCCTAAATGTACCCATAATTTATATGGTAAGATGAAGCTTTATGTACCAAGAAAATATGAATGAATATGACAGTAAAGTAGATGTGTTTCTCTTATTTATTGTACAGAGCCAGGTCATTGGCCTAAAACAACCTTCATTTTTTCAAGCTAAGATGCACAGAAATTTTGATGGTGGTAGATATGCAATGCTCACAGACTCACAGCTCTTAATCTCAACCTCATCAGTCAAAAAAAATTGCATAAAAGTCATCCTCACTGTATTGAGTTTGAAAAGGACTGATACAGATCGTAGGAAAGAAAGTTGATTCAATCTTTGCAGGTCAACAATTTAAACTAAACAACTGTTTCTAAGAATGAGTAAAACTATGAAATAAGAATGATGCTGTTCACACATACTTTCATAGCATTTTTTTTACAACTCATTTTGTGTTTCTCTCTATTGATTGCATCATACTTTTCTCTCTCTCTCTCTCCTTATTGTCAAAAGTGTTGTGAAAAAAACATGAGTGAGAATAACATTATTCATGAAATAGATACATTCTTAACCATGATTTGAAATTGAATGATGCAGAAGTAATGTCAATAAGAATCAGCATCAATCACTTGATAAAACCACAAACTGTTATTATTATTATACCATTTTTTTAAACTTCAATGCCAATTATGTCACCATCCCAATCAATAATTGATCACCATTGACTTTAATTACATAAAATCTACACCTAGAATGATTCTATTTATTTTCTAGTGTGTAGGTCCATCAGAAGTGCATTTTTCTGGCTAACAGACAAGAAAAACAACATTGTACTAGACTGATAGAAGCTCCACTCAGGAATGTAGAGTGCTTATTATAATGTGATGTAATCTTGTCTTCCATAGGAAGGTAGCGTCATTCCTTTGTCAAGAGAAGTGCTTCAGCAAACTGATGCAATTGAGCTTTTTTATTAATTAATCTTCAGATAATGATGGTTATTGGTTAGAATAAAAAAACTATTAAGGGTGTGTTTAGGTAAACAACTTAAGATGCTTGTTGAATAAGTGTTATTACACACTTATGTTAATTATTTTCATACAAGTTGTTTTTATACGCTATCCTGAAGAGTGCATTGAAATAAGCTGAAAACAATAGATATACATATCATATGTTGTCTTCATAAGCCCTCTAAAACATTTACACAAGTGTTTGTGTTCTAAGATAAGTCCAAATAAGCTATAAATAAACTCCTCCAAACGCACCCTTAGTAATATGGAGAGGTCATGGATTCAAAATCCGGAAAACAGCTCCTCTGTTTGTGAGGCTAAGGTAGTGCACATCTACTGCCCTTTGGAGACTGGTGTGTAGGAAGCCATAAACTTTGTATAAGCAGAAAAAGAACATTGGTCAAGTACATGACTTTACAAAACTATGGAATTAAGTTACCAACAGAATCCATGGAAGAAAAGGAATGATGCTACAAAAGAATGTTCTAGTTTTATTATTCAATATCTCTTTTTTGGCAATTAAAGTATGGCAATTGGGGGGTTACAAATTCAGGATCTAACCCTGTGCAGACTACTATAATCACATATCTGCTGAAAGGGCCAATACATCTTTTACATACAAAGCCTCTTCAACAAACAATGACCAGTGACTTCAATTTCAACACCATGTAGCAATAATAAACAAGCAAAAGAATCATCATTTCAAGCAGCAAAACGGTATACACCACCCTTAACAACCTTAAACATTTTCCAGTTAAAGAAAAGAAGTGCCAGCCAAACCATGATGCAGAAGATTATGCGCGATGGTGTCCCTAGCCTTCATGGCAATGACCGACCTCAAGCCAACCTCTGGCACCATCTCATCGTCCGCCAAGTCAACCTTCAGCTCGGGATCCATCCTCTCCCCCTTCATCTCGCAGATATTATGCAGCACGCAGCACGCCCCGAGCACAACAGGCAAGTCCTGCAGCTTCACCTCAGTCCTCTTCTGCAAGCAACTCCACCTCCCTTTCAGCCTAGCAAAAGCATCCCTAGCCACCTTCTGAACCTCCCCAATCTTCTCATTGAAAGCATGCTGAGTCCAAGTCAGATTCTGCTGGCTATAAGGCACCAGAACCCAATCCATCAAAGGGTACCCCGAACTCCCCACAATCCAAACCCCCTTCAGAAGCCCCCCATTAGCCCTCTGAAAAAGTGCACTCTTCTCCAACACCTGATCATCAGGCATCGAACCCGGCCAACCAATGCACACGTCGCTGAACAATCCTCTATGATCTACTACCCCCTGAACGGTTATACTATAAGAAGTCTTCTGGTTCCTCTCAGTGTGCCTCTTATTGAAATAAGCAGCCACACTAATCTTAGGAGCTATGATAGGCACATGAGAGGTGTACATAGATCCCACAACATTAGGGATCCCAGAGACACCCTCGAACTCGGTCTTGACCCTCCTCAATGCACCCTCATCAGGCCAATTCAAGTACTTTGGCATAAGCACGGACTTGATGGCAGTGCAGACTTCAAGAACAAGCTTGTGACAAGTTGATATCCCCAAACCGAACCTCTTGGACACAATCCTAAGAGGGTCGCCGGTGGCTAATCTCCACAAACACACAGCAACTCTTTGCCTCACAGGAATAGCATTCCTCAAAGTTGTGTCTTCCTTCACAATTGCGGAATTCAACTCCTCACATATCAACTCAAATGTCTCTCTCCCCATTCTGAAAGCCTTCTTGAACTCTTCCTCTGGAAAATCCTCTTTGTTGCATTCATCCCACCATGCTCCTGAACGATCCTTCACCCAAAGTCTTCTATTTGAACTCCCCACACCGGATTTCACCCCTTCAGTGTTACTTCCCTCGCCACCACCCTCTCTCTCGCACGCTGCAACCGCCGCCAACGCACGTGCCATGCCGCGTGACTTCTTCCTCTTCACCCTCTCGGACTCCTCCACGTGGCTGTAGTACTCGTCGAGGTTTGAGTAGTACTGAAGCATGGCCTTGGTTTTCTTCTTGTGATTGGTTTCCAATGAAAACTTCTCTTCCTCTGAGACCTTATTGTTCTGCTGCTGCTCAAGCTTCTCTTGTTCGTCTAACAAGAGAATTGAAGTGAGGATACCCTTTAGCTCTTCCTTCTTCTTCTTGCTTTTCTTGTTGTTGTTGCTCTCTTCTTTGTTGTTGGATGAACCATCATCATCACCACCACCATCACCATCAAGCTCGTTTTTTCTGCGGCGTTTTCTACCGGTTGTGGAAGTGTTGTTGTTATTGGAAGGATCATAATTCATTTGGTCGAAGGAAGATTGGAGCAAGTTGTAAAGGTAAGACAAGGATTCTGGGTCTGCAAACGTTGTTGGGAGTTTCATAAAGACCAAACAAAAAAAAAAAAAAAGAGGTTTTTTTTTCTCTCACTGGTTGCGAACGGAACAACACAAACACAAATAAGTGTAAGGTTGTGTTTCTGTGTTTGTTGCCTTGAGTATTTGGTTTGGTGAGAAATTATTCAATTTTATAAAGTGTATAAATTATTATTATATATATATATAGTATATGTTTTGTGAGGTGTGAACACGAGGGTGTGGTGTGAACGCGGAGATTGAAAACTGAGGGAGTGAAGAGATGCCAGTGTGGTTTAATTGTTTAAATTTAATTAATTGATTATGAAGATGGAGCTTTGGACTTTCCGGGTTTTGTTTATTTGACAGATCGATGAGAGAGTGTTGCAAGTAAGTGCATAAATCTAATCTAAAATACTAACAAACTCAGCTTATTGGTTTTTCTATTCAGGACCACTTCGAGTTCACACTTACCTTACACAACTTCTCTAAGTTAAGAAATCTTGTTTGACTTTTATAAAATTTATTTACTCTAGTTTTAGATTTTTTTACGTGCAGTAAATATTAAATAAAATGTAGTAGTATTTAGTAATACTTTTTTGTATATTTATATGTATGTTAATCACTGAACATTAATGCCAAGGAAAAGCAAAGTGCTGGGAAATTATGATAAGCATAGTCCATAGCAAAGAGAAATGATGATGAGAATTGTATTTTGAGGATTAAAAAAGAAAAGAGAATGACGTGGGAAGGAATAAGATAGGGTAGTGTGAAGTGTGAACACGATTCGGGATTGGAATTTTTTTGAGATTGGATTTAGTGGTGGTGTCAGTATAGGACAGACGCAGTCTTGGATTTTTCCTTATTTATGTTCTGGTTCTCCCCACTTTCCTTCATTGGTTTGGGATTCTCACTTCTCAGACTCACGTAATAAATAATAATAATAATAATATTACTCTCTCCGTTTTAATTTAATTATATTTTAAGATTTTTATATAAAGACTAAAAAAAAATATTTTTTTGAATCAATTTATTAAAATAACAATTTCTCTTAATAAATATATTACATACATAATTATTACGTGAGGATAAATTAAGAAAATAATAATAAATACTCTCTTAAAAAGAAGTAATAGCATTAATTATTTTAAAATATTTCTTAACATTTAAAATTACAAATAAAATGAGACGGAGTAATATTTAAGATTTTTTAATGACATATAGCAGTTAGTTGGTAGAGAAATTATCTTTCAGAGATACAGTGCATATTTTTTTTTTATGAATAAAGAAATTAAAAAAAAAAATGACACTAAGACCTACAAAAGAGAGTGTTTGAAGCATCAGCAACTAAGTAATTCGAAGTTAAAGCTGGACAAGAATTTAATAAAATAAACGGGGAGGAGGATTTGTCTCTTGACTTAGCAAGAATGTCTGTCACATTATTTTCTTGCTTAAGCGTATGCTTGAAGCTAATGTTCCAAGGTAGTTGTACGTAATCACGAATGGCCAAAACCACACCGCATGAGGATGAACAACGTCCGAGCCCTTCAATGATGAATTTTAGAGAAGTGGTGGAATCCGTCTCACAAATAACATTAGAGAAACCTTTTGTGTGGGCACGTTTAATGCCATGGAAAATAGCACACAGCTTAACGGTGGTATTTGAAGTAAAACCACAATTGCCCATATAACCCGTGATCCAATTGCCTGCAAAATCTCGTAGAACGCCACCAAAACCTGACAAGCCAGGATTACCAAAGGAACTACCGTCCATATTGATCTTGATGTAGTTTTGCAGAGGAGGTTCCCAGTTAACCAGTATCCTATCTATTGAGGATGAGCTGGTCGAACTGGTCGAGCTTGTCCCTTTGGCTAGATGTAAAAGAGAACTTATCTAGTTATGCATATACCAATTTGGTCAAACTATATCGTTAAAAACCATCTCATTCCTCGCACGCCAAATCATCCAGCAAGTGATGCCGAATAAGAGCTGAAATTTTCATTGAATGTTACTTACGAGCCAAAGATGCAAAGATCATCAATGAAGAAATCAAGACCATACCGCAACTAGATGTATTGCCACACCTTACATGCATAGGGACAATCGCGAAGGATGTGAATCCATGTTTCATTGGCATCTCCACACCTGCAACAAGAAGAATCAGTAGTAATATGCCGCATGAAGCGAAAAGAGTTAGTAGGAAGACTCCCTCTATAGGTGAGCCAAATAAAGTGTTTAATATTCTCAGGGTAGCTTGGACTTCCACACCTACCGACTTAACTCAACACAGGTAAGATGAAAAGCAGGCTCTCGACTCAACCACGCATAGGCGGACTTGGTATCATACCTTCCCGAGCTAGATGCACTCCACCTAATAATATCCGGCATAGAAGGATTAAGAAACAAGTACGGAAAGGTGTTCCGAATGTCTTGGGGCAAGGTTGTAGTAAGAACGTCAAAGTGCCAATAGCTATCAAAATAGACATCCTTAACGTGTAATTGCATGTCCCTTTCATGGACCTCATCTACCATGCCATACAATGGTCCCTCCTCTAACCAAGGATCAAACCAAAAGGAGCAATCCTCATCTCCAATCCTAAACGTGAAACCTTGTTTGAGATGAGATAAGGCTTTCATGATAGAGAACCAAACATACGAGTTGCTTGTGGAATTCTTAAGGTGAAGAATATTCTTTTAGCCAATATATTTTGCATATAGTAAGCGAACCCATAACTTATCCTTGCCGTGCAAAAGATCCCACACATGCTTGTCAAGTAGGGAAATGTTAGCTTGGTGACATCGACGAATGCCCAAACCTCATTTAGTACGAGCTTTAGAGATCGCAGACCAATTTACTATAGTGCATATGAAATAATATTTATCAAAAATATTTGTATACAAGAGATTATTTAGGTAAAAGATTTACCTGCTAATTTGTGTTTATCAAGTGAGGTTGTTTTATTTTAATTAGAAGTTCCGAGTTTGAATACTAAATACAAACATAATTAAATATTTGAAAGAATTTTTCTGTTTATAATAATCTTAATTGACTTGAGCACGTCTTGTAGGTTAAGATATATGTGATTTATATTAAAAAAATATGTTTATTAATTTTTGTAAAAAAAAATGATTATTCATTTTGAATGGAGTCTTCATTTCAACTATATATTTTTTTATTCATAAAACTATAAACTTTGAAACCATTAATATTTAAAGAGTTTTAATGATTTAAACCTATATGTTAATTAATAGGTATTAAAGATTTAAAGCTAAACACCCCCTGACCCCAATTAGTCAGATCTATATTTTTTATTTTCATTTTTGACTGAAATAATTGTCTTTTGTTTTTTTTAATTCATTCAGTATTAAACACAAAAGGCTCAAATATGTTGTATTGATTTTTGTAAAAATGATTTTCTTTTGGGCATTCACGGGATCTTGTGGGGCTGGTGCTAATGGAATATAGAGCGTGGCCGCGGGAGACTGTGAGACCCAATCACGAACGTGTCCATAACAAAAAACAAAAATGTGGGGTATGACACCACTACTTGAAGATAAACGATATCATATTCATCTTGATCTACTTGTGAACTTGGATTAAGTTTATTTTAATGTTTGCCATTAATCGAAATGCTTTTCAATTTTTTTAATAGTATATTATTTTTAATATAATTTTATAAAAATTAATTGATTTATTATAAATATAAAATTATTATTAATTTATCGCGTAAAACTATTTTATCGTTTAACTCATTTTTCTTTCTTTTCAAAGATTTTATATTGTATGTTTGTGTGCGTTAATTTGGATGCCAACTATAGTTTAAAAGCTATTTTATTCATAGTTTTTTTTTTTTTAGAATAAGAATAATACACCGTGTAATAGTTGAAGAAGATATCATGAATTTGAATTTATAAGGTTTGACGAACCTTAATTCTACCTCTTGTTTGTTGGGATTTATTAGGCATGCATTTGGTTTAACGTTTTGCTAAAAAAAACAACAAACAAACTGTGTTTGTTAGGATTATGATGCATTTTTTCTAAGAAGGCGTGAACATGGAAGACTTTGACATTGAGCATTTGTGTTCACACTTCAGATTGCCCTAGTTGGGTCCTACTCTTTCCCACAGCATGATACGATATCACAAAATTCAACAATATACGCTACTTTTGACCTTTTGTCTCTCTAGCCATAGCCCGGGTAACAAGTAACAGAATGTGCTATTATAAACTCAAATTGCATTCAGCAGGTGCAAAGTATCATGTCATGTGCATGCAGAAAAAAATGATAGATACTCAAATGAAAAGTCTCCTCTTAAAGGTGTTTGAAATATTTTTCGGCTAAGTGTAAAAACAAATGAATGATTGATGGAAAAAATAAAAATTCTAGAAAATCTCAACTACCCATCCTATGTTTTGTATGCCCTTTTTTTGTAGGCTCTTTTTTATGAGCACCTCAATTGTATAAGAATTTCCCCTCAATTGTTATTTTAAAATTAAAGCTTAATTTAACTTATGATTCTTTTATTATCGTTGTTTCTCACATTTGGTCTTTTTATTTTATTTTATTTTTAGATTTTGTTCTTTTTTTCTATTTTAATTGTGTAAATTTAATTTTTTTTCCTTAACTTAGATATTTAATATTTAATAAAAATGTTAACATGTAAGTACTAAGTAGAGAGCCGATGAGTGCAAATGTGCAATAGTGTCATGGTTAAATTAATGAAGTGGCCAAATTTATGAAAAAAAAATGAAGGGTCCAAAATTGTAAAACTACAATCATAGAAGGACTAAAAGTGTAATTTATCTTAAAATTAATTATTACTTTGATTTTAAATAATTTCTCACTTCAAAATAATTTGCTAGGGTTGTTCATAATTTAATTTCAATCAGTTTATATAAGGAGTTTAATTGTACTAACATGTATTTAATGTTCCTCAATTAATGTTTTATAGAGAACCTCAATGAAACCCTTTCTAATTTTAATTATAATTATAATAAAACTTTATGCAAGTTACTGTGTTGGAACGCCACTCATAAAATTTGAAAAGATTTGTTTTAGGACACTGTTATGTGGGGGCACTATAGGGGAGTAGGGACCAGTACTATTTTCATGGGAAAAAATAAAAACTGACGTGAGAAGTAATTTTAAATGCATCCGGCATCAACATAAAAAAAAAATGCATCCGGCATTCCCAAATGATTAATAATTTCCAAAATAACCCAAATTCTATCAATTAGCCTAATATCCATGGAATTCAAATTCATAAAGTTAGGTCCAAACCAGTTAAGAGGATTACTGGCAAGTTGCCTAAATTCTTCTTCAACAGAAGGCATAAAGGTCCCACAAAAATGTTAGTTTTAGATTTTAAAAAAGGTTAAATTAATTTGGAATTCAAAAATATATATATATATATATATATATATTATTTAATTTGACTTACAAGTTTTCAGTTTGTAATTTGGTTGTTATTATTTTATTTTATAAAAAGAAAACACTATTTACGCCAATCCATTTAAGCATTACCTTACTGTTAAGGCACCGTTTGGACCACGAAAGCAAGATTTCAAGTTTTCAACCTTTCACCATCCTCCATCTTGTAGTCCCAATAGTGAAAAACCATTGTTTGTTGAAAGAACAAGGTGACATCTGGGTGCAAATGAAAGGCATGCATCAGTGTTGGACCTCAATAGTGCAGCATCCATCATCCACATCTTTGTTTGTGATTCATCATCAATAATTTGCATCATAACTTGTTGAAGTGACTTTTAAGTAAATATTCAACACACAACAAGCTAATAATGCACCGATAATATAAAATAATTTTACACTATTAGTCAATCTAAGTTCATCATCTAAATACATTGACTTTTATAAAAATACCTTAAACATCATACACCAATAAACTCTCTTTGCAAATGTTAAATTTTAATGCTACACAATTTGAATAGCCATGATAGATGGTGCGCATATAAATAGTTTTCAACTTAGTTCCTAGAAAAAGAAAAATCACATTTCAATGGAAATCTCCGTAAATACATCCAAAACATAAATTCTGTAATCCAAGTAACGTCTTCATCTGCAAAAAATGTTAGTTCCACAATATAATACAACATCCTCCTGAATCCTAATATTAAATTAAAACAAAACAACTAGGGCATAATGAATGTGAAGATCCTTTCATGGGTTCCTCATTACTTGGCTTTAATTCAAGGTAGGGAATTATCTAAGATGCAGTATGGATTAACACTTGCACAGTAACCCCCACATCTCACTCACCAATATCAGTGTACTTGGCTACCATGTCTGCTAAACTCCTCAATGCAACAACTTTCTCCTGAGTAATGTGTTAGCCTTGAAAACCAATCAGCTTTGTTGTATATTTACATAGCCATGTTGGGACATGTAAGGGTCAAGTAAGGGATCTCCCAGCCCACTCTCGTTCTTTTTTCTTTTGTTTGGCTATCATCCTATTGAACTTCTCTTTCCCCTTCTCCAAAAGAGGATCATGCACGACGTAATCATTTGGGTCCTCGTTGCGAGACATGCGGTCCTGCATATTTAACCAAAGTTACACGAGGCAAAATTTAAGGTAGTAAAATAGGACTGATGTGGATTGAATCAGAGAGGAAATGTTTCAAATTATAAAATTAGTGTGTATACATGAGTACATAGATTTCAATATCTAATTTCAGTGACTTTCTGCATGTATTGATAAGCATTGTTTCATGTTGTTTTCTTTCGCTATGACAAATTGACAAGTGAAAATGAAAAGATAGGTAAGCGTAAGACACATGATGTGGATGGAAAATAAAATTATTTCATATCTACAGTTTATACAGCCCCATTGAGATGAAACACAGAAATTCACCTTGCCGGTCTCGGGGGTAAATTTTAAACTAACACCTTTCCAGTCAGACAATTCCTCATTATTAACATTTTCAGATTCATCAGTCGGGGGTGTCTCCTTTGCCGATAAAGCACTCTTAAATTTTTCAAGTTTTGCCAGAACCTAAAGATAGCAATACAAAAGGAACAGTGTTACTCATGAAAAGCAATTGAAAATATGCAAACATATTATATCACAAAAGATTCCATAATCTTTAGAAATGTAGAAACAAAACATTAACCCAATAATCTGAGTTTTCAGACATCAACAAATGTTCAATTAGCTGTCAATCTCATTTATCTAGAAATTTCCAATCAACTACTCTTAACATGTCTCATAGCAGATTATCCGTCAAGCAAGTTCAAGCTATCATTCCCTATCAATCACATTTCTTGATAGTCTAGATTGATCTAGATGCTAGAACACAAGCCAAAAAAGAATACAAAGGTAATAAGAAAACAGAAGATAAAACGTATTAATAAAAATCATGACATACGTCATTTTCACGCCCTTGAAGTCTGCGTCTCTTCTGCATCTGCAATTGTCTTCCTCTTTCAGCTTGATTCAATAGCTGCAAATCTGCATCTGCATTAGCCATTCGTTCAGCTCTTGCTTCAGATCCAACTCCCTTTTTCTTCAAGGACAACTTTTCCACCTTTGGTTGATCCTCATCAACACTTACAGCATTGGACCTGACAAGAAGACATTCAACAATTTAATAAGGTTAAGACAGTAACTACAAACTGCTTGGATAATTGTAAAAGCCACAAAACAAGCTTGCATATGTAGAAAATCCAATAGATATAAAGTCTTAGAAATCCAAGCAAGCAAACTTCATAGATAATAGAAGGCAAACAAGAAGCCACCTTAAAATATTTCTAAATAGTAAATAATGATAAACACTAGCCAGAACAGAATCAAAACACAGAAAAGTGGTTATTACAGTTGATTTCTCGAACATTCTTTAAAGAGAAATATCAAATATAAGATATATATATATATATATATATAGGGGGTTGCTAACGTACACCCTAGTTGAAGGATGTTAGCAATCAACATAAAAACATTTTGGACTAAAATATCCCTTATTTCTTTTATTTTGTTCGTTAAATAGGGGTATTTTAATAATTTAATATTTAATTAACATAAATGATTTGTCTCCTATCAAAATCAATTATCTCTTTAAAAATAAATCATCATAAATGAAGAGAGAGAAAATATATATTTTTTTAAATTAAGTATTAAAATACTATTATATCCTTAAAAATAATTTATTTTAAATAAAAACATTGGTTTTTTTGTCCAAAATATTTTGGTGTTGGTTGCTAACATCCTCCAACTAAGGTGGTATATATATATCCTGGAACTCTGGAGAATGAACAAGACTATTTTAGGAATAATTCTCCTTATATGAGACTAACAATAAACAGGCAAGTAAAATATGTTTTCATTGCACAGGAACAGTTCCTTATGTGAACTAAATGTGATGTGCAGCAAAGCACAACCATCTAATAATTACCTCCCCCTTGGGTCCTCGGCCACAAGTTCAAATAGCTTTGTTCACAACTATACTAGTGTGGAAACATGGAGTAAGTACTGGCCACAGGCTACCCATAATGAGCCTCATAGATCATTCTTGTTTCACAGCCATATTATACAATTCAAAAGAGCTAAATTTTTTTATATTTTTTTTTATCATATTTATAATATAAACCAAGTAACCAACACCATTCAAATGCCCACACTAACACTTGTGACAACAGCTAAAATTTCCAGTTCTAATGTGAAAGCCATTAGCCATAATAGAACTTCAAATACTGATATTTTTACCTGGCTGCTGACATATCATGGTTTTCTGGACTGGACCTTCCTCTTCCTGCTTATTAAAAATTTTAAAAAATTAAAATGATAATGTGAACATTAATACCAAAAATATTCTGAACAAAGATTCCGTCAAACCAACACAGAAAGCATTTTGTCCTTTGTTATGTCATTTCAATGATTTGATTCTACCACACCCCGTGCCTTTCACAATTTTCTAATTCTGTTTCAGAATGTTCACTATTACATGTTTCTTGTACCCCTGTTGGTGCAACAAGCATTACAATAAGAGTGAGAGTTTAATTTCATAATGTTGATACTTCAAAAGTACCTCATCCCTATGTTTAGTTTTCAAATTTATGGATGGGATTAGGAAGTAGGAATTAGGATCAATAATTTCTAAAAGATTTATCTTCTGTTGGGGATGCAGAGGGAATAAACAAGGCAGCCTGACAATATCTATGATAGCACAGTGTCATGGTTATAAGATCATTAAAACTTGCATAGGTAGAACCAGAAACATTCCCTAGATCAGAGGTTGAGATGCTACAAACTACAATATATAATTAATATATAATATAATATAATGTATAATATTGAAGACAATTTGAGGTACCATTTTGCAACTTTGGCTTCGGAGGGAGATCACCCAACTCCTTCCGCTTTTTGAGTATTTGCATGCGCATTCTTGAATCAAAATCTGCTTCATCGTCATCACTGAAATCAGGACGAGCCATGTCACCAGCTTCTGAATTTTTCTGAGGCTCTTCTTTCTTTGAGTTAAGTGCATCCCTTACAGATAACTGCATATCTCTTCTTGCAGAACTCTGCAAAAAGAAATACAAGCAATCATATATATCTGACTGTTAGATTTAACACTTGTGCTGTTAGTTTTCATGAAATATGAACTTTCAGAGTGAAATTATCAAATGACTGGGTAATACTGGGACTCTTGGTGCTGAGAGACAAAAGCAGCTACCACAAATTGTTAACAGATACAGTACTAAAAAATTGCAAATAATATATACAAGGTGTCAAGTAAGAGTTCTACTTGAGAATCAGAAGATATACTAGGCCTTATTACCAGTTCATTATTAAGAGTTTCTTCCTTTAGAAGACGAGGATCATTCAAGACATCATGACTGCTCTTAATCTTTTGCTTCACCGATGCCAATTCCTTTTCCTCTTCTTCAGCTTCTTCCCCGAATGAAAGCAAGTTCAATTTTCTGTAATTTGAATTTACAGAAAAATAAGCATCATGCTTCTTGGAGAGTAAACATTCTGCATTGAATTATAAGATTTTTTTTTTTACTAGAAGGTTGAACATACTTTACGCCTTTCTTCCCTGACTCTTTATTTTTTGTATCAGCTTTAGCCTCAGTCTGAGATTTTTGAAGTGTTCTCGGAATAATATCTTCAAATGGATTCCATAACACCTAGAACAAGCATATTAAGAAGATATTAGGGAGGTTAAATTTTCCATTCACTGGACACAAACTTCAATGATCTTTTAGCAATGTCAAATGTCAATCAAAAGCACAACGAACCTCAACTGATAATATCTTCGGCGGATCTAAAGGTCGGTCATTCTTATCAGTTTCAAGTTCACCCACTCTCAAAAGATTATACATTGTATCTCCCGTCACCTGAAGTCAAATAACAGTGAGAAGAACCATCAATGCATCCCTAACAAATTACAAACAAAAAGTTTTGCTACAACATGATTGTATTTAGATTTAGATTCTTTAGGGACTGTGAGAAAACGTTTTCTGTTTTCAAATTTAATTATAAAAATACCATTTCATTATGTTTTCACTTTGTTTTCTATTGTCAAAAGTACAGAAAACAATGAAGAAAACTTTCTATGCTTTTCATTTTTTTTTCCACCGTTTCTAATACAAATCTTTGAAAACAAGAATTCAAGAAAAAACAATGTGACAAAGTTCTATAATTAAAAGTTATAATAGAAAATGATAACAAAATTCATTTTTAGAACCAAACAATTCTTACTTTTCCGAAAATGGTATGCTTGCGATCAAGCCAGTCACAACGGTCGAGAGTGAAGAAAAACTGACTTCCATTGGAATTTGAAGTTCCAGCATTGGCCATTGCAACTATTCCTCTGTGCTTGAATTTCAGACGTGAATGAAACTCATCAGCAAAAACACCACCATAAATGCTTTCACCTCCTACAACAACAACACAACAATTATTAGTTTATAAAAAACACTAAACAATCAGAAGAAGTCACAAACCAAATGGCATCCACAAATCACATTAAACAGCAGCTAGCAACAACAAAACATAACAAATATGCTTATAATAAGTTTGGAAACATGGTGGATCACGTTTTAAACACCATGGTAGCCTTAAAGCTACTCACTAGTGTAGCGTGGTGGGAAAACGTGGCAGGACACCATGGTTTACTTAAATCACTGCAAAACCAAACAAACTATTCACGGTGGGAAGTATCATAATTGATGATTTTTCCTCCTGTTAGATTTGATTTCAGTAAAAATACAAATGTTTGCTCACTGTTAGGCAAAATTGATTTTGCCTCCAAACCTCAGTATTACAGGAAGTAATAAAAAGTAGCTTCTTTGTTAGATTGAAAAACTTACACTTGAGTTTTACATCAAACTCGCTTTCAGGATTAAAACACATCCAAAGAAACCTAAAGTTGCTTCAAGTTACAATCAATTCTAAATCTAGAATTAATTCTTCAACATGTAAACATTTACTAAAATCTGGTTAACTGATATTTCAACATACATTAGAGTGATAAAAAGTAGCTTTGGCTTTAAATTGAAAAACATACTCTAAGTTTTACATCAAACTTGCTTTCAGGATAAAAACACATCCAAAGCAACCTAATTAAAATTGATTTTGAAGTGATGTAATTTATGTTTAGATGATTTTGGTTATAATTAATTTTGAAGTAATTTTTCATATAAATTTTTGGTTGCACGTTGCAAATTTGATTCTGAGTTCAGAAGTGATTTTAAATAATTTTGTACATGTTTGATTTCACATTGGAGAAAAATTTAGAATTGATTGCTGGTCTAATATTGATTCTGTGCTGAATCCTAAAATTTATAGTGAAATTTACTTCAAAATCAATTCTAACCAAAATTATTCAAACATAAATCACATAACTTCGGAATCAATTTTGAAAAATCAATTTTATTAAGAATCAATTCTATTTAGAATCAACTCTGTCAAGTGTAAGCGCTCATCCAAACACACACAAGCAGAAGCTGCTTTAAAATGCTTCAGCTCAGACTCAATGACTCATAATCAATCCTAAACTTTTCTCCAACTTAAAACTAAACATGTACAAAACTATATAAAGTCAATTCTAGACTTGAAATCAATTATGCAAAGTGAAACCAAACACGCACACAATCAAATATCAACTCACTTCAAAATCAATTATGCAAAGCAAATTCATTCAAAATCCAATTACGCTGCAAATGCTCACTAATAGTTTTTCAAATTTGAAGTAGGAATAAGGAAAAGTGTAAGATGAAATAGAGCGCGTGGGACGCACGCACCGGTGCCAGTGGCGGTGGGGTCGCCGCCTTGGACGAGGAAGTCCTTGATGATGCGGTGGAAGATGGTGTTGTCGTAGTAGTTTTCGAGGCAGAGCTGAACGAAGTTCCTCACGGCTTTCGGAGCCTCTTTCGGCCACAGCTCAATGTCCAAGGGGCCGCGCGTGGTGTTCACCACCACTTTCCCCTTCGTTGGAGGCTCTAGAACGTACACCGACGACATCTTCTTCTATTCCGATCCCAACACAAACGACTCTCCGTGTGAGGGTTTTTAACTTTCTGATTTCTTGTTTCGGATTTGGTTGTTCTTTCGTCCCACTCCCAATTCTCTTTTCTTATTATTCACTTATTTATTAGAAAATTAAAATAGATTTAACAAATTAGTTAAATAATATTGATAAATATTAAATATTCGTTTTATTCATCAAAGTGTAACTGGTCCCTTGAAAATAAAAAAAATCAAATTTAAGGCTGTTTGTTAGTTTATTTTTATCTAATAAATTATTTTTAAATAAAAGTTAGTTCAAATATTAATTAATAAAAAAAATTTAAAATAAAAGTTATTTATTTTTAATTAAAAAAATTATAAATAATAAATTTTATAATAAGTTATTTAAAACGACATAACTTATTTTAATGTTCTCTCTTCTAATTTGAGATAAATTACAATGTATATATAATAAATCTAGAAATAATTAGTATTTTTTTATAAAAAAATATTAATAATTAATTTATTAATTTTTGTTTGTAGGAGAATTATCTATTATATTTTAATTTTAAGAAACTTTTAAGTTAAAAAAAAATATTAATAAATAATTATTTATTTATTTTTTTAACTCTTATTTTTAATTTTAATTTAAAAATAATTTATAAGTTGAAAATAAATTCATTCCAATTACAAAAAGCCTAAATTATTAGTATTTTATAGTTAACCATGTACTGTTATTCTTGTTCCTAAAAAAGACTTTCAAATTTTAATTAAAACTCGCATTATTTATAAATTATTACTATCAACATTATTACATTCTTTAACTTTTATCCTTTATCTATCGTTTTTTTTTTTCACTTTTCTCTTATCAATTTTACTATTTAAATTATATTACAAATATGAAACTAATTTATGAATAATTACGCAACAAAAATTTTATACCATTTTTTGGAATATTACAATATAAAATTATGTACTAAAAAATTATATTTAAAATATTAAAATCAAAACTTTGTTTTAAAAAGTGCTTTCAAGAATGTTAAAAATTTAAATTTGTTCTGAATGTTAAGAATCAAAATCAAAGGTATAAAGGGTATATATAATAATAAAAAATATAAAAAATAAATGGAAGTGTATTTAACAAAAATGAGAATGGATATAGCAAATTAAGTCCCATTCAAAAAGATCTTTGAGGCCTATAATAGGCCCGCTAATTTAAAATAAATAAATATTTATTATTATTGGAAAATTATCTATATATTTTTAATTTTAAATAAAATTAGTTAAAAAAAGAGGTTATAGGTAGTTTTTTTAGGTGACTATAGTAGTTATATTAACTTATTGAAGTAGTTATTATAAGGATAAAAAAAACAAATTTAAGAAAGAAGTTATAAGGATAAAATGGAAAAATAAATGTGTACATTAAAACCTCTATCTCCTTTATATATAACTATAAATTATTATTATTATTATTATTATTATTATTATTATTATTATTATGTAAGTTATCATAAATATTATATTAAACTTGAATAATATGTTATATCATATAAACAAGGCAAAATTGATTTTTATAAAGTCTAACATATATATATATTTTTACATCTATCTTAATGTTACATCATTACAAAAGGCTATTAAAATAGACTCTTAGGTCATACACATGCTTTAAAAAAATACCTTTGACACGAACAGGTCAGGTTATTTCCTTCCCTAATGACAATTACTAAATCTATTAACATTAATATTATATTAATATTAATAAAATAATACATACATAAAAGAAAAGTTCATCTCATTAGTGTATGTCGTGTTTATGTTTATTTTTTTTACAAGTGCATGTTATAGTGACAATGCACAAAGGTGAAAATTTTGAATTCTTGCTATCATGTTTATGCTTCAATTGATCCATAAAAGGTTAATATATGTTCATTATGCAACACCCACATTGCTAGTTTAACAATTGACATTTCAACTAATGAGTGGCATAGCAAAGTTGATCAATAATACACATTTTATAAAACCTATGGGAGATTTTCCATGGAAATACTATTTTAATAGCACAGACAGAAAATTAACTTAAATTAATTAGCTATAAACTCAATCAACTCTTCACTCTAAAAAAAAACTTTAAATTTTTTTAGAATCTAAAAGAACTATCAATAGTTAATAAGACTGATAACAAAATCAAACAATGTCTCATATTGTAAATGAAAAACAAAAAAAAAAAAACATGATTAGAAGATGATAACATCATGTGGTTAAATATGTTCTTTGATAAAAAAAAAAAAATTCATAAAAAAAAAATCGGTTAATAATTCGTATCACTAATTTTTTATGTTATATTTCCTAGCTGTACCAACAATATTACTAATAATAATATATAGTTTTTTTGTTTTGAACAAAACTAATAATATATAGTTAGAAGAAGAAACTTATACAACAATAATAACAACAATAATTGAAAAAACCTTATAGAAGAGGATAACCTTAACGTTAACTTAAAAAAGAAACTTAATTCTGTTTTTGGGTGAGGCTTAATTAGTCAAAGTGTCTAAAAAACGAAAGGACGAGGTCGAAACCTTAGTTGTGTCCATGTGTTAGAGTGCAGCATCTTCGATGAGGGTTGCATGGGGTTGTTTATTTCCATCTTCAGATCACCGAAAAAGCTAGCTAGCTATCTAGCTAAGAAGAAGAAGAAGAAGCACGACCTAGCTTCTCGATCTCCTCCTCCTCCTTCTTCTTGCGGTTGCCCGCACTGGCGCGGGAGGTGGCCGACGACGACGACAACAATTATGTCTTCCCATGATGGCGGTGCCGCCACTATGCCGCTGTCACCCTTAAATGTCACCATGGTGGCTGTAGACAAAGACAAGAATAGTGGCTATGCCTTCCGTTGGACGATTACGCATATCAATAACCCTGTCATTATTGCTGTCCATGTCAAGAATAAAAACATTTCTCATCGTAGGTACCCTACCCACCCCTCTTAATTTTCATATGTCTAATTTCAACTTTTATCAATGTGCATGTTTGGTTTTAGTTTGAAATGAACCATGCAAACACGAGAATTATGATACGTTGATAAAATTATTTTACGTGACATATTGTGATATATGTGCATGTTACTTCTTATGCATGCAGCACAGGGCAGCAATGTTTTTCCTCCCGACGAGGACGAAATAGGCCATGTTTTCAAACCCTTACGTCAACTATGTGATGGCAACGTGAGTGTTGAAATTAATTTAATGAATGAAATGATGGTGCTTTGAAACAAAGTTTGAAGTCACTAATGTTGATTGATTCAGGTTATGTTGAAAGAAGCCGTAGTGGATGATAGTGATCCTGTGAAAGGAATTGTGGAATATGCACAGAGAAATGGCGTGAATACTATAGTCGTTGGTGCACCTCACTCGACCAAAAATACTTTCACTTTTGCACGGACTCTCAACCTCAGGAGCGGAAGCAAGTTAAGTGTTAATAACTAATCGAAACATTACTTACCAATTTCATTTTTGTTGGACTTCAATGTTTGGTTCTTAGGCACTCATGTATATATTATTATGTAATGTGTTAAAGTTTCTTAATGTGGTGGCTGTCTCAGAAAATATAAAGTCCATAACGATGTGTCAACAGGAGTAATGAAATCAGCACCAGATTATAGTTCAGTGTACGTAATTTCAAAAGGGAAGATAGTGGGAGCTCGACCTGCAATACGCCCAATAGTGAACGTGATTGCATCACCAAGAGAAAATGGAGTAAGGTGCCACACAATTTGTGAATTTTTAGTATAATTATACTAAAAGTCATACTAATAGTTATTTATGAAATCATACTAACAATGATTTCGGATTGATTCACAATTACACAGTGCAAATTAAACTTACAAAGTAAAAAGGGTCTTTAATCTTTTTCTTATTTGATTTGGCTACAATGAAAACACAGGACACATTCAATTAGAAGAGGGAGCACCAATGGAAGATCAGGAAGATCACCTCAGCTTGAAATGTCAAGGTGTTCTTCAGCTGGTCAGTCAAGGAATCAGAGGTCACTATTTTGCCACACCACGGTTGAAACTAACAACACTCCAGGGTCACATAAGTTTGACTCAGTAGATGTAAATAAACAAGATTGTGATTTAGGCTCTCCATCGGATTCCCAATTCTTAGTATGTGTACAAAAAAAAAAAAACAAGTTTATCATAAATTGGATTGTCTTAATTTGTTGTAGAACTAGAACCATTATGTTGCTAAACTAATATGTTAAAATTAAGTGTATTTTTAGATAAACTTCTCAAAATTGATTGACTTATAATAGAAAAAAAAAGAATTAATTTCTTGATAAGTTAAGATTAATTTATCTAATAGCATTTTTAAAAGCTTTTATATATCTTTTTGTAAAATATAAGATTTTTATAAATTAGTTATTGGGAAGACTAATTTTAACTTATGTAGAAAGAGAGTTAATTTTTTCTTTCATTTTTTTTTTTCTAAAGTCATTTTAGAAAAGTTTATATAACAGGTCTTAAGTGGTAGTTATTTTTTACTAATTGACTTCATTCCAGGCAGATATGGAAGCTGAGATGAAAATGTTGAGGCTCAAACTAAAGCAAACTATGGACATGTACAGCTCAGCATGCAAAGATGCAATCTCAGCACAAAACAAGGTGATGTAAATTATGTGATCACTGTAAGAAGTAAGAAACCTCTATTTATGTCCTCATTCACCACATCATGTATAGAAAAAACTTACACTTAAAATGATTTACATACTGTGATGCAAAGAGACCACACCTATTACTCCTTCTCTGTAAAATGGTAATGATAACTGTTTGATATATTTTTAGTTTTTTAAACATCTTTGAAATGTTGGTTTTTAGTCTATAAAAATTTAATACGTTTTTAGTCCATACATTTTATCCAGAAATAAGTGTTTTTAGTTCTTGGCAAATGACTAAAACCTGATATTAGGGACTGAAAATGTATTCAATTTTTATAGGGACTAAATCAAACATTTTGAAATATTGAATAATCAAAAACATATATTTTATCTGAATAATAAAATAAGGGTAGTGACTAAAATAAGCTTTACTATATTATAGTTTGATGAAATCAATGAAGTGTTAAATAAAAAATTTAATGATGATGCACTCATATTCTATCAATCAATTATATTTGTCTATTCATGTTTATAAAATTATCTTAAAATTGTAAATAATTAATTTATACAGTTAAATATATGGCTGTTAAACTCGCTAAATGAAATAACTGAAAGGGTGTTATTTAATATATATATTGGCAGGCTAAAGAGATTAGCCGATGGAAGGAGGAACGTATAGCTGAGGAAGCTACTGAGTTGTCTAAAGAGGCAGTTCTTGAACTGGCAGAAACGGAGAGATTCAAAGCAAAAGCTGCATTGGAAGCAGCTGAGGAAGCCATTAAGATGGTTGAGAAGGAAACACATAGAAGATTTAAGGCAGAGGTGAAGGCCAGGAGAGAAGCACATGAGAAGCATAGAGCATTGAATCAGTTGCATAGCAACGATACTCGGTACAGAAAATACAGCATAAATGATATTGAAGAGGCCACTCAGAAGTTCTCCCCATCATTGAAAGTAGGTGAAGGTGGATATGGACCTGTGTTCAGAGGCCAACTTGATCACACTCCGGTTGCAATCAAAATTTTAAACCCAGAAGCTTCCCATGGCAGGAAGCAGTTCCAACAAGAGGTATGATACATGCATGGCACTGTTTTTCAACATAGAAGATATGTAAAGTCATATCTAATGTTAGGAAGTCTCACATTGCATGTTTCAAGTTTTTTAGTGTAGTTTACATGTCTGATGGACAACTTTTTTTAATGTCAATTTATTTTATGTTAAATTTTAACATGTTATCGAAACCTGTAGTCCATCTTGATAAATCGTCAATTTGTTTTATGCTAAAATTAGTCTCTTTTTAGTAACTTGCTCACTTAGAACTGTTATTCTAAGCTACCATATATATGAAAGCTAATATGTAACTTTTCAGATTCTAACAATTATGTTTTACATGCAAAGTTCCAAGTGCCTCTCCTTAGAAGAATAACATGTATAAATATAATTACTAACTTCTCTTTCTCAAAAGAGTGATTGTCTTTCATTACTATTGTTTCTGAATTCTGCAAGACTATCTTTGATTGATGGATAGGCGTGCATGTTTGAGTGCGCGTGCATATTTGAGTACGTGTTCCAATGTAAATCTAATGATTAAAAGCAAAATGAAAGCAAAAAACAAAGATCATGATCCTTTTTCAAAAGTACTTTTGCCTCAAACATGCTTCTCCACTTGAAAATCAAATCTTTACACTTACATTGTATCAAAACTAAAACTCTTATGTTTATGCAATTTTTACAAAATGTATTATTTTCCTTCTCACATGTGTATGTAGGTCCAGATACTATGCAGCATAAGGCACCCTAACATGGTCCTCCTCCTTGGCGCGTGTCCCGAGTACGGATGCCTAGTGTATGAGTACATGGAGAATGGTAGCTTAGAAGACAGATTGCTGATGAGAAACAACAGCCCTCCAATTCCATGGTGGAAGCGTTTTGAGATAGCTGCTGAGCTTGCAACTGCACTCCTTTTCCTCCACCAAACAAAGCCGGAGCCAATCGTGCACCGCGACCTCAAGCCTGCAAACATCCTCTTGGACAAGAACTTTGTGAGCAAAATAAGTGATGTAGGCCTTGCAAGGCTAGTGCCACCTTCTGTGGCTGATTCTGTCACACAATATCACTTGACTGCAGCTGCTGGAACATTATGTTACATTGACCCTGAGTATCAGCAAACAGGAAAGTTAACAAAGAAGTCAGATATATATTCTTTGGGGATAATGCTGCTACAAATCATCACAGCCAAGCCTCCAATGGGGCTAGCACACCATGTCATGAGGGCAATTGAGGATGGAAAGTTTTCAGAAATGCTTGATCCAATGATTTGTGACTGTCCACTTGAAGAGGCTCTTGCATTTGCCAAACTCTCGTTGAGCTGTGCTGAACTCAGCAAGAAGGACAGGCCGGATCTTGGAACCGTGGTGAGCCCGGAGCTTAACCGATTGAGGGACTTTGGATTGGCATTTAAGAACCGTGGCAGCAGCAGCCACTCTCCACGCCCTCCCACGCCTCCTAGGCAGAGTCCACAATCATAGGTTCCATGTTGGTAATATGTTGTTGGCTCATCACCTGCTATGTTGATTTCTGTAGAAACATTTTACTTACTCAAACTAACTTCTTTGCAGCCCGCAGTGTTTTGTTGTTGTGTTGTGAATGCAAGTTTCCAACAGTTTTTTTTTTTTTTCTTGTAATGGAAGAATTCCTTTAGCCCAAGATTGGAAAGTAAAATTGTGATGCAAATATATAAGGAACATAGGTTGTAAACAACATTAACATGCATTATCAGTGTAAAAAAAATTGAACCAATCAAAAATCATGGTTAGTAGGATTTTTATGGTAGTTACTGTAAATGTTAACAAACTTATCTTACATGACAAATTGTGATGGAATGATATACAATGTAAAAACTCTATGCGCTGTGAATGTAAAAACTATTAACTCTTAAACTTACCTATGTCTAAGGTTTTAAGTAGCTTAAAGAGACAATAGTCAGAGAATCTTTTTTGATACTTAAAAGGTGGAATGCTTTGGCACGGTTTGTAATGAGAACAATAGACACAATCTGTCATAGATATTCACAGCAAGTTATGTTTCATTCAAGTGGTGTATGTAGCTACAGTGTCATAGCTTCCATCATAATTGATTATTATTATTATAAATGTTGTAGCAAGAATTTGCCGGAAAACTCACAAGTGAAGAAGAGGTGGCTCAGAATCTTTAGCTTGCAAAGTAAAGTATAAACTAATCAGTACATATATGAAGTAAAAGATGGATTGCGTTTGAAGAAAGGTATAGAAAAAAGAAAAAAGATTGTAAAAAGAAGCTTTGCTTCGGACCATGAAAAATGAAGTGCATATTTACAATATCCAAAATTCAAGGAAATAGCAATTAAAAATTACTTCATTGTCCTCTGCAACACTCGGTTCTAAACTTTTGTTGAATTGTATTAACTAATTGGTACTAGATACATCAAAGTAAATGACTTAGTATATTCATTGGCAAATGACAATGTATAATAAGGGTATAAATCTGATAAACTACATTATAATGAGCCAAAATAAAAGTAAGAGAATTAATACTTTTCCACCAAGGACCACATTAAGGAAGCATCAAAGAATATAACTCAAACTTCCAAGTTCCAAAAAGCCAAAAGCAAGCAAGAGGGAGAAAGAATTCACCTATTCTCCTCTCCCATTATTTCTATCTATATAATCACTCGGCCAAAGCTAACTTTCTGGCACATGGTTCACTAGAATTTTTGCTCCTCCAAGCTCAAGCCACTTTAGCTCAAATGGGTGGTCATAGCAAGAATCCAGGATTATTCACACAAAAAGTTGGATTCATAATCATGGTGGTGGTGACTTTGTGTGCATGCTTGGTGACATCAGAGGAGAAAATTGAAGACCCTTTAAGTGGCTCATTGTGCATAAGTGAATGTTCCACATGTCCTACAATATGTTCACAACCCCCTCCTCCTCCATCACCACTTCTTGCAACAACATTTTCAAACCATCCACCACCTCCAACACAAGAATCACACACTACTCCCCCTCCACCACAACACCACCTAACAACACCACCACCATCATCATTATCATCAATTCCACCCCCTCCTCCTCTCTTAACATCATACCCTTCTCCTCCTCCACTCTCAACATCATCAAATCCACCACCTCCTCCACTCTTAACAACAACATCGTTTCCACCACCTCCTCCACTCTTGATATCAAATGATCCACCTCCTTCTCCACTCATAACAACATATCCTCCTCCACCACCAACAAAGCCTATTTTACAACCAAAACCTTCACAAACTACTCCTCCTCCTCCTCCACCTTTGAAATCCAATAACAACCCTACTTCATCAGGCTCAGGACTTCCTACCGTGATTTCTGGACCTAACAACTATCCCTATTACTATTATTATGGCTCAGCTGCTGCATCTTCTTTTTCTGTTCATGTTGTACCTTTCTTCCTCTTAGTGTCCTTCCTTCATGGAGTATGCTTTTGATGCTAAGTGTGATAAACAAGTAGTTTAATGGTAACGTAGTAACAACGTAAAATAGTATTACACTTGCATTGCATCACAACCTATTGTTTGGATAACTTTTAAAATAATTTTACAAAAATCAACTTACTATAAATGAGGGTTGTGATATGGTTAGTGCATTATCTTTTTTCTTAACAAGTATTTGTATAGTGTACAGCAATGTTGTATAGAAATTCTGGATTATTTGTTGGGAAAATGCAGGGTACATCATATATGTAGCAGTTGGGGGAACTCCTTTGTAAATTGTGTCAAATTCAAGTTTATTATTGATTGATTGATTTTTTTTTTTTTTATGTTATATAGAAAAGTTTGTATTTTATATATATATTTTTACCCAAAAGCTATGAGAGTTATGTACAGAAAGTAAACACATAATTCATGTTAAGAAATACTTGGTGGTTTCGTTTGAGCATAATGCAAAGAGATATATAAAACGCTTATGAGTTTTGGATATGCAATGAGTGTCATGTGAATCAAGGATTACCATGAGAAACTAATCTGTGTAACTAACAAGTGTAATGAACTTCAAAGGGTGTCATCATAATTATCTATTTATTAATTGAAGTGTGAGATTTTTATATAAAAAAATGTATGAAGTGTGAGATAATGACAATACACATAGCTTAATAGCTTATTATCACAATAGATACAAAAATGATGATACGGGGGAGGAAATTAAAATGAATAATGTTCGAGGTAGAAACCCCCTGCCATGGTGTTGCTCTGTAGATTGGAATTGCAGTAAATACCAGAATCATGTATTTTTTTAAAGTGGATTCTTGAGTGGGCAGATTATATTTTTAAGGAAGTAAAAGAAAAGCTTATAATTTTTTAGCTTATAGTAAAATGCTAGATTTGTTTTTTTTTTTTTATCAACTACGAGCAAGGGTTTTAGCATTTTGTTGATTTATTTGGGTTTCATTGTACTTGCTGGTATGTATTGTGTTAATTTGTTAGTGTTTTACTGACCAATCGGCATTGCTCTAGGCATAGGTTTATATTTATCTCAATAAAAGTATATTCTTCTCTTTGTTGAAAAGAAAAGAAAAGCAAAATGTGTTGTGTTTTAGCACACAATTAACTCAGTTGGTTTAGCACTTTAGCGGATGCTTAGTCAAGTAAATCTCTTTGATATCAAATTTGATTCATATTAATAAAATAAATATGTTATGTTTTATGAAAAAAATTATTAGGTAGTTCAACATCATCATTTTTAATTCAGTAAGTATATTTTTTATTATTCATATATATATTTTTTATTATAATTATTTGGGTTCATTCTTACGTTTTAACAAGGAAATTTTATAAGATTATTAAGTTAAATTCTTTTTATTTTTTATAGGTATAACTTTTTTATTTTATTATAAATGTTGTTTGAATACTTGAGTGATAAAATAATAACTCATCGAAATAAAGATAATAAAGAAGAGAAATTGACAGATAATATTTTAACATGAAAAATTATTGACGAATAAGAAAAATTATAAATAAGATTTGAGAAATATTTTTATTAATTTTATTATAAATATTGTTCAAATATTGATTAACAAAATAATAACTCACTGAAATAAAGATAATAAAAAATAAAAACTGACACATAATATTTGAACATGAAAAATGCTTGGCAAATAAGAAAAATCAGAAAAATAAAATCAGAGAAATCACATAAGAGAAAACAATCATTTCTAGTTTTTTAACCTCTCAGGATGTATGAGATTAAGATTGTTTAAGATTTTAAAATATTTTTTTTTGTAAAAATGTCTTGGGGTGTTTAATTAGGATTATTAACTGATAAAAAATAATTTGATGATATTCAATTCAAATTATCAAGATTTTTTTTAATGGGAATGAAATTTCGTGGTATTGGGATTTTGAATAACTTAAAAAAAATCATATATTATTTAAAATCATAAATTGTCTTTTTAATTGGATTTTGATGAATTTTATGGATCTTTTTAGTTGATTATATAAATATTAAACCAAACAAACAATCTTATCTAACCTTTGAGACTTTTTTTTATTTCATTATCTCTCTTTTGGAGGCGGTGGCATAATCTCCCCCCAAATCTCATTTATGTTTCAAGTGAGACTTTTTATATGATCTTAACAGTGATATATATTCATACCCCAAATCATTACAAGTCTAGTAGATTTGAGCCTAGAAGAAGTTATAAACAAATTAATAGAGAAAATAGAAAGCAATATTTAAAATGCTATAAAAGAAATCCAAAATCTATTTATATATAGAACATTTATTTTGAATATTTTTCAAGTTAGGCAAATGATTAATATTTTGATCATTATATCTTTTTTATTGAATTATTTAGTTTATATTTTGATAACATTATTGATTTTATGGGTTAAATGAAACATTTTATATTTTTTACTAATGTTTTGTTATTATTTTACGCTATCACTTTATGAAAATTTGTTATCAGAAGTAAGTCATTATTGTAACCACCGTGAAAAAGATATCTTAAAATGTATTAAGAACTTGTAACTTTAATTTATAATTTATGTATAGCTTTTTTTTTTAAAATCATATAATCCTTTCAAATCTTATAAAATCCGTAAAGTTCTTTCAAATTTTATGTTCTAAATCCATTGAAATCTAAATTATAAAATCCTAATCACAAAAATCTTTTTAAAAAAATCTTAAAAATTTTTATATTTTTACAAAATCTTAAAAATCCACAAGATGTTAAAATAATTTTTTAAAATCCTAATCTAATATTACAGTTGAAATGAGATTTTACCATTGAGGTTGGATGCAAAAGCTTGTAGTAGAAGTGCTTGCTATATATAGGGAAAGCTTCCAACCATGCATTAAATGCCATGACAATATTTTTCACCCTACAACTAAGTCTTACAAGCCTAGCACAATATTTATAGGCAATATTTTTTTTTAATTTTTTTTTGGCAAAGATTAAAAAGGTTTGGAATTAAATTGGAATCTATGTAAAAATAAATTGATCATGTTACGTGTAATATCATAAATATTAGTGGAAAATTTTAAATTACGATCTCTCTTCCCTTCTTTCACTTTATATAGTTTCATTTTTAACCACCAGACAAATCCAATATATCTCCCTGTTGAGTCCTAACTTACATTATAAGATTTTTAATTTAAAAAATTAAAAACTAAAATATCTAAACTAAGTATCTAATGAATTATTATAAAATAGAAGTTGCTCCCTAGAAGGGTTCCGTGAGAAACGGCTCCATGTACAAAGTACAAAGTGGTTGCTTTCGCATGAGAATTGAAGAAATAGTATCTATTCTTGCAACGTTACCAAATGAGAAAGGACAATGCAAAAAGTTCTTTTTCTGGCACGTGGGATATGTACGTGTGCTTAGGACAAATTATCAACCTAATTTCTTCTATAATATGGAAAATGGAATGTGGTTCAAGTAGAATCATTCACCACGGTGGCCAAAATGTCAATGATTGATTAGATTGGCAACGTGGTCTCCTCTGAAAACGAATTCATCATCACACATACACACAGTAGTATAGTATCTTATAAAGTATTCAATTTGTATATATAAATCCCTTAACTTCCACGCCACTACTTCACCAATGACTAGTTAGTTAGTCCCAAAATTGTTGTAATGGTTCCCATTTCCTGTTCCAATCATTGGAATAAGAGTGCCAAAATTCTTGGACTTCAGCTATCTTACTCTAAGGGTTTTTTTTTTCATAAAAATATAGGAAATCATATTGATACGAAATATTTACTAATTTTATAGATGATTAATTTTTATAAAAGAGTTTTAATGATATTTTTCACTCTTAATTATGTTTTTTTTATTCAAAAGACTTGAACTCAAAACTTTACTTAAGAGACCGATGACTTATTGATCATAAAAAGTAAAAATATAATAAAAATAAAAAATATAATATATATAAATTGTTGAAAATATGTCACAAGAGTTTAATACTCATAGAGTATAATTAAATAATTTTACTTATAAGTTAATCAATTAACTTATCATAACTGAGGAATTTAATTGACTGATAGTAAAATTAAAATTAAGTGCATCATTCTTTTTTCCTTCTTAAAATTACATACCTCAAAATAATTTTGTAAGACTGAAAAGTGAAAGCAAACCCATTCTCTTACTATATATATACAGCAAAACATATCAAAATAGTCCATTCGAAGATTATTACGCAGGCCTGAAGAACAAATATTTTCATCCAAATTAGTTGCTAAAACAAAGATTGTTTAGCAAATTTTAGTGATTTTACGGAAAATCTATAACCCACGTTCATAAGAAGATGAGAGTTTAACAAATTCGTACCATACACGTAGTAATTCAGTGGTCCTAATTGGGTAACGAGTATAGTAAAGTAACCATTGTGGAGGAGGAAAAAAAAGGCTTTGATTTTGTTTCAAATATATACATATCTTCACCTACCACAATTTTCATAATAAGCACCTTAAATTTGCTTCTGATAATAGTGACTCGTGGAGAGTGATGCACGTTGTTTAATTTCGTGGATGAAGACATTTTCCATTGATTATTCATCAATCAATTTTGGTTTGATGCCTCTTAGTTCTTTTGGGGAAGGTGTTGTTCATATTTCCACAGTACAGAGTGGAGTGTTTTGTACTCATTCCTTTGTTATTACTTACTTGCGTAGTGGTTTCAAATCAAATTTCATTTTCTTCTCACTTCTATTTTTTCCTTCTTTTTTTTTTTAAGTCTTGGTTAGCCATTAAATAGTAATGGACTTTGTTTAACGAGTGCAAAAAATAAAATAAAAACTTCTTTTTTATTGAGATTACAAAAAAATATTTAATAGTTAAATTTTAAAAGGATATGTATCAAATGTTAATAGATTAATTAATATTTTTATGACGTTCTTGATGAAATTCAATAATGAATTTAAATTTTTCAGAAGAATTAATTTTCATACACTCTTCGGATATTTATTTATGTGTTTATCATTTTTTTTTGGTCTCTAATTTTTTTTTGAAAAATAATTTTAGTCTAAACTTTTTTTATTGGTCAACGACTCTTGATATTTTTCTTCCTAACAGAAACTAAAAGCTATAAGGGACTGGAAATAGAAATAAAAATTCTAAAAATTCAAGGATTAAAAAGATAGTAAACTCTATATTTAAATACAAGTATTCTCATACCAATATTATGTTAACAAAAAAAAAAAAATACAAAGTATTCCCTGAGCTTACCGTAAAATTTATCCAAATATATGTGTGAGACACAGAAACGGGTGGGATATAAAAAGGATATTAATGAATGATTATTATTGTAAATCATTCTTAGGGTGACCTCAATTGTTGAGTAACTTAGGTTGAAACTGTTTGTTGCTGACTATATTTAATTAATGCCAATGCATCCTTCCAAATAATTAAAGTAGAATAGGTCATTACTCATTAGGCCTTTCTTAGACAATATTTTAATATTACTAATTAATTTTTATCTTTTATTATTACATGAATTATTAAATAAAACTAATTTTTATGAAAAAGTAACACAAAAAATATATGTAAGAAAAAATATATAATTGATGCATTAGTGTAAGATACTATGACTATATTGCATTCCTATGTAAGAAATAATCTATTTAGTGAAAGATGTTCAATTTTTAATGTTTGTGGAAAAGAATTGATCCATCACAACTACAAACAACTAGTAAGATGAGTAAGTGATCCACTAAAATGAAGAATACTCTTCTCCCACCTGAAAAAAACTGAAACTTTTATTTTTCTTTCGGGTCATGATTGAGAGTTATTTTAGTGGTTAAAAATAGGATTAAATATATTTTTATTCATTCAAATTGAATATTTTTTTAGTCCTCGAAATTAAAATTTGGTTTTTTAATTTTCAAATGTAATAAATGTTAATTTTAGTAATTCTTTCTAAATTATTTTAAAAAAATATATAAAATTTATAATTTGTGACGATTTTTTATCACCATAATTTGACTTTAAAGTAAAAAATTAACATAAATTATAAAATATATATATCTTGTTTAACTATTTTTAATAAAAACGATTAAAAATGACATTTATCATATATGAAAGACTTAAAAAAAATAATTTCAATTTAAAAAATTAAAACAAAAAATTTTATATTAAAAATTAAAAATATATTTAAACATTGAAAATCACTATCAAGAACAATTCTCTCACCGTATGTAGTATCATTTATATAAACTTTGAGATGTGTTTGTTTCATATAAAAGGTGAGGAATGAAAGTTTAAAAAGATTTAAAAAAACTAAAAATGAAAAAAGGATAATATTTGAAACAAGTGAAAGAGTTATAAAAGTGGATGAAAGACTTTCATCTCTTTTCATCTTAGTTTATTTTCTTTTACTACTTATCTAATTATTTTAATTAAAAACTTTTATCTATTTTATCTCTTTTTCATTTATACTAAACAACTTCACTTTTATTCATCCCAACAATTTAGTCTTTTTTTCATTTCACTCTTCTTGATTCACCTCTACGATGGATATAAACTTGTAAAATACCATTCCACCTCAAAAATAAAAAAATGTAATAGCCGCCCCCAACCACACACTCCTTTTCTTTTCTCTAACTTTTATTACATCATGAAACCAATTTGTAGTACCTCTTAATTAATAGTATAGTACTAATAACTATGAAACTTGAAAGGGCATTGCAATTGTCAAACACTAATTAAATGATATGATTACCCCCTTTAAGCCGTTGCATCATGCAATATCCATTTTTTTTTCCAAATGATTACTTCTTGTTTTGCAACATTTTCTATGAACGATGGAAGTGGTTGTGGGTTAGATTAATTGGTTCACCCTTTCTCTTTGACCTTCCCAACCCTTATCACTTTTTCCCACTTT
This sequence comes from Amphicarpaea edgeworthii, assembly GCA_014843725.1. Taxonomy (NCBI): domain Eukaryota; kingdom Viridiplantae; phylum Streptophyta; class Magnoliopsida; order Fabales; family Fabaceae; genus Amphicarpaea; species Amphicarpaea edgeworthii. The sequence goes on along the minus strand of CM026324.1, from coordinate 17,021,363 downwards.
TTAAATCTAGTTTTTTTTTTTTTTCCCAATACATGGATTCAATAATCAATATACTATCTAAATCCTCGTGAAAGTCCTTGGCCGTGTTGACTCTCACGCATTCAATGGCCTTATTACTATTCCATGAACACAAATTCATTAATCCAAAGTAAAACAATAATAAATAACAAAACAAATAATTAAATAATGTAAGAGAAGTCCCTTAAGTTCTAGATTCTAGAAGCTGCCCTTGATCACCACACAAAGAATTTAAAAATGAGAGTTTCATTTCATTGTCGTCTTGCTATTGTATGATCATGACATCCTAACAACAAATAACGTAGATGAACCTTACCTACCAAATATTAAGACATGTCAATTAAACTATAAAATAGTATTACCACTCTATATCTATATCCACATAGCACTTTTCTTTGGCTATAATAATAAGGCATGTGTCTAAAGAAAACCTTTGATGTGTGAAACAACAAATTAGACAACGGAATTGTTGGTTTGGCACTAATGGAATTATATATGTTAACACCTCTTCAATTTTTTTTTCCGACCTTCCCGGCGAATGTACATCAATTGCTAAACACAAAAATAAATGGACGGCAAGGGATGCAAGATAGATAGATAGAGATGCATTCATATTAGTGTATAATAATAGGTAGGCAAGTTACTTTGACCTTGAAGATATATAACCAAAAGTTTGTAAATTGCTGTAAGATCTATTTAGTGGAATAATCACTCTTCAATTCTTACCTTATATAAAATTTTCTTACATCAATTATAACCATTCAGTGTGAGTGGAATTAATTTTTAATTATATGTGTTGAGGAACATCTTTAGTATTTGAAAAAAAAATATTATATATATATATATATATATATAAAATATTATTATGGTTCTAGAAGTCAAGGAATCTCCCCCCACAATTTTTTCTTCTAAGGTAGTAGGTGAAAACATGTACTTATAAATTTCATTAGCCTTCACTTATTTTTTTTCCCAGCTGCATCAATCAATCAAAATTTTATGTCGTCTTTCCCATTTTTTTAGAATCAAGTAGAAGTAGCTTCTGAAAGGAAAAATATACACATACACAACAACAACAAGGTTATTGCAATTGCACGAATAGACCATTTTTTTTTTCTAGATGAGTGCTAAAAAGAACACATGGAAGTCTGTGGTCTTGATCCTAAGTTGTTACAAGGTTAAGTGTCCCTTGGAGGAATCAGAGAAACAGGTTTTGAAACAAGGTTCTTTCCAGAGGCTATGTCTATCTGATGTGAGCAACTCAAGCTCCACTCAGGCCATTGAAGACATTTCAATTTCCTTTGGTGGCTCAAAAAAACTCTATGCATTCACACTTGAGGAGCTAAGGGAAGCAACAAACAGCTTCTCATGGAGTAACATGCTAGGTGAAGGAGGGTTTGGACCTGTGTACAAGGGTTTTGTTGATGACAAACTTAGGTCTGGTTTGAAGGCTCAGACTGTTGCTGTGAAAAGATTGGACTTGGATGGCTTGCAAGGTCACAGGGAGTGGCTGGTTAGTTTAACTTTCTCAAGTGCCCTTTTTTTTTAACTTTTTTCATGATTGATTATTTGGTTGTCACATATCAATTTAAGATGCTAACATGTTTCTTTTCTTTGACAAATTTGAGCATGTTTGGATACAAGTTAGAAGTGTTTTTGAGAAATTTTCTACTTAGTGTTTACTAAAAATTATAACAATTTTCAATAAAAAAAACTATCAAAAATATTTATAGCCTTGTATATAAACAAGTTCAAAATATTATTATCCTTATTACGTGTTTAGATAAATATCTTTAGAATGTCTTCTTGAAAATAAAAATATAAAGAAAAAAAATTAAATTAACTTCTTCCCTAACTAATTTCTAAAAGTCTTAAATTTTTTAAGAAAAATTATATGAGACAGCTTTTACAATCAACTATTAAAGAAGTCAATTTTAATAAAATTTTTAGTGAAGTTAGTTTCATTTTTTTCTTGGATTTTTTTTCATAGAAATCCTTCTAAAGTGTACCAAAAAAAACTTACAAGAATTAATGCAAGAGCAGCATCTCATGAAAAAACTGTTGTTTTGAACATATTTTTCTTTTTCTAGGCAGAGATTATATTTCTTGGACAGCTAAGGCATCCTCATCTTGTCAAGCTAATTGGGTACTGTTATGAAGATGAACACAGGCTTTTGATGTATGAATACATGCCAAGAGGAAGCTTGGAGAATCAACTCTTCAGAAGTATGTCTTTTTCTCCATTCTTTCTACTTATCCTCCTTCTTTTCTCAATCTTTCCTCAAAAGGGTAGGATTCTACATGAAGTTCATAAGGTCATTTATTGCTGTATTTCTCTGATTATATCAATAGTAACTCACTCAAAGTCGAATATGATTACAAATTCAAGCTGAATAATGATTATCAAATGATTTAGAACTTTGGATGTTCTGCTCTATATGTGATCAAGTGTAATTGTTTCAAATCTATATGTTTTCTTTGGATAGTGATGACAAATTGACAATCCCTATACAAAAAATTTGGATTCTTACCATAAACCAAGCCTTAATATCAACTTATTTTGTTCCAATGAAAACAGGATACTCTGCTGCCATGCCATGGTCAACTAGGATGAAAATAGCATTGGGAGCAGCCAAAGGTCTTGACTTCCTTCATGAAGCAGATCAGCCTGTGATATACCGCGATTTCAAAGCTTCAAACATTTTACTAGACTCAGTATGTTCTTTGATCTCTTCAGAAGAATCATGTTACATCTATAATTGCATCATCTTCCTAGTGGCCATATCAAGAAATTAACTTGGACTCTTTAATTTTTTTATCTCTTTGAAATCTAGGATTTCACAGCTAAACTCTCAGATTTCGGGCTAGCTAAGGATGGCCCTGAAGGGGAAGATACACATGTAACAACACGCATAATGGGAACACAAGGTTATGCTGCTCCTGAATACATCATGACAGGTATATTCAACCATACAAAATGTTAACCAAGTTTCTAGCAAGAATTGGCACATAAAAACTAAGTTTAAAGACAATGCATTGACAATGTAATTAGAATTACAACCTGTCATTTATAATATGTCGATTGACTTTGTTGAGGAGGATGGAGACTATTTCATTTCTTACTCCTAAAAGCATGTTACAAGCCTCAATAAGAACTTATGAAGTCCAAATTGAACTTAGGCCTTTCACATTACTAGAAATTAAATTTTCGTCACTTTATTAAGTGCATGTTTGGAAACTCGTCAAAAATCAAAGAATCATGTTAATATAGACCAAAAAAGTGAAAGCTGCAACTATTAGCATCTGGTTAAAGATAGAAAATCACAACATGGACAACGTGCAACTAAACATGCTATAATTTCTTATGTCCAAAATGACAGAAAGTTATATATGATGAAGCTAACTAACTAATTACTCATTGCCTTGTTTAATAGGTCACCTTACAACCAAGAGTGATGTGTATAGCTATGGAGTGGTGCTGTTGGAATTGCTTACAGGAAGACGAGTAGTGGATAAATCGTGGTCGAACGGAGGAAAAAGCTTGGTGGAATGGGCAAGGCCATTGTTGAGAGATCAGAAGAAGGTGTACAACATCATAGATCGTAGACTAGAAGGGCAATTTCCCATGAAAGGAGCCATGAAAGTTGCTATGCTGGCTTTTAAATGCTTGAGTCACCACCCAAATGCAAGGCCTACTATGAGTGATGTGGTGAAGGTATTGGAGCCACTTCAGGACTATGATGATGTTTTCATTGGACCATTTGTGTATGTTGCCGTAAGTGAAAATGGTGACAAACATAAAATATAGCAGCAAAATAGATAAAAATATATATCAGAAAGCATAAGGTAAAAAATAAAAAAAATGGTGATACTCTGTTAGTCTGTGGACTATTATAAACTATTTAAAATTCTTATAAACCGTGGATTGTGATTACAAAAGTCATGTAAATCGTGGATTATAATGCAACTGTCTTATAAGTCAGTGTATTATTATTAAATTCAAAAAAGAAAAGTAAAAAAATGGTGTGATATTTTATTTTATAAGGGACGGCATGGCTTGGTCTTCCCAATGATGAAAGGGGATATGCAAGTAGTTCTATGATCACATCTGAACCTGTGGCCAGAAATAGAGAGCTGCGGCAGAATGATGTTTAGGGTGGAATAAGGACTATCACATTGGAACAACAAGAAGAAGTTGTTACAAGTGGTAATTGAGTTTTTCTATGGTTTGATAAATACACAACAACAATGTACAAGCACTAGAGACTCTAGTTCAGAATACATAAACTAAAACTTATTCACTTGTAATGATTTATTTGACAAAATTATAGTTGGATTGTGCTTGGACATGATTTTCGATTTCCTAGTTATAGTTTAGGGAAAGTGACAAAAAATATATATCCGTTTTTTTTTATTATTATTATTATAATGTATATCCGTTGTTGAATAAGTAAACGGTATAATCATATTAATATCTTCTAAAAAAAAAAAAAGTTTTTAAGATTCTGTTAATCCTGTTTATTTTTAACAGTTATTTTTAAATAAAAGTTGGAAAATTGGGTTAAACATTTTTTTTTATAATAAAGAAATTAAAAAATGGCACTAAGGCCTACAAAAGAGAGTGTTTGAGGCATCAGCAACTAAGTAATTCAAAACTGAAGTTGGACAAAAATTTAATAAAATAAATGAGGAGGAAGATTTGGCTCTTGACTTAGCAAGAATGTTTGCCACATTATTTCATTGCCTAAGCGTGTGCTTGAAGCTAATATTCCAAGGTAGTTGTACGTAATCACGAATGGCTGAAACCACACTTGCATGAGGATGAACAGCGTTGAGCCCCTCAATGATGAATTTCAGAGAAGTGATGGAATCCGTCTCATAAATAACATTAGAGAAACCTTTTGTGTTGGCAAGTTTAATGTCATGGAAAATAACACACAGCTCAGCAGCGGTGGTGTTTGAAGTAAAACCACAATTGCCCATATAATCTGTGATCCAATTGCCTACAAAATCTCATAAAACGCCATCAAAACCTGACAAGCCAGGATTACCAAAGGAACTACCATCCGTATTGATCTTGATGTAGTTTTGCGGAGGAGGTTCCCAGTTAACCGGTATCCTATCTGTTGAGGATGAGCTGGTCGAGCTGGTCGAGCTTGTCCCTTTGGCTAGATGTAGAAGAGAACTTATCTGGTTATGCATATACCAGTCTGGCCAAACTATATCGTTAAAAACCACCTCATTCCTCACACGCCAGATCATCCGCAAGTGATGCCGAATAAGAGTTGAAAATTTTCTTGAATGTTACTTCTAAGCCAATATGCAGCATCATCAATGAAGAAATCAAGACCATACTGCAACTGGATGTATTGCCACACCTTACATGCATAAGGACAATCGCGAAGGATGTGAATCTATGTTTCATTGGCAACTCCACACCTGCAACAAGAAGAATCAATAGTAATATACCGCATGAAGCGGAAAGAGTTAGTAGGGAGACTCCCCTCTATAGGTGAACCAAATAAAGTGTTTAACATTCTCAGGTAGCTTGGACTTCCACACCCACGACCAAAACTCAGCACAGGTAAGATGAAAAGTAGGCTCTCGGCTCAACCACGCATAGGCGGATTTGGTATCATACCTTCCCGAGCTAGATGCACTCCACCTAGTAATATCCAGCATAGAAGGATTAAGAAACAAGTACGGAAGGGTGTTCCGGATGTCTTGGGGCAAGGTTGTAGTAAGGACGTCAAAGTGCCAATAGCCATCAAAATAGACATCCTTAATGTGTAATTGCATGTCCCTTTCATGGACCTCATCTACCATGCCATACAATGGTCCCTCCTCTAACCAAGGATCAAACCAAAAGGAGCAATCCTTGTCTCCAATCCTAAACATGAAACCTTGCTTGAGATGAGATAAGGCTTTCATGATAGAGGACCAAACATACGAGCTGCTTGTGGAATTCTTAAGGTGAAGAATATTCTTTTGGCCAATATATTTCGCATATAGTAAGTGAACCCATAACTTATCCTTGCCGTGCAAAAGATCCCACACATGCTTGCCAAGTAGGGAAATGTTAGCTTGGCGACATCGATGAATGTCCAAACCTCCTTTGGCACAAGTTTTAGAGATCGTAGACCAATCTACCCAATGATTGTGATTCCCTCCCCAGATGAAGCACCTTAACCTAGAGTCAATTTTATTGCAAATTCCCTCCGGGATCCATAGGTTTTGCATAGAGTAGGAGGGGATAGTAGATATAACTGACATAGCCAAAGTTACTCTGCCAGCACGGCTAAGGAGTTGGCCTTTCCAACCTGCAATGCGGCTATTGACACGGTCTGTGAGGGAGGCAAAATCCACCTTAGTGGTCCTACCTACCAAGAGAGGGAACCCTAAGTATCTGCCCTGGATTATGAGTGTGTTGAAACTCTAATATAGTGGTGAATTGTTGGATTTTGCTACGCGGAACATTCTTAGAGACGAAGAACTTAGATTTTTTACTATTGACTTTCAAGCCAAAAGCAAGACAAAATAGACGGATAACATCCTGGACCAATTGCACTTGATTTGCCGACGCCTTAGTGAACAACAGACAATCATCGGCAAAGAATAAATGTGATATCTTAGGGCCACCTCTGGAGACCGTAACTGGTTGCCAATCCCCACTACTCACTTTCTCCTGAATGAGAAGTGTTAGCTTCTCCATGCATAGAAGAAAGAGATAAGGTGACATTGGGTTTCCCTGACGAAGACCACATCTCAGCGAGAAAGAGGGCAATCTCTCATTGTTCCATCTTAAGGACAAGGACGTAGTAGTAGTGCAGTTCATAACCAAGTCTATTGTGCGGTCCAGAAACCCAAATTCCTTCAGAGTCAATCTCAAGAAGCTCCAATCAACCCTATTATAGGCTTTTTCAAAATCGATCTTGAACATAACATATCCAGTCTTTCCAGTCTTCTTATGCATACTATGAACAATCTCTTGGGCGATGATGGCATTATCACAAGTTTCCCTCTTGGGGATGAAGCTACTTTGAAGGGGACCAATGATAAAATCTAGGTGTGGTCGAAGGCGATTCACTAGGACCTTGGAGACCAATTTGATTAGAACATTACAAACACTGATCGGTCTGAAGTCCCTAATGGACGTGGGATTCTCCGACTTAAGAATGGGAACTATCAAAGTTTTAGTCATTTGGGATGGGACAACAGTTGTGGCAAAAATCTCAGCTACCATGCGCGTAATATCATCCTTAATATATGGCCAAGAAGGTTCTAAAAAATATAGGTTGAAATCCGTCTGGCCCAGGGGCTTTGTAAGGGTTCATGCTAAAGAGGGCATCCTTTACTTCCCGCAACGTGACGGTAGCGGCTAGGTCGAGGGAGACATGATCCTTTAATCGAGGAACATTGTTGGGAATAATTCTGTATGCCCAAGTTCCAATTTATCATATAATCAATTTCTATTTTCAAATAATAAAGTATTATTTCATTTCTTTATCATTTTATACTAGTTTGATAAAAATAGTTAAATTGATGAAGTCCTTGGTTAAAATTGAAGATTGTTATCATAATAGAGATTATGATAAATGAGAAACAAGTCTCTTGAAATTTTAATCTAAAGTGTTCTTGATCATAGGAATATTTTGAATAGGATACTAATAATCCGGATAGATTAATATATGTGTAATAGTATTCATTGGATGAATATTAATAGATCTCATTTATTAATTTACACATATAGATGATGCACATAGGGATGTGATCATTGAACTGACTCGATATTGAGATTTTTCTAATGGTTAATATTACCTTAATTTGTCAATAGAAAAACTCTCAAGAAGAAATATAACATTTCCTTTGACCTGAGATTATCATAGTAATTAACAAGTCATTTGTTATATTTTAATTCCGGACACCTAATGCTCTGGAGCACTAGTTGAATGGATATTGGATATAATTAAATACTTGTAGAATTAATGATTATTCAATAAGGAATCCATTAACTCTAGGTAATGAGTTTGAACTCTATAAATCAAGACCTTGGCCAGGGCAATTGAATGAATGAAGAAATGAGTTTCTTAGAGTCATTCATTGATTAACATGATTGAATTTGATAGTAATACCATATTCTAAAGTTAATCTAGAGTTGGAAATGATGGAAGGAAATATTATATATTATTCTTCTAGTGGTTCTTGAAAGTAACAACAAATTACTTCATACTATCTGGACGTTGAGGAGTGTTGCTAAACGCCTACCTTGATTAGTAAAATTAATTTGATTAATTTACTACCAGCTTAGTATTGAACCTACGGGGTCACACACAAACGAGTGTGTTAATCTTTACTAGAGAATAATCAATTTGATTGACAAAATCTCTATGTGGAATATTATTATATTCTTTGCTAGCACCAAGAATATAATTAATATGTATACTAAAGATAGACATCTTTTTATTATTGTGACATTTATGCATAATAATATTTTAATGAGTAATAGAAAATGATGAGAGAATATCTTATTAAGAGAATATATTATTTCTGTTAATAAGTTTGAATTAATTTGAATATGTCGATGGGCTGACAGATTAAATTCAAATTTGAAATATATTATTAAGATAATATATTATTTCAGTTTGAATTAATTTGAATATATTCATGGGTTAGGCTATGGGATAGCATCAGTATTCCTATAAATAAGAGCTCTCACCACGTCTATTGTGCATCAAGATTACTGAAGAGAATTCTTTCAGTAAAAGTATACAGTTCCATATTCAAGAGTTTTGAAGTAGAGATCAACTCTCGGTGTGGATACACGTAGAGTCTTCACATTATTGAAGAACATTTGCGCCTCAAAGACGGTAACAGGTACATGTTTACTGTAATTTTATATTGCGATAATATTATTCTAAATCCAAAAAAGATCCTAAATTCCGTTGCGTGTGTTTTGAACACCAGAATGAACTAACAACATGCACTAACTGTAAGCAATTGGGAAGACATCTAGCAGTAGATTGGAAGAGACCTTGATAGAACGATTGAGCTTCCTTCTGAATAAAGGATGCATCAGTCACCAAATATTATCAATAAACAGGCTAGAAATGTTATTCTTGCATCTTCTGATAACCGTTTAAGTATGAAAGAATTTGGTATTCTTGTTGCCAAATCTTACCCAATTCTCATGGGACTTCTGGAACCATAACATTTCTTCTCGAAAAAGGATCTGGTTGTATTGGTCCTGCAAGGCTTTCTCGAACTGAATCAAGTCGAAAGTAGCCCGAGTCTCTAGTTCTTGGTGGACTCCTTTGATACGAACTTCCAACTTCTTTTTGTCCTGAAAAATATTCCTAAAGACCTCTTTATTAAAGGTGATAGAACTGTCACAAACCTTATTAAGCTTATGGAAAGTGTCTCCGGTAGTTTGACCCCATGCTTGTGTCACAATATTTGCATACTCCGGGTGGGAAAGCCAAGCTGCTTGAAAATGAAAGGAAGGGTTTATGTGAGAGTCAGCCTTTCGACAAGAAAGAAGGAGAGGATTGTGGTCCGAGTTGTAGGGGAGAAGAGTTTCCAACAACGCATTAGGATAGGCAAGACACCAGTCAGCGTTAGCCACACACCTATCGATTTTTTTTGTATGAACCCCCTTGCTTGAATATTCTTGTGTCATGTGAATAAGCTCCTTGTGGTTTCCATATCAATAAGGCCACACTGGGTGAGAACGTCATAAAGAGCATTGGCCCTAGCTTGGTGGAAGGCTCCCCTTGCGACCTTCGATGGTTGAGTAATCTCATTCTAATCGCCAATGACTAGCCACGGTCCTTCCATGTCATTGTCAATCTCGATCAAGTGGTCCCAAAGAACAGCCCTCATCGTAGGAATAGGGGAGGCATACAACGTAGAATAGTTCCACTTACTATTCGCATTCTCTAGCCTGAAGGTAATACATTGATTTGTGGAGTGTAGAAGAGTAAAGTTGACATCCAGCCTTTCTGACAAGACCCAAATATCTCCTGCATGTCCTCTAGCCTCTTGAATAAATACCTTCTCATACCCCAATGACTTCCAAAAATTTTCAACCCTATGGAATTGAACATGAGTTTCGTAGATGAAGAAAAGGGAAGGTTTATGGGTTTTAATCATATGTTTGACGTGTCGTTTTGTACAACGGCCAACCGCTCCTCTTATGTTCCATGATATGATTGATATATCTTGTAAACAATTCATGACAACATAATGAAAAGAGGAGGGAAACTTGAGCCATGGCCCTACGTTGGCATGGCTTGGCTTACAAGGACTAACTCTTGAGTCACATTGGCCACCTTCTTACCTTGAGAATCTTCAACCATAACCACATCAATATTAAGGTTCGATGCAATAGCATCAGCATGCACACCAGGTACCGTGGTGTTAACCCCATTTTGATTTACATAATTATTCGCATGAATATTGAACATGGACGATGATGGCATTGATGTGGGGTCCGGTGGAATAGTATGAGCTGGAGGTAGTATCTTTTTATTTGTCTCACATGAATTCATGTTGATCTTTGCAGCATTTTGAATTAATTGTGCAATAAGGGTAGAAAAATCTGAACGTGATATTTTATAAGCAAGTGGGGCCACGTGGCTAGATTAGATTGATTTGCATGATTGCTTTTTAAATTTCTCACTTTCTCTTTCTTGCCACGAATATCGAGATTCTATTGTGGGAGAGAGAATTTATTCTTATCCTTTTTAAAAATAAAATCCTGAGCCATCATATTCTCTTTCTTTTTTGAATTTGAATTATTGTTGTTCTGTTTCTTCCTTCGTTGCATAACAAGCCAATCACCATGAACAGGATCATGATTGACATTTGTTATTTTATTTTTGTTGCGGTTTCCACCTGCTCTTTTGAATTAATGGGGACATTAATTTCAATAATTGGAGACGTATCTACTGTTGTTGTGGTGGTTGCCGAAGCAATTGGCGGCACCGTTCCTTGCGAGGTTGATAGTGGGGTTTCCAACGGAGATTCTAGTTGCTTCTTAGTGCACTCCCTTGTAACATGGCCATAACAACTACATGTGGAGCATATACGATTGAGACCTTCATACTCCACTCGGTACCAAAAACCTTTCAACCAGACCTTCCCAACAACTGGTTTAGTAAGATCGATTTCAATGCAAACTCATGCAAACTTGCCTTGCCTGATGTCTTTGGTATTGGAGTCTACCTTAACTGGTTTCCCAATGGCCGCTGCTAGTGCAAGCAAAATGCTTTCATCATAGTAAATAAGGTTGAGACCCTGAAAGCGAATCCACACCAGCGTTTTTCAATCTTCGCAGATGAAGAGATAAACTCAGGAGACTAACGTTGCACTGTAAGGTAATGATCAAATAACATCCAGGGCCCTTCATCCATAACCTTTTGGCGATCACCTGCGTTGTCAAACTTCACCATGAAATAACCATTGTCAATGTCCATAATTTCAAAGCCCGCAACTAGCCTCCATAGTCTATGTAGTTTATCCCGCATCAAAGAGTAACCTATACTTTTGCCCAAAAGTTTCACCACTAATGCATCTTGCCAAGGAGCACATAGCCCATCGAACATCTTGTCAGAGATATGAACCATTGGTTTGAGGGGATTACCGTCTTCATATTCAATTCTTGCCAATTGCTGTTGGATTAGGTCCACCCTAGGCCTGGGTGCCGGAATGAGTCTATCTCCTATGAACATATCACGGAAGGATGGTTGTGGAGGTGGAGTAAGAAAGGGATGACCGCCGTCGCTATCTGGTGGTTTGTTGCCTGAACTAAAACTGTTCATCAAACCTGTAGAGAAAACAAAGTCCTGAGCCATTATAAAAAAAGTTAGCCTTGGGTTAAACATTAATTAGTAAAAACTCTTTAAAATAAAAATTACTTATTGTTAATGAAAAAAATTTAGAGATAAAGAGTTTTATAATAAACTATCCTAAGCTACTTGTGTGAAGTTTATTTCCATGTTTTCTCTTTGAATCTCAATAATAAATTTTAAAATAATTAGTATTTTTTATCCAAAAATATTAGTGATTAATTTGTTAATTGTTGTTAGTGGGGGTTGAACCCAATATCTCTTCATTTAATTATATTTTAATGTTTTTAAGTTAAAAAATAAATAAATATTAATAAATAACTTATTACTTAATTTTTTAAATTCTCATTTTTAACTTTTAACTTAAAATAATTTATAAGTTAAAAATAAATTGATTCAAACAATATCCTATTTCTAACATCCCATGTCTAACAGAAATTATTAATATTCTCTTGATGAAAGGAAAATATAAATATTATTAAATTTAGTTTTAATTATATAAAATATTTTGTGCTCATAAATTTTGAAAACAGTCTTTATCACCATTTAATAAAAATGTCATGATATGATATACATCTAGAATTATTGACGTGACGATTTTGAATTCATATCATGTTGTTATTGATATTACAAATAAAAGAGCTTATGAAGATTAAGACTAACAAAAAAAATAAGACTAAAAGTGTATTTAAACAAATAATAATAATAATAATAATAAAAACAGACCTGAGTTACTCAATTGGTTTGAAAAGTAAGTGGTGCAGGCCGGGACCAATCCATTAGTACATGGAATGGAATCAAAGAATATCTCACAAGGATCTGAAGAGAAACGAATTTGGAAGACGATTCTCGTTCGTTACTTGTGTCTTTTATGTTTGATCATTCATCACTAGTTGTACCTTAAATGGGATGCAATCATCCTCAAAACAACAACTGCAATGGACAAAGACAAACCACTGTCACTCATACTATGTAAGAGACATTTATTAATTAGTTAATGCCAAGCTTTAAAAATTTCTCACCACAACATGTTTTCTATCTTTATTGTTGGTAATAAAGTGTCTCAACACAAGAAGAAAATATGTGACAATGATAACATTTAGAAAAAAATATGGGCATATCATTTACCTTTTAAATTAAAAATAAAATATTCTGGCAATTATTTTATTATTATTTATTAGTTTTGAAAAACAAATTATACACGGACAGTTTATCAACATCATATTTAGTAAATTTATTATTTTTTATAATAATTACTTTCAAAGTGAGTATTATAAGAATGATTTGTGTTTAAATGATAAAATTAATTTATATTTTTATTAGGACCATTAAACTCTTTAATTTTATCTATCATACAAAGATTGTGTAATATTTTTATTATGAAAATATCATTACTTTAAAATATGAATGGTATTTTCATACAATTCTTCTCTTTTATAATTTATTTTCAATGTTCATATTTATAATAACTCCCTTTAAAATTATATTTATCATATTTTTTAATTAATTGAAAATATAATTTTGTTTTTTACATTACCCGTTATAAAAATTAAACTCAAGAATCAATCATAATTTCATAATAACGTTATTTTAGTTTCTTATTCACAAAAATAAAATTTCAAAACCGTCTCTCTTCCGTTCGCAGTGAGTTAGAACTTAGAACTGATAATAATCAAATTCAAGAGAGTGATTACTACTGATCGGCGACAGCGAACTACTTCCGTGCAATGGCGACCTCCGTCGCAGTTGTCGGTGGCGCTTTGACGGCGCATGATCGCCGGATTCTGACGGCGGTGAACGCCGGAGCGTCGAGCCTGTCGTTGGCCGGTTCCAGCTTCATTGTACTGTGCTACCTCCTCTTTAAGGAGCTCCGCAAGTTCTCCTTCAAGCTCGTCTTCTACCTCGCTCTCTCTGTACGCTTCCTTCTCTCTCTCACTCTCTCTCTCTTCATCAGATCTAAAACCCTGCGTTTTTTTTTTAACGTTGTTCCGATTTCCTCATTCGTTAGTTTAGTAACACTTCACACGATTCGCGAACGATAACCACACGCGCTTTGGCCTTTTCAATTGAATTTACCGATGGTTGATTTCACACTTTGATGTGTTTTTATTTATTTATTATTATTTGAAACCTAATTGCTTAATTTTGTACTCGGTTTCTAGTTGCTTTTTTTTTTTTTTTCATTTTTGGAACTAATGACGATAAATTAACAATTTCCGAAGACAGTTTTAAACAAATTTACTGAACTGGTAACTCTCTAAGTAGGTCTAGAATTAGGAGCTTAGGTTAAGTTAAACCTACTTTGCAAAAATAATAATATTTAGGAGTCTAAATATCCTTTATGTTTAAGAATCTTATTTATGCTTAGTGAGCTAGTAATTATATGACATTGTTTGGATAAACTTCTAAATAAGCACTTATAGCCTTATAGAAGAAGAAAATAAGAAGATAAAAAGAATTAGAGCCTGTTTGGATAAAGTTAGAAATGTTTTTGAGAGTTTCTCTATTGGAAATATAGATTATTTTCCAGTAGAGAGCTGTCAAAAACACTTCTAGTCTTGTATCCAAACAAGCTCTTAAGCTTCTTCTATAAGCTAAAATTAGTTTATGCATAATTGCATAAGCTGTTTTTTAATTTATGGGAGAAGCTTAATTCAACTTACCTTCTTGTTTTCTTCTCCTATATGTGCTTAATGATAAGTTTATCCAAACAAGGCCATAGTAAGCTTCTCCATGCAATATATTTGTTGTAAAAGTGATCAGATATTGCCAGCTTGTTATTCACTTCAATTGTGATTGTAAAAGCTACTTTATGAGTTTATGTTGATGGAAACTGTTAGATTGCTGGAGAACTTTCTATGTTAAGCAACTAACTTTTGCAATCTTTTTTTCTTTTGTTTTTTTATGCCCTTAGTAACTTTAATTTGTGTTTGTAATGCTGTTTTGCAATTGATAAAGAAGTAGGTTCTTTGGCATTTCAGGAACCATATGTGTCTGTTCCTTTGCATTAGTTATTTGGTTATTTGTGCCTTGTTTTCATCTTCTGAGCCATAATGCTCTTTTTAATATGTTTTTGCTGATTGCAGGATATGCTTTGCAGTTTCTTCAGCATAATAGGGTATACACGCTAGATCAAGCATGATTTTTTTCAATGTATGTATCAAGTATCTACTGAAGTTGTTTATCATGTGATTGATAGGAGTTTCATTTTGATACAGGGACCCGTCCAAAGGTTTCTTTTGTTATGCTCAGGGCTATAGCACGCATTTCTTTTGTGTGGCATCTTTTCTATGGACTACAACAATTGCTTTTACCCTGCACCGCACAGTGGTAAAACACAAAACAGATGTTGAAGATTTGGAGGCCATGTTTCACTTGTATGTCTGGGGTATGCGGCTATGTATAAATCAACTTTTAATATTCTAGTTTTGAGAAATAGCCTATTTTGCAATAATCTTCACATTCTCTAACTTCCCAATCCAATGAGTTTTAACCTGAATATGTTTTATTAGAGTAACTTAATGTGAATGGAATAGCTACAGATCCTGGTTGTGTACCAATAGTAGTAGGACTTCCTACTTTGGTCTATAAGCTCAACCATTTCATTAGCAACTTGCAATGTAGAGAGCTCATTTGATATGTTTTTTTACTTTTGATAGGGACTTCACTGGTTATGACAGTTATGCGCTCCTTTGGTAATGACCATAAACATTTTGGTGCATGGTGTTGGACACAAACAGATCGTACAGGGAAGGCAAGTAGTAGTAGGAGTACATGTCACAAATTGTTTTTATATATTTTCTGAAAAGTTCTCCAAATCTCTCTTTTTCCCTTTTGCTGCTTTTGTTTTATGATTTACATGTGGTATACATGGCCAAATGGGTTTTCAATTTACTTAAGGGGCACCTGCAATGTAAATCAGTTTTCTCCCCTTTTAAATTAAAAAATAAAAATAAATGTAAATTGTCTTCAAATATAATTTTGATTGGCACCTAAGTTATGGAAGGGGTAAATTGTGGTGTGGGTTTTTGCAATCAATTTGGAATGACAATTTGTCTTCCCTTTTAACTTATAATACAAATATAACATTAAGTGTTTCAGGAAAAGTAAAAAAGATATCAAGTGGTATCCCCTTTCAATAATGGTGTAGATACCTCAATTACTTGGTTTAGTGTCAACTTTTTTTTCTCCTTCTGTAATTTGACATCCTATAAATACAAATGAACTGGAAATTAAAGTAAGAACTTGGTTGCCTGTGAGAAGAATAATTTCCTTGTTGCAATTTATTATTCAAATTTCAAAACCAAATATGTAGTTATTAACATGAAAGCAGCTAAAATTAACAGCTGAAAAAAATCCATGCAAGAAATGTTTACTAGCAGATGAATATTCAATACAGCATTCTATCTTCCTTTTTGTTTAGGGTCTAGGATGCTTGTAATCATGTCATTATCTAAAAGTAGTTTGTGATGGTAATAAATATTAGAAACAAAGCAGAATAACAACAGTCATATCTCCCAATTTTATGCAACTTTGCACTGTGAATGTATCATGCTTATCAGATTAGTCTACTAATTTTTCTTATCCCTCTAAATGTGAATTCCCTTTTCTTTGCAGGCAGTTCATTTTGTAACATTTTACCTGCCACTCTGGGGTGCAATTCTGTATAATGGGTTTACATACTTTCAAGTAATACGCATGCTAAATAATGCCACCCGCGTATGTATCTAATTTTGCTGATTCTTTCTTTAACAAAAAACAAATTGCTTGTTTAGGCACTTTTTGATACCTTGTTTTTCTTATTTCTTGGTGAATTTCAGATGGCAGTTGGTATGTCAAGCCAAACTTTTGTGTCAGATACAAGAGATAACATGAGGGTATTTTATTCTATTGTCTCTAGACTCCAATATTGGAAATATAAAATGCATTTTTGTTTCTAGCAACTTCATTATAGTCTTCCTTGGTGCCTTTAATATTTTATAATTTATATTCTGTCATGAGGCTTATTCATTGTAATCTATTATTTTGTGCAAATGCTTTATTTAGGCTAGGTTTGTTTTAAAATTAAAGGAATTTTTCACACAAGAGATGTACAATTATACATTATAATGTATTTCACACAAGGGAAGTTTTCATGGATAAAAAAAAAAATTAATACTCTGTTCTTTAATTTCTAATGTGGTTTAGAGATGCTCACCCCTGTTTTTTTGTTGGATTTTTCATAAGTAAATTTATATTCATGCTTAAACCAATTGCTTAAGAAGAAACTGTCATTACCTGTTGCATTTACATTCTCACTGAACTTAATGTATTTTTCTGTTTTACACTGCAGGCTCTGAATCGCTGGGGATACTATCCACTAATTCTGATAGGATCATGGGCTTTTGGCACTATTAACCGCATTCATGATTTTTTTGAACCCAGCCATAAGATCTTTTGGCTCACATTTCTTGATGTTGGAACGGCTGCTCTTATGGTATCAACAAGTAACCATAATATTTTAGATTTATTTGTTGTTCACTTAATGTTCTAAAACTTATAAACTTTTGGCATCTCCATCGTTCTCCTAGCACCCACTTGTGAGACTATTACACTTTTGAACAGTCATATGTATGCTGTCTTCTCTACTAATATGTTAATAACATATTAAAATGCATTATCTAACTGGTATCTCAGATACATCTAAAATAATTGGTATTTGATATATTTATGCATTTGAGTTTATTGGTGCAAAAATGTGGATACAAGTTCAAAATTGTTATTTAAACTAGGATGATAAGCAAGTCACCATTGTTTTAGAGGAGGATATGGCAATTTAAGAACATTTTTGTATTATTAGCCTATCCTCAATTGTAGCATAAATAATTGTAAGTTCATCAATGCTATGGAATCCCCTGTTGTGTTGGCACACAAACATATTTAACTTATGCACAAGGGCATTGCGATGTATCCCTTTAGTTAATCACTTTCTATTTTGCTGGAATGTTCTGTGTGCATTTGCTGTAAATGTAATTAGCTTCCCTTGGTATTTGGTAAAGATTTGATGTCATGTGATGAGTGAATCAAGTGTAACACTGAAACTGAAAGGTACTATTATCAGTATTATGGTATCTTGCTAAGCTGTCACTTTGTCTAATTATTGCAGGGCCTCTTTAACTCAATTGCTTATGGTCTCAATTCGTCTGTTCGTAGAGCAATTTGTGAAAGACTGGACAAGTAAGTATTGATTCTATTCATCCTTAAGAGATTGCAATTGAATTTTTTTATCTCTACTTTTGTCCCTTAAGTTTCAAGGCCAATCTAATTGTGTCAGCTTTACCACCCAGCTTTTTTGTGTGTACGTGTCTTGCCACTATCCTGCATGATTTGTGTTGTAGAAAAACTATAATTAGGTTACTTGTCATTGTATTGTTTGAAAAATTATGGGCAAGTCTATGGTGCACCTGTTCGGCACACAACACAGACCTGTCCTTTGTCAATCTCATAAAAATTGAGGTTTACCATTTATTCAATTTTGCCACCTTCAATTTATAGATGCTTCTTTGTTCTTGCTTTATACAGCATATTTTAGTTTAAAACATAAAACCAAATTTGCTTCTCTCTTTTTTCTTATGCCAGGTTATGGCCTGAGAGATTGAACAGATGGCTCCCCAACAGTTTGAAGTACAAGAACCTACAGCAAGAAAGTGAACTAGTTTTGTTCAAAACCGAAGATCAATAACAGTGAATGGACATATTGTGATCCTTCATGCCATGTTGTGACATTTCTTATTCTAGTTTACTGAGATGCTGTTTTCTTAGACAACAGAGGATCTGTAGGCAGCAAAGGCTATTTGTTGCTTGGCTGCTTCAATTCCATGATGCTTCAATATTCACTCACCGAATTTTATACTGCTGATGATCTATCCTTAGCAAATCAGAGGATGGATCATGTCATGTAGAACCTGCTTCAGCTAATCGAAGACTACTTGTGACTGCAAAAGAGTGCTTTTATCTTTTTTCGCAAAAGGCTCAATGTCTCTCCTTGTGATTCATCTTTTTGATCAAGTCTTGACTTAGAGGATCACTGTATGCCCCCTTGTATCCTGTCCTAATTTCTGCAATTGAATGCTTTCTTAAATTTATTAGTTGTATAGTATAGGTTATAGATGCACTTCCAGATTGTTACAAATTGCTCACCACTTTTCCCAAATTTGCTGTGTATGTGGTTTTCACGAGCTATAAATGTGCTTCAGTTTGAAATACTCATGCCCCCAACACTATTCTTTTCTTTCTTTTTCTCACAAAATGTAACGTAGAGTAAAGATGTCTACTAATCATTTTTGTATGACCTTAACAAGAACACGAGCCCGAGGCACTCGGTAGTGACAAAATAACTTCATATTTCCAGCATCCAAATAAAACCCCTTTTGGCACACATTCCTAACATTCATCTAGACAAAATAAAATGCAGATTCTATTTTCTAATTAACACACCCAGATAAAAAAAATACTCCCAAACAACACACAACAAAGCCAGAATTAAAACCTCCCATTCATAATAGCATTCCGTAATCACACCTCAGAACTACAACATTCATTCATCAACACAAAATTACACAACCAACAGAATCTCAATATTCTAATATAGTTCTGAGTAATACGACAATTTTTTCATTTCGTGTAGTGACCAAATCAAAATGTTCGTTCTTTCAGATATCAAATTGTCTCCACCAACTTACAAATACACTACTAAGCACACGCACAAGAATTATCAACAACAAGCGCATCATCCTCCCCCTCATTCCTGAAGAAAAAATAACCAATCGTAAGACCCAACACAATTGCCAAAAACACCCCTCCATTGAAAGACATGACCGCCAGCATCAACATGTACCCGATCGCAGAGTCCACTCCGAACAGAACCGCTTCCGCGAACTTAACCCCCAACCTCGCCTTGTCACCGTCGGCGGCGCCCCACTGCAGAAGAGGTGCGCGGATCTCCGGAGCCGGCGAGGACCTCCGGTCTGCGGCGAGGAGCTTGAGGCGAATCCGGCGATTCTCGAGGTACTGGTAGAAGGCGGCGACGAGGAGGCAGGCGAGTAGACTCAGGACGTAACTCGTCCAGGAATCGGTCTTCCATGAATCGATCAAGATGGTGACCTTCTTGCCCCAGTAAAAGGTCATGTGCATCATTTTTGCTCCTCTTCGATACACAACAACCAGAAGATAAAACGGTTTGTTTCGAAGCTTTCCTTGAAATTTTCGACGGGTTTGATTGTTTTGTTTGCAAAGTACGAAGAACAAGAAAATTTTCAACAACCACTTCCTTTTTATCTGTCCTTATTATAACTCAGGTTTTAATTATCATAAACATATGATTTTTCATCAAGATTTATATCTAATTATAATATAAAATTTAATTTTTATTCCCAAAACATCATTTAATTTAGAATCAGAATACTATTATGTTAATGAGATAAAAGGTGATGGATAGTATTATTTAATCACACTCTCTATTTATGTTAAATTCATTAAAACATATGTAAAATTATTCTAGTATCATTTAATTACAACTCTTTATTTATATTAGAGAATTGATTTTTATAAAGTTATTTCAAAATTTATTAAAATAGTAAGATATAATTATTCAATTATGTGAAATTATTTTATAATTATGGTGTATCAATATTAATCTTTAGTTTAAATTAATTATCATTTTTTTAAAATAAAATAATTATCATAATTAATATATCACATATCAGTCAATTTCAATATATTACATTAAAGATAGTTGTTAGCCGTGGTCTGTGGCGTTCTAGGGAGAAGTTTCTACTGTTTTTTTTTTCATTCTTAAATCAACTCAAATTAATTAGTTATATTGATTACTTTACTATTTGAAAATCAAAGAGGGCCGGATCAAATCTAAGTTTTTTCAAAATCCATCTAATTTTTTAAAAATAATCTAGGGATAACTAAAAAAAAAAAAAAGGTAATTTTGTCATTTAAAAAAAATAACTAATTAATTTTATTTAAATAATTATTAGTTACAATAAAAAAAAATCAACGATGATGGTCACGATCAATAATTTTGAACCAAAATTATTTTTGAATTAAAAAGTAAGAAAATTAAAATTATATTTCAACCTTAAATTTATTGTTTTTTATATTTTAGTTCATAATATTTAAAAGTGTTATTTTTAGTTCTTTAAATTATATTTTTAATATATTTTAATACTTTAAGTTATATATATATATATATACAGTTTGGTCCATTTAGTTTTTAAGTAAGTATGCTTTGGTAATCAAAATTATCAAATTAATCTAAAGCCCAAACAAAATACAAACCAAATTGATTTTTTTAACCTTTTTTTAAAAAAAATACGTGAAAAATATAATTTAAAGTAACGCGTCTGGCGTTAAAGGTTCAAGACTAACTTCAGATGTTAGGTGGTGACCAATCACGTTGTCCAAGGGCGGTCCAACGCTATCACGCCTGTTGTTTGTAGATGATGTGCTCCTCTTCTGCAAGACCTTGGAAGATCAAGCCCTAGTTATCTCATCTACCCTCGGGAAGTTTTGTGCAACCTTTGGTTTAAAGATTAATTTAGACAAATCGCACTTCATCAGCTCTACCTCAATGACTAACCAACAAAATGCACGCCTTGAAGAATGTTTTGGGATCAGGAAGACCAATGATATTGGCAAGTGAAGAATGCATACTTCTCTCACGTGGTGGAGAAAGTATAATCTCGGTTAACTTCATGGAAGGGCAAGTGTTGAATAAAGTTGGGAAGGTCTGACTTACAAGGTTTGTAATCGTAGCTACCCCGATCAATTCCATGCAGTCTTTCTGGTTGCCTTAGGGATTCTGCAACAAGATTAACTAGGCATGTCGCTCCTTCATCTGCTCCAAGAACAATACATCAAGATATTGGGCACTAGTAGGGTAGAACTCTATCACGAAACCAAGAGACCAAGGTGGGTTGGGATTGAGGGAAACTCGACTAGTAAATGTCTCCCTCTTGGGGAGGTTGATCTGGCAATTGATTCACTCACCAGGGAAACCACGGGTCTACGTGCTTAAGCACAAGTCCCTATGACATTCCTTCATCCTGTCAGCAACGCAGAGGTCCAATAACTCAAACGTGTGACGCGGTATCACATATGCTTTAGAACACCTCCGACCAGGGTTCGGAGCGAGGCTTGGTGATGGAAATTCATCCCTTTGGTATGATGATTGGTTGGGAAATGGTAAATTGTGTACCAAAGTCCCTTATGTTCATATCACGGACACTGGCCTGAGAGTGTCCAATCATTGGCGGGATGGTGCATGGGATCTGAACCACCTTTATAGCCCTCTCCCTGATACGGATCGCTCTATGATTTTGCAGATCAACATCCTCGACAACCCCCAAGGGGCCGACACCATCGCATGGTATGGAGATACGTCTGGCCTCTATACGACAAGGTCTGCATATACCTAGCTCCTACAACCAGCCGCCGGGACAAATGTTGTTGACTAGAAAAAGCTTTGGAGGATGAAGGTCCCAAAGAAGGTAAAAAAAATTGTCTAGTAGCCTGCCCACCTGGCCTTACCTATGAACATGAAACGGGTCCAGTACCACATGAATATAGATGACTCTTGAGCCCATTGCTCTCATACCTAAGAGACTATCCTTCATGTCCTTCGGGTGTGTCCACACTCTCATGAAGTTTAGATTCGTTTGGGAATTTCCTCCCTAGCTTCTTGGGATGCAACACCCCTAGGAAGTGGATATTGGACTTAGTCAAGCATGAGGATGCCCCTCTCCTCAACACGATAGCTTGGTGGATTTGGCGGTGGTGGAATTCGGTGATTTTTGGCCGAGAGAAGTGGAACATTCAGCAGGTTATTCGGATGATAAGGGGTCCTTGGCGGGACTACAAGGTGTTTATGTCAAAGTTTACGCTTTGAAGCTTGAATGCAAACTGGTTGCCCCCACTATCTCCTTTTGTCAAACTCAAAGTGGATAGGAGCTAGAGGAACCAGGGCAATCTCATAGGCATTGGAGGTGTGCTACGAGATTGTGTGGGTCACTGGTTGTTCGGATTCACGAGGCAATTGCCCATGGGGACGCGCTGTGTGCGGAACTAGTGCCTGTCTGCACTGGCCTCGAGTTATGTTGGAACCACAGGCACAAGCAATTTGTGAAACCGGCTGTCTTCAAGTTTTCAATCACTTCCATAGGGATGATTAGGAAGGGAACCAGAATGAAGGGCGCACTCATAGTGACCTTGTTATGAACATACTTTTAAGTGATTTCATAAAAGTGAATAAACTTATTATAAATAATGATGAATTTTGATGGAAGGATAATATAAAATTATTTTTACTTACAAGTATTAGAGTTTTTACTTCAGAAAAAATAATATTATCAAAAGTAGTGTTTTATTAAAAATTAATCACACTCGATTTTTTTATTATTTGTTATTAATAAATAAGTTTTATACTCTGGATATTTAAAAAAAGTGGGAAAGAAGTGCGACGTATTCTTTGCAAATGAACGTGATGCTTCTTTTAACTTGGGTAACCAGATGATTGAGGATCATGGTATTAAAGCATGCGCCCAATATTTTCAAATAGTAATCTACCAAGGAAGCTTTCTTCCGACTCGAGGAAGATGAAATAATTATTAGTTTTACCTTGTATACAGAATGACTTGTAACGATATTATTAAGTATATGACAAATTAAGAAACCATTTGATCATATGAATATTGATTTATCAATTTTATTTTGAAGTTCACTGTCTGTTTGCAAACTAATCTGATTTATACTTCAATTGTAAGAATGATGATATGTTGCCTTCACTGAATGGCTTCTAGTTTTACCATATATTTGGACAATTTTATAATCCAATGCCCAACAACATATCTCTGTTTGGACTTCATCATCTATGTCACTATGTTTAATTTTATGCTTTATTATTATAAATATCAGCTTTGGGAATCCAATGAAATATTATCTGTTTTGTTAAATAAACCAGCAAAGCACATTTCACCCATCTTTCCTCATGTTTTTCTTTCACTCTTGTTTCCGAAACACTTGCAGTTTATGATTGGGTCATGCTTAATTTTACCCTTTTTGCAACTTCTAAAAGTTGCTTTGACTATATTAATGAGTTGATAAAAATAAACTTTTTGTGTGAATCATCCAAGGGCAGAGAGGAACCAAATAAACAAGACAAGATAACTGTATGGTCTCTTAGTCTCTCGTTTAATGCTTAGAAAAGATATTAAGGTGGGAGACAAATTAAAAAAAGTCAAGTTTTAGACACGTAGACACACCCACTAATGTTAGCAAAGAAGAATTGATAAGAAGATTGATATTTCGACTGTTTACACTATTGAGACTAAATTTAAATTATCTTTCAGGAACTAATTTATAAGTCGTTCACACTTTTCGGGATTAAAATGAATATTTATTCAAATATTTTGTTCTCTTTTTACATTTTTAATTGTAAACATAATGATTCTTATTCTAAACAGAGAAATTTTTAGTTGGCCGAGAATGTTTGGTATGTAGTTTTTAAAAAAAAAATCAAAATTTTTTTTATTAGAATATTTAAAGTAACTAATAAAATAACATGTTATTTTTTTATTCTCATGAAACATATTTAAATATTTGAAATATATCAAGAAGGTCTAATTCAAGAGTGTGTGAGTTTTGTAAACTTCTTAATACCATGTTAATTCTTACAAATAATTTTTTTTAAAATATGTATTAGCAACTAAATAAAAAAAAATTGATTCCTAGAAATTATGTTCTAACCTCCCCTCTAACTTTTAAACAAATATTTTATTTCTCTTTTTTTTTTATAGTTTTTATTTTGAAAATTATTTTTTCTTTGTGGTTAAACATGGTTGTCAAAATCTAATTGGAACAGACCAATTCAAACCAACTATGATATAAATTATAATATAACATAAGTAATTTTATTTTTTATAACAAGTAATTTTATGAACTCAAATTGCAGGTTTCACAACAGTTGTGATAATGTATCATACTCTTATTATTTTCATGTCATGATTATATTAATCACCATTCTTTCATAATCATGTTTTTTTCATGAAATACTAATATAAATTACATATCATCACAATTCACAACTCTTCTTCATCTTGTTCTCTATTACAAAAGTGATAATGTATGCAACTGCTAGCGTTGTTTTTTTGCTGATTTTAATTTTATCTGTCTGGACTAGGTTAAATGCTCAATATGAACTAATCAAGCTGATGCAAGAATGGCTAGCCACCTACTACTTGAAAGTGTTGGGTGGCTTTATATTGGTTATCATTATCATTATGAAAAGTTTTAAGATGCACTACACCATGGTGTTGATATTTTCTCTAAAGCTCAACTTATTTGTCATCAGGATGAAACTAAAGGGAATTATGATTCATGATTAGAAGTAATGGTTTGTCTACATAAAGACACCCATGACTTGAGTCCTATACATATCCTTATAACTATATATAAAATAAGAAATATAAATTAGGCAAATTAGATTTTTATTTAGTTAAAGGTGTGAAAATTAGACACTCATGCTTTCCAATGCTCTTTCATTTGAAAGTTATACATTGTAGCTTTGAAAAAAATGTTAATTGGCATTGGATGCAAAGTTAATATATGCACAGAATGTACCTAAAAAGTGTGTTGGAGAATATTTTTCTAACCTTTAGAAAAATACAAAATTAAGAAAATAAAATACTAAGTACTAACCTGTATTTGGGATCAGCCTATTGAACTTGAATTGAATCGCATGCATAGGACAAAGAAACAAAATAACACGTCAGAGTGGGGATAAGATTTGATTTAGAAATCCTTGTTGGAGGGTCTAGCACTTTCAACCTTTAGCTGTAGTGGGACCATTAATTTTGGATTTTTTCTAATTCTCATTGTAACTTAGTGTCCTCATCTACAATCCCATAATTATTAATAACACTCAATTTTTTCATGGGCTAAAACCATTGATTGGACCTTCTGGGACTAAGTTGTACATCGTTCATAAATAATTTTAATTTTGTCTTAAGATGTGTGTGAAAATTTCCTTAAAAAAAAATGTGTATGAAAATATATAATATGTTGGAACATCAATCTCTTAAATAGATTTTCATACTTTATTATAGATTCTCGACCAAAGCATTTTGACTGGAAAAAAAAATTACCTCTTGTCAAATATTTAGATATTTTATTTCCAAATAAATATGTCTTTTTCATATGACATGAAACTTATAAGGTGATTTAGTAATTAAAGAGAGAATGAAAAATGGAGAAATCTTAGATTTAATTCTGTTTTACTCATAAAAATGAATAAATTAACTATGATAACATTTATCAATAAAAAAAAATTATGAACATGATAATTTAGTGCCTTTAAGATTTTAGTGTTATTAGAGGCTTTGATGTTATAGATGTCACACATTTCTCCTCCAAGAGATTTGCTTAGGAAATTAATATCTATGAATGGAGCATAGGAAATTGAACATAATGCATCATCAAGGAAGAACAATATGACCTTTTTCTGTTCATTTGGCACGAGAGTACTATTTAATGTCTTTCAAATCAAACTCAGTTTATTGATGATAAATTAATAATATATTAGCTTAAGGCTAGCTTGGCATATTTCATTATTTCTGGTTCTTCATCCATAGACCATAAACAACAATAGATAACCTCGGCATACCATACTACTACCTCGTTATCTATACACGCATTATCTATACAATAAATAAATAGATATCATTTTGGTAATCACTTTTGATCTATTTTCATTTATGTTTTTATCCTTTAATTATATCCTTATAATAACTGTTTTTTTTTTCACTAACGGGCCATTTTTTTAAAAAATATTATTATGTAACTTTCAAATTAATGTGTATTAAAACGTGTGAATTTAGGTTCCAAACATGTATCCAAACTCAAAAGCAAGAAACACTTATATTTGCAAAACATTACAATGGTGATTGATAGGATGGAGTGATTTCAATTCAACAACATACCAATAAAAAAGATAATAATACTTGGAATAATTTTTAAAAGCTGAAATTGGGCCAACCATAGAGAGACTGAAATTCCATTACTAGTAACCAAAAGTGACATTTAGATTGAAGTCAAGGAAAGGAAGACTCCTGTCAACAATCATCCACTCAATCCCAAATGTCAAACAAAAACAACCAACAACAACTCAACACCTTAACCTAACAACGATTCCTACTTGATTAACCACAACACAACATAACAAGACAGACACAACCTTGACTCACACACATGCACAATGCCTGTGAATCATGACTTTACATGGTTTATTATTAACATTATTATCAATCATTAATCAATAATAAGCCTCCATTTTATTAACAAAACTTATATACTCATCCTCGGAGTATTTTTAGTATTATTCTCTTCTCAGAAGAACTGGAGTTTCACCCTTATGATTAGTGAAACTTCAATTCTAACAAAGAATAATACTGTAATCACTTAAAGAATCATATATAAGTTTTATAATAATGAATATATAATGGATCATCAATCTACTTTCATTGAGATCATGAAGTTGTTTCATGAGAGACAATCTTGTTCCAAGGACAGATCACTCTGTCTCTGCCTGTGTCGGAGTTCCCTGCATGGTTGAGAAACAGCTGTGGGATCTTCCAAGCGGGCGACAAGTGAATCTGTCCTTTGTCCTCGGAGAATCCAAAGTGCGAAACAGGATCTGCTTCACTGCCAGAATGAAGTCCTCGTTGGTGCTATCTGGATCAGGACCAGAAGACTTGAACTGCTGGCAGAACCTCATGTGTCGCTTCAGAGCCTCGTCGGTTGTTATCACAGTTTTCTCTGATCTCTCCTTCTCTTCCTTCACAGCCTCCGAACACAGCCCACATATCCATCGACCACCGTACCTCTCCCTCACGCGCCCAATGTACGCGTGCGTGCACTCCTCCATCAACCCGCAGCAGCAGCACTTCACCGACGATACCTCCGCGGCCTCCGCCACTACCACTGTCACCTCCGTCGCCACAGCCGACAGCGACTTCGTTTCTTTTAATACCTTCCCAGCCATGGTCTCCTGTAATGAAATACACACAACAACATCAACAATCACAAATAAAAATTGCACCTAATTTTATAATCTATGTTAAAAACAAGGTACTAAGAGTTTTGCATGTTATTTGTTTAATTTGAGATTTCAATGATAAAAAGATATGATTGAATGAGAAAATTTCACTAGCTAAATTCTTTGACGAAAAATAAGAGCCAGAAGATTATAAGAAAATGTAGTATATGAAATAATTGAGTAAATCTATTTAAGATTTAAGATTTGTTGTTAGATATATATTCTTTCATATGTACCGAAAAATGTGAAGGGATTGAATTGAAATTGAAATTGGAAGACGCTATGTTGTGCGAGTGTGAAACAGTTATCGTTCCTTCTCCCACTGAGTCTCTTGAACCTTCTCGCCGCCGAAAATGATGAGAAGAAGCCCGAACGGCGTATAGTACATCCCAGAGCCTTGAGGGGCTCTCTTGACTCTTCTCTGTGCAAAAAAAAAACTTGAATCTCGAATTCTACAAAGGACAAGATCAATTGGTGTTAATTGTAGTGAGTGATGATGGATCTGTTTTTTTTATGTTGCCTCTGCTACTCAACAACAACATGTGCGTGTGTGTGTGCTGTGCTGTGTTGTGTTGTGCGGAGCAAGAGGCAGAGGTGTGTGTGTTGTGTGTGGATAGTAGATAGATATAGATGCTGAGATGCAGATATTTGTGGTGTTGTGATTTTTTTTTATATTGAAAAAGGTTAACCCAAGGAAGGAAGGAAAATGAAAATTTTCCAATCATTGGAGTGGTTCGGTGGGGGATAATTGGTAATTAATTAGTACTACCACTATACTATTTACCTACCTAGTTACGTAAGCTGATTATGAGTGACAACATTCTTCTTGTTTTACTTGGGAGATTGATGTATTATTAGTTTCGATTTCTGAAGGAGATTTCTAGAAACTACATTATTCCTTTGTTGTAGATAGTAATTTTCTTTTCATAGTTTTTTTTCACACAATAAAATCGGACATAATTTTTTTTTTGTTAAATAAATCATTTTTAGAATGTGTGAGGGAATGGTGCTTGACTACTGTATGAATTGTCATATTCCATATTCCCTTTGTTCCTTTCTATTTATAAGTAAAAAAACAAAATTGGTTTCACACTTAAAAGAATTTACACTAGATGGATGAACTTTATAAAGCACACTAATAGCTCTAGGATTACTCATATTTACTCGGAGGGCAATGTTTTTATCGACAAACTTGCCTCCTATGGTGCACAGTTTTTTTTTTTTTTGGTTACACTTGGTGGGATTCATTACCAGTTTTTGTTAGTCAAGAAATCCTTAATTATAGACCGGATTCTTCCCCCTCTCTTTTGCTAAAAAAAAAAGAAAGAAAAGATTAAATTGTGTCTTTCCAAAGATTTTTTTTTCTAAATTACCATTCATTGAAACTTGGTATAAGTATAATCCTCCTATTAAATGAATGATATTTACCTATTAAATAGAGTATAAATAACTGACTTTTATTTATATTTGAGAATAAGAAAAAGTGAGATTTTGATTGCTTATAAAGAATCCCGATAAACTATATTATACATAAATGTTAACAATACACTTTTTAACATACTTGTATCAATATAATTTGTTATAGTTAAATTTTATTCAAAATTATAAAATCAAGAGAGATGAAACATTAAATAAGATTTGTAACCCATCTAAATTTGTGAATTCCACTAAATTTCAATTAAATAGAGAAAATATATCCAAATGAATGTGTTAAAATGTGTTTTGATACATTTTTTAGATACACCCCTTTAAAATGATTTATCATTTGTAAAAAGAGAAAAATTAATTATTAAAAATAGAATTATCAAATAGCTTCATATAATTATATTAAGTGTGCAAGTCTAGTTGGTGTTTTCTTTTTTTTTCTCTTTCCGAAAATTTATAAAGTTGTTAAGATATTTGATACAAAGAAAGATCAAATTACATTGATATACTAACTTTTATGAAGATAGATACATTTCATTCATGGTTATTCATTTTCTTAAAATTTAATAATTACAAAAAGTCATTAATGTTGAATATTAGATCTTAAAAATGAATGAAAGTATAACTATCTTGATTATTTCTCGGGGTAACTTGAATTTGGACATATATTAAAGCTTGTTTCATTATCATTCATTTGTACATGTTTAGAGTTGAGTATGCAAGTTAATTTTAATCACTTCGATTTGGGCCTGTCATGGGCCATCTAAGCCTTAATTAGTGATGACAAATGTAACGATTGAATGGATTTTGGATTAGATTAGGAAATAATGCACTCAAATTATGTTAATTTTATCAATATAGGAAATCTCAAAGTCCAATTCAATTAATTTAGGACGAAATATGCCAAGAAAATTTAAAAATTCAAATTAGAAATGAAAACAATATTTATACTTCTACGACCCCACAGATTACTCGTGACTTGGAAAATACCTATATTTGTTTATTTATACAATTAAGACAATGTATTAAATATATTAATATAATATGACTGATTTTTTTTTCTCAATATTGATTCACTTGATACTTGATAGGTACAATATTAGTATTAATTCTCTAATTTCTCTTTTTAGGATTTGTTATTTTGTTTATTTATTTATTTATTTCCTGTGTATTTTCAAGATGCTTTATTTATGAGGTGATTTTGTTTAAAAAATCGACACATGAATGTATTAAAAGTATTATCAAAAATCATAAATTTTATAGAAAATATTGTTAGCATTCCTTGCAGAGAATATCTAGAATCTTAAAATTGTATAAATTACATAGTCATAAATTATAATCACAATATAATTAAGATACCTCTAAAATATTATGTCTATTGAAAAAAAAAAATTGCCTACAAAGTTACTAGGCAATAGTAGTACACCATTAAAGTTGTGCAAGAGCAACTTAGTTTTGATTGAGAGGTTGTGAAAAAATAAAATCTATCCAATAACTTGTTTTTTTTTTTTTTAAAGAGTTTAATTGTGACACGTGTGTGTAAATAATTTTAACATACTTAATAAAAAATTTAAAGACAGTATATCAAAAGTGTAAACAAGTAATCACAATTCTTTATGAGAATTTAATTGATTTATATAAAATTATTTTAAAATTTATATAAATAAAGAATTGTAATTATCTAATAATATAAAATCAGTTTACGTATTATCAATGCAATACCTTTAAATTCATTGATAAATGTGCATTAACACATATAGATATTATCTCATTAAATTAAAAATCTAAAACCTGAAAACTAATAATTTTGATTAATTAAGCATTCAAAGTAAATAATTAATAAAATCACATATACTATAATACAATGTATTCACTTTATTAAAAACATATTATCAAACAACCATGACACAAATGATAATTATTTATATTCTTTAATCAATTATTTAGCTAGTTGAATAATCTTATCGTATGAAATAAAACATATTAGAAGAATAATAGGCATTTTCTTCCAAAAATTGAAATTCATGTATTAGCAATTAATAATCCTTGTGTGGTACTAGTAGGGACGAGGGTTTGGTGATTACAATTGACAAGAACTTCTTTAATTTGGTGATGGTCCAAGCCAAACGTGCAGACTAGGTAGGGAGGGGGCATGTGTGTGCTTGTACTAATTAAGTTAAACTCGCAAAATCATGCACGTGTGAGCACATGGAGCTAGCAAACACTCGTTCAAAAGTTATCATATGCATAAACACACAAAAACAACATCACATGACTTGGTTCCAAAGTTTAGATTCCTCGTAGTCATAGAATAGAACACTTGCTATTGACACTAGGTGTTTGTTAGGTACAACTTCATCTTAATTTACAATAATAACCCTTTCAAATGTTATTTTACACGTCAATTTATCATTTTTAAACTGTTACACCCCTTATTAACTCCACCCCTTCCTTTTCTCTTTTCTTTGTAAATCTATCTCTTCTTTTGCTCTCACACTTTGCCATGCCCTTCACGATATCACTCCTATAAGATTGTGGTTTTCGTCTTTGTCTTCATTCCTCAACCTCACTTTTTCTATTGTCATTTTAGAAATGTATTTTCAAAATAACATACATAATTGAAAATGTGTTTTCGAAGCCATGACATAGTTCTGAAAACACATTTTCTAAAATATGTATATTTTATTTCGAAAACACATTTTGGATAGTAATAAAGCATATTCATTAACATACTTGAATCCTTATGGCTTCCAATCTTTACACTTAAAAGTCGTTGTAGCCTTAAATTATTGACATTGTAGACCCGTTAGATAATAAACACATATTTAAATGCACTTAAAGAAGAGAAACCATCGTCAAAACCAACTCATTTAAGAGTTGTTGCATCTTGCTATAATTGAATTATTGACATTGTAGACCTAGATTAAAATGCTTATTGAAAGATATTTAAAAAAGAAAAGTTATCATAAAAAATTGTAAATTTTAAAATGCAATGTCATGTGATATTGATGGAAAACTTATAATCATATAATCAAGATGAGTTCAAAATCAAGAATTTACTTTAAAAAAACCGAGGGTGTAAATAACAAGTGCCAATAATAGAGGCAAAAAGTCATATAGAGTCCTTTTGAATTGGGCTAGCTACTCTCTTTGGCCTACTTGACGACGGCCTTAACAACTTAAGTATTTTTCTCTAAATATAATTTTTTTTATATCTAAGTCGATCAATATTCAGATTGGGTTGGCTATCCTTTTTGAGTCATTTTGACCCACTTGCCTACGATCTTGGCCATATGAGCATTTTCCTCTAAACATAATTTTTTTCCATACTCAAAGTCGATTAAGATTCAAAATCTGGATCTCTTGATTAAGGAGAACAAGTCACTATCACTTATTAGTTTTAATGTTCAAAATACAAATAATTAGAAAAATAATAAAAAATTATTAGCATTACAACTAATTTTAGAAGAATAATATTTTTTCTATAGGTTTAAATATATTTGTAGTTATTGCAAAATATTTTTTTTTTCCTTTTAATCCTTACAAATTATGCTTGTTTTATTTTTTTATCCTTAAAACGATTTAAATAAAGCTTTCAATAGTAGAAAAAGTGTTTATCTAACTACATTAAAGAGAATCCAAAAAATAAACACACAAAGCATAAAATTACTACAAAACTCAAAAATGTTTTACATTGACTAAAAATATATTTAAACATATAAAAATATTATTATTCTAATTATTTATTTATTTAATTGTGTTGTTTATAATTTCTGGACATGAAATGAAAGTCCGGCGGCAAGTGGGTGAGAATGGGCCGAAGAGGGTAGCCAGCCCAGTCCAGTCCAGAAGGACTCGTAGTCTCGTAGACGACTTGTTGCCCCTATTCTATGACGACGACGAGGGACTAATAGAAACTTTGGAACGAAGCCATGTGTTGTTGTTGTGTTTATGCATAATATATGATGATTAAATTATTTATAGCTGATTACTGATTAGCTAGTAGCATCGTCGTCCCCTTCTCGAAAGAGCGTATACCCTCCTCCAATCCATCTCCATCTCCGGTGAGTCACGATGAACATTTTTTCTGTTTTCGTTTTTGTTTCTCCCAATGTCTCTCTCTAGAATCTTCCAGACGCAGATCTTACCATCTCTTCTATTTCTTTTCTCTTGCTCCTCTTTTATTTTATTTCAACTCAGAATCTCCCGATCCATGTCTCAAACTCGTTCTGATATTATTTGTTTTTCACTGTAACTGGACTATCAAATTCTGACCAATCTTAATTTCAGGTTTTTATATACCTAATTGCTTTAACGAGTTAGTCTTTAATAATTTTTGTATCTGTGTTGGTTTGCGCTTATTTTTTATTTTTTGATATTATAAATATAAGCATAGCGTTAGTGGCGTGTCTTGATTGCATGTGCATCAGTCAACATTATTGTGAGATGTTTATACTTTATATGTTTGGATATATGTATCATCAACATCTGTTAGTTCCCAAAAACCTATTTGATATGTCCTTTGACACTGAACTTCTTTATGAATGAATAAAGGGACAGTGATAACTTGCTATTTACTGGATTATTGTGTTGCAGTTGCAGCTACTTTGGTATCTTATTTCTGTCGAATTTCTTGGTCCAAGACTTTGCAGCTGAAACAACAGCATGGCGGGTCAGTCCTCCAATGAAGGCTCCAGTACTGGAAAAATTTCCGCAGAATGTTCAGATTCAACTGTTCAGCTCAATATCAAGACTCTAGAATCCCGCATCTACAGTTTTCAAGTGGACAAAAATGTAAGCTATAATATCTATTCCTGTCATTCTTGTGTTTCCTATTTTTGAGGTAAATATGTGTAGGTTAGGGTATAACCCTAAAACTTGTCTTCAAAATCATTTCAGATGCCTGTTTCGTTGTTCAAAGAGAAAATTGCAAATGAAATTGGTGTTCCTGTTAATCAGCAACGGCTGATATTTAGAGGAAAAGTCTTAAAGGATGAGCACGTTCTTTCTGAGTATCGTATCCTTCAAATTGTATTTTTTTCCCCCATCAGCTTCATGCTCAATGGACCTGGATTTTTCTTTGTTTTAACAATTTGTTTTATCTTGTAAGTGCGTGCATTGTTTATGTTCAGTTTCATCTCTTTTTATTCAACACCATTATTAGTTTAGCTTTTGAAAATTAGATTGCTTGACAGAAGAAAATGCTATATGGCCTTTAGCAGAATTGTTCATAAATGGTGAAATGAGTTAGTATTGAAATCACACTGTGGTACTCATTTATTTATATTATAACCCAGTCCTTAACCATTTAAGATGTTGAGAATGGGCATACATTGCATTTGGTTGAAAGACAACCAAATCAGTCACAGTCACAGGCTTCTGGTACGAGTTCTGGTGAGTCAACTGGTACAAGTGGTAACCGAGGTATAACTTAAGGCGGCAATGATGGTCCTTTTTATTTTTTTTCTCCCTTCAGGTCCTTTTTTTAACATCAGACATCTGTTGTATTGTTGTACTATGCTAATGATAAATTTCATTATTTGGAAGGAAATGATGTAGGCTCAGGGGCTCCTCGTAATCGTGTTGGGCAAATTTCACACAGTGTTGTTCTTGGAACATTTAATGTGGGGGAACAAGGTGAAGGAATTGTTCATGACCTCACTCGGGTTTGTTACCATGTTCTTTGTATCTATCTTCTGTAGTTCATATCATGCATTCTATTCTGTTCTGTTTTCATGTAGATCTTGCCAATAATGGTATGATTTGATATTGCCTAAGGAACATTATGTATTGCTGTATTTTGTTTTCAGGTTATTGGGCACGTTTTAAATTCTATTGGAAACGGTGGCCAGAGCACAATTAGTGGTCCTAATGCTATGCAAACTTCTTCAGTTAGTACCACTTTTACTTGAATAGATGATCATGTATTGTTATATTATCTATCATTTGTATGATTTACTGGATTATTGTTGCACATTGTTAATTTTCTTAACAATGAGTGACTGAATTAATTTCACATCCATTTTATTGTTTAGATTTCTCCTTATTTGAATTCTCCTTGCAACATTGCACAGTTATTTTTGCTTACCTTTTTTCAATTATCTTCTTAGATCATGAAGCAACCACATGTTGTGGTATCTATTTCAGGTGGCTTGTGTTTCATAGCGTACAAATATTTTATCTATTATCCTAATGTGTCAAATCTCAAGTACCTTATGATTGATTATTTATCTAAAATTTGGTATTTCGTTTTTCTTTTTTTGGTTGAATTTATTTTTCCTTATAATACTAACATGGCAGTGTTAAAGTCTCTTATTTATTATCATCTATTTTAATTTGTGAATAGAATTGATACAGAACATACTTGTACTGATGTACTATGAAGTCAGTAAATGTTGTTTTGCTATATGCATCATGCATTATATATCTTTTGAAGTTTGAACTAGGTTGGTGTGTGTATCTAAACTGGGACCCAATCGATTTGGTCAGGTTCACCCAGGGAATGGAACTGAAGGAATGCATGCTGAAAATCAAAACCCAGCAGGAAATCAGGCACCATCTGGACATACATTTCATGGCCCGACATTCCAATCTGTCTCTCATGTTGTTCAGATTCCTGTGGCGGCAGGGGCTGTACCCCTTCCTTCTCTAAATGCAGTAGGAACATGGCCTCTCTTTTGGATACTTATATTTTTTCTTGTGGAAATTTAACACATTCTCGATGTTGTTTAACTTTCTTTCTTTCCCCATCATTTAGCCAATTCCTAATTCGTTGAACACACTGTCTGAGTTTATGAATCGCATGGAACAGACACTAACACAAAATGGTGATGATGTTGAAATTCCTGCCCTTTTATTTTTAATTTGGAAGAAAATTGTAATATTTATATTTGCTTAATGCTTATGCAGGTTATCAATCAAATCTTTCATCAGCTAACCCTGGAGATCAGCAAGTGGAATTGCCTTCTAATGCACAAGGGTTGCCAACACTTGAAGCATTAAGCACTGTCTTGCATCACGCAGAACGGTTACTTGGTGGTCAAGCTGTTGCTGCACTATCTGTAATTAACACATCCCATTTACTAATATTCGTGTTCCCCTTAATGATAATAATAATTTTCTATTATCTGCAACTATAAGATGTTTATTATAAGTATAAATGCATTATAGATTTATCAAAGAAATAAGGATGGATGGAAGTTGCATAGGATAATCCTAAATAAGTTCAATTTTT
Source organism: Amphicarpaea edgeworthii (assembly GCA_014843725.1). Taxonomy (NCBI): domain Eukaryota; kingdom Viridiplantae; phylum Streptophyta; class Magnoliopsida; order Fabales; family Fabaceae; genus Amphicarpaea; species Amphicarpaea edgeworthii. The sequence continues at coordinate 16,984,705 of CM026324.1, read as the reverse complement.
GGGCAAAATAAAATTGCATCACACTTAATGAGTAGTACCTTAAAAGCATGCACGTGCCATGTATTTGTGTTTGGAGGAAATTAAGTGTCATTAAAATGACTGGCATTTTGAGTATGCTCATTTCAGAGGCTGAAGTGTCCATCATTGACCGTAAGTCCGTAACCAACCATATAAGTAGGTGTAATAATACGTTAATCTTCTATTTAACCCAAAAATGTTGTTCTGATGATGAAGTGCATTTCACCATAGGATTTGTTAGAACAAACTAGCCTTACTATCTTCTTCCTTTATCTTAGCTAATTACGTTTTACTTGTAATTTGCGACTCTAGCATATTGCAGGGCGCTTGGAAAGAGAAGGAGCTTCTGCTGATATACCTGTAAGGGGCCAAATACAGTCAGAGTCAGTGCAAATAGGACTTGCTATGCAGCATTTGGGTGCACTTCTACTTGAACTTGGCCGAACAATGTTGACACTGCGAATGGGACAGTCTTCTGTATGTTTTCATTCTTTTCTTAAGTGATTTGGTTTACTTTATTGTGTCAACATATCATTCATGATCACTTTAAAATTTCAGGCAGAATCTGTCGTTAATGCTGGACCAGCAATTTACATTTCTCCATCAGGGCCAAATCCTATAATGGTGCAGGTTTGTCAGCCATTTTGATCTATTCTGATTTCATTAATGGTGATGCCATTTGCCAAGTTTTATTATTTAAGCATTAGCTGATGTTTCAAACTTTCAATCTAGTTGATTGACATTCAATAGACTATACATTGTTGATATTTTAAAACTGGAAACTGTAAATTATACATGATTAGCATGGTTTAATGATAAATAGATTGTTGATAAAGGGTTGAAGATTCAAAGAAAGACAGTTGATAACTTCATTCAACTCTTCATATTGGAAAATAAATTTTATGTCCAACATAACATAGCTTTAATTTAGATGCACTGTCAGTGTGGAGTTTTTTTACACTATCAACCAATTTAAAATCACCCTAGATATGACTTTAAATTAATTATTACAAAAGTCAATAATCTTATCATACATGATAATCCATGATTGGAGGACAGTGTAATATATATGATGATTATGTCTACGTGGATTGTTTGATAGTTTACATTTACTATGATGATCTGGTTCTGATGAAATTGTGCTATTTTCAGCCTTTTCCACTTCAGACAAGCTCCCTCTTTGGTGGTCCAGTTCCCCCCTCAGCTCCTGCAACTTTAGGCACCATTGGTATTGGAAATGCTCCTAGGAACGTAAACATTCATATACATGCTGGTAAACAAAACTATGATTTTTGCCAATAAAAAAAAACTTTTTTTTTTTTTTTATTAAAAGAAGAAATTTATGTATCTATTAAAATATGATTTTTAGATACATGAATTTCAACGCATGAAATATTCAACTTCTATTAATTTTGCTTCATACCAGGTACCTCTCTTGCACCAATTGTTTCAGCAATTGGTTCTAGGGCAAATAATGGAGAGGGGACAAGAAGCGAACACCGAAATGATCCTGGCTCTGGTGATTCAGGTTCAACACGGGTATTACCTGTTAGAAATGTCATAGCAGCAACTATCCCATCACACCCTCCTGGTGTTGGAGTCTCTAGTAGCACACAAACTGGGTTTGGTGTTTCTACTTCACAGCGACCTTCTGATTCAGCTTCATTGTCATCTGTTTTTGCTGAAATGAATTCTCGCCTTAGAAACGTTGTCGGTAATATGCAAGGAGATAACACACTTCCATCAGGTATTTACCAATTTATTGTTTCATTATATGTACTCTTGATGCATTAGCATTTAATTTCAAAACACTTTTTTGTATCCATTCAGGTCCAATGGAATCAAACAGCAGGTACTTATCTTCTGGATCTGAATCAAGACCGGCTACAGTAAATGAACAGCGAGATACCGTGGACGTGAATGGTATTGGGGCTTCCAGTGCTTCCTCAGTTGACTGCACTTCTGAAAGTGAAGTACAGAAGGTAATGCTTTTGCACATACTTTTTGGTGATACATCTGTCTCCTACATGCATAGCTTTTAATTGACTAATATCTACCTCTCAATCATCACTAGCTCCAAACTGAGGCAGTCCAAACCTCAAGTAATGATGATAGAGATGTTTTGGTTGACAAATTTGTTTCAAGTTCTTCCAACCAAGATTTACAAAGTTGTTCTAGTGGAGAAACAATAGTAAACCCAGATAAAGAACAAGATGTTCTGGCTGTAAGTGAAAGACAAAATGTAACTGAACCTGCCAAAGCTGCTCCGCTAGGATTGGGTGTGAGTGGTTTAGAGCGCAAGGTAAGCTTATTGGCTATGATTTTGTGAATTAGAAGCCTGAATTTCTCAATTGATGTGCCATGCAATGCAAATAGATTTATTTGCTATAATGTTGGAACTTGGAATGGTATTTTTCATAGTATTTGAAAGGCTGTTGGATAAGTCTTTTTATTCTCTTCAAATTCATATATTTTCCTTTTGAAGTTATATTATAATTTTGCAGCACTACCATCCCACTATATTTTATCTATGTCATCACATTTTATTATCCAGTATGTATTGCAACAAAGTAATCAAGTTGAAAACCCTTTAAAATTAGCACAGGTGGCATACAGGGGTGATTTGGATATTGTGTCATGTAGGCTTGTGTCTTGGCGATTGGAGAAAATATATATATTATGCATTATTTAGAAACTGAAATCATTTAGATTTAGAATTTGGTTAGTTTCTGACACGTTGATCAGATGCCTCATTAGATGTTAGTATATATACTTTGATGTGTCACTTTGACTTTATGCTATGAATCTCATTCCTTGGGCATGCATTAACAGGTTCATGTAGCCATGCTGCTGCTTAAAACTGATTTCTTATTCATCATACTTTCATAATTGGATGTTAATATGCAGCAATTTCAAGCTAATTTTGATAGAAATGCAAGGTTGTTTTAAATTTAACGTGTGGGGATGTTATATATAATATAAACAGAAATTGTAGGGGCCATTTGATTTAAGAATTTTTAGGAGCCATTTTATGGGCCTTGTTCTCGTTTTGTTTTGTTTCAAAGATTTGTATTTGGAAACAATGAAAGCAATTTTATTGTTTTCACTGCTCTTGTATAAATTTTTGAAACAGGAAACAAAGTAAAAACAAGGTGACATTTTTGTATTTAAAAGGGAAAACAAAAAATTCTCTCAAAATTTGACAGTTTGCCATAATAGGGACGTGTTCACTGTGCTGCTCACCCTATGAAGATAAAGCATCTGTCTTGGCATTGTCCACTTGATGGGGGAGAAAGTATCCCCACTCTATGCCTTCTCCACTGTTTGTGTGGGGCTTGCCTGGAAACATTTAATTATATTTTAAATATTTTACTTCTAGGGGTGTGGATTGGAAATAATGATTTACATGTAAACTGTAGTATATGAAGTTATGAACACGTATTTCGATGGTGAAAAACTAGTCATGTGGAGGCAGCAAGATATTGTAAAGGAAAAGGAAAAGTAATGAAATTTTGAACTGTGGTGTTACGTAAATTGGCTCATTATAACCACATATAAAGTTTAGTCCCTTAAAGATTTGAGGATGGTCACATTAGTCCTGGAAAAATGAAAATGTTGATCAATTTAGTCCTTTTCCAGGGATTAAATTGATGTGTAAAAAGAACTAAATTGTTCAACATTTTCAACTTAAAGGGATGAGAAGTTGATTTTCTTCTTTTAATGACTAATGTGACATTGTGACTGACCCTAAACCTTTCTGGGGACAAAATAGTATTTTAATCCATTGTCAGCAATGTATTGTAAAATGTAAACATTAGCACATTAGTTGTCATGATTGGGAATTCTATATCTCTGATCTTCATTTTGTTTATCACATTGCATAACTATATTCTTGACTTAACCTTCCTAAATTTGCATGCCAAAACAGAGGCGAACTAAACTTCAAGCTCCTGTAAGTAAAGGTGCTGATGATGGATCATCCAGTTCTTCCGTTAGTCAAAATCAGCAAACCAGAACAGACAGTCAACATATATTGCAAACTCTTGCAAGTCATGGATCTATTTTGAATTCAAGAAATGCTAATGGGCCATCCCAGCGGTCCTTGCCCTCCAGTGATCGCCCGATTGATGTGGCTGGTTTAATGTCTCAGGCTTTACATAGTCCTGCTTTGAATGGCTTGTTGGAAGGAGTTTCACAGCAAACTGGAGTTGACTCACCCGATGGCTTGAGGAATATGTTGCAGCAGTTCACACAGAGCCCACAGCTGATGAACACAGTTAATCAAATTGTTCAACAGGTTGGCAGTCAGGATGTGGGGAATATGTTTGCTGGAACGGAAAGAGGGCAGGGTCGTGGTATTGACATTTCAAGGATGTTTCAACAGATGATGCCCATTGTATCTCAAGCCCTTGGTGGGGGGAATCCTTCCTCACTATTCTCTGCTGAAGAAGCAGAACCCCATGAACCCTACCATGATGGAACAGTTATCAGAGATGCATATTCTGATAGTCAAAGTGTACAGGTTTGTATCCGTTTGCTAAAAGAAAGTCATTGGCTGTATTACTGCACTTCCATGTTTAGTAATTTCTGTGAACTGTTAAGAACCATAAATTTTCCTTTGGCTACATATTTTGGCACTAGATGGAATGGAAGTCCTCTTCCATTAGTATTCGTTTACTGGAGGCTGTAATATATTAGATTTTTTTTCCCATTTTTGTGGTGAGCTTTTAGTTTCCTCTTTGACAGCAATTTAAAATTAGAATACATGGAGTATCATTAACATGTTGCATCTTTGTGACAAATTGATGCTATATCTTTGGATCTGTTCTTATAATTTGTGCTCAAAGCATTACTTAGTACTTGACCTTTTTGTTATAGTGGGACTCACTTGTCTGAATGATGCTAATTCCAGGTCCTACTTGGACCCTACTCATCATCACCTCCAATATCCCCCAAAAGGGATTTTTGGCTGCAGACTTTCTAAATAATTTTTTTAGTCATCAACAGAATTTTGGTGAAAAAAATTGTGACAATATGCTTTTATTCTTTGGCCTTTTAAGGAAGGACAATGCTATGCCTTCCTCTTTTTTATCTTATTTTCTCCATAATCTTTGAAGAGTTTAAAGGTATCATTTATGATAAGTCAATTGGCTTTTATAAAACTATTTTAATAGTCACATAAGTGAAAGGTTGTGATTGCCTGATAGTATAAAACTATTTTACACTGTTGGTGCATTACCTTTAAACTCATTTTTGAAAGTCCCCCGTCATTACTACACTTATCTACATTATAAATTCTTAATGTTGTTTTTATTGTCAAAAAAACTTGCTCAGATTATTTTTATTTCATGAGATTTTCATCTATAGATGCTGTCAATAGCCTTTTTATGTTAGTCTTATTTGTTGAGTGATGTAGCAAAATAACACTTGGGTATATATTTGTGTGGGTTATAGGGATTTATGTTCCCAGGGATGGAACTAGGTGTAATATTCTTCGTCCATGGGTGGAAGGTATCCTTTCATTCCTTTCTTTTAAACCCATAGGTTTTGCTCCCCCTAACAACATTTTTAGTTCCGTCTCTATGAGTGAAAGGTGTCCTGTGCTATTTCTGTTGAAAGATAGAACTGTTAAAATGACTTTGGCAGCTGGGCCAGCCTGGGTGACTCGATTACCTATGAGAGTTAGGGCTATAAACTTAAGACCTTTGACACAGCTAGCAAGTCTGTGTGGCCTGTTAATCAACGCCTTTTATGTATTTTTAAATTAATTTTCTTTATTATTGGGTAGTTAAATGGACTGAACATTCTCCACCCACCCACTCAAAAAAAAAAAAAGAAAAAACTTTTGGTATTAGTTAGGGTCCTTCAAATGTTAATAGCACGGATATCCTTTTCAGCAACATCTGGTCTATCATTTGTGATTGATTATGATACTTGGTAAATGTGAAAATGGAAATTATCATTAAGTGGAGATAACAAAATTCATTTGTTTCTGAGTATTCTATATCTAGGATTTTGAAATGTTGATGTAGCAAGAGTTGAGATTCAGGACTCATCAACTAAAGCATTAACTTCCTTAAAGTCTTGTTTTGGAGAATTAACTCAAGTTTAGATGTATACACAGAGAAGGTCATGTGCAATGAAATTTTTTGCTTGGCTCATGAGTTAGGCATAGCCTGGCTTGCTCATTTTGACCCTTAATGTTCCATGCATGACATGGCAAGTATTTGTATGAGTATTGTATTACTTTTGCAAGCCATTTATAGAGTATTGTATTATTACCATCTACTTTGTGTATCTTACACCTCTTGCCTTGCATTGAATTTGGGAAAATGGCTGTAGAATGTTCAACATATTTTGGACTATGAAAAAATTAGTAGGATTTAGCTATAACCTTTTGTAAGTGAACATAAATTGCTTCTTAGAATAAACACTTTTTGTGGTCTTTTTTGGGGGGAATACCTTAGCAATATTATTTATTTTTCTAAGCTGAATACTATAATTTGTGACTTTTCCCTGTCTTCTCCAGCTTGACCTTCAACCTCTGGCTGAGAGGATTGAGCACCTGGGTCCTTCTACAGATATTTTCCGTGCTGTAGCTGAAAATGCTGTCCAGCTATCTGACAGTGGAAGCACTTCTAATGGTCTTCTTGATGAGTTATGCAGCAATGAGAGTCTTGCCAGGGTAAGTCGTTTGAATGCTATTTTTCCTCTGCAAGCTGAAAGTTGTTTGTTGCACTGCCTTTATATGCAAACCACTTCTTCTAAGCTTTTTTCTTCGATGATTGGTGCAGGAATATGTAGATATGTTGCGATGCGATGTAAGTAAGTTGCTCGAGGGACATTCCGAGCCGGGCAAAGTCTAATTTTAGCCTGTATGATACATATTTTCAGCTTCATTGCTTCTATTGTGTCACAACTCTTGACCTTCCTGAAAGTCCATCTGGAGAATGAGTTTTGGTGAGTTGTGCCCTGAATAATTAACTGATCTGGACCATGTGAGAAAATTAACACAGCACATGCCATACGGTTGTTTCAAATGTAGCTAGCATTGAGGCCATTTGCATATTTTATTTCCTTTCTGATTATATGGTTTGGTTGGGATTAATTCGGACAGTGGAGGCTTCTATCAAAAATAGTCTTGTACATCTAGCGTTTCCATTAATTAATTGCGTTATTAAGTTAGCTTCTGTGTTGCGAAGAAATGATAGTCTACGAGTGTGTTGTTTTCTGATGTTCAATACATTTTCAAACAGTAGATTGGAGTGGAGATACAAACACACCCTACATACACTAGGATGATTGTGTATATGGGTCTGCACAGTTCTAGCAATCAGAACTGTGTCCAACAATTATCAATTAAAGTTACTAAAGGAAAGTACTGTCTAAACGTGTTCCTGGTATGGTTTTTTTTTTTTTTTTTTTGCACAAACGGAATTTCACTAGTAAATTGTGTTAATCTTTGATAATTTTGTTTTAGACCTTTTGCATTTTTTTACAGGAATAAATAATAAATTATCTGTATATATTAGGGATTCAAAATAAAATTTATTAGAGACTAAACTAAAATATCAAGATAAAAAATAATTATTTTGATATATCAGAATCAATCATAATGAAAAAATTATTAAGGAATTAATACAAAATTGAAATATATATCAGATTAAAAATATATTTTAACCAAAATAAAAAGCTACGTATACTAAACGCAAAAAATCGTAGTTTTATAATTAAAATAAATGATTAAAGTCAGTTTTAAGTTAAATAATTTAGTAATATTAGTTGTATATAACTAAAATTATCTTCTTACGCACGTAATTGTCAATTATATATATGAAAGCAGCAGTTAGGAGTGACAAAGTAGTCAACGTCTTGTGAGTTGTGAATTGTGATACAGAATATATGCGTGTTCTGCAATTTAATTAAAAATATTAAAAAAGAGAATTATTTAATATATTTTGTCGTGGCCAACGCTCCCTCAGTCATCACTTGTGTACATCTGGTTTAGACTTTAGCATTTTAACAGTTAGAATTAAATTTCAAAAAAGGCTTAAGAAAATTTATATTAAGAGTATAAGAATCAATTGTTTTACAATAAAATAAATAAACCTGAAACACTGATGCTTTCCACTCACTCTCAACCAAAGTGTAATTACAAATTACGGTATCTTAAGTTAGACAAAATTAGACTTCTTATAATATATTGTTATCATTAAATATTCTGCATTTTTTTAAAATATTCATATATCATAATTTAATTTTAAATATCTCGATAATTAAGACGAGAGAAATTTCATATATATAAGCTAGCCTTTTCCATATTCAAGTTTAGTGTATAATAATTAAATTATGATACAATTACGATGTCTCAACAACTCTCTGCAGGTTTCAATAATGAAGGTCACATTCGGTGTTTCAGTAGTTTGCAAATGATTTTATAGCCACACTTGATCAAGCACAGTGGAATGCAATAGTCATTTATTGTTGTATTCATGAATGTAACGTAATGGTTATGGTTATGGCTTATGACCCATGTTTCTGTCTATGATCTATCACTCAACAGCTGGAAAGTAAAGAATGACACTTTAGATTCGATTCTTTTACTGTGACAGTGATGGATAAACAATCTGATTTATTGGCACCACAAAGTATATATATATTCGTGAATTAATATGATTTTCCCCACTTAATAAGCACAAACCCTTAATTAATTAATTATGTAGCATGTGAAGTGTACAATTTACTTGAGTTTTGATTTTTGAAGTGTGTTAGTAAAATAATTAGAGGTCCTACACTTGTTCTTTGGGTGTCTTTCTACTTAGCTCACTTTACTATGAGGATCTGAGTAGTTCTGGATTCCGTATAGGATCAAGTATTCAACTTACTACATATCATATATACTCGAGAAATCTTTGTTACTATGAAGAGAATCTATGTAATCAAAGTAACGAGAAATTCCTGAAATTTAATACTATAAAATCATCTATATCTATATATCTATAAAAATCATCCTGCCACCATTTTCTCAATTAACATTTGTTAGAGGTTCACTTTTTTTTGTTGTTTCTTTTTTCTCTTTTTGCTGATTTTTATGGATTATTGTGCATGCAAAGCAAGCTGGCTCATGCCTAGTTATATATATAACCCAAAGGTTGAGAGGTAAACACGTTATAAATCCAATTCTTTGATATGTAATATTATTTTTGTATAATAAGGCCTAAATCCAAAATTCATTCATCATATTTAATACGGGCTTACAATCGCAACTTGCAAAATAAAAAATTCACACTTCTTATTGCCATCCATGGCCTCCAAACAATTCCAAGCACACTAAACAACTACTAATCACTCTATTTCATTTCTAACCGAATAATCTACCTAATAAAACTCTCAATCATACATTCTTAAACAAAACCCAAACCTTCAAAACTCAAAAACCTAAAGGGGCCAAGAGTACCGTTGTATGTCTATACATCTTTTAGAAAGATCTATATTCAACTCAATATCACAAAAGCAATAGAGTAAATGGTAGAGCCTCTCTTACCTAAAGGGTCTCCAAGCTTAGGTTTTTTAGGATAAGATGAAAAAAGGAAGGTCTTAGAGCTTAACAAAAGAGAGTTTTCTTCAATAACAACACTACCTCACCAAAAATCATGAAAAACATAATCCAAAAAGAACACTAATGAAGTTTTGCAACAAATGTCCATTATGCGTCAACTCATAGAAAGGAGAAAGATGAGAGAAATGGCTTACCATCCAACAATGGCTCGAGCATAAGAACAAAGAAGGAAACAACTTGTGGGTGGAGGGAAATAAAATGAAAAAACTTTGAGAGAATAGAAAGTATAAGAGCATTTGAATAATGAGAGAAATATAAGAGGATGACCACTTAAAATTGATTTCGGATGCGTTTAAAAAATTGATTTGGTTAAAATTGATTTTGCATTCATGTGATTTATGTTTGAATGTTTGTAATATAAAATCAAGTTAAAAGTAAAATCTAGTATAAAAATTTGAATTCAACATAAAAGTTACTTTCAATAACATTAGCTCAAACTCAAATTTGTTCCTTAAATCACATAGAGTAAAATATGTCAAACATTAGTCAAAGCTGAAATCAAGTTTGATCAACTTTAAACTCAAGTTTGCTACATTCCAATGCCAAATCAAACCCACACCAAGTGTAGTTAATTATTCTCTTAAGACCCAGAAGAATCTCAAAACACACAACTCACTTAACATCATATGAAATGTTTATCTTAATTATATCTTTGAAAGCATAAATTAAAGTTTTTCTTGCCATTTAATTAAAATAACCTGATACACATTAAAAAAATCACAATGCACACACTAAAATACAAATAATTAAAACTTGAATAAAATTAATATACATGAGTTATAAGATTGATTTGATGGTCGAAAAGTAAAGAGGAGAGGAAGAGGTCATGAGTTTGAGCTATTTTATTTATTTAAATATTATGATGTTTTATATTTTTTTCATCCAACAGGTATATATTAATTACTTTAGGTTAACATAAAAATGAGTTATTTACTTAACATCTAAGAACACACTAGAAGGGGGTTAAATTAATGTGATAAACTTTTCGTAACATATATAAGTTTAAAGGCTGCCTGTATAGATATACAAAGGTTTTCAAACAAATTAATATATCTTTTTAAGACAATGTTTTTTAAAACTCATTTTCAAAGTGCACACAGTGCAAAATGAATGATAACAAAGATAGAATGTTTGTTTCTATATTGATTCACTTAATCTGAGCTATGTTAAGTTCTGTTTTCCTTTAATAACTATTAAAGGGTTTCATTATAATCAACTAATTACAAACAAGTATTCTAAACTACCACTTTTGGCTACAAGTATTCTCCATGTCATTACTAGCTACAAGTATTTTAAACCATTATTGGTTACAAATATTCTAAACTACTACTGGTTATAAGTTTGAATCTCCCCTGAGATTATACTTCTCAATTATTATTTGATCACTAAACCACTCCTAGTTTTCTATTCAAAGATGAATAAGATTCAGATAATTCTCGAAGAGAGGATATGGATAAGTGTATGAATCTCTGTGAACTTTGTAGAAGATGAAGTTTCTTTTCTCTTAACTTTCTTTTCTCACTAGGGTTTCAAGTTTGCTTAAAGTGTGCTTTCTTGCTTTTCGACTTTTGTTCACTTACTCATTTTTTGTCAATCTTCTCCGTGCATGAAAGTATCTATTTATAGTAGAACTTCATGGATTTGAACGTTGGAGAAGATTTGATCCGTTGTCTCATAGTTTAGTATTGAAGTTGCTTTAGCTTGAACTTGATCAGAGAGGAGCAGGTTTTGGTCTTGTCATAACTTTGCTTTAGTTGTAGGTATGCTTCTTGAAGCTGATTATCCTTTTTAGTTGTACCTATTAGACTTCACATTTCACGAGACACACAAATAGACATACGAGGTATATTTGAAAAGTGTTCAATAAAGATCTACCTCTCTTTTTGTTTTTAGACGTTCATAAAGTCAAGTTATAATACTTAAGAACGTTGTCTATAGAGCATTGAATTACTCATGGTTTGGTCCAACTATAGCATAGTCTGATCCAAGACTTTTGCATGGTCTGGTCCACGACTTGTTCAGTCTAGTCCGAGACTTTGCATAGTCTGTTCCAAGACTATTACATGGTCTGATCCGAGACTTGCATAGTTTGTTCCAAGACTATTATATGGTCTGGTTCGAGACTTTGCAAAGTTTGACCTGAGATCATTCCATGGTTGTTCTATTAATTAAAGCGTAGTCTAATTAAAAACACATTGTATGCTTGATTTGTTATGAAAACATTTCTAGACAGCCAATATTGTAGAGTGAGATAGAAGAAATATTATTAAAAATTAGGATTCAGACATCATTTAATGTCTTGGTTCAAACAATAAAAATATATGGGGTGGGGGGGGGGGGGGGGGAGTATTTATAGTTACTGCCGCACAACGCTTAGTTCTGTATAATTTTTAAGTTGTTATAATTGTAGTAACTAATAACCATGCATGATGCATACTGCCATGGAACATGAAGAAGTGACAAAACAAAGCGAAAACTGTGATAAAACGTGAAACCTTAAAGATTAATATTAAGTTGATATAGTTCCACTGAATTTGAACACACCATTAGAAATATTAAAGCTTAAAAAAAAATAAAATAAAACTAAAAAGAGTAAATTATATCAATATTTTTTAAAATTTATTTTAATTATATATGCATCTTTTTTTTTTATCATTACTTTAACACTCCTTATTTTAATAATATTAAGTTGTTGTTAGTTTTTTAAATAAATTTATATTTAATTTTAATTAATTTATTTAAAATATCATAATTATTTTTATATTCAGGTGAAAAGTATAGTTTGTCTCATAATGAAAGTAATAAAAATGAAGTACCACCACCTAATGAATGATTCGAATTCAATGCCAAAAAACCTATGGGCACCCTGCATGCCTTGGATGAAAGAAAAATAAATATTAACAGAAATATGTTCAGTTTGTTCAGGGCGTTTTACTTTATGAATATATAGAATACAATATCTAAAAACAAAGAACAAAAGATAAAATAATAAAAATACCCACTTAGGGAAATTATATATTTATCAGGGACAAGTGATTTTGGATGCACATGGCTTTATGCTTCGGAGATTCATTAGAATTTAGACAATACATCGTCTCATGTTTAACGTTGTTGGTTGTTACACGTTTTATAATGCAAGATGTAGAAAAAAAAAAAAAAATGTGGTCCTAATAAGGAGTCGTGAAAAAAAGACACTAAGATATGCAATTTAACAAAATACTTATAATCTTATTTATAAGAAAAACTTAAAAGGGTTTTCATCGTAGATCAGATCCTAAAATCCATGCATTCAAGCTGATAATTCAAAATTATAAAATAAGAGTAAATTATTATAAAATAAATTTATTATATATATTAATTTTTCTGTAAAAAAAGAAAATATAGTAATACATTTTGATAGAAAAGCTATAAAAAAACAACAAAATTTATTACACTAAGTGAGGTCGACTTATACAATTCCTACATGTTATATATATATATTTTTTAATTCTTCAAGATAAGATTATTGATGATACTATCATTTTTGAAAAAGTTGATGTCCAGGTATTTGTCTACTAAAATATTAAATGAACCAAAATTAAAGATAAAAAGGGTTGCGCAACCTTTTTTTCCTTCCCAAATCCCAATCATGGATACTAATTAATTAATTAACAGTGATTTTTTAGAGAGAGAAAGTTTGTAGAGAGAGTAGGGTCAAATCGAGTTGCGAAATTTAGTTATTTTTGTGGTGCTGGTGCTGGTTTTAGCTAAGAGCTTTCAAAAAAAAAAAAAAAAACTCAGAAAGAAGAGAGAGAAAGAGAAAAGAAAAGAAAGAAAAAGAGAACAAAGAAGGGAAAGAAAGAAAAAAAAAAAAACTGATAACTGAGATAACAATACTAGAGAAGAGAGAGATAGTTCCAAGCTTCACTTTTTTCTCTTCATTATTTCTTCCTCTCTTACCCTCTGATCTCATGCAATTACACCTCATGGATCCCTTTGATTTGATTCGCAAAGGTATAATTTTTTCTTTCACACTTTCCATAAATTTCAGATCTTTCACTTACCCATCTCATTAAATTGTCTATTTTTTCTGTAATTACATGCTTTTGTTCTGTTTGATTAATCATACTTATTTGGGGGTTTCTTTGTTTTTTTGTGTTGTTTTCTTATTCTTAAAGGGGCTGAATTGCTTGAGATCTCGTAAAGGTTTTGGCTTTCATAATGGAAGGTTGTTGTGTTATTGTTTGCTCATGCTTTGACTTTTTTCTTTTTGTCTTCAGCTGGTTTTAATCTGTCGCATTTTTGTTTTGTTTGTTGTTCCTATGATAAGGTTTTATATTTTTGCAAGTTTTGTGTAGATACAATTGAACAATTCTTTCAATTGTTTGCTTTATCTTAGAAATTGCTTTAAACACTATAAATTATTTGCTCCTGAAAATATTAGGGTTTTTACCTTTATCCTGCTGTTTCTTACTTGGTATGAAATTGGTGAGTGTTCATAAATGCATTTTTGGCATTCAATTGTCCCTTTGTTGTCCAATTAAGCTTTATGGGAGTCACTTCAAAGTTTCAGTTTTGAAAATGGTTATCCTATGGTTGCTTGCACTTGCAGTGATAATCAACCTAATTACAGATGTTTTTATGTATGCTTCACTTCTCTGTTGATTTGACAATACAAATTGTTTTAACTGGAAATTCAGTATTGAGTTGTTCATTTGTTTGCATTCATATACCATGTGATCTAGGATACTGTTGAATTCATTTGTCTAGTACATGATTCATTTGTTTCGGTTATTTTGATGATAGTCTGGTTAATCAACTAGTCTGATCAAATTGAATTATTTTGCAGGGTTTGGCTGAAGCTGTCTGAAATATTTCTGTTACAGTTTTTAAGGTCCACCTATGTTTTAGTCATTTTGTCCATATTCTTGTCAATAATGAGCTTATCCAAGAACATATCCCAAACAGACGTGAACCTGAGCTCCTCAAACAAAGCAACCTACTTGAATCCAAATGCAGCTGAGTTTGTTCCATTTGCCCTCAGATCATCGCCATCTGGAAGCACCAGCTCAGTAGATGCAACAGCGAGGTTTACTACTGCTGGATCTCTTGGGAAAGCAGTCTTAGATCAATCAGAATCGTCCATTTCAAATAATTCCGACGATGAGGCTCACCAGTACTGGTGTTGTCAGCTTCCTGATGATATCACCCCTGACTTCAAGGTCATGGGAGAGGACGAATCCCAAGGTCTTAACAACCTCTCTTTAGCAGGCTTATCCATAAATGATGATAATGAATCCTCAATGTTTCCTTCTTCCAAGGGAAGTAGATATATACTAAATGAGCAGCAGGAACTGTCTCAACAGCACCTTAATGGCAATACTTTTGCTGATAAATTAAGGTTTTCCAATTCAACCTACAGGGAGGAGCCATCTTCAGCAAGCATTTTGAACTCATCAGCAAAGCCTTGGGATAGGCAAATTAGGAATACTGATTTGCATGTTAGCAGTGGTCAAGAGGCACTTGTTTATGATGACAACTCTGGACATGGATTCTTAAATGATGTTTTCTCTGGGAATTCTCTTGTGAATGATACTGAATTGAACCCTTTGGAGTTTTTAGCTTCTCTATTCCCTGGTTTTGCTTCAGAAAGCCTTGCTGAAGTTTTTGTTGCCAATGGATGCGATTTACATCTGACCATTGAGATGCTCACTCAGTTAGAGGTAGGTTGATTTTCTTTTCATGTAATAACTGACTTGTGGTTAAATTATGGTTGTTCATTATAAAGCCACTTTTCATGTGTCTGCCTGTAAAAATGTATACATTGGCAATTACATTTTTGAATTATAAGTGTTTCCTAGCATGTTGTGATGCAATTATTTGTTGGTACTGCACATCTTGTGATATGATTTGGTATTATATTAAATCAAAAGGGATGGAAGCTAAATATGTAGAGAAATATTTGTCCCTTGTTTTGGCAGGGAAGAGCTGGCGTTCCATAAAGTTGTGAGGCAACTCTAATGCAATCCAGCTCCTGGTTTCTAATCACTGTTTCCTGAGTCCTGATAGCTTATGCTTCGTGTTATCAAGGGACCATTGGAATTTTATTAGCAATTTTTTGGATATATATCTTTTCTTGGTATATGATATAGTAATATAGTAATACAACCATGTCTCTTGGTTTTTGAATAACACTGTTGTCTCTGACCTTCTTAAATAAGGACATTTATGTTGATTGTCTCTACTTGTTTCTCTCCAATTTTGTAGATTCAAGTTGATAGTAGCTTCAATCAGAATCAGAATCCGAGTCCAAAGACTTTGTCATCTCCCAATCTGAGTGCAATGGACTTTCCAGCTCTTACTTCATCAAATGGGCAGAATACTTCAAAATATGCTGCAGATAATGTTCAACAAAGTGGCAATCCATACATATCATCTGATAAAGACATGCTCATGTTCAAATCTGGCTCTTCTATTCCATCTAGAGGTGCTGTTGACTTTGCTTCAGCTGTCAGGAAATTGGCCTCTCAGGATTCTGGTATATGGAAGTATGATAAAAATGGTTCTGGTGATGCTTCCACTGGCTCTAGTCGGAGTTTAAATGCTCTGGCTAGTGCCTACAATGGTGGACAGGGGAGAGTCAACTATGGTGATAGATTGCAGAATCGTGGTTCTGCTCGGGCAACTCCTGTTTGGCTTGAAACTGGTGACGCAGTTGGTAAATATTTATGTTTATATGCTTCTACTGTTAGATATTCTTTCCATACTGTGTTTCCCTTAACATTTTGAATGGCAGCAAATATGTATTCTGAGCTGCGGGAGGAGGCTCGTGATCATGCACGCTTGCGTAATGCATATTTTGAGCAGGTGGGTCTTTGTTTCATGCAGTGATGGAGAAGTTAATGGGAATTTGAATTAGAATACAATGGTAATGATTTGGTCACAACCTACACACTTCATGGCTGTTCTTTTTAGGTGTTAGTCCATAATTTGTTATTTCTGTTGTTTCTAGTTTATAAATTTGGACAACCGAGTTGGATCTCGGTATTGGGGGTAAATTTAATGGAAGAGCTGTTAGGATGATACCAAATTGAATATGCTCAAACAATAAAGTCAAGGAACATTTGCTGTGTGACTGGCGAGATACTTTCAAAAACATTTCTTTAGTTTGTTTTTATGCAACATTTAACTTTTGCTTACTTTTCATTGTAATGGAATTTGTCTGGCTAACATTTTTGTAACTTGAGAGTTTCAACAACTTCGCATTATACCACTTGCTGGGAAAGAGATGTAACATGAGGCAAACACATCCTAATTTTTGTGACTTGAGTTTAATTCTTCATAATAATATTAAAAACAGGCACGACAAGCCTACCTTGTTGGCAACAAGGCCCTTGCTAAGGAGCTAAGTGTTAAGGGGCAACTGCACAACATGCATATGAAAGCAGCTCATGGAAAAGCTCAAGAATCTATTTACCGCCAGAGGTTTGTTCCCCATTTCTATCACTTCCTATCCATGTGACTTTGTTGGTTAAAATCACAATTTGTATGTTGTCAAAATGACATGCACACACATTGTTAAAACCAGTTTCAAGTTTCAACAACGCTAAGGACTTTTTGATTTGTCCAGTTTGAAGTTTCAACAACACTAAGAGGGCTTGCTTGCTTTGGGAAAAAGCGTTTTACGGTTTCTTTTCTTGTTTTCAATTTTAATTACAAAACTGTCACCTTGATTTCAAAATATTTTTTATTTTCAAAGATTTGTACAGGAAAATAGAGAAAACAAAAGTGTTATTTGTACAATTTCCTGTACAAATATTTGAAAATAATGCAACAGTTTTGTAATTGAAAGTACAAACTGAAAATGAAAACAAAACGCTTTCTCAAAGTAAACTGGTCCTAATGTTTTTCTGCACAACCTGCATATAATGATATGATGGGAACTTTCTTTTGACAGGCTGGTTCTATTTGTTTTTTTTTTTTTTCTTATTTTTACATTTCACTAGTTTCTCTTCCTACTCATGTTTATTTTATTTATTTATTTATCCTTTTTCCATCTTACCAATAGAGCCTGCTAAGTTGTTTCTTTCTGGAACTAAACTGTTGTATGAGTTAGAATGTTCTTGATTTCCAAGTGCTGGATTCTGCTTTCAGGAATCCTGTTGCTCCAGAGATGCAGGGTAATGGAAGAGGACACCAAAGAATGATAGACCTACACGGTTTGCACGTAAGTGAAGCAATTCACGTGCTGAAACACGAACTGAGTGTGCTAAGAAGCACGGCCAGAGCCGCTGAGCAGCGTCTGCAAGTTTACATCTGTGTTGGCACCGGCCACCATACTCGGGGATCCCGCACGCCTGCAAGACTCCCGATAGCTGTACAGCGTTATCTACTCGAGGAAGAAGGCCTCGATTTCACCGAACCGCAGCCAGGCCTGCTTCGTGTTGTGATATATTGAAACCAAGGAGGTATACAAGTTTCTGACACTAAAAAAAAAAATCCATCTTGAACACGATAGACATTGTAGTCATTCTTGTATCTGTATATGGGAAGTAAGTAATGGCAATGGCCATGCCAAAAAGAAAGGGAAGAAAAAAACAAGAGGTTTGGGGGGTTGAAAGAGAAAAAAAAAAAGAGAAGGTTAGAAGTAAAGAGAAGGGTTGTAGAAGAATTGTACAATTAAGGTTTCAGAGGCATCTCTGATCACATTAGCCAGTCAGCAGACTCCACTTTCAGCATTTACCTTTTGTTAATTTTGTACCCTAGTTTTCATTTCTTTGTTAAATTCCTTTTTTGTTTTTTTATTCAGATGTAACCGATAGAACTCAATTACATGATAGAACAATTCACTTTGCCAATTAGATTCATTGCCAATTTACAGCTCGGAACAAATGTTCTAGCAGGTCTGGTTTTCATTTCATCCTTTTGGTGCTTATAATTACAAGTAAATTTTCAATTCCAAAGTGGGTCTTGTCTCTTGTTATGTACATAGAGACATTCTCTCTGGCACAGAATTATTAAAAGAGTCTCAGTGTGCTAGCATTTTTCTATGTACATAATCATATATTACAGAGGAGTCTTCTTTAGACACATTAGAATACGTTAGTTTTAAGTTTGTAGTTGTAAATGAGAAAAGAAAAATATAATAAACTACTACTAAAGTGCTAAATTAACACTTGGATAAAAAATAATATAAATTAAATATTGAGTTTAATGCTCATTGCACTTTCATTTTACGCTGCTATAGGGCATTATCATTTTTCTCTTAAACATTTATCTTTTGCATTACACGTTAAAATACCATTTTAATTTGATTTAACAACTGGACAAATATCTCTTAACCATCTCAACCACTCTTTTTTTAGCCTTATCCTTAATCTATCATTTTCATATTTAATCATTATTTAAAATTAAAATTTAAAAATATTTAAGAAAATTGACATTAACAGTATTTAAAATAAATGCAGTACAATTTAAATTATTTATTATAAAGTCAAAATATAAGTCAAATTGATATGTTCAAAAATATATATTTATTATGAATTTTAATTATAATATAATTAATATATTTATAAATATTTATCTATTATAAAAAATTATTCTGTGCAGTCCACGAAGTAAAATACAAGTCAAATTTTAATTAAATGCAGATATTTGTTTTTCTTTTAGGTGTAGAACAACCAGACAAGATTCCAGAATTTTTTTTTTTTCGAAGTATTGGAAGAATGAAAAGAATTCACTCAGTTAGCATATGCTCGGTCAGGAAGTCGGACTTTACGCAGCTGATGCAAATAGACAAATGTATCCTATTTAAGCTAATCAAACAAGATAGGCACGTTGTATTTTGGTTTGGGAGATAGTTTCAAACTACTGAATACCGGAGCTCAAGGATGCAATTGCAATAAACTATTTTATTATTCCAAATTCCAAACACTTTTATTATATTTTATTTTAGGCTAAATATCATTTTTGGTCTTTTATATTTTAGTTTTTGTTTAATTTAGTCATGTTTTAAAAGTTTCAATTTGATATTTTACGTTTTTAAAATGACTCAATTCAGTGATTTATGTTTTAGAAATGAATCAAAATGGTCCTTCTAAAAACAAACATGTTTTTCAATTTTGTGATGCGATTTTGAACCATTTTTTTGACTAATTCAAGATGATTCCATGAAAAGAGTATCCAACGAACAACTGAATTAATGAAAAATATAATATTAAATTTTTCTTTAATTGTTAAAGAGACTCATTTTTTCACACGGTTTTCATTATGTTTGAGTCTCTTTTGATTCATATATCAGTTAAATTCTACAGTTTTCATGTAAGTGAATCTAATAAAATAATTTTTAAATCTCAAATTCCTAAAAAAATAATTTAAAATCGCATTACAAAATTGAAAACAAACATTGTTTTAAAAGGATCATTTTGACTCATTTTAGAAACGAAAAGGACAAAATTGAAGCTTCTAAAACATAAAGGAAACTAAAACATAAAGGACCAAAAGTAACATTTAACCTTTATTTTGAGGACTAATTTTTTCCTTGTTGGGGGGTTTGATGAACTAAACGACTTTCATGTAATTCATTCTTGTTCTTCTTTCTACTTTTAATTCTTGCTTTATGGTTAGGCCAACTATAATTACATATGTTATAAATTTAATTGTCATTGGGAAATGTTTTTAAATTATGATATGAAAGAAGTTCCTAATAAACTCTATTGCTACACATAGAGTAGCATCTATTAGCCTTTTTTATATAAGTCAAGAAATAATGCGTATGAATTCTGAATAGAGAAAATTTGTATAATTACATTGATCGGAAGTCAAGTGAAACCAACCCCTCAACATTTTTTAATCTTGATTACAATTTGCATAATTATAAATATATATTTTATATTTTTAAATCTAATATATGTTTTTGCATATTTTATATTGATTATTTTAATTATGAATAGTAGATTGATAATCTAATCTAATATTAGACTAATTCTGAATACATTAATAAAACTCTAATTATTTAGGGTTTCATTAATGAAACAATAAATTTTTAAATGAAACCCTAAATATTTAAGGTTTCATAAATAAAAATCCTAAATTAAAAACCTCAATATTTAAGATTTCATAAAAAGAAACTATAATGGTTTAGGGTTTCATTGAAATCCCAAATTTCATCCAAAAATAAAAATTGAAAAAACAAGAATACTATCTTAAAAATTTTGAAAAAAAAGGCAAATTTGAAAAGATATGAAAAAAAACAAGACTAATGTCTTGAAAAAGATGAAACAAGACTAAGGGTTTCATTAACATTAAATCAAAATCCTAAATTCATGCTAATCAAAACCCTAAATATTCAGGGTTTCATAAAAAAAAACCTAAATATTTAGGGTTTCATAAATGAAGCTATAAATCAAAACCTTAAATATTTAGGTTTCATAAATGAAACTCTTAATATTTAGGGTTTTATGAATAAAAAAATAAATTTATAAATGAAACCCTAAGTTAAAAACCTCAATATTTAATATTTCATAAAATAAATCCTAATGGTTTGGGGTTTCATTAAAACATTGAATTACATCTAAAAATAAAATAAGAAAAATTGAAAAAGCAAGAGTAATGTCTTGAACATATTGAAAAAAAGGAAAATTTGAAAAAAAAACAAGACTACTACTGTCTTCAAAAAGATGAAAATTTTAAAAACTATGAAAAAGCAAGTATAATTTCTTGAAAATATTCAAAAATATGTAAAAGCCAAGACTAATGTCTTTAAAAAAATTAAAAAATGAAAAATTTCAAAACTATGAAAAAAACAAGTGTAATGTCTTGAAAATATGAAAAATATGAAAATATTAAAAAATATGAAAAATCTTAAGTTATGTCTTGAAAAGTTTAAAAAATATGAAAAAGCTACATTAATGTCTTTAGAATTTGAAAATAAATGAAAATTCTAAAACATGCATAAAAATAATTTGGGGAAAATTTAAAAATAATGATTTCTAAGTTTTTAAAGACATTTAGGATTTTATAAATAAAATAATAAATATTTTGGGTTTCGTAAACGAAACATAATTCTTTCTAATTTTATTAATGAAATCCTTAATTTTACTATAAATCAAAACTTTAAATATTAAGGATTTCATAAATGAAACCCTAGATAAAATTGAAATTCTAAATGCTTAGGGTTTCAAAAATAGTACTTTAAATATTTAGCATTGCATTAACATTAAATAGAAACCTTAAATTTCACACTAAACGAAACCTAAAATATTTAGGTTTTCATAAATAGAAGCCTAAATATTTAAGGTTTTATAAATGAAACCAAAAATCGAAACCTAAATATTTAACATTTCATGAATGAAACCCTAAATATTTAGGATTTTATAAATGAAACAATTAAATTTATAAATGAAACCCTAAATTGAAAACCTCAACATTTAGGATTTCATAAAAGAAATCCTAAGGATTTAGGGTTTCACTGAAACCTTGAATTTCATCCAAAAATAAAATAAGAAAAGTTGAAAAAACAAGGGTAATGTCTTGAACATTTGAAAAAAAAAAGAGGAAAACTTGAAAAAAAAAAAACAAGACTAATGTCTTGAAAAAGTTGAAAAAATGAAAAATTTAAAATATGCATAAAAATAATATGGTGTCAAGTTGAAAAAAAATGATTTCTATGTTTTTAAAGACATTTAGGGTTTTATTAATAAATTAATAAATATTTGGGGTTTCGTAAATAAAACATCATTTTTTCTAATTTAATTAATGAAATCCTTAATTTTACTATAAATCGAAACCTAAATATTAAGGGTTTCATAAAGGACACCCTAAATAAAATTGAAATTCTAAATGCTTAGGGTTTCATAAATAGTACTTTAAATATTTAGGGTTGCATTAACATTAAATTGAAACCTTAAATTTTAAGCTAATCGAAACCCAAAATATGTAGGTTTTCATAAATAGAAGCATAAATATTTAGGGTTTTATAAATGAAACCATAAATAGAAACCATCAATATTTAGGTTTCATAAATGAAACCCTAAATATTTAAGGTTTCATGAATGAAACTATAAATATTTAGGGTTTCATGAATGAAAACATAAATATTTAGGGTTTCATGAATGAAATAATAATTTTATAAATGAAACCCTGAATTGAAAACCTTAATATTTAGCATTTCATAAAAGAAATCGAAAGGTTTTAGGATTTCACTAAAACCCTATATTTCATCCGAAAATAAAATAAGAAATTGTTTTAAAACAAGAGTAATGTCTTGAACATTTTGAAAAAAAAAAGAAAATTTGAAAAAAAAAACAAGGCTAATGTCTTGAAAAAGTTAAAAAAATGAACGTTTTAAAAACTATCAAAAAGCAAGTGTAATGTTTTGAAAATATGGAAAAAAAAATGAAAAATTTTCAAAAATATGAAAAAGCCAAGTGTAATGTCTTGAAAAAATGAGAAAAAATGAAAATTTTAAAAGATATGAAAAATCTTTGGTGATGTCTTGAAAAGTTTAAAAAAATATGAAAAATCTAGATTAATGTCTTTAGAATTTGAAAATAAATGAAAGTTAAAAAATATGCATCAAAATATTCTGGTGAAAATTTTAAAAACAATGATTTCTATGTTTTTAAAGACATTTAGGGTCTGATAAATAAAATAATAATTATTGGAAGTTTCGTAAATGAAACACAATTCTATCTAATTAATTAATGAAACCCTTAATTTCACTATAAATTAAAACCCTAAATAAAATTAAAATTGAAACTTTAAATTTCATGCTAATTAAAACTCAAAATATTTAGGTTTTCATAAATAGAAGTCTAAATATTTAGGGTTTCATAAATAAAACAATAAAATTTTAAACGAAACCCTAAATTGAAAACCTTAATATTTAGGATTTCATAAAAGAAATAGAAAAGATTTAAGGTTTCATTGAAACCCTAAATGTCATCTGAAAATAAAATAAGAAAAATTGAAAAAACAAGAGTAATGTCTTGAACATTTTGAAAAGAAAGGAAAATTTGAAGAAAAAAAAAAGACTAATGTCTTGAAAAAGTTGAAAAAAAAATAAAAATCTTAAAAATCGTGAAAAAGCAAGTGTAATAACTTGAAAATATGGAATAAAATGAAAATTTTCAAAAATATGAAAAAGCCAAGACTAATGTCTTGAAAAAGTTTTAAAAACTTAACATTTTAAAAACTATGAAAAAGCAAATGTAATATCTTGAAAATATGAAAAAAATGAAAATTTTAAAAATCCTAAGTAATGCCTTAAAAAGTTTAAAAATATGAAATAGCTATGTTAATGTCTTTAGATTTTAAAAATAAATGAATATTTTAAAATATGAAAAAAAAATAATGTAGGAAAATTTGAAAAAGAAATATTTCTAAGTTTTTAAAGACATTTAGGGTATTATAAATAAAATAATAACTATTTAGTGTTACTTAAATGAAACATAATTGTTTCTGATTTAATTAATGAATCTCTTAATTTCACAATAAATTGAAACCCTACATATCAAGGGTTTGATAAATGAAACCCCAAATATTAAGGGTTTCATAAATGAAACCCTAAATAAAATTGAAATTCTAAATGTTTAGGATTTCAAAAATAGTACTTTAAATTTTTAGGGTTGCATTAACATTAGATCGAAATCCTAAATTTTACATTAATTGAAACAAAAAATATTTAGGTTTTCATAAATAGAAGACTAAATATTTAGAATTTCATATATGATACCATAAATATTTAGGTTTCATATATCAAACCCTAAATATGTAAGGTTTCATAAATGAAACCCTAAATACTTAGGGTTTCATGAATGAAACAATAAATTTATAAATAAAACCCTAAATTGAATACTCAATATTTAAGGTTTGATAAAAGAAATCGTAATGATTTAGGGTTTCATTGAAACCCTGAATTTCATCTGAAAATATAATAAGAAAAAATGAAAAACAAGAGTAATGTGTTGAACATTTTTAAAAAAAGGAAATTTTTTTAAAAAAGGACTAATGTCTTGAAAAAGTTAAAAATAATGACAACTTTAAAAACTATGAAAATGCAAGTGTATTGTATTGGAAATATTGCAAAAAAATGAAAAATTAAAAAAAAAACAAGATTAATGTCTTGAAAAAGTTAAAAACTATGAAAAAGTAAATGTAATGTGTTGAAAATATGAAAACAAATGAAAATTTTAAATTTTTTTGAGAAAGCCTAAGTAATGTCTTGAAAAGTTTAAAAATATGAAAAAGCTAGATTAATGTCTTTAGAATTTGAAAATAAGAAAAAATATAATGTAAGGAAAATTTGAAAAAAAAAAGATTTCTACGTTTTTAAAGACATTTAGGGTCTTATAAATAAAATAATAAATTTTTAGTGTTTCTTAAATGAACTTTAATTGTTTTTTATTTAATTAATGAAACTCTTAATTTCACTATGAATCAAAATCCTAAATTTTAAGGATTTCATAAATGAAACCCTATATAAAATTAAAATTCTAAATGTTTAGGATTTCAAAAATAGTACTTTAAATTTATAGGGTTGCCTTAACATTAAATCGAAACACTAAATTTCACCCCTAATTGAAACTCAATATTAAGGTTTTTATAAATAAAAGCCTAAATATTTTGAGTTTGATAAATGAAATCGTAAATCAAAACCATGAAAAAAAAAAACAAGACTAATGTCTTGAAAAAGTTGAAAAAAATGAAAATTTTTAAAACTATGAAAAAGCAAATATAATGTGTTGAAAATATAAAAAAAAAAATTGAAATTTTTTAGAAATATGAAAAATCTTAAGTAATGTCTTAAAAAGTTTTAAAATGTGATAAATATAGATTAATTTCTTTAGAATTTGAAAAAAAACATGAAAAAAATAATATAGTGAAATTTGAAAAAAAGATTTCTAAGTTTTTAAAGACATTTAGGATTTTTTAAATAAAATAATAAATATTCAAGGTTTCCTAAATGAAACATAATTGTTTTTTATTTAATTAATGGAACCCCAAATTTCATTATAAATCGAAACCTTCAATAAAATTGAAATTCTAAATGTTTTAGGGTTTCAAAACAAGTACTTTAACTATCTTAAAAAATATGTCTTGAAAAGTTGATTTTTTTAAAAAAGAAAACTATCAAAAAGAAAGTGTTATGTCTTGAAAATATGAAAAATAAATAAAAATTTTAAAAAATATGAAAAATCTTAATTAATGTCTCGAGAACTTTGAAAATATGAGAAAGCTACGTTAATGTCTTTAAAACTTGAAAATAAATGAAAATTTTAAAATATGAAAAAAAATAATGTAGTAAAAATTTGAAAAAAAAATATATCTAAGTTATTAAAGACATTTAGAGTTTTATAACTAAAATAATAAATATTTAGGGTTTTCTAAATGAAACATAATTATTTTTTATTTAATTAATGAAACCTTTAATTTTAATATAAATTGAAACCCTAAATATTAAGGGTTTCATAAATGAAACCTTAAATAAAATTGAAATTCTAATTATTTACGGTTTCAAAACAAGTACTTTAAATATTTAAGGTTGCATTAACATTAAATCTAAATCTTAAATTTCACGTTAATTAAAATCCAAAATATTTAGGATTTCTTAAATAGAAACCTAAATATTTAAGGTATCATAAATGAAACCATAAATATTTAGATTTCCTAAATGAAACCCTAAATATTTTAGGTTTCATGAATGAACAATAAATTTATAGATGAAACCCTAAATATTTAGGGTTTCATAAGTAAAACCTTAAATTGAAAGCCTCAATATTTAATATTTCATTAAATAAATCCTAATGATTTAGGGTTTCATTAGAACCCTAAATTTCAACCAAAAATAAAATAAGAAAAAATCAAAAAAACAAGAGTAATGTCTTAAATATTTTAAGAAAAAGGAAAAGTTGAAAAAAAATAAAAAGACTAACTACTTGAAAAGGTTAAAGAAAATGAAAATTTTAAAAACTATCCACACGAAAGTATATTGTCTTGAAAATATGATAAAAATGAAAATTTTCAAAAATATTTAGAGTTTCATGATTGAAACTTTAATTATTTAGAACTTCTTAAATAAAAAGAAAAAAAAATTATAAATGAAACCTAGAATTTGAAATTTTAAAAAATATTTAGAGATTAATATAGGCAACTTTAACTATATAGGTGTTCATCAATGAAACAATACATTTATAAATAACACTTTAAATATTTAGGGTTTCATAAATAAAATATTAAATTGAAAACCTCAATATTTAAGATTAAATAAAAGAAACCGTAATGAGACTTGCTAATCATGAGTTGGGATTGAACTAGACCAAACGAGATTAGCCCATGAGACTTGCTGACCATGAGTTGATAAAAATTTAGAAGCTGTTTTTGAAGTTAATTGTCTAGAGGCAGCAGGCATCCAAATAAGAGTGTCATTGTCATTATTGAAAGGAATAGGAATGGATTCTAACGCTCTGCTCAAATGAAGAATCAGCTCTAAAATTAATGGGGGAATATTCCATAGACTGTTAGAGGTCAGCGAATTAATAGGTGCTACTAGATACCTTCTGCATTGCTTATCAATACTCAGTTGATCAGCAATAGAAGAATCCTAGCACCAAATGTCAGTCCAAAAATTAATGTCTCCTCTATTGATAATCCATCCATTATTATCCACAATAAGGGACCAAAAGTGCTTGATTGAAGACCAAATAGTAGACATATTATAAGCAGTAAGAGGTTGTTTATTTTTCAGATACTTCAACCGCATAAAGCATGCCCAGTCTTGATCAAAGTGGGAAAAATTCCATGTCAGTTTCGGTAGTGCAGCTTGATTTTTCTTGGAGAGTTGCAGCAGTCCCAGCCCCCCATTTTTTAATGGAGCACAAACTTTAGACCAAGCCATAGTGGCCGGTTTTCTAGAATTAACATCCCCTGTCCAAAGGAAGTTTCTCATCCACTTTTCTACCAATTTCAGCAAACCCGAGGGCCACAAATAAACCTGGAAACTATAGAAGATCATGCCAGAAATGACAGCAGACAGCAGCTGCACCCTTCCTATATAGAGATTTGTTTACCTTTCCATGAGGCAAGCTTAACTTTAATTCTATCAGCAATTGGTTCTAAATGCACACTTCTAGGCTTGCCAATAAAAATGGGCACTCCCAGATAATTAAATGGTATAGTTCCATGACTAAACCCTAGGATATTCGCAAATCTGAGAATTCTAGAATTAGGTAGTTTGCTGGTATAAAATTGACATTTATTATAACTGATCAACTGCCCCGAGGCCATCCTATAGCAATTCAAAAGGTCCTTGACATTTCTCAAATTAGCTAGAGTTCCCTGGCAAAAAATCATAAGATCATCAGCATAAAAAGCATGAGTAGGGAAGAGGTTACATTTCACACCACAAATGGGTTGAAGAAGGTTCTGGCTGACCAATGAGGTAATGCTTCTACTTAGAGCATCTTTTGCTAAGCAAAATAATAGTAGGGAAAGAGAATCCCCTTGCCTGACACCTCGTCTACACTTAATGTAACCAATGCTGGCCCCATTAAATAAGAAAGACAGCCTTGCCGAGTGAAGAATTATCCTAATCCATCGACAAAATTGATTGCTGAAACCGAATTTGTTCAGGACAGCAAGAAGAAACGTCCAATCCAATGTGTCGAAAGCTTTTTTAACATCAATTTTGAGTACTATGAGGTGTTTTGGAGGTTTTTTGCAAAATATTTATTGCTTCAGAGGTGATCACAAGGCAATCCGTGATGTGTCTACCAGCCAAGAAACCTCGTTGCTGCTGCGAGATAATTCTATTTGCAATAACAGATAGTTTATCAGTTAAGATGCGAAGAATAATCTTAAATTGAAAATTACCCATAGCTATTGGACGAAAATCCTCAATATTATTGGCACCAACAGCTTTAGGAATTAGAGCAACTGAGTTCGAGTTGATGCCAGGTAGAAGCCAGTTTTGCTGAAAGAATTGAAGTGTTGATAGGTATACATCCTCAGCAATGACATCCCAAAAGTGTTGGTAAAAAGATCCTCCAAATCCATCCGGGCAGGGGCGCTGGTCTTATTCATACTAAAGATAGACAGCTTAACCTCTTCACGAGAAGGCAATTTAGATAAAGCAAGATTCTCTTCTACAGTGACAAGGTTAGGAATAACTGATAGCATGGATGGAGAAATAGTACAATTATTATCAGTGTTATATAAAGCATAAAAAAAATTAACAATATGATTTTGAAAATGTCTTTAGATTTTTGAAAGAAAGGAAACTTTGGAAAAAAAAAAAAAAACAAGACTAATGTCGTCAAAAAATTTTAAAAAAAATGAAAAAAAAAAAAACTAAAAACAACTATGAAAAAGCAAGTGTAATGTCTTAAAAATATGAAAAAAATGAAAATTTTAAAAAAAATAAGAATAATGTCTTGAAAAAATTGAAAAAAAAATAAAAATTTTAAAAACTATAAAAAAGCAAGTTTTAGATCTTGAAAATAATGAAAATTTAAAAAATATTTAGGGTTACATAAATGAAATTATAATTGTTTAGGGCTTCATGAATGAAACAATAAATACACAAATGAAACCTTAAATATTTATGTTTCATAAATAAAAACAGATATGGAAAACCTTAATATTTAAGATTTCATAAAAGAAATCATAATGGTTTAGGTTTCCTTCAACTGAATTTCATCCAAAAATAAAATAAGAAAAATTGAAAAAAAAGAGAGTATCTATAATCATTTTGAAAAAAGGAAAAATTGAAAAAATACAAGACTAATTTCTTGAATAAAATAAAAATTTAAAAACTGTGAAAAAGAAAGTGTATTATCATGAAAATATGAAAAACAAACGCAATTTTTCAAAAATATGAAGAAAAAAACATGATAAACAAGACTAATGGCTTGGAAAAGTTTAAAAAAGTAATGTCTTGAAACAATTAAAAAATATGAAAAAAAAAATTAGATTACTGTCTTGAGAAATTGAAAAAAATTAAAATTATAAAATATGAAAAAATAATACTACAGTGAATTTAAAAAAAAAAAAGACTCCTAATTTTTAATTAAATTAAGGGTTTTATCAATAAAATAATAAATATGTAGGGTTTTATAAATGAAACTTTATTCTTTTGGATTTATTTAATGAAACCCTTGATTTCACTATAAATGGAAACCATAAATATTAAGGGTTTCATAAATCAAATCCTAAATTTCACCCTAAGTAAAAATTGAAATCCTATGTGTATAGGGTTTCAAAAATAAAACATTAAATATTTAGGGTTTCATGAACATTAAATCAAAATCCTAAATATTTATGGTTTCATAAATAAAAGCCTAAATATTTAGGATTTCATAAATGAAATCATAAATTGAAACCCTAAATAAATGAAACCTAAATATTTATGGTTTCATGAATAAAACTATAATTATTTAGGATTTCATGAATGAAACAATAAATTTATAAATGAAACCCTAAATGTTTAAGGTTTCATAAATAAAACCTTAAATTGAGAACCTCAATATTTAATATTTCATAAAAGAACCCCTAATGGTTTAAGGTTTCTTTGAAACCTTGAATTTCATCCAAAAATAAAATAAGAAAAATTGAAAAAAAAAGAAGCAAGACTAATGTCTTGAAAAAATTGAAAAAAAAATTAAAACTATCAAAAAGCAAGGGTAATGTCTTGTAAATATGAAAAAAATTAAAATTTTCAAAAATATGTAAGTAAAAAAAAAGACTAATTTCTTGAAAAAGTTTTAAAAATGAAAATTTTAAAACTATGAAAAAACAACTATAATGTCTTGAAAATATGAAAAAAAAAATATAAAAAAGATGAAGTAATATCTTGAAAAGTTTAAAAAGTATGAACAAGCTATATTAATGTCTTTCAAATTTGAAAAGACATAAAAATTTTAAATATGAAAAAAAAAACAAGTAGTGAAAATTCGAAAAAAAAAGATTTCTAATTTTTTAAAGACATTTAGGGTTTTATAAATAAAATAATAAATTTTTGGAATTTCGTAAATGAAACCAAATTCTTTATGATTTAATTAACGAAACCCTAAATTTCACCTTAAGTAAATTGAAATCCTAAATTTTTAGGATTTCAAAAATAATATTTTAAATATTTAGGATTGCATTAACATTAAATCGAAACCTTAAATTTTTTGTTAGTTGAAACCCAAAATATTTAAGATTTATAAATAAAAGACTAAATATTTTGGGTTTTTTAAATGAAAACATAAATCAAAATCCTAAATATTTTGGATTTCATGAATGAAACTCTAATTATTTAGGGTTTTATGAATGAAACATTAAATTTATAAATGAAATCCTAAATATTTAAGGTTTAATAAATAAAACCTTGAAAACCATAATATTTAAGATTTCATAAAAAAAATTGTAATGGTTTAGGGTTTCATTGAAACCCTAAATTTCATCTGAAAATAAATAAGAAAAATTGAAAAAATAAGAGTAATGTAATAAAAAAGTTAAAAATTGAAAATTTTAAAAACTATGAAAAATCAAGTGTAATTTCTTGAAAATATGTAACCAAAATGAAAATTTTCAAAAATATGAAAAAACCAAGACTAATGTCTTGAAAATTTTGAAAAAGAAAAATTAAAACTATGAAAAAGAAAGTGTAATGTCTTGAAAATATGAAAAAATGAAACTTTTAGAAAATATTTAGGGTTTCATGAATTAAACTCTAAATATTTAGGACTTCATAAATCAAAGTATAAATTTATAATGAAACCCTAAATATTTAGGATTTCATAGATAAAACACTAAATTAAAAACCTTAATATTTAAGATTTTGTAAAACAAACCCTAATGGTTTAGGGTATTGAAACCTTGAATTTAATCTAAAAATAAAATAAGAAGTAATGAAAAAAAAAAAAAGAAAGTAATGTCTTGAACATTTTGTAAAAAAGGAAAATTTGAAAAAAAAAAAAACAAGATTGATGTCTTGAAAAAGTTTTAAAAATTTAAAATTTTAAAAACTATGAAAAAGCAAGTATAATGTCTTGAAAATAAAAATAAAAATGAAAATTTTCAAAAATATGAAGAAAAAAAACAAGACTAATGTCTTGAAAAAGTTTTAAAAATAAAATTTTTAAAAACTATAAAAAAACAAGTGTAATATCTTGAAAATATAAAAAAAAATATATGAAAATGATTAAGTAATATCTTGAAAAGTTTAATAAATATGAAAAAGCTATATTAATGTCTTTAGAATTTAAAAAAATAAATAAAAATTTAAATACGGTGGAAGTGCTGCAAAGCTAAAATGAAGTTGACTGCGCCATATCATTTTAAGATTAGTCAGAATTCATTAATCTGGTGCTCACAAGTACAAAAATGAAGTTGACCAACGCCTTTGTTTGTATTTTATCAATGCTTTAGGTCTTCCTTTGAACATAGGTTTTGTTACCACGTTAAAATGTGAACTTTTTGTATTTTCTTTAAATAATGTTTTATACTAGAAAAGAATATGTACTTGTGCAATTCAATTAGTATTATTAATAAAAGAATATGTACTTGTGAAAATGTTGTATAGGCTTTTATAAATATTTTTTACTTTGAGTCAATCTCTTGATGGAAAATAATCAAGTATTTAATTATTATAAAATTGTATAAACTAATATTATCAATGTTTTATATCACCGTTCTTATAAAGTTTAAGCTTTCTACTTTTTTTTTTCTATTTCACCGTAGGAACTCTAATATTATCAATGTTTATATCACCAAACAAAGACAATTTCAATTTTACTCTTTAAATTACGGAAAACATGTGTATTTTATGTTTCTTAATTTATATATCTGCTTCATACTATAAAACAAAATCAATAATAAATATGCAAAATTGTTAAGTTTATTAAATTCAGTCATATTTGATCACTAAATTAAATTTATTTTTAGATACATAGAAGTTTCGAGCTCTCTCTCTCTACCAGGGAAATCCAAATCATACTATCGCGATAGTTGCAGACATTAAAGGAAGTAGATGAGTGGATAAAATTTAATTTGATTTAAGTTTATTATAATTATAAAAATAAAAGAAACAAGACATCTCAGAATAGATTTATACATAATATATACTAGCTATTTTATCTGATATAGATAGATAGATAATATGATTGACAATTATACAGGTGATATTAAACTATTAGTGCAGATTTTATCTAAAAAATAAACTACAAGAGAAAAATTGGCAGTGGGTAGCTGCTATCCAGGGCTAATCTCTTTAATTTTTTTTTCTCGAGAGAGAGACATGAGTATTTGATTTCTGTAAAGTAAAAACAAAGTAAATAATATCAATCTTTGAAGAAAAAAAAAACATTATTGATTTTTTTTTTACCAATGATTGAAATTATTTATATTTTAAAGTGAATCACTTACTTTTAAGAAACTGAATCCTCCATAGCTAGCTAGTGCTAATTAATTCAACAGAAAGATGACACTGAAAACCGGGCCACACTTTCTATAATATTTATGGCATGGTATATGGACTATATATGGTCTCTTTTTTTTATGGTAGATTTGATATAGTTAAGCTCTAGTCATAGCCAAACTATTATAATTGAAAAACAACCATGTATAAATGGCTACAAAAAAAAACATAATAGAGAGGCTTTGCTTGCTTGCATAGGTGAATCAAAAGTTCCAACTCCAAAGGAAGGAATGGTTAGAAAAAGCATCCTGATCATGATCATCACCACCACCTTCAATAATTTCATCATCTCCATGAAAAAGTAGTGGAGCTTGAGTCATGGGACACAAAAACTCACCGTGGTGTATCTTGTCTGGCTCCAAATAGAGGCCAAAATCTGAGCCATTCAAGTCATCCAACGTGTTCAAAAATGTCCAATCCATGGTGTCACATTCCCCTTGTTGTTGGTCCACTTGCAACACATCATGATGATGATGAATCCCACCAATATCATAAATACTAGGGAAGTTGCTCACCTCACTTATTGTTGTATTGTTGGACTTATTGGACTCTTCACTTTGTGACTCCAACGGCCTTTCTTTTTCTTTTCTTTTTTCTTCTTCCTCGTGGTTGTTGGCAAATTTCACGGCTACCTCTTGAATCTCTTCGTGGGAGAAAGGTTGTCGTATGTCACGTGACATCACCATGTTATTATTTCCCAAGAGTCGAGGTGTGTCAGGAAAATTGAAGCTTGCACTTTTGCCACGTAGGTAGTAAAGCGCAGCATCAAATGCTCTGGCCGCCTTTGCTTGGGTGTCATAGGACCCCAACCATATGCGGTCGCGGCTGTTGGGAAGCCTAATTTCGGACACCCATTTGCCCCATTTTCTCTTCCTCACCCCTTTGTACATCTTGCAATCATCAATGTTGTTGGAGGAAAATGAATCACTATTGTTACAACAAGAAGAAGAATCAACCCTAGCCATGGTTGGTTTCACCATGTCTATAATATATGGTTGCTGGTAATGGTGTATTTATATGTGACTTAATTTATTTCTAGGAAGAAGATTGTTGAGATGATTAGATTTTGATGATGGAAATTGACGGCGGAAGGGTGTTATATAGTAGTGAGGAGAAGGTGAAGGTGCTCTCGATCAACGACTTTGAACCTCTAAACGTGTTGTTCAAAAGAGAGTAAAATGAATGTGGGCACGTGGCCAAATGATAGGGTTAGGGTGCAGTCACCTATGGGACAAACGAAAAAGAGCACACAGGGATATATTCTGATATTTTATAAACCCATAACAAAATAAAGATTCAGGGTCATTTGTACATAATATTGTAAAGACTTAAATATATTTTAAAATTTTTAATTTGAAAACTAAAAACTCACTATCATCCTAAATAGGGCTTAAGTTTTTATTTTTTAGTTCATTAACTTAAAAAATTGTCACAAATTATACATTCAAACCCAGCAAAACTAATAAAAATAAATTTAAATTTAGGAGATCAAACAAAACAATAACCCAAATTTTCATAACAAAAAAATATTTAAGCCTATGGTAAACTATAAACATATATTTCATAAAAAAAATTAATGTTCTTTTTAATTCATTAATTTTTTTTTATTTTGATTCATAATATTTTTAAAGTGTCATTTAGATATTTTAAATTTTTAAAATGAATCATTTTAATACTTGTTTTAAAAATTTTGTTAAAAATGTCATTAGAGTAAAAATTATGTGAGTCATGATGTATTTATAATATTATAGAGCGATCTGTTTAAATTTATTTTATAATATAAATATTTATTTTAATAAAATAAATATTTTTTTTATTCTTGTGAAGTGTTTATTTAAACTACTTCTACTTAAAATAAATAATTTTTTATTTAAAGAAATCAATTTTACATGTTTATTATAATTATTTTTTAAAATTTTAAATAAATTCACCCGTATGATTTTTTTATTTTTTATTTTACTTTTCATCTTTTCACATAGAGGTACATTCAGAAGTCAAAGATAATAAAGTAACACGTGCGCTAAAAGAAATATTAAAAAATGCATATATAGTGAGCATGGAATTAAGATTTAAAAAAGAAGTTAAAAAAGAAACAGAGCATGAACCGTGTGTCAACCTTATCAATGTTGGTGGACCATGGTTTCGTTCCACACTTGAGTCTCACTCACTCATCACTATTGAATTGGGTACATGTGTCTAATTGGACTTGCTTGGAGCAAATTAAGCTTGAAGAAGGCTTGATTGTGATCATGGATGGGTCCCTTGCTAATGTCACCGGTATCGTCATTTTAGCATATGCCAATTATCTACAATCACTGTCTCTTCAAAAACGGCCACACATGCACATTTCTTCTTCTTCTTATTATTATTATACATAGCCACTATATGCTACCACGAAATCTAGAACAGACCAGAAAGAGGAAATTTACAAGGTTTAGTCATTAATTTTACATGATAATTCAATCAATCACAATTCACAACCCATATTATCAATTATAAAATTGTTGCTTTATGATAAGAAAGCATAAAAATATCTCCTATTTGAATACTATTAAATCTTCTTTATTTTTCTAGGTATTTGAGTGTGTTTCCATATGAATTTGACTTATTTCAAATATATATTTGGAGTCTCAAACTTATTTTGGATGTTTCAAAAATTATTTTTATAACTTATGTTAAAAAAAAATCCAAGTTTGAATCAAAAGTAATAATTTAATATTTTTAAAATAAAAATACTTTTAATTTATATATTTACATTAGAATTGAAGTTATAATAATCAAGATATAAAAAATTATCAATTAATATAAATGAGGAAATTATATTTTTTTAGAAAAAAAAGTTAATAATAATCTATAAAATAATTAATATCTATTTAATGCTGTCAAAAAAATTAATATCTATTTAAAGGATTTATTAAGCATGTTTTTATTTATCTTTAAAAAATATTAAAATTTTAGAAAATAAAAGAAATAAAAAAATACCAATTCTCACATTGATTTTGGCAGTTATAGATCGATTTGACTAATTCTTCACTAGTTTTGAATACTGTCGATTTCATTGAGTCTCCGTACTGTAGACATGGCAACGAGGTGGGGCCGGAACGAGTTTGTGGTTTCTCGTGCTCGTCCATACCCATACCCATCCCATCCCCATCCCTGTTCTCATCTTTGTCGGGTATAAATTTTTATTCTTATCCCCATTCAGGTATACCCGACTCGTATTCGTTTATAAATTTAAAAAAAAAAAAAAAAAATAATTTTAAGTCATAATAGATTTTTAAAAAATTCAATTTTTATAATTACTTAAAGTTATAACGAACTAATAATAAACTAAAAGTCTCGTCACAGATAAAAACTTGATAACAAACTAATAATATGTTAATAACAACCGTATAATTATTTATTATCTAATAAAATTATATAATTTTTGTCTAAACTATATAAAAACAAATTGAAACAACCTAAAATAATAATTTAGTAAGTATAAATTGTAAATCATAAAATAAATGTAAATACTTAAAAATTATTAAGTAAAATATATAATATAAAATAAAAATAATTTAATAAATATATGTATTGAGTATGGGTACGGGATAGATATGTACATCCTCATTCTCATCCCCGTACCCGGATAAAGTGAGGATTACCTATCAATATTGGGACGAGATGAGATAATATCCATGGATACGGATTTGATTGTCAAGTCTACAGATTGAATCCCAACCGATTCCCAATCAAACTGATAAGTTGAATTCGATTTTGATAACATGGTATTTACACAATAATATTTATTATAATTAACATTAATATTATAATAAAACATTTTTTTACTACAAATATCCTATGTGAAAGATAGTCTTGTTTGAGACCTGTAGGATATCTATGGGCGGCAAACTCTCTATTTAAATATTTAACAGAATTATAAGTGTGTTTCAGTGTGGTTGCGAATTGTTTAAAAATTTTGTTTACTAGTTTTCAATCAAATGATTACATTTTTAAAATAAAAAAGTTTCATTAAAAATAGAATATTATAACTTTTACATGAATAACAATAAATATGTCCTTGTTTGAATAAGTTTTTTTTTTTTTAGAAGAACTTCTAAGTAAAAAAAATATGAAAAAAATGAAATATGAAAGTTACAACAAATTAATTAAAAAGTCAATTTTAGCTTAGGAATGAACTCTTTTTATTGTTTTTTTTTTTTTCCTAAACAGATTTTCAGATAAGTTTATCGAAATAGGTATTGTAATTTCTTTTTTTTCTTACTACGAGTATCCTTTAGTCCACTATATCAAAGATTAGTCTCACTAATCACAATATTGTAATTATCATTTGATTCAAATACTTTTTGCAGGTAAGAATCGAACATTTTTATTAAATAATTTTTTCATAACATATTATCAGATGTTGTCTAATCTAATAGCTAACAACTACTAATTTTTCTTTTCCATTGCTTTCATTCGTGGCTTTATCCCCTGCATTTACTAGACTTGAGCTTCCACATCACATATATCCCCATCATTCGAGTCTTAATCATTTAAACTTCCATGTGTTCATGTATTGTTGAAGTAAAATTATGCTTTCTAGATAGCCGTTTTTGCTACAGTGTTCTCACTCTTTTAGCATTGAATTATTGAATGAATATTTGCCAGTGTATGGTTAGTTAATGTATCTAACTAAGAACATATTATATCCAAACTGAGAAATTCTAAATTTCTATATGTAGACATGGACAAAACAGTATTCATCTTAATGAGACCGACATAACTCAAATCTCAATGAGGCATGGCATAGAGATCAACTACCCCTAAAATAATTAGGTCTTCAGTGGTCCAATACCAAACTAACTCACGTAGACTTTTCAATCCTAATTAATGATTGCCTCTAATTTTAATTTTTTTTCTTATATTTTAAAGATGTTAAATAATATCTCAAAAATATTGGTTAAATAAATATTACATGTTTCTTTATTTAAATGTAATTCATATAGTTAACTAATTAAATATCCCAAATATATTGGTTAAGTAAATATTACATATATTTAACTACAACCAGAAAAAAGCATATATTTAACTAATTAAATAGTTTTCATATTCATTTTTTTCTCAATTATTATCCTAAGAAAATTCATTGACATCATTTTTTTTATTTAATACATTTTTTTTTACAAATTACTACAATGCGCTCTAAATTTCATACATCACATTTTCTATAATGAACCTCTTTTGGACAAGCTATTCAAAATAATGTGTAGGAGAAGAAAATGAAAAAAAAATGAAATGAACTTTTCTAATAGTTAAAATTGTCTTTTTCAATAGTCAATTAATAAAAACTATTTCAAATAACTTTATTTAAAAGATGTGAGACTTTTACAAATTAACTATCATAAAAGATAATTTTAACTTATAAAAAAAGTAATTTCATTTTTTTCTTTATATTTTTTTCTTCTATAAATTCTTTTGGAGTAATGTGTCTAAATATGTTCAATGATATGTTTGGGAGATAAAAAATGAGAGAAATAACAATAAAATAGTGAGTTTCATATATTTTAAAAGCTCTACTTTAATTTAAGTTTTTCTCTTATATTTCCATATATTTCCAACAAAACACACTATAATTAAGTTGCACATATATCAACATGTTATAATAATAAATTACAAAGATCAAACACACCAATTCATATTGTTCATTCTTTCCTCTAGGTATCTTTTTACGAACGTTTAAGAGCATGGTTAGAGACTCGAAGTTATATACATATGCTATAAAAAATATATATATTTTTTACTTTATTAACCGTTAAATAATTAGATATTAAAATTTATATAATCAAATAGTTTAAAATTTACCAAGGGGATTTATATAATTAGATATTCTTATGGGTAAAAAAATAGTTTAAAATTTATTCCAAGTAACCTTTATTTGTAAATATAAAAGAAAAATAATTATAATTAAATTCACACATTGATTTATGCTTCAAGTCCAACTAATTATTTTTGTCAAAAAAAAAAAAGTCCAACTAATTATTATTAAGCGATGGGACGTGATCGATGGAAACGTTATATGAAGAACAAGTCGAGATAAGTTGTAATATTACTCATGGTCGGAGAGATGAAGCCAAGAATAGAGAGCCAACACAGTCACCTAACTGCGTTTTTTGTGGAAAACAATGTTTTTTATCCTGTATAATTAGCATAACAAGGACATGTATGAATAAGTTTATTTAGAAATAATTTTAGACGCAAAAAAATAAAATAATCTTCGTTGTAAATTAACATTAATTTATTATATGAGAGAAATTTTATGAAATAATTAATACAGAAATTAACACACACACACACACATATAAAAAGCTTATATATCCAACAGTTTCTAAGTTGGCCTCCTTTATTTAGTATTGTTGGAATGTTGGATATATGATAATGCATTTTTTTTTAATGCGAGTTATTCAAAGATTGATTCATTAAAATGACTGGATTTTTTAGATATGAATTTTGGGATTGAATTATTGACTAAGTATTTAAGAGAAGTGGTTATCTGTCCATTAAATGAGGTAGCACAATGCGTCATTGTTAGTATATAAAAGACTTTTAACAAAATATTTTCGACATTATAGATTAATTGTGTACATGTAGATGCAGCATTAACTGATATAAGAAGTTGATACTTAAATAGATTTTGAAATCAACCTAACTATATATAAAAGAAAATAGAAAGGAGTATAATTTTCTAGTAAAAAAAGGAATGAATATGAAGAGATGTGTGTCAAATAAATAAGAGAGGAATAAACTGTTATTTTTAATTAAGAAAACACAATTAATTATTCTCTATTTAAAGCTAGTTAAAAGTATGTATGTTAATGCCTTAACATGTGCAACTTTGCACAGGATAAAAAAAAAACCATTAAAAAATTTAGAAAGTAAATAACATGAAGACCACTCGTATATCAATCAGCATTGTTATATGGTACGAAGACCACTCGTTCAAAAACACACGAATCCCAACTTGTTCCGTTTTTATTGGCTAAGCATGAAATTTAGAAAATAAATAACATTAAAAAATTGATGGAAATAATCAGATTCTTCGTATAAATTCGACTTTGTAGATTAATAATTGTAACCACAACTTATGTAAGAAAAATTTTCCTAAGTTAATAAGCATTGCAACAACAAATCCTTCCTGATATACAATAACGATAGAGAACCAACATTGAATACAGAATAAAATAGAACCACTTATTGTGTATATAGTGAATCTCGTAGACGAGGACCAAAATACTAGTGCAATTTTCTTATTAATTGCAATCACTAAACTTGAAACAAATCTAAAATGAGAGATAGTGGATCTAAGAATACTGATGATGAAGATACCCATGATGAAGTTTTTCTATCAAATGAGAATTCTTCATATGCGAATGCTAAAATAATAAAACAAAACAAAGTAACTACATAATAAGATAAATAATAAACATAATTAATAAAATGTAAAAAAAAAATTATCCTAATTCAAATTGCATGTATACGTATTTCATCTTCTTTGTGCAATTCAAGTATGTATATAAGAAAGGAGGAGTATCGTAAATATAAAAATTTGAGTCATTAGTTTGATTCATCTTCAAATTGCATATATCAATAAAGGCATTGAAATATCTTTATTTATTTATTTTCATTTAATTTAAAATATTAGTTAAAGAATGTTATATAAACTTGATAATGAAAAACACTATTATATTAAAGTTTAAATAATTTTTATACTCCCTATAAATACTTCAATTTTGCCGAATTTTTAATAAATTTTAATTTTAATTTTGAATCTCATTAAATTTAATTTGATTTTTGAGTTTCTAAGATCTTACTGATAAATTAATTAAGATATGTCATTTATCATTTAACAAGATAATATCTATAAAAAAAATTAAAAACATAACAAAATTATGAGATACTAATTAGTAGCTAGTCCATTCAGAAAAAAAAAAAAAAATAGTATTTGACCCATTATTTATCATGTTCCTTGCTTTCACCATCAGCTTCCTTTTTTCAAGCACTGCCAAGCCCCGTCCAAATTCCTCACAACACACACACTACTTTCTTCAAACCTCTAAATTCCACCGTCCTTGATTTCACCAACACAACATGATAGCTAGCTAGGTTTTGCGTTGCGGCTGGCTAGCTAGAAGGCATGCATGCAAGTATGCAACCCATTGAATAAACATCGTTAAAGAAACCACTATGAGTCTCAAGTCAACAACATAGACCACCATCGACAGCGACTCAAAATATTC
Organism: Amphicarpaea edgeworthii; assembly: GCA_014843725.1. Taxonomy (NCBI): domain Eukaryota; kingdom Viridiplantae; phylum Streptophyta; class Magnoliopsida; order Fabales; family Fabaceae; genus Amphicarpaea; species Amphicarpaea edgeworthii. The sequence continues at coordinate 16,943,352 of CM026324.1, read as the reverse complement.
ACTAAGACGCTAATAGGGTGGTTGTCGGAGTGCCACCGTCCACACCATTTTTTCGACCATACAAGGAAGTTAAACCCGGCCCATACGAATATACAATAATAATCTTTTTTTTTTTCTTTCTCTTCTTTGTCTTGTATATATGCTATCTTCTTTTCAGTTCTATGGGTCTGTGTTTTGATAGTGTACGTTACTTATGAATAAATAAAATTCTTGGCTTATATAACAAAGAAAAGCAAATGAATTGAGCATCATGCATCTCCTAAACCTGAATCACAATGGACCACCAAACACCTGGATCACCGGATTTGAGATTATTTCAACTTAATCAAATTTCAGATTTGAGTCCAGAAAATGCAAAAAATGTTAAATAATTAAAGAGAATTTTATCACTATCATTATCAATTATTCTATCTATCTATCTGGCTTGAACAAGATTATCTCCCGTAAAAATTAGCAGTGATCTAGATATAAAAAAAAAATCCTTGAATCACAGCATGCACCAACGGCAACCCATTTGCATCACACCAGAATAATCACTTAAGATTCCGATGTTCAAGAATCAAGAGGGTATCCTAGTTAATTACATTATTCAACCATGGCATTTTACTTTTCATGCATGATTAATTGCATGAAGGATTTCGAGGATTCGAAAATAACTTCAATTCTAGATATAGGGTGCTTTATTTCTAGTTTCTACGTACTTTTAGTTTATGAATATGATAAAATTATATAAAAAGAATACAGCAAGGGAAAACATGTTACTTCCTTGATATACCAGTAGGAACAATGATGACTGTTGTTTCACCTTCCTGTGTGCCGTGTGAAATAAGCGTAGGAAAGAGAGAATGTTTTATTTTATTTTATTATATATATAAATAATATGATTCTTTTTTTTTTTTGAACTCTATAAATAATGTGATAAGAATTGGAGAAAAAGAGAAAAAAAAATGTACAGAAAAAAGAAGAGTATTAAAATTATATCAATTGCAAATTATAAGACGAATCTATTGAAGATAAATGTGTAATGATTTTAACTAGTTATGTTTTTTTTGTTAGTAATATATGTATTTTTTTTTTTTACTTAAAGATATTGTTTGAGTTGGGAAAAAAAGAGAAGGCTTTTAATTAGTGGGTTTTTTTTTCCTTCTAATCATGTTTAAATTTGAGGCATTATTTAAGAAGAGTAAATTACCATTACGAAGTCACTTATTTATTGTGAATTTTCATGATTTTGATGTTTAAAAATGTTTCATTCAATGTTTTTAAAATTGAAGTGATTACTAAACTAATGAAAAACTGGTTCATCGATTGAATCAAATTTAATAAAATAATATTTTTAAATTTTTTTAATATAATTTATTAAATAATATTAAACAAAAAAAAAGTTAATAGTTCTATATTTATAATATTAAAATTTAAATTTCACTTAAAAATGTCATAAGTCATATATAAAATTAAATTTAATACATCATAATATTTAATTTCAATAATATTAAATAAAATTATATATTTTTTATTTAAAAATAAAAAATATAAATTACAAATCATGAAAATCGCTCAAATCATCAGTTGTGATTATTTTACCGATTTTGAGCTGATTCTACCAATTCAATTAAAGATTAATATAAAAATTATTCCAGAATATGACACTGATGGATTCTCGATTCAACCGACCGGTCAGGAAAACAATGGTTTCATTATTTATTTGATGATTGGAAGGAAATGAAAGTATTATTCGGCTTGATTTACTACTGTTATGGATGTGGATGTTATGGGCCACAACAAATTTAGCTGGACTATAAAATGAGTGGGTATTAAGAAACTATATACATAGGACTAACTGGAATATAATCCATAGTTCCAGTTTAGCCATATTTGTTTACATCACAATCAACTGTTAATATGATACCCAATGCATAATAAAAAAAAAAAAAAATGATACCCAATAACTCCATATAACCCCAAAGGATAGGAAAAAAAAAAAAGCGTTCATGTACAAGTATTTTCATTTTAATAGGTGTTGAATTAATAGCTACCAAATTTCCAAGAATTTAAAGAAGATAACTGTCAATTTAAATCTTCTAATTTTTTTTTGAAGAAATTTAAATCTTCTAATTCTGCATAACTAAAGATGGAAACAATTTATGTGTAACAAAAACATGGATGATATCTAATTAAATTCCTCTCGCTATGTTACTACTGGATCATGTCAACTACACACGCTGGGGATCTTTTATATTACTTTTTTGGATAACCTGTGGTGTTTGTTGGTGTCGATCTAGTTTGAATGATCCGTTCCCGAAGTGATATTTTCTAGCTTCTCTTTCATAAAAAAAAAAAAAAAAAGTTTGGATAAATTTATCCAAACAGAAAGTACAAACAAAATGTGCTCCCGTAGCAAAAATTTCATTTCTCAAAAATAGTGAAACTTATTAAGTTGAACTTACCAAGGTAAGGTAAGAACTTGGAAGTGATCCTCATAGCACTGTTCTAAGCATCTCTCTTTTGCATGACTCAACCATGTTGGGAATTCATTGAGTTCATCAAAGATATGACAAGATCCACCATCATCTTCATTCTTGACTTCATGTGCATCATGTTCCATGTGCTTTAACAAACTGAACCACCAAGCTGAAGTCACAAAACTAATAGTGTCATTCCATTCCATTTGATGTTGCTCTCCCAATGATATGATCTCTGCCATGCCCTCATCGTCCATGGTTGTATGCAAGCCTCCATTTTTAGTATCCTCCACTGAGGAAACCCTCTCTCCCTGTGAATGTGATGTTTCAATTGAAGGAACATCTTGATCAGAAAGTGGAGGAGAAGATGAAGTTGGAGATGAGTTATTGTTGTTGTTCTTATTAAGGAAAAGGGTAGCTTCTAAATTGTTGAAATGGTGCAAATTGAGATTAAATCCCAATGTCTGATTTGGAAGTGTGAAAATGGAGTTTTCCACTTTGGTGGGTGGATGAGCAAATGGGGAAGGGTTGGGGTAAGAGTTTGGAATGGAAGAAGGAGGAGGATGCAATGAGAAGGGTGATGAATAAGAGAAATCATGAATGTAGTTTGAAATTTTAGTTGTGCATGATGATGAATATATCCTAGGATTTCTACTAGACTTGAATCTTCCATCTTGGTCAAAACTTGAAAGATGGGAAAGTTGCAAGGATAGTGATTGTTGTTGTTTCTGCTGTTCGTGTTGCAGCAGTTGTTGTTCCTCACTGGCTTGTTTCTTAGTTGCCCTGTGATATTTCAGTGCAGTGACAATTTCCCTCCTTGCCTCTGCCATATTTAGAAGCCTTTCTTGATAAGGCCTATTAGTGTGGAGCCTTCTTCTAACTTGTCTTTTGTGGTGGTGGACATGTTTTCTTAAATTTTGATTTGGGAAAACATTACCATCAACAACAATACAACTTGGGTTTTTGGTGTTCATGGTGGTGTGTTTTGGTTTTGAGGTGGTTAGTTTTTTCACTGGGCTATGGTTGTACTCAAAAGGGAGAGTAGGAGGAGGAGGAAGAGGAGGGTCTTGTTCAATTTCCATTAATCCTTATTTCTATGTTGTTTTGTGACAACTTTGGTATAAATAGATTCAGAAAAGAGTGGATAAGTTGGTGAAAATGTGAAATCATGGGTTTTTTCTCCAATAAGAGGCACTAAGTACATTAATGAATTATAAATGCTGATCCAAATGGGATCCTGAACCTCCTTAAAGGCCTCATGGTGTTATAAATAGTTGGGGACAGCATAGGGCTTTTATGTTGTTTTGGATTTTTCCCTGTTTTGGAAAACTACGTTTGTTACCCCTTTTATTACTCACTTTAAATGGATTCCCTCTCTGAGCAGTGGTCTCTCTCAGTCACACACCATGCCATGTCTTCAATGCTATAATACAAATCTTGCCTCTCTGGTTAAATACCCTTTCCATTGGCTAAGTTCTTCTACAAGAAGAAAATGAAAGAGAACTTATTGCATTCTAAAACAAGAAAATAAGAAACTAAGTCCAAGCAAATAGGACACTAAGGGCTCTCAACTGTGTTCAATTTCAGATTATAATAGCCATTTCCAATAGTGTTTATTATTTAATTACTTCTGCAGTTGAACTGTTATGGGACATGCATGTTTGGTTTTAAGATGGAAAAACATGTTTAAGGCAAAAGTACTTTTGTCAAATGATTAACACCATTGTGTTTGTTTTCATTTTTCTTTTATTTATTGGATTTACCTTGAAACACATTTCCAACATTTTCAACTTTAAACCAAACAAACATATAATGAAAGGATAGACCTCAATTTTATTTCTGTTTAAGCAACTTGAGTCTGTTCAGAAGACAGAACTTAACTTGGACCTTTTGATGCAAATAGTTGATTGAAAGACAAAAACAGGAACACTCCATACCCTCTCCCTGTCCAACTTTCAACTATGTCTGTCTGTGTGTACTCTTGAAGTTAGTGTCTGTTTTTTTCCTTCTAAAAATTTTTGGTTCCACTATTTTACCTATAAAATGAATCACACGGCTTCTACTTTTAAATTATTTTTTTTTAGAAAAATGAAAATAGTTATTGAGGAATAAGGAGGGATATTATATATGATTAGTGATAGACTGACATAAATTAATTGTCACTGAAGCATGCACCTAACACAATTATGCACTTGCAACACCATCCTTTCGAATCGTCTTCTTTTATCACCGTTTACCTGAAGTGAGAGTGCATGTGAAACTATATACCATTGTCCTTTATCAATAATTTCTACAAGAAGTACTATTTGTCCAGACACCTGAGGGAGCTTCTGAACTGAGAGGGAACCCGTACATCATGGCTACATGCAAAAGTTCCAAGATAACATATTCGTACGAATGAATAAGGGATATGATCAAATAATAAATATTAAATAAGATGATTGATATGATAAAAAAAAAGTTACTATGAAAAACCAATCAATAAATTTAAAGATTATTTGTAAGCAATTTTACTCTATCAATAACCATATTATAATACTATGAACATATAAAATTGATTTAATTACACATTTTTTATTATAATAGAAAAACTTACACTCATATCTCCTAGAATCTTCTCAAATAACAATTTTTAAATAAGCTTCACATCCATCATTTGTTTAATCAATTGAGTTTAGCTCAATAGGATATTTGAGCATTATAATTTTTTTATATTATTTTCTTTGATTTTTATGGATAAAAAAAAAAAAGTAAGACGCCCTACCTGTTACTTTTTTTTTTTTTTAATCAAAAGTTGCACACACCTACAAAATGATAAACATTACTCTATTAACAGGAGATACTCACAAATTTCTTTCACGACTCTGCCCCCGCGATTTTTGAGATGGTATAAATATATGATTGTATTTTGTAGAGGCAAAACTATACTGTACAATCTTATATTCTCAATAGTTTTGCTCTGTATTAGTAAAGTATTTGATCTTATTTTAAAAAGATTACAATGGAGGTTAGTGTAATTCTCCTAATTAATAAAAGTCGTTTTATAATAATGTATACAGAATACAATAACGACAAAGCATGGGGTGGGGGTGGCTTGGAATAAGAATTAGAGAACACACATACAAGACAATGTGTAGAGAACAAAATAGTATGCATATGATAGAGAGATGAGAGAGAGAAACATGCATCTTGTTGTGCCTCAGTTAATTACCAGTGGATAACATCAAAGTTTGGATGGATATGCACAATGCACATGACCTCTTTCTTCACTTTTTTTTTTTTCTTCCAATCTGAAATAAAACCAAAGCCAAAAAAGCAACCAAGTTGAGCCAATCCCAGGAGCCAAAGGTGCAGATAAAATTGAAAAAAAAAAGTTGTTTTTAATGAGTCAAAGAAACTCACTTCCTTCATAGCTCTTACCTTCTGAATTCTTATTCCTTTCACACACAACATGAAAATGAAACTTCTTAGCATATGTAACACAGAAGAAAAACATTTTCACCATTTACTTACACTGCATTTTCCTGTCTACCCCAGAAGACCTTGCATTGCATGTTTCTCTCTCTCTCTCTCTCTCTTTGTGATTGATTGTCCATAAACCAATTCAATGACAGTGTCTCTGGTGGTTTGTGTTGACTTATTTATTAGGGTTTATGGACATGCATGCATCTAAACCAACACCAAATAGATAAAATGACCTTGCATCTATTTTATCTCTTTCTTAAATTATAAATTAAGTTGATATTGTATAAAATTTATGTGTGCATGTCATTTTTTTTTATTGAGAATATAATAATATTTTTACTAAAAATGAGATTAATAAGTAAATAAATAAATAAATCATTTCCTTAAAAAAAAAATCATAAAACAAATATTATGAAAAGATTTTAGATTATTTGATCTGATATAATTAGTGGTAAGACCTGAACTTGTCACAGCACTTCAAAATTGGTGCAGTGTCAGTGATTATTGATTATAGATTAAAAACATCAATTAACACTTTTAAATGTAGGTGTACTAATGTTGCGTATGAGAAGTGAACCCCACTTCTGTGGAGCTATACGACATTGATTTGTCACTGCACATATATTGCACACATATTTACAAAGGAAAATAGTTTTACATATCGTTTAGTTTAATCACAATTCACTTTTTGCATTATTCTGTGTTCAACATGCATGAACAAATAAAACACTTGATGAATGACTTTCTTGAAGTTGGATTTATGGTTGTTCATGATTCTATAGGCTTCATCATGAACAACAACAATGCAGCAATCCAAAGTATTCCCCATTTTTATTAATCAATAACACAATACTGGTATAATAAATATCCATATTATTATAATTAACTGTGTTGTGGTGGCAAGATTAAATTTTCATTTATGAATTAGAATTCTGCCATTCACACCTTTTGCCACCCCAAATTGTAAGGTCACTTTCTGCTATAAGTGGCGATGGTGTGGGGACCACTAATGCTTCATTGCTTTAATCTGCCAATCCCAATTACTCTATCACGCTGAATAAATAGCGATGTGATGTGACCAACAGAATTATAATCTATTGTGATGTTTCTATTCTACAATAGACTAACGTGTCATACCTGTGAAATAAATTAAAACTGAATTTTTACTATTTAAAAGAATTAAAATTAAACTTTTACATATTGAAAGGAGTATTATCCTACCAAGAAAATTAAAATCAAACTTTCAATTTTACAGTTTACTTATTAAGAGAGACTAAAACCACTTTTTGCATATTTTGAAGGAGGAATCAATTATTTTAAAATATTGAGACAAAAAATGTTTTTATTTAAGAAACATTATCTTTAAGACCCAGCATCATCTGAACTGTGAATTAATGAATATATCATTCGTTATGGGTTTTAAATATATTTTTAGGATGTGTGGGAACAACATTCTGGTAAATGGTAATGCAAAGGATCCACACCCATCATTCTCTTGACCTTAATGAATTGTATTTACTATTAATAAATAAGATTACAAAGCTGTATGTATTTTACATACGAGGAACCCCCAAAAAAATATTACAGAACTTGTGAGACGAGAATGAATATTTTAAAATTACAGGTAACCATGTACATGTTAGATCATCAGCTTCAGCTTCAGCTCCTATTATATCTCACTTCCCGATGCCTTGCTGCAGATACTGTATCAAGTCATAGCCAGCAGTGGTCCACTTATTATAAGCATCTTTACAAACATGGGTCATGAAATTGGCTGCTTCACACTCACTCTCTTCCGAAGATTGCCTGCTGTCTAGCATTAATGCCACAGTTGTGATTATCCCATCCATTCGTCGACGGGCAGCAAGGTACCCCTTCACGCACAAACTACATACATGTACAGTCAAACAACGCATTCTGAGTTTCTTTTTTATATGAAACACATGCTGCCAAAAAAATTAATCTAGATAAAAAATACCTTAAAAATTGGTTCCATGTATCACTCTTCATAACACCAGACGGATCTAGTAATTGTCATCTCATGGCTCAGCTTAAAATGAGCACTTTCAAAACGCATATTTCCACCCGGAGAAGTTTCTAGGATGAAACTGAAGTCAATAAGAACAAGCCTCCCAACACTGCATCAACATGCATGCATATTATGTTGAGAAATTACGCAAATTTCTTATATTCAGATTCGTCAAAATAAAATAATTGTAGAATAATAACACACAATTTGATAACGGATTTCAACTAATTATATTTACATTTCCGGACTGCTACAAGTCGTTTATTGAAAAGAAAATAATCAAAATATTCACAAACACTCAAAAAATATTTTCTCTCTCTCAAACTTCTCTCTCTTCTCTCGTTAGAATTTTCTTTCTCTCTTTGTTAGAATTGTTTCTACTTTTTCTCCTCTCATCACAAAACGATAACTACGTATTACTTATACTTGCATAAAACTAATTAAACACCATTAATTAATTTTACTATTTTTCTATTTGTTCTTCTTTCTTTTTGGCTTTCTCTTTATTGAATGGTGCTGATCATTTCAACAATCTCCCACTTGAAGACTAATTTCAATTTGTCTTCACACCTTGATCAATGCAACAGTCATCTCTATGTTGTTACGATAGTAAGTCAACTGAAGTTGAACACAACTTCAGTTTGTCAATGGTTACTACCTTTGTCAACATGTCAGCTAGATTCTTACTTCCTTGGATCCTTCTCAATGCTAACACCTCATTCTCAAGCAAAGATCTGATGAAGTAATAACGAAAATCAATATGTTTTGTCCTGGAATGAAATGTTGAATTCTTAGCCAAATGTATCGCACTCTGACTATCACTGTGCAAAACACTCCTCTCTTGGATGAATCCCAACTCAGTTAACAATCCTTGAAGCCATATCAACTCTTTACTAGCTTTTATCACTATAACATACTCAACCTCCTTGAAGCCATATCAACTCTTTACTAGCTTTTATCACTATAACATACTCAACCTCTGTAGTAGATAAAGCAACAATCTTTTGGATTTGCAACATCCAACTAACCGCTGTTGTACCAACACTGAAAATATAACCAGTGGTACTTCTTCAATGATCGACTTCACCTCCAAAGTCTGCATCTACAAAGCCTTGTACTTTTAACTCTCATTTACCAAATTACAAACATTTTGTTATGGTGTCTCGTAGATACCTTAAAATCCACTTAACAGCTTCCCAATGAGTTTTATCTGGATTTGACATGAACCTGCTTACAACTCCCACTACATGACCAATATTTGACCTCGTACAAACCATTGCATACATCAAACTTCCAATGGCTGAAGCATACGAAACTTTAGACATGAACTCTCTTTCTTCCTCTGTCTGAGGTGACTGATCCTTGGACAAGCGAAAACGACTAGCCAAAGGTGTGCTAACCGGCTTGGCTTCGCTCATGTTAAATCTTTGCAAAACACGTTTAATGTATTCTACCTGAGATAACTGCAAAATCCCTCTTTGCTTATCTCTCGTGATTTGCATTCCAATGATCTTCTTTGTTGGTCCTTCATGTCAAATTCTTTTGACAGTTGCATCTTTAAGTTTTTTATTTCATCCATATCTAAACCTGTTATTAGCATATCATCAACATAAAGTAACAAAATGATATAACTAGACTTATATTTCTTAAAGAAACAACAGTGGTCAGCATTGCACTTCTGGAATCCTTTCTTGTGCATGAAGCTTTCAAACTTCTTATACCATTGTCTTGGAACTTGCTTCAAGCCATACAAACTCTTAATCTGCACACCATATTCTTTTTCCCTTCTTATAAAAAACCTTCAGGTTGGTGCATGTAAATCTCCTCATTTAAGTCTCCGTGAAGAAATGTAGTTTTCACATCCAATTGCTCAAGGTAAAACTCTTCACTTGCAACAATGCTTAAGACAAACTTGATAGTATTTAACTTCACAACTGGAGCAAAGATTTTAGTGTAGTCAACTCCTTCCTTTTGCTGAAATCCTTTGACAACTAATCAAGCTTTATATCTCTTGAAACCATCATGATCCTCCTTCACCCAATAAATTCATTTGTTATTAAGTGCCTTCTTTCCCATAGGTAACGTAACTAGTTCTCATGTTTGATTAGATATTAAAGATTTCATCTCGTCTTTCATGGCAAACTCCCACTTACTGGAGTCTACAATATGACATGTTTCCTCATAGTTTTCAAGCTCCCCTTCATCACTCAACAATATATAATTCAAGTACTTTTTGTTAAGCACATGAGGCCGAGAAGACCTTTTTAATACAGGAGCTAAACTAGAAGGTTCTGGTATGTCAAGTTGTTAATCACTACCATTTTCAGTTAGATTCCTCTAGTTGAGGGCTCTCAACTATAGGATTTTCTGAAACATCGTCCACCTCTGCATATACTGGCCCATTATGTTCTGGGTTGCCAATGTCGATGTTGTTCTTGTCCTTGTACATCACTCTTTCATTGGAGATCACATCTCTACTATGAATCATCTTTTTGTTTTCATTATTCCAAAGGTGGTAGCCAAACTCATTCTCACATAACCGATGAGAGTGCACTTTTTTTAATTTGGGATCAAGTTTATTTTTACCTTGATCATTAATATGCACATAAGCTACACAACCGAAAACTCTAAGATGTATAAGTTTTACTTCTTTTCCACTCCATACCTCTTCTAGTATTCTGTGCTCCAATGGTACCGATGGACCTCGATTGACCAAGTTATGTTAATAACTTCTGCCCAGAACTATTTTGGTAAGTCAAACTGTACACGTAAGCTTCTAGCTCTTTTAGTCAATGTTTGGTTCATACACTCAGTTACACCATTGTGTTGAGGTGTTCCTGGCACGATCCTTTCCATTCTGATTCCGTGCTCATAACAAAACTTCTTAAATTTGATGTCTACATATTCACCACCATTGTCAATTTTGAGTTTTTTTATCTTCAATCCTGTCTCATTTTCAACCATGGCCTTCCATATTTTAAAGGCCTCAAATACTTCCGACTTGTGTTTTAGAAAGTAAACCCATACCTGTCTGCAGAGTGATCATCTATAAAAGTCACAAGGTATTGTTTTCCACCAATGGATGACACGAGTTGTTGGTCCCTAAACATCGAGTGAACAAGCTCTAGTTTTTCCTTCTTTGGGATTCTTTTATTTATCTGAAAGCTGACTCTTCTCTGCTTTCCAAATATGCAGTCTTCACACATGTCAATTTCAATTGACTAAAGGCCTAGTAATTTCCCCTTTGAGTACATAATCTTCATTCCTTTCTTACTCATATGGCCAAGTCTTTGGTGCCATAGATTGGGATTTTCATTATTTGTTGCTACTACAATCAAATGATGTGCCCCTGCTATGTAAAGAGTACCACTCTTACTACCGCGAACAACTATTCTTGCACCTTTTGAAATCTTCCAATTATCACCATGAAAGACTGTTGTATAGCCATCACTAGCTAACTGGCCAATTGAGATTAAGTTCTTTGTCAGATCCGGAATATGTCTAACATTCTTCAATTCCCAAACAGACTCGTTTAACTTAATATTCACCACACCTTTGCCAACAATATGACAAGATTGTTCATTACCAAGGTAAACTTTGCCGAGATTACCAGGGACATAATTTTCAAAGAATTCTCTCTACGAAGTAGCATGAAAAGATGCCTAACACCCAAGATTCTTCCTTGTTCTCTAAAGAACATATTAATGTATCGTGTCCTCTTGAGGTGGAGGTAACATTTGCCTCTGCTTTCATCTCTTGATTCTTTTATGCAAGCTCGCATTGATTTTTATAATGTCCAATTTTTCCACAATTCCAACACTCAATATTTTTCGAGTTTTGAGAAATTCGATTATTCTTGGATTTTGACCTTTTATCTTTCGATTTATCACGTCCATATTCTCTGGTTGAATTTCTCCCTCTTGACTCTATATGCAATACTGAAGAGGTTGACGATTCACCCGACTCTCTCCGTCGAATCTCTTCACTGAGAACCAGATTACAAACATCATTGAACTTCAACTTATTGCTTCCCGAAGAGTTACTCACAGCTATGACTGTAGCATTCCAATTTTCTGGGAGAGAAGACAAAAGTATTAATGCTCATACTTCTTCATCGAATTATATTCCAACTGAACTCAATTGAGTTGTAACTATATTGAGTTCATTGAGATGCTGCGCTATTGATGCGCCTTCCATCATTCGTAGATTAAACAATTGCCTCATCAAATGAACTTTATTTGAGGCTGATGGCTTTTCATACATGCTTGAAAGAGCCACAATAAAACCCGTTGTGGTAATTTCTTTTGCAATGTTGAAAGCAACATTACAAGATAATGTCAAACGGATAACTCCAAGGGCTTGCCTATCGAGAAAAGCCCAGTCTTCATTCTTCGTGCCTTCTAGTTGAGTTTCTGAGAGAGGTTGATACATTTTTTTTCTGATACAAATAGTCTTCTATTTGCATCTTTCAAAAGTTGAAATCCACACCACCGAACTTCTCAATTTTCACCTTTCCTTCTTCTGCAACCATTGCTCCCACTAAAATCTGACTCTCTTTGGATCGTTTAGTTTAATTGACAAAAATAACAATCAAAGCTCTGATACCAATTGTTGAGAAATTACGCAAATTTCTTATAATCAGATTTGTCAGAATAAAATAATTGTGAAATAATAACACACAATTTGATAACGGAGTTCAGTTAATTATGCCTACGTCTCCAGACTGCTGCAAATCATTTATTGAAAAAGAAAGAATCAAAGTATTCACAAACACTTAGAAAATATATAACAATATTTTCTCTCTCAAACTTCTCTCTCTTCTCTCGTTGGAATTTTCTTTCTCTCTTTGTTAGAATTGTTTCTACTTTTTCTCCTCTCATCACAAAACGGTAATTGTGTTACTTATACTTGCATAAAACTAATTAAACATCATTAATTAATTTTACTATTTTTTTATTTGTTCTCATTCCTTTTCGGCTTTTCCTTTATTGAATGGTGCTGACCATTTCAACATATCAGCGATAGAAAGCAGAAGGGGCGGGGGGGCCTAAAGATTGTTCAAATGCTTCAAAGGCATCTAAAGCTATGTTACTCAATATTTTTGGACTTTCTTTTTTTAAAAATAACATTCCCAGCTGGGATTTTTTTTTTTTTGCTACATTTCCCAAAAAAAAAAACATTTACATGAAAGAGGAGATGGGAATCTAATTTTCCCAAATTAAAAAAATAAATTTGACTGTAATAAAAATATCACGTTACTCCTGTTAAATCATTTAATATGGTAAATAATTAAAGTTTGTGATAAAAATCCTATGTTACTCTTATATTTTCAGGAAACTTATATGAAAATATTTATATGACCAAACAAACAAATTTAGTCATTCCCAAGAATCATGATTCTCAAGATGATTTCTGGACAAGAAAAAACTTGCCTTGTACCAAAAGCTCCCTTAAATTCAAAACCACTGTAATTATAAACTGACTTACTGAAAAAGTAATGGAAAACAAAGAACTTACTTATCAAAAAGAAGGTTCCCATTGTGCCTATCCTTTGGTTGAAGTAAAAGACTAGCTACGGCATAACCAGCACTGCTAATGATAAAGTTCTGGCGTGCAGCCTCAAAACTGGCAGACCCAACAGGTACATAGTCTTGCTGAAATATCTCAAACAAACCCCCATCAGTTGTTTCCCCCATCTGACTTCTACTCCACATATCTGGCACAACCTGGAAAATGTAAAATAAAATAAAATTACAAATCCACAAAACACCTACCCCATATATGACACAAGTAATTAACATTGAAACTGACTGGAAGTCATTTGATCGAAACTTGTTGCTCAAAAATACACTTCCAAGTACTACCATAATTTGGCAGTTATTACTGCACTGGCATTTTCCATGCTCGAGAAAATACTTTGACCGATGAACCACAGAATTTTCACGATGTTATAGCATATTGGGAATAAACTCACCTCTATTATACCTCTCTCAGGACCAGTAGGCAGTACACCATAAGGAAATATTTAATCCAACAGCTTCAAATAAATCTCTAAGTAGTGCTATTACTTGAAGGGCAAGAACATCTTGTCTACAGTCATCTCCAACCTTAAAATGTAAGAGAACAGTCAGCCCAAGAATGACAAAACACACGCACAAATTAAGCACAATTGACAAGAAGCAAGAATAAGCATGCGCTGCAAAAGAAATGGTTTATCTAAACTAACCATACTCCAAAGTCCAAACATATCACTACTCTTTATTTGGTTCATATTTCATTTGAAACTATCTCTAGCCATCTACCAACCCACACAAAAAGAAAAGGAAAAAACTAAAGTATATTTCAAGAGAATATACATATATAACTAGGGTAAACATGAGCCATATAAAAAAAAATTAAACAAGGGATAATTTGCCAAGTCCCTATAGCATAATCTTCTGCAGTTTTGTTGGCAGGATAAAAGGATATCATCATAAATACAACCCAGCTAACCTTGAAAATGCAAGCTTGTGGCTTTACATCATTTGAGTCCCCTTCTCAATCAATTACATTAAAAGTTATCATGATTGGGATTTTTGCAGCTGATTGTAAGGGAATACCACTATCTACTCGAATACCCCTAACAAGCTTGCCAGGTGCTGTCGGTAAATAAAGGTCCTCACCGTCCATTTCAATTTTCTCTAACTCCCTATCACATATGGTAAAAATAAACATTAACTTCTATCGAAAACACATTGAAAATTAACTTAAAAATTCACAACAAAAATAAGCCTTCAGACATTTGCCCAGTACCTTCGGATACCAGCTCGGCGTTCTTCTTTAGGAAGTGGAAATAGTACACCAAAGATGGATGTAACTTTGTCAGAAATCAAACTCCCTTTTAAATATGTCAAGTGCCTTTGGACTAAACCCATCAATTATTCGCTGCCTTACAGCTGGCAGTAGTTCTAGAAATGAACCATTCTGAAATGAAAACATGGATAAAAACTATATCAAGTATGATTTGAAAAATAATAAAGATTCTATAATAAATAATAAAGAATTCACTTTTAATATATTAACTTTTATATTAAACACTAATAGCAACACATTCTCTAATATACCCTTAACTATAGTCTGAAATTTATTGAAAACTACAAAATCATGAGTGAGGTTCATTAAACTAGGAATGATGTGGAACTCACACAATTGTTGTGATTTTCGATAAATTACAATCAATAACATAAAGAGTGTGTTTGAAAGAGTGTTGAAGAGTGTGTTACTAATATTATATTTTCAGTTTTCACAAAGTACTCAAAGTAGTGCTGCATATTTGAATGCTAGTTTCAAAGAGTACAGACAAAACTAGAAAAATGTATCTGCAAAATGAGGAACTTAATGTAATCTGAGCAACTGTCAGGTTGATGCTAAACTCAAGATAGTGTTGTCTTCGCATATTCTTGACCGTCAAGACAACAAACATATTACACTATATAATTTGAATCTGGGCCTACAATGGTTTGACAACTAAGAGGCTGAATATATGATTACACATTGCACCTCATCATTTAACTTTGAAGTTTGAAGCCAAGAAATAGGTGATGCACTGTTTGCTATAACTGTACAAGCCTGAAACTTAAACTATATTCCCTCCTATTTTATGTCTTAATTTCCACCTTCGGAGTACCAAAATGCATCTCACTTTGAGAATTAATATAACGAGTTCTTACTTTACTCAATTGTTCCTACTTTTCTTTCAAATTCAAAAACATTGAGGATACTTTTGACAGTGCTTGATTTGATGTATTAAAACTAGAACATATGTTCTTAGAAAGGAGTGATATGTACTTTATCATGAAAGTATTCTTAAAATATATGAAAAGTAAAATGAGACAGAATTATTAAATAGCATAAACATAGCTCTTAAATTGCATTTATCATTAATATTAATAGTAATAATAATCTATACCATTATATAAAGGGGATACACTTTGGTAACCGTTTTTTGGTGTACACATTCCTGTTCCAATTTTACCCCTATAACTACATGAATCAATTACTAATTTAATTTATTTCATAACATTTCTGTTCCAATTTTATCCCTGTAATTACATGTATCAGTTAATAATTTTTATATAACTACTTTCATAAACAACTCACTATTATTCAACTTCCATTATTTTTATTTTATTTATTTAAAAAAAGATTGAGATACATTGAGGCATGAAGTGCCTCTTTTTCCCACTAGTAATAATAATAAAAATAACAATCAATGCATCTAGTTTCAGTGATCACTGCTCAGAATTTATCGCTGCTCACAAGCACAAAAATCCTAACACTTGATGTGGACTTGAGTTTAAAACTCATGACATTTTCATCAATATATGATCGCATTAAATAATTAACTATACTAGATTTAAAGAAACTTTCTTTTGGCATACCTTCACACTGTTTGGCTCTTTTCCTGTCTCAGGTACAGTCTCTCCCTGCCCAAAATAAAACCAGTGTTTAACCACTTATTAAATAAAAAACAAATAACTGGTAATTAATGCATACATTGACAACTGACAAGGGACCATAATCTACAGGAAAAAAAAACACAACTATAAATAAGAATGATGTGTATAACAAGTAAAAAATAACAATCACAAGTTATACCTGCAAATGCCAGATTAGAATATGGGAAAATATGTCACTTCTTTGAGCAGCTCTAAGCAAATAACCTTCAACTAATTTCTGCAAAAAAAAAGAAAAAGCAATTGTATGTAATTGGTTACTAAGCAAAAACACATTGAAAGACATTTATTGGCCTGATGTTATTTACACTTTTACCTCAATTATTAGAGATTAACTTCAGAAAATGTTCAATCTAGAAAACTTCAGAAATGAGAAATTTTCATTTGTGAAATGTCTGATCTGAAGATGTTTCACTAAATGGGATTTTTGTGATGTCAAAATACTTTATAAGTTTAAAAATTACCAAAAAAAGGGAGAATCAACAGGGTGAAGAACATTAATTTTATTGACATTTTTCTTAGCACCTAAGATCTTTTCAAAATCTCATTGTGATCACAACTTTAAAAACACAAGGCTTATTTATGTGACAAAAATGGTGAAAGAAAAAAGGTAAAATCAGGTTTTATTTTATATGACCGTTGACAAACGGTGGGAGGAAAACACATACTAAGGGGGATAAACCATGAAATCAAATTTCAATAGATATCTAACCCTTCATCATGTCGCAATGACTGCACCAGCTGTGGCATGAAAAAAGTTACTCGTTCAGGAGGATAGGATTCCAGAACCCTTAAAACGCATGCCATGACCCATGGATGACCCCTTGTATGCAGGCAAAAGGAACTCTAGAGCTTGTGTAATAGAACAAGGAGCCCAATGAGGCAATTGTTGTAAGAGCACTGAATTATCATCAACTGCCTTTGGGGTGATACAGTAAGGTAATGCTTCTGGTATGCTGCGCACGTCCACTATATTTGCCTGTAAAGCAAAGGTATTGTCTCATTTTACAAGATAATGAATTTAGACGAGTTAATGAGAGATTGCAGCAGGAACCACAGGAATGAAAAAATAAAAAAAGCTGCACAACACAAGAACATATATATATATATATATATAAAACATGGGATTTGCTAATACGTAAACACCCATTTTTCAGTTGGTGCACATTAGCAAGGTACACCGAAAATTTAGGACAAAAAAACCATCCATGTCTTATTTTAAAAAAACTTTTTTTAGGGATACTATAGTAATTTGAGATAAATTATTTTGAAAGATAAATAAAAAAATCTTCTCTATAAAAACGTAGTTGCCACACTTCAATTTTCTCTGTAAAAACCAAAAACATTTTGCGGCTGTTTACACTTCCATCCCCAAAACCAATTTACCCCTCCTCAAACCACATTATATTACTTTAAGACTCCTCATGCAATTACCAATTCACAGTAACCCTCCAATCCTACATTTTCTACCATAATCCAAAACTAATCTTTCATTGTCTGACAAGAGAACATAGAGAACGGTAGTTGTTCAAAACATTTAAATTTTAACTTATTAAAGCAATTCCCATTTTGCAGATAATCAACTGACTAGGACTTCTGGTTCACAATCTTTATTATTGAAAAAAGAAAAAGAAAAAAACTTACCCGTACAAGCTGAGTTACTTCAGTTTTTACAAATGCATTGGTCGGGAACCTTGAAGCCAAGGATAAAGCAAGCCTGGGATCCACAGAGAAGGCAGTCCTAGCATATTCTACCCATTTATCTGCACTAATCTTTGGTCGGGAAGTACTTTCCCTGAAAATACATACCAGGTGTTTGAAAGCTTAGGACAAGAAGAAAAACAAAACACACAATGAAATTCCAGTTGTCAGAAACAGATATATATATATATGTTAGTTGGCTGTGACCAGACATCAAGCCTATCAGCCTCATGCTGGCATAGCATTAAAAGTAGCTGCCTCCGTTTTTCTCTTCCAACAGCATAGTTCTCCATTTGACCCCAAACAGGATGATAGTGATCACTCTCACAAATGTAGAAACTAGGATTAGGATATTTCTAAGTGCATTGGAAAAGTTAAAATCACTTTTATAGAGAAAGATAAAAAAAAATAAAAAGGACATGATAATGATTTTAAGATTTGAAGTCAACAATTTAATGTTTCAAAGTCCCCAGTGTAATCAGATGTTAATGTTAGACATAGAATTATTACCACATCAGCTGAAGTGTTCCCATTTTCTTGTCCTTTTGAACCAACTTGGACGGTATCTCCTTTTGTATTTGAAAGGTATTGAACAAATAGAGAAACAGACTGAGCCTCACACTGAGCAAAGTTTGTATAGTTTGTGTCATACCATTCAGGCTCAAAAGAAAACCAACCCAAAGAGGCCCTACAATGCAGCAAAAAACATTTTCAATTAGTCCAAAGAAAGGCAACCATGATGAATCCAATCTTGGTCCCTATCTTTGCACCAGACAAGTCCTTCGCAGTTGGGGGGGGGATAGGGACTGATTTGACTACCATGCAAGAAGAGAGGAACTGAACAATTAATAAAAAAATGCATGTTTCATTATGAAGAAAGGAACAAATTGATGAATAATGGCAAAGCAATATTGCTAGCACTACTCTTAGCAGTTAGCACAAGTAAAGAAATAAAACAATTTACGAGTAATGCACCAAGAATGCCAAAAAAAAAAACTCCAGAGACACTCATGTTCACCTATAAATTCGATCTTCCAGCAGCTGAAGCCCCGTTTGAAATTTTTGCAGATTTCCCTGAAACTGGCAAGAGCAGTACTTGAGCCCTCGAAGCATAAGAGTGAAAAAAGTGCCACTGGCCACAGGATGGTGTGAAAAATTCCAGGGAAGCTTTGTTGTCCCCTGCAACATCCTACCAAGAAGCAGGAGTTGCTCCACACTAAGAGACAGGATAAGAATGATTCAGGGAATAAATTCAAAAATAATTGCAATATTTTAAGTTGAAACTAGATTCAGTACTTAATGCAGTAAAGGAAGTAGATCTATACTTTAATAGGTCGTAAATCACGATGTTTATCAACATATTAATGTTAAAAAAAAAATCCATTGCCACTTAGTCAATCAGCATAAAAGCACTAGCAACTAACTTTTGGTGGCAATTTGACACTAAAATAATATCCCACAAGATCCACTAATCAAGAATTGACTATCAATCTTCAAATAAAGAGTGGTTCATGAATATGTTCCTGAATTCATTAATTAATCCGTGTCAAACTATAACATACTTGCTTACTAAAATCCCAGTAGATTGATAGAGGAATCAGAGATTTGACCCTACCAATTTCACATTTGACTATGCCCATTTATATATAGCACCAATCAAAATATAACTTCCATGTAAATGAAATCCTGACAGAAACTTCAACTAATCATTTATTGCTTATGAATTTATTAACAATCACAATGTAAACAGTGATTCAAAGGCAAATCTTAGGCTACTCAAACTAAACAATTTACCCAATAGGAATATGAAAACGCAATATGGCCACTTAAGATCTAAGCAAACATTTAGAAAAAGCAATCATTATCATGTTTAGATAAAGTGGCAAAATGAGAAAATGTACATCAATAAATAGGGTGATCAATGCCTAACCTCAAAGCGATCAATGAGAAATCCAAGCCATAGTCAATGAGCAATTATCTGATCCACGGGATCACTCTCAGGCTGCAATTCAGGCTCCCCAGGGGACAGGTGAGACCTGAGTTTTGAAGCAGGTCCAGAATACCTTGAGTTGGACGCAAAAAGACCCCACTTGGTGTCAATTGTCCATAACCATGCATCAACAAGCTCAGCAAGAACAAGAGCTCCAAGATCAGGTGCAGCAGAAACCAACCATGCCCATATGAAAACACCAGTTTCCATTGCATCATGAGTGGAAATGTAAGCAGGACACCAGCAAAGAAGACGGAGAAGTTGTGAGAAGCCCTCCACATTCGATTTGGATCCAGAACTCTTGTCCATAAGAAAAACATAACTCAGATAAAGGTACAAAATATAGATTCCCTAAGAGTTCTAACTTATAGTATTACCAAGTAAAATACTAGCAAGAAATGTGTGTACCAAATTTGACAAAAGAAGCACAATGGCCTGAGAGCAAGTATCACGAAATTCAAACCTGACCACTACCCCACCTTTCTCAGCTATGTTGACAAACTGTTGAAGTAAACGTGGTCGAGGCCGTACTCAAACCAAATAAAAACAATTAAATGCAGTACTAGGAAGTGATCCTAGGTCGTCTCCCAGTGAGCAATGGTCAAACAAACGCTCATAACACTTAACAACAATAAAACAGTAGCAAATGGGAGAGGATTTCTTTGCTTTAATAATTTAAACAGCAAGCAACTTGAATTAAAAATAACAGAACTAAAACGTGTTGTTTCCCCTTGATTCAAAAGCAAGCATCTTATCCTAGGTTACGAGAATCTATCCCTAATCAATTCAACCACTTAATCCAACCCTGAATTAATTTACTAAGCGAAAATTAATACAAGATTTTCATTATGTGATTAAGCAACACATACACCAATTAATTCTTCTCACAGGTCCATCACAGAATAATTGGTGAAGGGGAAAAACTGATCAGAAATTAACATTAATAACAAAACCTCAAAGAGAGCTAGTGCTTAGTCCTCAAGAGAAAACAACACTGAAAATTTAACCTTTCATTCAAATTAAACAGCAACTAGAAACGTAAATAACAAAATGCAAAACAGAAACGAAAACAAGAATAGAAGACAAAAACGAAATTGGAAATGGAAATTGAAAACGAACCAACAATGAAGAGCGAAAATGGAAACAGAAGCAGAGAATGAACAAAAACGCTGCTCTACATGAACAGTAGCATACTGAGGACGTGAAACCCTTTTCTGAATAGTGAAAAACGAAACTAAACCTAACAGCCTCCTCTCTATGACGGCTGTGCTTTAAATTTCATCTCACTAAAAGTCACTTGCACAAAACCCTAGGCTATTAATCTGATTTGGGCCCATAAAAATCTGATGCGGCCCAATTACAAAATACAGCAATAAAATGAAATAAAATAAAACTGGACAACAAATAAAACTAAAACAATCTCCTCTCTTCAAGCCCAAACTGGTTCAGCCCAATTCTAGATCCAAGCCCAATTGCTTATAATTTTCCTAAAATCAAATTAAAATACAGAATTAGTCAAAAAGGCCTAAATGATAAAACTGCATAATTAATTTGACAATTAAGGCTAATCAGTAATTAAAATGATGACAGAAAGGGGTAAGAAATAGGAGAAAATAATGACACATCAAATTCCCCCACACTTAGCCTTTTGCACTCCTGGGCAAAATCATGAAACAAAGCAAAGAACAAATCCGGAGACATCAAAGAGAGAGAAAACACAAAAACATTTACATACTTTTCAATGAATCCAAAGGAATGAAAGGAATAGGCAACATCCAACACAACAAGAGTTAAAGAGTCAAGACAGTCAAGAAAGTTATCCAAACATTTCAAACATGGCAAGCAAGTTAATCCGCCAAGAGGTAAATCAAAAGTGATAAAGCCTCACAAGATATATGCACTCAATCTCTCAAGTGTCTAGGCTACTGTTTACTCTCAGAGCACCCATGAAAAACAAACACCACATAGACTTGGCAAGTCTCTAGAATTAACAACCAATACACATGCACAAAAGGATCAAAAGGTCTTTTAAGGTTGTAATGGGGCCAGGGACAAGGTGAGAAAATATATGGGATAGGTGACTAAAACCCAAGGGGATAGAGGAGAAATGGGGAATAAGTCAAAATTAAGCATAAAAAGCAAACTCAAAACCTCTAATATCAACAATATCAACCAAATCCTCAAACAAGTCCACTATTATTCAACTTCAATCTTTTCCTCTTCTTTTCTTTTTCTTTCCTCTTTTTTTTTTTTTTTGGAAACAGACATCATCAAACATTAAGCATGACCAAAGATACATCATCCAATGAAACATACCCCCCCACACTTATTCCCAAAACAATTCCAAAGCTCCAAAATTCCTCAAGGGTAGGGTGATCATGGTTTTTCACTTAAGGCTTGTACTGAGCTTCAAAACAAAGAAAGGGAAACATAGGCTCAAAGGGGCTATCAAAGGAATTAATTCAAGGTAGGCTTATTTGGCTGGAGGCTTATAAGAACAAAAATGCCTAAATCATCTCCAAACATGCATGTGCAAGAAGTACCAAAAAGAGCCAAGCCAAGGCCACTGTGCAAGCAATCAATGGAGCAAAACACACAGAATAAAATAGATGCTGATGGCTCAAAATCTCACCAAAGGTAAATCTATCACTCAATTCAACCTCTCAAACTTCAGGACTAGCTTGACATGAACAAAAAACAAGGATCAACTTTAAAACTAACTTGACATATACAGAAAAACAAAGATTTCAATCCATAAAATGTGAAGAATGTGCCCATAACCTATACAAAACCTAGAAATCAAAGAAAAACATGCAATGTTGTACATAAAACATAAAACGCAAGACAAACCTAAAAATCCTAAACAAAGAAACAGTCTCCCCCACACTTAAATCACACATTGTCCTCAATGTAGCGCAATCATAAGATCAAGAAAACAAAGCAACCAATGGAATTGGACACGTGAAACAAAAGTAGAGAAGGAAGGAGAAAAAGAAAACTCCCTAAGTCATGATGGGAGAGAAGCGAGGTCAAGCAAGGAAGCCTCCTCCACCACTACATCCACCAAAGAAGGATTTGTGAGGAATGGCTTCAACCGGTGGCCATTAACTTTGAAAGTCTTATCTCGTGGATTCACTTTTGATCTCAATTGCACCATAAGGAAAAACATTAGTCACAACAAAAGGACCAATCCACTTAGACCTAAGCTTACCACCCATGAGACCGAGTCCAGAGTTATACAACAACACTTTTTTGCCCAACCACGAAGTCCTTCCTAGCTATCAAGCTATCATGGAACTTCTTGGTTTTCTCCTTGTAGAACTTTGAGTTCTCATAGGCCTCAAGACGGATCTCATCAAGTTCATTCATTTGCAACTTCCTTTCCTCTCCACTGATCAATAGAGAAGTTGCAGGTCTTCACACACCAAATAGGCACGGTGCTCTATTTCTACAGGAAGATGACATGCCTTGCCAAAGACAATCCGATAAGGAGACATCCCTATGGGTGCTTTGAAAGCGATCCTATGTGCCCAAAGAGCATCATCCAGCTGGTGCTCCAATCTTTTCTGTTGGCCGCACAATCTTCTCCAAGATCCTCTTGATCTCCCCTGTTTGAAATTTCAGCCTTTGCCCATTAGTTTGGGGGTGGTAGGGTGTAGAAACCCTATGAACAACCTCATATTTCTTGAGCAAAGCCTTGCATGAATCACTTACAAAAATGGGTTCCTTGATCACTAACAATGGCTCTGGGTACTCCAAACCTGCAAAACAGATTAGACCTAACAAAATCCACAACGACCCTAGCATCATTAGTTCTGGTGGCTTTAGCTTCCACCCACTTTGAAACATAATCAACAACAAGGAGAATATAGGAAAAACCAAAAGAAACAGGATAGGGACCCATAAAATCAATACCCCAGACATCAAACACCTCACAGAACAGCATGGGTTGCTAAGGCATCTGCTGTCTCCAAGAAAGGGATCCTCCCGCTCTCGACAAGGCTCACAAGTGCTACAAATCCTCCACGCATCCTTAAAGATGGTGGGCCAAGAAAATCCACAATCAAGCACCTTGCGAGCTGTCCTCTCGAATACCAAGATGGCCACCAGTGCGGAAGAATGACAGAATCTGCAGGACCGAGTCAATCTCATGGTCGGGAATACATCTCCCGATAACCTCGGTCACCGCACAACTTCCACAGATAGGGGTCATCCCAAATATAATGCTTAGCATCACTCTTAATTTTATCAATCCGAGCTTCTAGATGCTAAGGGAGGAAAAACAAAAGCAACTAAATAGTTAACAATGTTTGCAAACTAAAGGGTGGGGAAAGAAATAGAAACAGTCAACAAATTTTCATCAGGAAAACAATCCTGGATAGGCAAAGCATCTGCTTCCTCAGCTCTCTCAATCCTGCTGAGATGGTCTGCCACCAAATTCTGGGCTCCACTCCTGTCACGGATGTCCAAATCAAACTCTTGGAACCAGAGCATCCACTTGATCAATCTAGGCTTTGACTCAGCTTTCTTTAACAGATACTTTAGAGCTGCATGGTCAGTATAGACAATAACACGAGTGCCAAGCAAATATGATCTAAATTTATCAAGAGCAAAAACAATAGCTAGAAGCTCTTTCTCCGTGGTGGTGTAGTTTGCTTGGCGGCATCTAAAGTCCTGAAGCATAGTAAATCACCCTAGAAAGTTTGTCAATCCTTCGAGCAAGGACAGCCCCCAATGCATAGTTAGATGCATCACACATCAACTCAAATGGAGCTGTCCAAATCGGGTGCCCGAATAATGGGGGTGGTGGTTAGGGCTTGCTTAAGGCAATCAAACACCTTCTTGCACCCGTCATCAAAGTTAAAGTCCACATCCTTTTGCAGCAAGTTGGATAGTAGAAGGGTCACCTTACTAAAATCTTTGATAAAGCGCCAGTAAAACCCCGCATGGCCAAGAAAGAAACGAACCTCTCGCACGCAAGAGGGGTAAGGCAATTGTGAAATAACAACTATCTTGGCGGGGTCTACCTCTATGCCCTTACTTGGGAAATGATATGCCCTAAAATTATACCTTGTTCAACCATGAAGTGACATTTTTCAAAATTCGAACAAGGTTAGTTTCAATGCATCTATTAAGAATTCTATCCAGACTATCCAAACATGCATCAAAAGAGGATCCATAAACAAGAAAATCATCCATAAATACCTCTATGCAACTCTCTAAAAAGTCACCGAAAATGCTAAGCATACACCGCCTGGAAGGTACCGGGGCGTTGCATAGGCCGAAAGGCATCCTCCTATAGGCAAAAGTGCCAAAGGGGAGGTGAATGTGGTTTTTTTTTTTCCTCGGGGGCAATGTGAATTTGAAAATATCCAGTAAAATCCATCAAGAAAGCAATAATGGGATTTACCCGCCGCCGCTCAAGCATCCGGTCAATGAATGGGAGTGGGAAGTGATCTTTTCTTGTTGCCCGATTCACCCTCCCGTAGTCAATGCGACCCTCCAACTATTCAAAGACTCTGGTGGGAATCAGCTCATCCCTCTCATTCTTTACAACAGTGAGGTCTGTCTTCTTTGGAACCACTTAAACTGGACTCACTGTCAGAAATGGGGTAGATAATCCCAGCTTGCAGAAGCTTGGTCACCTCTTTCTTTACTACATCTAGAATGACTGGTTGAGTCTCCTCTGTGGCTATCTCACCTGGTTTGGCTCCATCCTCTAAAAGTATCCTATGCATGCGAGTGGATGGGCTAATACCGGAATGTCCGCCAAGGTCCAACCGATGGCTTTCTTATGCTTTCTAAGCACTTGCAACAACTTCTCCTCTTGAACGAAAGATCAAATGAGGTAGAAATAATCACGAGCCAATTTCTCCTCATCCTCCAAGTAAGCATACTTGAGGTTTTTACGGTAATGGTTTCAACTCTGGTGTGGGTGGTGGTTGTATATCGGAAGGAACCGAGAGAAGGGGAAAGAATGGGTTCCACGGCTGTACCTCAACCTCGTAAGTCGGATGTATATGTACTTCCTACAACATGGTTAGTGCATTCGACTCTATAAAATCCAAATCAAGAGGTAACACCCCCAAAGTACCGTGAACAAATTCAAATTTACTCTCAAAGACAAAAATCGAGATCAGGATCAAATTCAAACTCGTATTCGA
This sequence comes from Amphicarpaea edgeworthii, assembly GCA_014843725.1. NCBI lineage: Eukaryota > Viridiplantae > Streptophyta > Magnoliopsida > Fabales > Fabaceae > Amphicarpaea > Amphicarpaea edgeworthii. The sequence continues at coordinate 16,917,046 of CM026324.1, read as the reverse complement.
TTCAATGCATGAGGAATGACAAGTATGCATATCGGATGAAAATGGGTGCTTCCTAACATGAAGAGAATCGAGATCAAACATATAGTCATCAACAATCGATCAAGTATCTCAAAGACGAAAGACAGAATGATCCTCGGATGGATGTTTCATGGCATCAAGAATGTTAAAATGGACAACAATATCACCAAATTCCATAGACAATGTGCCAGCATAAACATCTATCTTGGTTCGAGCTGTTTTCAAAAATGGCCTGCCTAAAATAATTGGGACAGATCCATGGGAGAATCCCTCTTCCATATCAAGAACATAAAAATCAGCAGGAAAAATAATTTCGCCAACCCGAACCAACACATCCTCTATGAAACCCGTAGGGTGAGCAACACTTCTATTTGCCAATTGAATCACCACACCCGTAGGTTGCAAAGGTCCAAGAGATAAAGATTTGAAAATGGACAGAGGCATAACATTAATTGATGCTCCTAAATCTAGCATGGCATTTTCAAATTTGTTGTTCCCAATAATGCAAGGTATACTGAAAGTACACCGGTCCTTACATTTCTCAAGAATGTGAGGAACAGATTTACCTATGAGTGCGGACACGTTTACGCCCATGCTTGATTCTCTCATTACCCTTCATCTTCCTCTTGTGGGTGCACAGCTCCTTCAGGAATTTTGCATATCTGGGAATTTGTTTGATGGCATCAAGCAGGTATGTTTACCTCCACTTTCCCGAAGGTGTCCAGGATCTCCCTATCCACTTCTTCCATCTTTTTGTTTGGAATTGCTCTAGGTGGGAATGGAAGGGGGATATAGTCATTGCAAATCGATCTTTGCTAGAAGAAGGTCCACCCGCATGGAATTTTCTCGCTACCAAGTGGTTGCTCCTCCTCTTGGTCGGTGCGGGGTCAGTGCGGAGTGCATCAATTTTCTTGCACGACCTCAAAGTGATGGCACTCACATTTTTCGGATTCTCGACGAGTCTGAGAGGGTAATTTATCGAATTTTGGGATCGTGCTCGGTTCAACCGAGTAGCCATCTCGCCCCATCCGATTTGTCGGACTTTGAATGGAGGCTCGGCTCTCTTCTTTGAACCGCATATTTTGAAGAGTCATCTGCCTCACTAGCTCCTCTAAGGAGGGTTGAGAAGGAGTCTCGGATGCTTGCTTTGTCTTTGTTCTTCTTTGTTGCATTGGAGGAGGAACATATGGCTTGCTTGGACCAAAGACGATTCTGGAATGGAGGAGGAGCGAGGTTGTTGTTCTTTGGTATTGTGGAGGATTTGTCCATCTCAAATTTGGATGATTCCTCCAACCCGGATTGTATCTGTTCCTTGAAAGATCATAATTATTCTCATTTTCTTTGATTTTCTTCTTGAGGTGGTCTATTATAAATGTTTGCAGCATAGGCTTGAGTTACTCATTGACTTGATTCTTTGCTGCAGAGAAGGACAGAGATCTCGTATGGTGATCAACGAAGAAGAGCATAGGCCACGACTCTTGCAACAATAATAAGTGCGGAGATGCAGATTTACGATTTATGACAAGTCGAGTTACTAGGTTGACCAAGGCATCAAATTTTCCCTCAAGCTTTCTATTTTCAGCGAGATGGAGATGAATCCGTGGCCACATCATGGACTCCCCTAATGACAATAGCATCATTTCTTGACCTTTGAATTGTTGGGAGTTGGAGGCCATCTTCTCAATCGGGTTTCTAGCCTCAAGTAAGAGGTCATATCACCAAGAGCTCCACCACTAGCAAAGCATCAATCATGCTCCTTTCAATGCTATTTAGACCTTCATAAAAATACTAGAGCAACAGTTGCTCAGAGATCTGGTGGTGAGGGCAGCTTGCACATAATTTCTTAAACCTCTTCCAGTACTCATACAAGCTCTCTCCACTAAGTTGCCTGATGCCTGATGCCTGAAATGTCTTTTCTGATTGCAATGGTTCTGGATGCAGGAAAGAATTTCTCCAAGAACATCCTCTTGAGGTCATTCCAACCAGTGATAGACTTGGGAGCAAGGTAGTACAGCTAATCCTTTGCCACTCCCTCCGGAGAGTGAGGAAAAGCCTTCAGAAAGATATGATCTTCTTGGACATCAAGAGGCTTCATGGTTGAACATACTATGTGAAACTCCTTGAGATGTTTATGCGGATCCTCACCGCATGGCCATGAAACTTAGGAAGCAAATGTATCGAGTCCAGTCTTGAGAACATATGGGACATCCTCATCGGGGGGTATTGAATGCACAAGCTTTCATAAGTGAAATCAAATACGACCATCTCCCTAAGTGTCCTCTCACGAGGTAGAGATTGAGCCATGTTCTCAGTATGAATATCAGTAGCAGAATGCTCAGAATTAGAACGCTCAGAAATTGTAACAGAATGCTCAGAGTTGTTTACACTAAGACTATCAAAACTAAGACTATCTATATGCTCACTATGCCTAACTAATCTATGAAAGGTCCTATCTATTTCAGGATCAAAAGGTAGTAAATTATCCGGATTTCCCCTAGTCATGCACTATATGCAACAAATCATGTATTTTCCAGACAAGCACAATTAGGGGTAAAACTAGAACTATACTCAAACAATATCCAAATGAGCTGAAATTTTGTGAGTAACTCCCTAAAATCATAAAAAGATAGCACAAAAAATATCAGAAAAAAATTCAAAGTCTAACAATATAAACTAAAAATTCAAAGTTTGAAAAAATAGGGCAATAATACTTAAAAAAAAAAAAAAACTTAGTAAACAATCTCTTTTTTAGAATTCTGAGAACCTGCAACCGCTTTAGCTGTTGGGCTGCATGGAAAATTCAATTCTACCCCAAATTCATATATAATAATACTCATTCTGATACCCGGAGCAAAAGTTATGACCGTTTTGAGTTTTGCTTAACACAAATTCCCAAAATTTTTGTATCTCTCAAATTCAACCACACCAAGTGCTTCTGGTATTTTTCACACAAAATATGGATCAAAAGAAACTACCACAAAAAAAATCAGCCAAAAAAGACAACTCTAGCTACCAAAACAAAAATCAGTAATTAATTAGAAAAGTCCGACACTATTCACAGCAAAAATAGAGGACTAGTGGAAATAAATCCTCAACAGCAGCAAATTGAAGTTCAAACACAGAACAAAAACAGAGCAATACAATGCATAGTTCTTGTTCCATTGGATTGAAGTTTCATTTGCTGAACTTGCTGAAGGGAAACACACAATTTAATAGACAGAAGACACACAAACACAAACACAAACACAATTATGAACCTTTGATTGGAACCACTGCTCCCCAGCAACGGCGCCAAATTTGGTTGAGGCTGTACCCAAACCAAATAAAAACAATTAAATGCAAGACTAGGAAGTGATCCTAGGTCGTCTCCCGGTGAGCAATGATCAAACAAACGCTCATAACACTTAACAACAATAAAACAAGAGCAAATGGGGGAGGATTTCTTTGCTTTAATAATTTAAACAAAGAAGCAACTTGAATTAAAAATAACGAGAACTAAAACGTGTTGTTTCCCCTTGATTCAAAAGCAAGCCTCTTATCCTAGGTTACGAGAATCTATCTCTAATCAATTCACCACTTAATCCAACTCGGAATTAATTTACTAAGCAAAAATTAATACAAGGTTTTCATTATGTGATTAAGCAACACATACACCAATTAATTCCTCTCACAGGTCCATCACGAATAATTGGTGAAGGGGAAAACCGATTAGAAATTAACATTAATAACAAAACCTCAAAGAGAGCTAGTGCTTAGTCCTCAAGAGAAAACAACACCGAAAATTTAACCTTCCATTCAAATTAAACAAAGAATCGAAACGTAAATAGCAAAATGCAAAACGAAACGAAAAAACAAGAATAGAAGACAAAAACGAAATTGGAAATGGAAACCAAAACGAACCAACAATGAAGAGCGAAAATGGAAACAGAAGCAGAGAATGAACAGTAGCATGCTGGGGACGTGAAACCCTTTTCTGAATAGTGAAAAACGAAACTAAACCTAACAGCCTCCTCTCTATGACGACTGTGCTTTAAATTTTGTCTCACTAAAAGTCACTTGCACAAAATCCTAGGCTACTAATCTGATTTGGGCCCATAAAAATCTGATGCGGCCCAATTACAAAATACAACAATAAAATAAAATAAAATAAAACTAGATGACAAATAAAACTAAAACAGTCTCCTCTCTTCAAGCCCAAACTGGTTCAACCCAATTCCAGATCCAAGCCCAATTGCTTATAATTCTCCTGAAATCAAATTAAAATACAGAATTAGTCAAAAAGGCTCAAATGATAAAACTGCATAATTAATTTGACAATTAAGGCTAATCAATAATTAAAATGATGACAGAAAGGGGTAAGAAATAGGAGAAAATAATGACACATCAAAACGCACAAACTTATTAAGCAGCATTCCATTGAACGAGTCATCTACAGCTTGTGGCTGCTGAGGAAAAGCTCCAGATATAATTCTTTGAAACCCAGCTCCAAGTCCAAGACCAGTAGGTGCAGTACCAGACTGAAAACCACCAATGCTGTTATACAACCTTCTCATTCCAGCAATTTCTCCAGCATGGTTACACTTAACTGTCACTGCGGCTTGGTTACACTTACTAGAACTGATAACATCTAAATTAAAAGACTCCGATGCTTTTAAGTTTGCCCCTGAAGCTGCAGCTGCTGCAGCCATGACTGCAGGAATATTTGCTGTTTGTGTTGGCCAGTTGTCATTTTTCCCAGTGCCAATTCTTATCTCAGATAAAAGTAAAACAACATCAATTGTGGGCTGTGCACTTTGCCAAGTATTTGCTTTACAAAGTTTATCCTGACATGAAATAAATACAGAGATGGTGCAAATTCTGAGGACTTAATAAAAATAAAGATATTTTTACAATGTCACAGACAAAATTTAAACAGAAAGATATATGCATTAGCAAGTAAAATGGAAGGAATTAAGGCAGTAACCACCACATTTTGGGACCAATTCCAGAATGAAAGTTAACTACTATAAGTAGTGTAGCCATTATGGACCTTTCCTCACGGTATGGAAAAAAGGAGATAGAAGGCAAATGAAGGAAATCAACAAAAGAAGCAAAACACAGAAAATCAAACCTCAATTTCTTTGAAATTTACTTTTTGTGCAGAGAATGATGCTCAGCTCAAGGAAAGGAATATCATCCAACGTTTGACACTTGCTTAAAATAGGGTTTTGTATTTTAGTTTTCAAATAAAAATTGTAATTCTAGCTACATACAGGAAGCAGCATATCTTAGCCCCCTTCAAAGCAAGCATGCACCCTTCTGTTGAGACAATGATGACAAGGAAACTACAAAAACTTAAAATACTGATTTCCATCAATGAAAAGATCAGTTCAACCTGAAGAAGTCCCTGGCTAGTGCACGGAGAACTTGAACTGATTTAACTATCCATTCTCGAACAATTCTCTGATACAAGGTACGGATTGTTGCTGTCCAAGCAGGATCATTGATGATGGTAGTAGAAGAGTCGTCATTAAATGAAAACAGCAGAGTCTATGCAGGAAGAATCCCATAAAACCTGCAAAGATACCATTAATCTTAAATATATTGCAGACGTAAAAAAAAAAAGAAGGCAAGACACATTAGGCAAGAAACTACATATGCATGTAAGGATATTTATAACATAATGTTGACAATTTACCTGTGGAAACTTATCTCTGAGTTGAGTCAACAAGTTCTCTGCAATATCTCGTATGTGATCCTCCCGCTGGGAGAGACTTTTTACTAGAAAACAGGTATGCATTGTAAGTATTGAATCTTATTTCAGAAACTCAATCTTCCTGAAGCCGCACCAATCAGTTGTGTCCATAATCCATATAGTGCAAAGACATGGATAACATCACAAAAATCAGTCTTTAACAAAAACAAAAACATAAACAGGCACAAAATGAGAGCACCAGTACTAAGCTATAACCACAACCATTAGGTCACATACGCTTAATCTAGATTAGATCACCATAAAAATTCATAATCACTTAAAAGAGCATGAACCTATTGAATTTGTCAATACAAGTATACAGGTATAACAATGATCAAATTTCTTTTGAACGAGTTCAATTATGGACATAAAAATAAGTAAATGCAAATGCTAATTATCTGAAGAGTAAACCCTTGGGATCTTTTTGCCCCGTTATATTGGATTGAATGTTCCTTTCACACAGATCAGGTATACAATTTTTTATAATAATCTAAAATTATTTGATATCTAATTCATAATGATCAAAATGAACATAATATAAACTTATCAAAATTTTCTAAAATATGAATCATTTGATCACCTTCTCACTGTTCATCAATTTTGATAAAACTTAACACAAACAATCAAGGTAATATAAAGTTATGATTCAACTGTTGGATTAACAAAATTCAACTTGTATAAAAAAATGATTGATGGTGTAATAGTTGGTAAGAGTTACACTAGTGTAATTTGATCCCTCCCCCATATATATATTCTTAGAATTGGAGCTTAAGAACTAACTCATCCCCACAAAACTGGCTTGTCAAGTGAAGATTGTGGATTGCCCAAGCCTTATAGGCCATATCTCTAATTGATGTGGTATTTAAACAGCCTAAGAGTTGGCATCCCAGTGGTTGCACACTACAACGCTTCAGAGTCCTTTTGGTTGGCCCCAACATATGTAGCCATTTTTTAGACACTAGCAACCAATTCTAATAGGTCGGAATTAAGGCAACTTTCCAACATATATCCATCCTCTAATGTCACCACTCAACCTAAGGTTCATCCACCTTGAATGTATTCATAAATATAAAATGATTGATGCATCAAAAGTAACATTCTTCAAACAATAAACAGAGAATATAAACTTGTTTTACATATACAAACATAGGTGTTTTTCATACCAGCTTAAATCTTTGGGATGAATAGTAAACAATTGCAAGCTCAATTTAGACAATAACTGCTTATCACTAGGTAAAAAGGTCAAACTAATGCCTACCAGCCATGACACCTCTGTTTCAAAAGCCCTGTGGACAATTGCTGTTAAACACTGGAACACAGCTGGCATTAAATTTGGAGTCTTGAGATATTCAAAGACACAAGTAAAGGCACTTCTTGCAGCATCCATAGTGGTGCCACCAGTTAGGATTCCACCATTGCTGCTGAAGCAGATGATCTCAAGCAAAAGCTACAGCAAGAAGATAAGTAGCCTTCACTCCTGCAAAACAAATAAACAAAAAAAAGCACCACAACAGTCATAAAAGAGTGGGGGTTATACAAAAACGAATATCACTATATCAGAGTTAAGGAGGGGGGAGGGAGTAACTCCAACCTAAATATAAAACAATAAACCACATCATAAATTGTAATTTTCCAATTTGTCGGGCTAAAAAAGTGTAAATTTGAAAGTGTTATACAAGTAAAGTATCTGATAAGCCTGACACAAGATGTAGCACCTTTATAAAAAACTGAAGGTGTTGACAATTCATATACTTAGAGAATTAATAAATACAAAGCAAGTGTAATCCACCTGAGATTGTGGTCATTGCTGTGACATCAACTCTCCCTCCTAAAGCTGCAGAAAGAGCAGTTCTTTGTGCAAGAGCAGCTTTCTCATTGCCACTGCCTCGACGACTGCCTGGGCTGTGCAAAGCATTTAGTTCTAACTCATCCTCAAGCCATTTCACTGAGCTAACAACCTGGGCAGAAACAGGATGATATAAAAGTAAAGCTTCAGTCCTAGTGCACAGTAAACATTTAAATTTTGGGGATGATAGAGAAAGCTGTTGAATTCAAAATAATAGAGAAATGCTAGCGACACTTTTTGATACTTTATTTTAGACACTCCATGCGATTGGTTGAAATTATTGAAAATCATTAATTTTGGTGGGTCCCAAATATGATTTAATGATTCTTTCTTCTGATTTAGTTGTGTGACCCACCAAAATTGATAATTTCCAATAAATTTCAATCAATCATGGTGATAGTATCAAAAGCGAATATCATAGAGAGTGTCGCTAGCACTTCTAAAAAAAACTAAATAGTAATGCACTCCCTCTAGATAATGATGAAACATAAATATACTATAAGACAATAACAAGGCGAAGCAACAAATTTCATACTGTTATCATATAAAACGATCAACATACAAAACAAACAAACACTAATGGAATTGTTTACCCAAAATGTGAAGATCATCTAGGATCAACTTACTAGTGGAGGAGTCCCCTGAGAAATTCGTTGAACAGCAGAAGACCACTCCACATTCCACATATATGGTCCATTTAGAGCTTGAAGGGAAATTGTACCCATGCTTCCCACACTGTTCAGTGTACTGGAAACTGCCTTTGTAGTTACTGGAATCTTCTGTACCGGTGGCACTAGGCCAAAAAGAGCAACATAGAACCATAGGTTGCAAAATAGTTTTAAAAGTGATGGCTCCACATTTAAAGTAGGATCAAAATCGGAACAAATCGCAGCAACTGCAGGGAGCAGAGGACCCAAGAAATCTGCTCCACTCCTGCAGTGAGTAAGCATAAGATGTGAAATCTTCAGAAAGCATAATTCATCATGGAAATGAAGTTAAATTTACACCTATCTCCTATCCAAATTCTCAACAAAAATGTCAAACATTATTAGAACATTGTCATGTCATGTGCTCAGCACAGAAAAAAGGTGTACCTTCCACTTTTAGCCTCAGCAGCTAAACCAACGTCTGAGCACAGGGAGAGCAATCGATGACAAAAATCTGAACACATTCTATCACTAGTAAGACCACTGGCAATAAGAAGAAATCCTGCAGGTAGAGTCTAGAATGTAATTCAACTAGTGAGAATCCATTTGACAGTTTATTACACCAAACAAACCAAATCTAACATGTTATTGAGATTTTTAGATACACTACATACTTCAACTCGCTCAGTTGTGGCTTCAGTTGCCTCTGTTTTGCTTTCAGCTGATCCTACACTGAAAAGTTTGTTCAAGTAACTTCTAGTCATCAAAACCACCGTTTCACGTTAAGATTTATCAAAACCTAAACTGGCCATTCGAGACACAGCGTCAAGAAGCTGCATGGATCACAATAAAAATGTAAGATTCATAATATAAGAAGCCAAAGGATTGAAAGATAATTGAACAAAGAGGAGAGTCATATAATATGTTGACAAATTTCACATCAATTTCAAAATACATGCTCTGAAGACAAAGTTCCATACTCAGAGTCTCAACAAACTAGGAGTTGAAGCATCACCCTCCTCTAGGCTTTCAATAAAAAGAGGTGATATCACGTCTACCAGCTCAGGCTTGTTGACTGCAGCGCTCAGCTCAGCAAACAGTCATATAACATTAAGCTGTACAAAGGGAACTGCAGGTTTCTCTTGGTTGTCCTGATAGCAAGACAAGATTCCGTAATCACATAACTTAATACATGAATAGATACAAAAAATATTTAACATGCTTAAACTTAAAAAGATGTCAGTAATTTTGGACCACGAGATATGATGCAGATGAAACAGGAAAAATCTACTAACCATATGAACGGATATAATTACAATAGCAAATGGTGAGATTAAAGAGAGTGAATGCTGAAGTATGAAGTCCATAGAATATATGGGAATGTATGAAATACAAAATCAACATGTATAACATCGGAATGTATGGACATGATATTTTTTGTATAGATATGTACAAACTCTAAAAAAAGGACAGTACAGTGTTGACACGACCAGATATACATTTATTTTTCTTTATCACCAGTTTCTGCATTGTGGACATGTGACCATAAGTATATGTACCTGTTCTTCATAATCATTTCGCTCATGTATGCTTGTGGCTAATCCCATTATGTATGTGTCAACAGGGGCTCGCTCCTTATTCCAGCAGGATTCAATTATCTGACAGCTGGCCTTCATGACACTCTCAAACATGCCCCCATGGTTGTTACTCCATGTATCAGGCTGTCACAAATATATTTCAATTTTTTTTAAAAAAAAATCATGAAATTTAATGTCAATTGGAATGTAAGTTTGAAAAGAAATTATCAATGGAAATATAATTTTGAAAAGTAACAAAGTGCACCTGAGCACAAACGTTGAGGACAATTGGCTTTAGGCGAATGAGCAAAATGTGCAGGGGCTGTCCTCCTTGGGCAATAGCAATTTGTGCTACCCCAAGAAGCAGTGAATTGAAGAGCTCTTCACACAATCTCAACTTACACCATCCAGAGAGTAAGCAGGGGCTGACCTCCTTGGGCAATAGCAATTTGTGCTACCCCAAGAAGCAGTGAATTGAAGAGCTCTTCACACAATCACAACTTACACCATCCAGAGAGTAAGCACACCTCGGCAGCATCTATCAATATCACAACTGCCTCATAAACCAACCTCTTAATAGACCTCGAATCGGAATCCAATGCTGAGAGGCTTTTGATTTTCATGTTCACTGCTGCTTTATAAACTGATAGTTTGGTATTAATCCTAGCTTTTAAAAGCCACCCCTGCTCATGCCAATCCCTCTTCCTTATCTGCAAGAACATACACACATGAAACACACCTCATTCTTAAAATTAAACTAGATAGAAATGCTAGCAACACTCTTTTAAAAACTCTCTACTATTAGCTGGATTTTATTGGAAATCACAAAAAAGAATTGTAGGTCTCACTTCTTATTTAATGAGTCTCACTCATGATTTAGTAATTTCGAATTAATTATAACCCATAGTAAGGAGTGTGTTAGAAAATGTGTTGCTAACACTTCTCTTAACCTAAATCTTAACTACATTCCACAATCCACGGAGAGTAAAGTAAGACACTCACTAATATTCGCACAGTTAAAGAGAAATGAAATTATACCTTCAGAAAAACAGACATGGACTGTATCTGCTTCTTCCCAATTAACCTAACCTGCTCCAAAAGCGCAGGCTCAACGTGGCCCTTCTCCAACGCGTGAGCAATCAACTTAAAAGCTATTTCCTGCCTCTCCAAGAACTCCACAGACTCTTCCTTGAACAAAACAACGTGCTGGCCAGACGAGACCGCGCCAAGACCGCCATCATTTAAACCCAAATTCTGCGCCAATTGATCAGCACTGGTCCTCCAAACATGGTTGCTCCCAATCACCATCCCTCTCGACGACGCCGTGCTGGCATCATCAGCAGCCTTAGAAACCACACTGCTCGAGGAACCAGAAACATTGTCATTCCCGGGACTGTCATTGTAATTGGCTAGGGGTTGGTGGTTCACACTGATGGGCGAGCTCTGAGCCGAGGTACTTTCCCCCAACGGCGCAGTGAATTGATCGATTAAACAAGTCACCAATCTGTTGGCATCGGAGAACGAAATTGGAAGAAAGTTCTGCGAGAGACCGGCCAAGAAAGCCCTAGCAATGCTGGAGCGCTGTTCGCCGATCACGGAAATCACTACTTCGCCGGTGAAGGCGGCGAGCTCCTCGGCGAAATCCGGCGAGGATAGCGCGGCCTTGGAGACGTATCCGGTGAAATCGAGGAAGAAAGAGGCGACGGAATCGAGGCTGAAAGGGTGGGGCCAGAAGGATTGAGTCAAGGAAAAGGGAACAGAGCGGAGGAACTCGAGGACGACGGACTTTGGGCGCAGATCGGCGGAATCGGGGCAGTTGGAGAGGAAGCGGGCGACGACAAGGACGGCATTGAGCTGAGAGCGCGAAACCCTAGGAGATCCCGCCGAGAGGAACTCCGGCGGGGGGCATTTGTCGCATATCCACGAGAGCTATAATTGCGACGGATTCTGTGCAATGATGTCACATAACTGGATCAACGCTTCCATCACGATTTGCAGGGAAAATCAATTCAAAATGGGGAACGAGGGAGATTGGTCCCGACGTGAGGTATTGCATTCGATTCTGTTTTTCTCTCTCTCTATCTCACTGCTAACCGCGCAGCAACGTTGTTGCTGTTCTTCTGGTCATTGCCATGCCATCGTTGCATTTCTTTCTCTTTCATTTCCTTTTTAGTTTGTTTTTTTTTTCGCGTTTCGTTTCGCTTTTAGCGTTGTCTAGGATTAGAATTAGAAAATGTAGATTCATTAGAGTGAAAATTACAATTTGAAATGGGGACTACCGAACTACGGTCTTTGCCCTGCATCTGCGTGGCAACCTTTATCGCACAACTATAATTTAAGTGTTTAAAAATACTTATTTATAGTCAATTATAAAATTTTAGTTATATAAAAATATATATATATATATATATATATATATTATTTAGTGTACTTTTATTGGTTCAAATGATGTTTTTTCTTGGTATTCATTTAATTATATATATATATATATATATATATATATATATATATATATATTTGTGATTATTATTTAATATGCTTTTTTTTACAAATGATATCAATTAAATAAGCTAATTTTTAAGTTATTAGTTATTTTTTATTTCCAATTTTATTTTCACTAATTTATTTTAAATCATATTTTAACTTTTTGTTTAATTTAGAAAACTCATAGTATAATTTAACATTTTTATACGGATACATCACTCAAGTTATTTGTTATTATTGTTACATAATCATATTAACTTTACAATTATTTACTAAATTATTATAAATAAATTTAAATATTTAAATATGTTTTTTTTTAAGTCATTTGATATCTATCAGTTAACTTATCAATTAATTTTACAAAATACTTTTTTTATTAATCACCTACTTTATAAGTTTTTAGTTACCTTCATATTTTTATAAGTTTTTACTTACCTTCGTATTTTTAGTTTATAGCTTATAATTTATATGCTCTCAGCTAGTATATAATCTTTTGGCTAGCTTATACTTAATTTATAGTTTTTTTTAGTAATTTTTTAATTTGTTTGAGTATTCTATAGGCGATTTTTTTTACACTAACTTTTAGCATTTTTTAAACGTTACCTTATAATTTATAGCTTTTTACGTTTATTTTATTTTTATTCTTAAAATATTTATTAACTTTTATTGTTATCATTTTTAAATAAAATCATTTTTTTTTGTTTTGTTTTCACTATTCTTTGAAACTAGAAATTTAGTAGCGTTTGGTTTGCAAAAATATTTTATGTTTTTATTTTAATTTTTTGAAATAGTTTTCAAAATATGTTTGTTTTGATTAATTTATTATTCAAGGAGGTATATTGGATTAGGATTTTTAAAAAAAAAATTAACATAAAAAAGTTTTCAAAAATTTTTAAAATTTTGTAAGAAACTAAAAACTTTTAAGATTTTTTAAAAAAGATTTTTGCGATTATGATTTTGTAGTTTAGATTCAATGGATCTAGAATATAGGATTTAACGGATTTATAAAATTTGAAAAAACTCTATGGATTTCTAAAAAAAAAACATTCAAAACTACTAAACACAGGTCAACAAGAATGTGCTTGAAAATATCATTGAATACAAATTAATTATAAGTCATCATGAGTTAAATCATCTCACTTGTTAATATCATAGATGAATTCCAAATCAAGTCAAAGTTACAAACTCCTATTAATCATTTGCCTAACTTGAAGAATATACAAATTAAATATATATGAATAAATTTGAGATTCTTTTTATAACATATCAAACATTACTTTCTGTTTTCTCTATTAAGTTATATGTTTTTTCAAAATTAATTATAATAATTTAGAAAGGTCTTTTAAAACTTTAACTTAATTATTTGTCTCAGTTGAGTTAAAACGGCTCAGATCTACTAAAAAAAAGTCTGTGATGAGAAAAAAAAAAGTCTCTCGTAGTTGGATGGAATTGTTTGCTAGATTTGGTATTTATAGGATCAACTAAAAAGTTCATAAAATCCATCAAAATCCAATTAAAAAAAAGTACATAAAAATCTCTATGATTTTGAATAACATATGATTTTTTTTTAAGTTATTTAAAATTTCAATTGAATACTATAAGATTTCGTTACCCTCTAAAAAAAATCTTGATAATCTTGATTGAATACCAGATTTTTTTTTATTATTTATTTATTGAATACCCAATACATTTTTACAAAAAAAAAAGTCATTAAAATTCTAAACAATCATAATTCAATACATTATATATTTTGATTTTAATTTGATTTGATAATCAAACAAAAACTATTTCTTTTTATAGATATCTTTATCTACATACTTGACTTGTTTAATTACTTATATCTTTTAATTACTCTTTTCATATTTATTTCTTCACTAAATTTTAAAAGAAATGTCAATAATTAAAAAAAGCATTATATCTAAATATAAATTATTTATTGTAAATACAAAATACAATTTATATGTTCAAATGATTATTTATTATAGAATTTAATTATGAAATAATTTACATATTTAAAATATGTATCTATTGTAAAAATATTTAACACTAGTTTTTTTTGTTAAATTTTTTTTTTATAAAAAGAATAGGATGGAAATAAATTACAGGTTATGGTTACTTTATAAGTTTTTTGAGAAATGAACGCCAAAAGATAAAAATAAAAAATTAGAAAATAAAAAATCATAAACCAACTCATGAACAACGTTCATTTTTATAATCCACTAAAAACAAGTTCATTTTTATATAAGAATTTTAACAAGCCTCACATTTACCACATTATCCTCCAAACAAATGTCAGTATTTAACCAAAAAAAAATCCATTCATTTTTTCATTTCCTTTTTGCTTTTTGCTTCTTGCTTCTTCTTTTTTGTCTTTTCTCTAGCAATTTTTCCCACTAGAAACCCTAATTTTATAGGTTCCATATTCAAAATAGATCGAATCCATGGAGAGTGGTATCACTCTTCTTTCTTCCTCTCCCCATTTCCATCTTTTCCCCTTCTCCATCTCTCTACTTCTTTTTGCAAACTAGCCCACTCTCTTTTCCCCTCATTTTCTTTTTTTATTTTCATTTACAACAATGGATAGGGTTTGATGGTTACTTTTAAATAACGAAAGTCTATTATTAGAATTTAATTAAAATACATTGCAATTTTGTAAGTAAAGATTTTTGTAATATAATTGAATCATTAGCTAAGGAGGTTAATTAACCAAGATGCACAAAATAGAGATTGAAAGTTTAAGTATGAAAGTGGTTGAACATGTAAGAATGACAAAAGAAAATTTGACTACCACATCATGGATTCGTGGTGTCGTGGTATCATGAGGTTAGGCCTACAAATCTAAAGGGTTCAGGCCAAAGTATTGGAACTCTAAAGGCTTCATACACATAAGTATGGTATGATATATTGTAAAATATCATTAATGTAGGGTAGATGATGACACTGCATGGGGTGATAAATCCCCTGTAGGAGATCTATGTCCATCGTTCCTATCTTTAATAATTAGATAAAAAAAAATAATATATTGACCATGTAAATACGCTACTATGGTCATTAAACTCTAATAATAATAATAATAATAATATTATTATTATTATAATATGAATATTAATATTGATAAATTTATAACAATTGTGGAAAAGCACCTCCAAACATAGTTACTGGACGTCTTGGCATTTTGGCATGGTATACTTACTTCTCTCATGTTTCAGGGTTGATATTTATTTACTCAATTTTAATTTTTTGAACATTCAATCAATTTTTATGAATTATTTATTTATATACAATTTCTACTACGGTCTTTATGATGAAAATATACTAAATTATTCATATTTGTACATTAAAATATTTACAGTAATATTAATGTACTTGCATAAGGAATAAAATTGAAGAAACAAAAATTCCGTGTGATGATAGAAGGAAATCTAAGACCGACAAAAAGAGAGCCATTGGACTCAACGACAGGAAGAGACCCCAAAATCGTGGCGAAATCTTCTACATATGTGCCGGGCATAAAATCTATACATATAATAACTCATTAATTAATAACCTTATTTTCCACAATGCTTTGCAGTTTGCATACAATAATGCTAGAGTTCTCATTTTGTTTCATTGTTATTTTTATTCACTTCCCATAATTCAATTGTTTTTTTAACAGTTAATGGAAATGGTTTCCTCCTTGTCCTTCATCTTAGGCTCAGATTTCAAATGCATATTCTCTTCGAGGAACACTAAAAAAACCATGTCTGGGTTTGGTGCACACCCAAATGGTTTATTCAGCAAAGGCTTCCACTTTCACACTCTATCTTCTAGAATGGTGTCAGCAGGGACTGCAAAGATGGTTTCTAATGTTTATGCTGGTAGAGACACAGGTGTCCGAGTCAATGGCAAGATGTACACCAAATTGGACTCTTGTTTGGTGATACCACCTAACCCAAATCGTCCCAAGCCTCGAGCTATCATCAAATTCCTGGGTGGTGCCTTCATTGGAGCTGTTCCTGAAGTTACTTATGGGTATGGTTTTTTGTCACCCTTTTGTTTTTTCAATGCAAAGTTTAATGGGCAAACTTTTCCGGAAATGTTTATAATAAAAGAAAATACTAAGAAAAAATGAAATAAGTTTCTGAATAACTTAAATCAGGCTTATCAAATAGTTAATAAATCTCACATATTTTTATAGAAAACATATGACTACATATTAGATATTAGATACTGAAGAAGTCAATTTTAAATGATTGAATTTTTTTTTTTCTTTATATTTTCTTATTTTAGAAGTGTTTCCACCTAAGTTTATCCAGAGGCCTTTTATCATTAATAGCTGCTTTTCCCATGTTGATAGTGTTTGTTCGAGGTGGGGGCAACTCTATACTCATGAGCTAGTTTTGGGGTTAAGTTAGGGCCGGTCAATGCATGTTAGGCTTAAGGCAAATTTTAAAATGGTAGCGTAGCCTGTCTTAGCTGTTGTTATTGGGCCTATCATGCAATCCGTTATCAAACCACTGCAAATGTCCAATTTTGCAAATTTCATGCCAAGATGTCTAGTCTTTGACTTGAAGGGTGTGTTGGAGATTCTACATTGATTACTGATTAGTGATATTGTCAAAATAGTGTACATAAATGGGAGACAAAACCTCACTTGACGAGCTAGTTTTTGGGATTGAGATAGGCTCAAACCCATAAGAATGTTGATGGTATGATGAGTTTTCTTCGTTTAATTTGCAATTTGCAGCTACCTGACTGAACTTTTGGCAAATGAGGGTTTTCTTGTTGTGGTGGTGCCTTATAATGTGACATTTGACCATTCTGAAGCTGCTAAACAAGTATATGAGAGGTTCCAAGCTTGTTTGGGTACAATTCTGACTTCTGGGTTGCCTCAAGCCAATTTGTCTCCTGCTCAGCTTGAAGACCTTCCTCTTTTCTCTGTTGGCCATAGGTTGGTAGATTCTTTGATGCTTAGTACATTAGTGCTACCTCTGGTCCTTATTATAAGCAACAATTCAAACACTATGAACTGTTGCTTGTAATAAGGACCAGAAGTAGTATCATTCTTACTGGATTTAATGTGATGAAAGTAATATATTTCTTGTTTGTTGAAATCTGTAGCAATGGGGCACTTCTTCAAGTACTCACAGGAAGCTTATTTTCTGAGAAGTTACCTAAGGTTTGATATCCTGAGTAAATGCACAAAATGATTTTAATACCGAATAGTAGTATTGTAAAAATTATTACAAGCATATTTTAGTTTGTGGAAGCATAATGTGAATTATGAAGTTTCATTTACTTAAATAAAACTTATAGCAATTCAAGGAGTGTGACCAAAAGGTATATATCTCTTGTGGAAGGCTAATGCCGTAATTGCGTATAACAACAGGCCAGCAACGGAGGCAGTCCCTTACTTTGAGCAGGTATTAACACCCATACTTGTTGAATCCCAATACATCAATTTATCCAAGAGTCTTTATAGGCTACTTTAGTGTAATGTCTGATTCTTCATTCTTGTGGTTCTAATAAAGATTTTTTGTTTTTTTCAAATATGCTGTGTTAAGTGTTTACCTTCCCACTATAAGTTTTGTTATAAAAGTTAGGGTTAAGTTTGGCTGAGGATGCAAAAATTGTGGAGGATATAAACACTGCTTGCTTGAGATATGACTTTTAATAAGAATATGTTGAGAAATATTCATTATTTCAACAGGATTCCTTGATATTTTGCATTTCACCTGGGCGGCTTGTACCAAATGATCAAGGTTGTGATGCAAACAGATATAGGCAAACTAATGTAATAAATATGTTTCAAAGTTGAAACACAACTGAACCGGCTTTAGTATTGTTTCTTTTTCCTACTCTTTCTACATATTCAGCAAAGCTGAGAAAGGAGTCTGTAAATCTGTCCAAGTAAATGGGAAACAAATAAGCATAGAAGAAGTTTCTGTTTCCATTTCCTTTTCTGTTTCCATGCATGATAATTGGCTAATAAGCTCAAGAAATGTAACATATACATGTAGTCAAGTTGGATTAACTTGAGCATTATTGACATACCATCAACTTACAGGTTAGTTTGCCTTGAACTATAAATGACGTTGCTCATGGTATTGATTGTTTTTTTTTTTCGCATTCTATCCACTATAGCATAAGAATCACTGAAAACAACATGCTTCAGGAAATCATTTCATATGGCCTTAAAAGAGAAAAGATGTTCTTCAAAGGGCTTAACATTATTCATATTCATACTACATTTCAGCTGATATAGTATGTTTGTAAGTTCATCTCAATTGTGCTCTAAAACTTTGCAGTGCTGCCCTGCAGTTGGGTCCTGCAGTAAGCCAAGTGATGCCAGTTGTGGAGACAACTCCTTTTTATTCAATAGCTAGAAATGCATCAGGTATCTCCTTAGCTTGCTTCTGCTGGTTTTGCATCAAACTTCAAAGTTTTGGAATGCTGTAGCTTTGTAAGCTATATCTTACTCTTCCAAATGCTATAATCATAAAAAAAAAATATAGCTTTGCCATCATTGCCTAATTTTGTGACAAAATATGTTACTGTATATGATCCTACTTATTCATTATTTTGCTGGTTACTAGAGACGGGGTGATTGAATAAGTAGAAAACTTAGAGATTCACTAATATGGTATAGTAATTTTGTTCTAAATCAAAAGTCTTGAATCTAAAATCCAAAATTGTTGTTGATCATCTAATAATGTAATACTGCAGTTACAAGGGGTGGCCAAAAAGAACTGAAGTGCACTGAACTGATGCTAAACTGAACCAAATGAAAAAAAAAAAAAAAACTGCCTACAAAAAAAATGAAAAAAAAAAAACTGAACTGTTTTAAGTGAAAATTGAAGTAAACTGTTTTTTCAGTTCAGTTTTAAAGAACTGAACTGTTGAAAGAGCAATTCAGTGCACTGCCAAACTGTCACATGAGAGTTGAAAAAAAAAACAGTTTTCAAGGAACTTGCAAACTTAATCTAGTTATATATTTATGCATATATCATTTAAAAAATTTGCTATAATAATTTGTGTATCTATGATGATCATGCATGTCACCTGCAATCTATTTAGGAGATGCGTGGAAGATAATTTTGGATGCTGTTAGATCAACTCTACAGGATACTGAGCAGGAAATATTGAATTCCTTAACTAAATTTGTTGATCAGTTGCCATCAGTAATGAATGAGGTACTTTTTAACTGTTAATTTTGAAAATTATTTTATGCTATTTATTTCAATTGGTATATGTTAAAGAAAACCTTGTAGGTCTAGTTTTTCCATTGATTCCCATGCCTCCACTTATTGTATATGTACGAACCACGCCCCTGCATTATTTTTTTCCTAGTTAATTTTGCATGTATTAGATGCATATAAGCTCCTTACTTAGGCAATGGATAAATAGCTAAGGGTGATATTTGTGACCATTGATTTATAATGATTAATAATGAGGGGCAAACATGAAAATGATGCTTAAAACTTACTACCTCTGATCCTATATATAAACAACATGGGACAAATGATCAATACCAAAGAAAGTGATGATTGCATTTAATTATGTCATAAATTTAAGTTTTATTCCAAAAAATCCCTTTAATTTTAATAGAGTGAGTGTCTAATAGATAAAATTAAAAATAAATTAAGGGTATAAAAGAAATTTTACTCAAAAAGTAGTCACTGTTGCTTATATATAAGACCAAAGAACAAGTCAAGTTGTTGCTTATATATAGGACCGGAGGTAGTATTTTACATGTTAATGAGTGCATATGTGTGTATTTCTTGATGTGCATATATATGTATCAGATTACACGAGGAGTATCAGAGTTCAAGCCAACCCCATCTGAAAACCGTGATTGCTTTAAATGTTCATACAATGTGGAACACACACTATTGGTTTGTCTGATGCCTTATACCTTAGAACTTATTCTTGAAAGATGGTTGGCATTGGTAAGATGTGTCTGACATTGTCTATCTGTCTCTCTAGGTGAAGTTCAACTTTGATGCAATTGATGAGACAGATATTCTTGAAGAAACGCTAAAGCCTCGCGTGGAGTCACTGGGTGGGACATTAGAAAAAGTAACATTAAGTGGTAACCACATCACACCATGCATTCAGGTAAAACTTCTTTTTATCCTCCTTTGATTCCATAGTGGCATACTTCTGGTCATTACAGTGAAGTTTTCCTCTTTTGCTGGAATCTGCTTCCTTGAGTTATCATGGCAGTGAATTGACTTAGTTCACATGCAAATTGCATTATTTGAAATATAATTAAATCTTCTAAAATCCTCACAGGAAAAGCAGATTTTGTAATTAACCTCAAGAAAAAAATAAAATGAAATGTTTTCTTCTAAATATTTTCCCTTGATTTACTTTCATTCATTTTAGGATTAACTAAGTTTCTAAACTTTTTTCAAATTTGATTTTTAGTCCTTGAAGTTTGACTGATCAAGTTTCTAAACTATTTTCTATTAAGGTTTTTAGTCCCTGAACAAAAGTTTGACTTATCAAGATCCCTCAACTTTTTGTCCATTAAGATTTGTCTCAACTTTTTAAAATTTAGGTTTTTAGTCCTTGAAATTTCATTAAATAAATAAAAATTATGGGGTTCAAACTTTGTTCAAGGACTAAAAACCAAATATTTAAATTTAAATATGATTTTTCCTTTCTGTGTTAAGGAAGATTTATGATGATTCCTTTCCTTATGAAAAACCTTGCATTTTTCAGTTCATTTACATTTTGTGGTGCTCCATTTTCATTACTGACTGATTACACTGGAGATCAGGAACCGAGATGGCAAGTGGGTAAATTGTATACTCCAGCAGATGCTGTTGCTCAAGGGCTTAAATCTCTTTCTTTGAATGATATCAGAATCCTTGCCAGAACCATTAGTGACTGGTTCAGACCTTTTGAGGGTTGAAATGCCAGGGAAGACCTGCATTGCATTTGCATACATAATGCAGTATAATTTTGGATACAAGCAGGGTAGTGCATGTATTGGAACATTGAATCCAAAGGTGATAATTGCAGACCTATGTGGTGTATATAACTTATAGGTTAAAGTAAAGAAGTATGTGGTAGCTCATATGCACATTTGAATATGCTTCTTTTCTATCAAAACTATTGCAATTTAGGCTGATGAATGTCCCAACCCTTTTCTGGATAAATAATCAGTTGAGAGTTTAGATGTTTGTCAGTTTGTAGAGCTTCTAAGTTCAAGCAAATTAATATAACACTGAGGGCTCATCTATGTGCAATTTCAGATTATAATAGTCATTTCCAAGGTATACTACAGTGATTATCTCTTGACCATATTTATTACATTTTCATAGTAATGATGTTATTGACAAAGAAGGAAATCCATGTGAATGTAGGCATGTATGCAGCAAAGATAGCTTTTGGTGTGTACTATTCTCGAATTAGAATGGACAAAAATATTTAAAATTCACCTATATCATGATTTTAAACTGTGGTTTCCTTGTAATTATCCAAATTGTGAAAAATTGCAGGCATATATGGTTAATGCAGTCAGCCGGTTGAAATGTGGCTTTGAAAGTCTGTAAAGTAAAACTATAATGTTGTGGACTTGTGGTTAAGGCCTGCAATTGAATACACCGCTGACAAGACTGAGTTATTTGAACAACTTTCCTTAATGCCAATTGATTTTAACTTTTAAGTGAAAATCTAACAAATAAAGCTTCGGTTGGGCATTAGAAATTAAAAATCAGGTATCGAAAAAAGACAAACTCTTCCATATATCAACCACTCACAACTATAAGCATTGGCAATTAACCATTCGTGGGTGGTTGCTAATCAAGTCCATCAATACCTGAACTCACTACTAAACCTTTCACAATGAATTACACACATTTAGGAAATTGTCTTTAATATTGCCAATTTGATCAGTTAATGCACCTTAATTTATTTTATTAATACTCATTTTGTCAATATTTTGGAGCAACAGAAGAAATTCTTCATCTTTCTTTCATGATCTCCATGCTTTTTTTAGTGATTTATCATATTGATTCAAATACTCTGTTTTATGTAAATTCAAAAAATGATAACACTGCTATGTAAAAAGAAACTTTACCTGAGATTGTAATAAATTTTCCTAAATGTGACAATCATTTTTTGTTGCTATCAGTTACTATTGAGTAAATTTGATGTACCCACCCCCATGATCTATAACTAGACACATTTAACAGTAAACCCATCACGCAATTGAAACATTATATTGGAAACCAAGCTACATCTCAAAATCCCATGTGGTCTCTAATAAGTTTGGGAGCTTTCAACTCCTCAGCCAAGTTAACAAATGCTACAATCTGGAAGACATTGCTTAAAGTTAGACAATATGTGAGAAACAAAAAAATGATACTTCAAGGAACAACTTTTTTTATTTTATTTTATTATGTTACATGTATAAAGTATGTATCAACTTTATCAAAAATTAATCTTTGTTGGAAAACTTCGTTAAGCACCTTTAATGCCATTTCCATCTTAGTTACATTTTTTTTTTCTATTTCCCAAGTTCAAATTTAAGGTTTTACTTTAAAAATTTAAGCTTAGTTCCATTTGAACCAATGTAATTAAAAGCCTTATTTTATCCCACCTTTTGCAAATGTGACAGAAGGAGAGGATCACATCATTTGTCAGGAGTAAGGCATGCATGATATATGCATGAAATTGGGCTTGAAATAACTGAACCTTGGTCAAGACTCATAAGTTTGAACAATTAATGCAATGGAACCAAATGAGTCTTGTGAGCATTGAGCAATTCATTTTCATTTGGAATTACTTGTGAGCTTCCTTACTTGGTCCAGGTTACTGGCATTGTTGGATGGTTTGGTTTTTGCTCCAAGTCATAACTACACTGCCTTCAAGTCAGGGGGGAAACCAATCTTCATGCATGTATAAGTTTGTTCATTATGATGCCAATCCCTCATCCCATTAATCCCAAACTCATATTTGGTAAATTGAAGATTAAAATAAAAACAATGTAATTGTAATAATATATGAGAAAATAAAAACAATGCACTAATAGTAGAAATAGTTTTTACACTATGATTCAATCACAATCCATAATTTATAATAAATTTGTATAAAATCATCTTAAAAATCAAATAAATGGTGAACTGTGATTAAACTTAACAATATAAAATTTTCAGTATATCTTCATTAAACTCATAATATATCTTTATAATCTACCTAAAGTAATTCTAATAACATAAAATTTTACAATGCTTTTACTTATCACACTCACAGTTCAAACAGAGATGTCACTAAAAAACAAAAAGAAAGATATGTCACTACCTCTGAGTAACTTTTTTCAAATTGTCAAGTGCTGGCATCTGAGTGACTTTGTGAGGCTAAAGGATAAGTACTATGACAAAAATGAATGCACAAATTTGTTAGTACACGGAACCCCAACATAAAATACATATATAGCAAAAGAGGAAGGAATGCATATATATTATTGCATGCACCTCATCTATATTTTATTTGTCATATCAGTGTGTAGGTTAAAGTGTCAAATTAAAACACACTAAATAGCTAGGAGAAGGAAAAAAGTATATTCAATCCTTGTATTACACATGATGACATGAAGGATTGGCTAGCTTTCATTGGTTGCACCTTGCAAGTTGTCACTAAAAGCCATAGGGATAACTGAAGTTACACAAAAGTGACTTGCATCTATCAAATTTCAAAAACATTTCACTAGTGATCCTCCACTTGTTTTTTTTTTCTTTTTAAACTTATGGCCTTATTAGCATCTGTTGGGATAAGTTTGATAAAATTGACTCTCAATAAAATTGATTTGTAGAATTGTTTTTGAAAGTGATGTAACTTATGTCTGAATAATTTTGATTAAAATTGATTTTGAAATAAAATTTAGTATAATTTTTGGGATCTACACAAAAGTTATTATTAGTGCATGTTTGGTTTGACATTTGAAATCGACAAACTTGAGTTTAAAGTTAATTAAATTTGAATTTGAGTTAATTAATTATTAATAAAATTGATTTTGTTTAAATTGATTTTAAACTAATGTGAGTTATGTTTGGATGATTTTGTTTATAATTGATATTGAAGTAAAATAAATGTTTTGATCTGAGTCATAAGTTACTATTAGTTGTTTTGGTTAGAATCAATTATGAATTCTTTAACATAAAATCAAATATGTTAAAATCTATCTAGAATCAATTTTGGATTCAAAATCAATTCTCCAACGTTAAATCAAATACACACAAAATAGCTTTTGCTTAGGATCCAAATTTTATACAAGTTTTATTCTAAACTTTTTTATATTATAAGCATCCAAACATAAATTACATAAATATAAAATTAATTTCAACTAAATCAATTTTATAAAATCAATTTCAATCAAAATCATTTTTGTCTAACGCTCACCCAGGTAAGTACTTAGTTGTTTATACTCATAACCAATTTTTTACTAGAATCAATTTAATTCTGAATTTTTTTTTAACACCACATTATATCAAAATACTATCTAAAATATCAATTTTTAACTCAGAATCAATTAAATAGAAAATCAGGCAAAATTAAGATATATAAGATTTTAAAAACCAAATCAGTGATCGAATATCATTGGATGGTTACTCATTGAACCACATGATCCAGTTTATATATAAAAAAAAATTATACTATTTTAACACTCAACATTTGAAAATACCCTAAAAATTACATATTAATAAAATTTATATTTCCTTAACAAATATTTAATATTACATATATGTAAAAGAAGTATATATATATATATATATATATATATATATATATAAAAAGGGACATTGTAAGTGAGAACAACTTTAAAAAATAACTATTGGATTAAAATTAAAAATAATAAATTTGGATCACCATGAGATTCTATCTCTCCTCTTTCTCAGTTAGTTTTTTTGTTTGCATTTTTTTCCAACACAACATAGGCAAAACATCGCCTCATCACCACCACCACCACCATGGTTATTATCGTCGTTCTTGCAACCGCTAGGATCACCGTCGCCACCACCATCATGGTTATCGTTCCTGTTGTTGCCATCATCACCACCGTCAACGGTGACCCTAGCGGTTGCAAGAACGACGATAATAACCATGTTGGTGGTGGTGGTGACGAGGCGATGGTCATGATGATGAGAGTGATGTTTTGCTTATGTTGAGAAAAATGCTTCGATGGTTATTATTATTTGTTATGAAATTGATTTTGGTTTTAATCTGAGGAAAACAAGATAGGCCAAGTGTATTTAAAAAGAAATTGAAAGTTTAACCGGTTTAGGCCTGCTTTGCAATTGCAACCATGGTAGCCTTCACGTGCCCAATTTCTTCTTCTTCTTCACGTGCCCAATTTCTTTGACCTTCGATCCCATTTCATTCCTCGCGAGAGAGGAGGGAGAGTGTGGTGGAGTGGAGGGAGCGCGGCGGAGGACGCGCGCGAGCAGGAACAGGAGGGCGCCACGTCGTGAGTAACCGTCGCGGCGGGCGGCGAGCACGAAGAAGGCGCGGATTTAGGTCTTGGTGAAGGGATCCGGACCGGGTCACTGGGTTAACGGTTTAATCGCAAACCCGGCCGGGTCACACCGGACAAAAACCGATCCGATTACACAGGCGATCCAACATCGGAAGCGACCCGGACCGATCACCGGTTTCCGGTTCAACCGGCCGGGTCGGTCCGGTTTTTAAAACCCTGATTCTAGTAATCTTAATGGGTTATCGGGTAAGAAGTTTCGGATCTGTAAAACCCAAACCAAAATCTGGTAAGGAAGGCGAGCGTGGTGGAGATTGGGTTGGAGGCGTTTGTTGACGGCGTCGATGGATGTGGAAGTGCAGGGGTGCATGGTGAGGAGCATTGTGTCCATTCGGGTTTCCCTCTCTAAAGTCTAAACTACCCTAATCATCCTTTCTTCATGGCAACTTGTCAATGCATTCAACTCTTGATCTATTTCTTAACTTTTATATGGCTACCTACAAGCTCTTCTTCGCTTCCTGATTCACCTTCGACTCCAGTTAGTAAAATACTTTTTATATTGGACAGCCTTGTAACATTATGATTCTGCTTTTAATTTTACCAAATGATGATTTCTTGCGTTTTCAGGTGCATGCTAAAGCTTTTTCTCCCGTCAACAAATTTCTGATGCAGCCCTATTATGACAGATACATGAATTTGCATGATTCGGATTTTGAAAATTTTATGTCTCAAGAAGTTCCCTCTGCTTCGTGTGGAGATAACCATAATTTTGTGTTGAGATTCTCAGATCTAAAGCGCACTCTTATTGGTGAAGGTTCACATCGTAGTGTGTCTACATTAATCAAATTTCAAACCCAACAGTTAAGTCACTCTTGTGAATTCATAATTATTGAAAGATTGCCTTCTGGAGTTTTTGCTGATCCATTTGAGTTACAACATCTTGTTCAGCGTGGCTGTAAATACTCTCTCTTCCACCCTGCTTTTCATATTCATAGAAAAAGAAGAAAAATCCATATTTTTAATTTCAAAGGTATCTCTTCAAGTGTGTAACACTTACTTTTTTTATTGCAGTGTTCAGTGATATAGCTGTCTTTGGTGATACAAATCTGGAGCTGCCTTCATTCTTGTCCAATCGTACTGCTGTTGAAATTCACTTGGTTGTTGACCCAAATGTATTGCAAGAGCCAACTGATATCAACATGGAGCTTCCATTGCATGCTCGATATCAAGTAAGGCTATTATGCTTCATTTATCTCAATGCCATTTTCAACTAAGCTTGCTTGCCCTTTATGTTTATTTGAATCTAATGTTCTGGAAAATAAGTAACAATTTCTAAATGACTTGTCAGTTTTTCACCATGATAATTGCCTCAACTAGAGATCAAGATGATGATTATATGCAACATCACCGTGGCTAATTACTTTTTATCAACCATTAGTGCTAATAATGTAATACTATCCTAGTATTGTTAATTTGCCCCTCTGCAAGAAGCTGAGAGCAAGTGGCAGAGGCAAGACCAAATCCCTCTTTCTTTTTTCTGGGGTGCCATAATATACTTTTATAGAAGAATTTTGAAGAAGGTTACAAACTTTTGGGGTGACTATGGCATCCTCAGGTCACTCCATGTCTCCGCCCATCTACTAGTAAGAAGATTGATAACAATGCATTCTTCCTTATTGATTGAAATTTACATGGATCTTATTAGTTTGAGAATGAAACCAACCAAATGAGGAATGAGATTCATATTTAGTCAAACCCACATAAATTTTACTTTACAGGGAGAATCTATCAAAAAGAAAATGTTGGAGAGTGTGTTAGTAACATTTAAGATGCTAGTATAATAACATGTTCCTTGGGAGGTAGACTGTAGTCCTGCCTCAGTTCATCTCTTTCTCTCTTCTTTTGCAGCTTCTGAATGAAAGTGGGTACTCGGCGGTTGAATTTGGTGCACCAGATATGTTAGTGCGGTGCGGCACAAAAGAAAAGGTGGAAAACCGCTATTGCTTCTTCAAATTAGAAAAAGATGATGCTAATCTGTATGGTGCTCATGTTGTTTGGAGAATACCTTCTGGTATAAAAGCACATGCTGATCTTGTTTCTGCCGTTACATTTGTTTCTGCTTTGTTATCAACTCTTGCAATTGTTGTTGCATCATTATATTATTCCAATAGCTGACTCAGAAAAAAACTATAACAATGGTAAGAACTTTGAGTAGACATTCTATTTGGCTAAGAAGATGGGGAGGGAGATAGACTCTTTTCTTGTTTGGCTCACAATGAGAGGGAGAGATTTTTTTTTGGTACAGAGAGGGAGAGGGATTTTAGAAATTAATTTGTATCCTTAAAATTTGAATTTTAAAATATAAGTAGGAATATTTTAGTCAGTGCATTTGAAATTTTTTAAATTCTCCCACCTCCCTTTCCAATTTCCCAATATTGATTTGTCCTTCAAAATTGAATGAGGAGAAATGTTGCTCCTTTTTCGTTTCAAAAATTGAACCAACAATAAAAGTTTACAAAGAGTTCTTCTCTTTTCTCCTCCCCCAATAGTTTTTGAAATGTACTAGAATTTTTTTTTCTTTTTCTTTGATGGTGGTAAACGGTTGCATTTGTTATATATATAGGCCATGTAATTGAAGCACTTTCAGCTGCCTTAAGCTTTTTTTTACTTCCAATCATGTTATACCAATACCAATCATGTTATTGGTTCATTAACTCCTTGATATATCTCTTACCTTCTTGGTCATGTTTTTTTATTTTTTATCAAGTATGTATTTTTGTAAACAACTTAATTTTGATAAGAAAACTTATTCGAACAAAGTATGACCATTATAAACGATAAAAAAAATTCTTTCAAACATTAGTCACTTTTATAAATCTGAATAATCTCTTCTAAAAACCGTTCAAGAAGGTATGTAACAACTGCAAACAACAGATTATTTTGTTTTTAGCAAACAACACATTTTACTCTCTTTTCTCAAAATAATTAAATTTAATAATCATATAATACTTTTTTGTTCAAATTTTGACCTCAACAAATACAATTTTCTAAAGTTAATAAGTCGGTAGATAAGAAATTACTGTATGAAAATTTATCAAAATTAATTGTTATTTTTATTTTGGTGAAAAAAATTAATTGTTATTAGAGTTTAAAGAAACGACGTCAATTATAGGATAACTTGCCACCTACTACATATTTTTCTGAAAAGTATTTTTTAGGACTTTTTATTATATAATTCTGCAAACAATTATTCACCTAATTAACTGAAGCAACAACGTTGATTGGTTTTGTATGTGTTTGGATTCATGTGTAACGCCAACAACAATTTCAGTCATTAGATAATTTATTTGACGCGGATTGTTATGGTTGTTCAGTTTAATACCACAAACTGTGATTCTCTTTCTTAGCCGAGAAAGGAGCAACGGAAAGCAACAAATTTTGGAATAGAAATGATCAGAATAATTGGAGCCAACGTCTAATGCGACTAATGAATGTTAGATCTATCACAGTGGCTTAGATATCTCAGATGTGTAATTTAGATCAGCCGGCTTATTAGGAGCAGAGATAGGATTGTTTGTTTGATATGGAGATTTGGCAGCAATTCTGCAATATCACACACACACACACACCATAACAGAAGAGCTTAAGACTCATTCATCATTATAAACAAACAGAACATTTCCTTGTTTGAGAGGCATACCTATCTTTCCTCTTCGCAAGAAACCGATGAAGTGAAGCTTTCCTGGCGATTGGCATGTCTGTATGAAAATGAAATTTATGATAAAAACAAAACAAACCACTCAGGAGGGATGTTTGAAAGAATTTTTAATTTTTGTTTTTAAAATTATTTTTTAAATATTTTCTAGAAAGGAAAAATTTGTTTGATATTTAAAAATTATTATTAAAAAAATAAATTTAAAAGATATAAGACTTATGTATAAAATTATTAACAAATTTTATAAAAAGAAAAAATAAAATATGTAAAATTTTATGAAAAAATAAATAAAAAAGCAAAACACAAAAAAATTATTTTAATTTTTTAATTTTAAAAACTAAAATAAAAAATAAATTTTAAAATCAGTTTTTAAAAATTGATTCACAAACATGCCCTTATTTTATTCTGTGTGTGGAAAGTACCTTTAACAATGGGTGTAGATATGGGTGTGGATGGTGCTTGA
Source organism: Amphicarpaea edgeworthii (assembly GCA_014843725.1). Lineage (NCBI taxonomy): Eukaryota > Viridiplantae > Streptophyta > Magnoliopsida > Fabales > Fabaceae > Amphicarpaea > Amphicarpaea edgeworthii. Next base: position 16,887,100 of record CM026324.1, on the reverse strand, counting down.
GGGGTGATACTTGAAGGATGGTTATGAGTGTGAGCATGTGCATGTACAGAGGAGTTCTGGGTGTGGGATTGGGATATTCCCTTGGTGGCCATTGCCAAAGACATTAACTCCTCCACTTTATCAGCCGGAAAATCATTAAACACAACAACTTGCCCAGAATAGAAGATTGTCAACTGAGCATTTTTGGGTTCCTTCTCCATAATGGACCTAAACAAAAACAGAAAAAGGATCACATTCACATGTTAACTAACTTTACAAATTACAATTATTATTAACCAGGTGGCGAGGAAGAGCAGATTGCACGGTTGAAGGAAACAACTCACAAATATTCTTTGCAAATTTCAAGCAGAAAATTCTGGACAGCTAGGAGTCATATCCAAAAGCTAAAAATCTCTTCACTTCACTCTTCCATCGTGGTTGAGATCTTTTTTCTCTCTCTCCGAATATGGAAAAATTGGAAACTATTTGTTAGACCTAAGAATGACAATAAATTTTAAAATTGTATGTGAAATCAACCCAGAAGGAATATATTGTCAATCTAGCTAGCTAGGTGCGGAAGCCTTTCAAAATCAAATTGAAGTTGAAGCACGAGGAATGTATGAATATTAGGAGTATTATTATTTTTAAATTCAAGATATTTCTATATGCTAGTTGACCTAAAGTGTATTTAGGAGTTGTGTCATGTGCACTTGTAAATTGAGACTTGTGTCATATGCATGTCCACTTTTACATTATTTTTTACTTTTTTGTTATGCATATCAAAAAAATATAATGGGGTAAAAAAAAAAAAAAAAAGAAAACAGATGTAAAGTTATAACCGATAGAAATTTGAAAATAAGTTTAATTTAAAAAACAAAAAATAATTGTTGTCTTGTTTTCTGTTTTATTTAAAAGTCTACAAATGTAATATTTTTTAGAGGGTGTATTGAATTATGATTGTTTAGGATTTTAATGACTTTTTTTGGTAAAAATGTTTTGGGTATTTAATCAGGATTACTAAATAATAAAAAATAATCTGATGGTATTCAATCAAGATTTTTTTTGGATGAAAACAAAATTTTGTAGTATTAAATTTTGAATAACTTAAAAAAATCATATATTATTCAAAATTATAGAGATTTTATGAATTTTTTTAAATTGGATTTTGATGGATTTTATTGACGGAAGAAGTTTTAATTCAGTCAAGACAAATAATCAAATTAAAGTTTTAAAAGATGTTTCTAAATTATTACAATTAATTTTGAAAAAATATATAACTTAATAGAGAAAACAGAAAGCAATATTTGATATACTATAAAAAGAATCCCAAATCTATTCATATATAATTGGAATATTTATTTTGTATAAATGATTAATAACAAATTGTAACTTTGATTTGAAATTCATAATATTAGCAAGTGAGAGGTTCAACTCTGATGACTTGTAATTAGTTTGTATTTAATGGTATTTTCAATCATACTCTTGTTGGCTTGTATTCAGTAGTTTTAAATGTTTTTTTTTTTTCTAAAAATACATAGAGTCTTTTTAAATTTTATAAATACGTGAAATCCTTTCAAATCTTATATTTTAAATCCATTAAATCTAAATTATAAAATTCTAATTACAAAAAATTTTAAAAAATCTTAAAACTTTTTAATTTTTAAAATTCTTTTATGACAAATTTTTTTTTTTAAATTTTAATTTAATACGTCCTCCTAAATACTTATCATATAATACGTGACTCAAAGATAATGAAAATTCCTCACAAAAAAGTTGAGAATTTTGAGTATAAAATAACCAATATTTTAAAAGATTTTTTTTAATATATATTTTACATATTCACTCCCTTAATCAAATCTTATCTGTAGTAAGTAGTAAGTAACTGATAATTTAGTTATATAACAAAACGAGTTAAAAAAGATTTGAAGACCAAAACTTTTTAACCTCACTCAGAGATTGTGCATCAAATCAAATAATAATAATAAAAATAATAAACCTTAGAAGGAAAGGAAGCATTAGTAGAGAGTATCTTCTTCTTCTTCTTGTAGTTCTTGTGCGGTCTCTGCTTTCTCTCTGTGATTCCACTCTCCGAGTTGAGTTGACTCGGCGCCATGAACGACCAACAACCACTACCCAACAACAATAACGGTTCCGACACCGACCCTTTCCTCCTGAACTACACAACCTCGGATCTCCGAACCGCTTCGGAGTTTCTCGCCACGTGGCTCCCTTTCCTCTCCCGAGATCTCTGCACCCGCTGCACCCAATCCCTCTCCGATCGCATCCGCTCCATCGACCCAGGTCGCAAAACCCTCACTTTCCTTTGAAATTCTCTATTTTTTTTTTCCATCTGGGCCTCTCTATTCTCACACCCTTTTCGTTCATTTGGTTTCAGGTGAAGCGTCCCAAAACGACAGCCCCAACGAGCAAAACGACGTCGACGGCGACGACGACAACAACTGCGACAATTGCGACGCGCATTCCCTCGGGAGTTGGAAGGATGGGGCGGAGCCCAATTCCAATGTGGAGACTCCGAGCCAGCGAATTTCTTGGGCCGACATGGCCCAAGAAGACGATGAGTTTGGCGAAGACGAAATCAACAACAACAACAGCAACAATGGTGTGAATTTTTCTGTGGTGGGTGATTCCAATGCTTCCTCTGATGTTACTAAGGTTGTGGCTGAGAAGCCCACTCTGCCTAGGGAGCAGAGGGAGTACATTAGGTTCATGAAGGTTGTGAGGAGAAAGAAGGACTTCATTTGCTTTGAGAGGGTTAATGGGAAGCTTGTGAACATTCTTGAAGGGCTTGAACTCCACACTGGAATTTTCAGTGCTGCTGAGCAGAAGAGGATTGTTAACTATGTTGCTTCGTTGCAGGAGATGGGGAGAAAGGGAGAATTGAAAGGTTTGTCATCTAATTGTTTTTGTTATGTGGTTGTCTAATGATGCATGAACTGACCTTCGACTGAATTCCATCGTTGTTTTGATGTTGTTCTATGAATTTACATTTTGTTATTAAAGTAAAGAATGGGGTTTGGGTAGTTTGCATGAAGGCTTAGGTTTTTTGAACTGAAATAGTGAAATGAGGGTATGCCCCTGCTTAGAGTCATAGGTTAATACTCAGGGTATTATGAATTTACAATTCATTTAAGGGCTTGATCTCTTCCAGAAGAAGATGTGTTATTTTGTACACAAAGATTTAAAGATTGAACCTTTGACTAGATGCTTAGGCCTTAGGTTTAAACCTTGTTGCTCTTATTGTGCATCAAGAGAAAAGAAGAAAATAACGAGTACTAGGTTTAAATCTCATTGCCGTTATTGTGCATCGAAAGAAACAAAAGTAATGTGTACCTAGTACGATTGTGTCCAAAATTGCAGTCACTCTGAATGTCTTTTTGTGCTACGAGTTTAGTGAAAATTGTAACTATATGATTTGGCATTTATTGCTTGTGTTTCTTTAGTTCTGCAAAATTGTTCTCTGAAGGGGTGAATTTGTTAACATGCTAGCAACTTCATTGGGGGGATTTTTTTCTTTGCAAGTTGAGAACTTTGGGGACCAATTTGTATAAACAGAAACTTCATGGGGACTAAAGCAACACAAATAACATTTTTCAAGGATTGAATTATATGTTTATCCCTAATTTAAATGTAAATGATTTAGTGTTCCAATGCACCACTGCTGACAGGTAAAGTAATATCATGAATTTGATGATCTATAACTGCAACTCACTGTGTGTCTTCCTTGTCTGTTATATCTGATATTACAAATTATCCATACCATGTTTTATAAGAAAACAATTTATATTAATGATGTGTTGTTAACATTAGAAAAATAAGAAAACATTGACTATTTAGTAACCGAAAGTCATTAACTGAAAGTCGTCAACATCCAGTGGGCTCAATGCATATACATATGCTAACTATACACACTAAGATACTGAAAACACAAGTAATATTGTGTTTTCACCCCACTTGGCTATAGTTTATTATTGACTATTTAGTAAATCTGTTTGCAAGTGTTATTTCTGATTGACTATATGATGCTAATTCTTCACTTTTTCAGAGCGGACGTTTTCAGCTCCCCAAAAGTGGATGAGGGGCAAGGGACGTCAAACCATCCAATTTGGTTGTTGCTACAATTATGCAGTGGTAAGTCTATCTCATCCTGCCTTTACATCTCTTATTTGGAAATAGAGTAACATAATGCTTGGTGGCACAGTATAATCACTTATGAGTTTGATAAAGTATGCTTGGTGGCACAGTATAATCGCTGATGAGTTTGATAAAGTGATGTAGCTCTTAAAATGTAACTTTCTGCTTACAGGATAGAGATGGTAACCCACCTGGTATTCTTCATGATGGAATGGTTGATCCTATACCTGATCTTTTCAAGGTCATCATTCGACGTCTGATCAAGTGGCATGTACTCCCTCCTACTTGTGTGCCAGATAGTTGCATTGTTAATATTTATGAAGAAGGGGACTGTATACCTCCACATATAGATAACCATGACTTTGTTCGACCATTTTGCACTGTCTCGTTTCTTAGCGAGTGCAATATAGTATTTGGATCAAACTTAAAGATTATAGGCCCTGGTGAATTTGATGGTTCATTTGCTATTCCATTACCTATGGGGTAAGCATTCAATATGGATTTATGCTCTACTCTTATTTGTTTAAAATTTTCAACTATTAGTACATGTCTTTATGTCTAGTTAGATTGAATTCTTCATCAATTTTGGTATAGAAGATCAGAATCTTATACCTATTATTTTTTTCTCCAGATCTGTACTTGTCTTGAGTGGAAATGGAGCTGATGTAGCTAAGCATTGTGTGCCTGCAGTTCCTACAAAAAGGTATTAACCAGTTTGATACTCTATTGGTGGTTTCTAAACAAATCACATATTATTGATCTGTATTGTTTTTTTGTTAAACTTTTACTAGAATATCGATCACATTTAGAAGAATGGATGTGTCCAGGCGGCCTTTTGGGTATGTCCCAGAACCCGATCTTCAGGGGATCCAACCATTGGCCTATGAAGTTGAGCAGGAAAAGAAATCAAGTGGACACAGGCCCAGTCGTCACACAAAGAGACATAAAGACAGGAGAGGGGGTGGCAGGAATGATGCAATGGGATCCGCAACTAGAAATGATAGGTTCTCAGAACCTCGAGACTTGAATCTAAGTTCACCAAGAACTGCAACTAGAAATGATAGGTTCTCAGAGCCTCGTGACTTGAATCTAAGTACACCAAGATCTGCAACTAGAAACGATAGGTTCTCAGAGCCCTGTGACTCGAATCTAAGTTTGCCAAGATCTTCAAATAGGTGGAGTAGGAAGCCTGGTAGTTGACAGATGCCGTGCTATTAGAAGGATCCAAGGATCCTGTTGGTTCACAGTTTTCCGATCTTAACAACCATGTGTTGGTTGTGTTGATGGAATCCTTTACATATCAATGTTTGTTATGGAGATATCTTCACTTTGGTTTCTGGGAGAAAGCTTTACGCAGCAGCAATTTTATTATCAGTGTATGGTCAAGTTGGTCAGTTGGGGTGCTGCTTTGGTAACTGTTTCCTAAGCCTCAGGCGCTAGTGTATATTTGAGTGAACTTTCAAGTTAATAATGGTTGCAATTTGGTGAGAAGTTGTGATTCATCTGTTTTTCTAGTACCAAGCTAAAAATGTGGCTGGTATATGTAAGGCATTTTGATATATTTTTAAGCTTGATACTTTATACAGTACTGATGACTAAATAGAAAACATTCATTGTTGAGGTAATAATGGTTGCATTGTGAGGTCAGCATTCAGCATTGCTTGATTTGCTGGGTTGAGACTTGCAGCAGCTGTTCAAATTACTTCGAAATTGCTTGCTTATGAAAAAATGGAGTGTGCTGTTAAATACATCAATACTTGTTTTATTGCTAGTCTTTTTCTTGGTATGTGAGAGCTTTTGTACTTATACAGTATACTTCGGTGGATGTTCACATTAATTACGATTGTTTTATGAATGTTTTGGTATAATATGCTAATAATTTTTTATCCAAATTAACTTGCTTATTGTAAATTTCCTCAGAATTTCTTCATAATTTATAAACTTGATAGTAATACATTTTTGCCACAGAAAGATCTCTAACACCAGAGTCTTACAATGAAACTATTTTAAATTGGCTTTAAACCTTCTTCAAGTAACTAGTTTTAAGTGATGGGGTGATTGGTTGTGAGTAATGGTCATTGGAGATGCTAGTTTGCAATCTGAGCGACACTATCACTTCGATAGAATAGTCTCCAATGAACATGATCAAGGACTCATCCTTAGTGTTCATTGACTTAAATAAATTTGATGGATCATCTTTGGTTTTGTAATTTAAAATTTGATAACTAATTAGTTCTTCAAGAAGATTGATAACGAAACTCTCTTGAACACTTTGTTTCATATACTCTACTTGTAATTGATTGAAATTTAATTTATTGTAAATTATCAATTTTTTTTATTTATTAAAATCAGTTAAATAAGGAAATAAAATAGTTAGATAATAACTTAGATCCACAAAATTTAGTGATTTTTAATAAATTTCAACCAATTACACAAAAAGTATTGAAGGATCTTCGAAAGAGTGTTAAAGAAAATGTCACTAGCACTTCTCAACCTAACAGCCACTATCCTCATCCTTCAAAATTGTTCAATAAAATATTTGTTAGAATTGTTTGATTTCTTATGCTTTAGCATCATTCATTCATTCATTAAATAAATCAATGACTAGTGGCTAGTGTTAATCACCTGCGACCTTATTAGTTAATTGGGTGAGTTTAGTAAAATTATCAAATATATTATTCTTCGTCCCTCAAAATATAAGAAATTGTTTAATTTTTGAAAAATTGATCCTTAAGTTTCGTAGCCCCTAATTTTAGCTTTGTTCTAAGTGGATAGTTATAATCTAGATACCCACAAAGATAGGCCTAGTGGCGGGATAGTTATAACCTAAATGGTTAATTGGGTGCATTTTATGAACTATTGTTAAACCCTTGAACAACCCTTAAAAAGTTTATATCTCTCTAGAGCTTGAAATACTAAAGAATACTCAACTATTCACCAAATGAAAGTTTCAAATCCATTGTTACACGATATTCTTAACCATAATACATTGAATGGTCATTTAAACATACATGTATTCACCACCTCGAACTGCATTTTCAGCACCTTTCCTCTCTTCTTCAGCTTCCTTTTCACGCTCCTTCCAGCTCTCATAGGCATGATCATCAGTTTGCAGCTCATGCCGACAGATGGGACATGAATTGTGCTCATCCTGCCCACATAAATGATAAAATTGAACACCTTATATCTAATCATGTCATTTCTTCAAGAATTCCATAGTATAACATGAATGAAGTTGATTTCAAAAGAAGAACATAAAATTTTCAATAGCTCTGAGGAGTGAGTTAGGGTCAATACCAGCCATGGCTTTAGACATGGTGGGTGGAATGTGTGTTTGCATGGCAACTCTTGCATTTTGTCATTTAAAACCAAGTTCTCCCTGCAAATTGCACACTCTGCATCTTTCCCCAAATTAGCCAGGATTTCCTCTGTGAGAGTAATCACCGGAAGATTTGCCACAACCTCTTTACTGGCAGGAGGGACTCTTGGAGCTATAGGACCTCCATCCACCATCTAACCAAAAATAAAATAAAATTACAGCAAATCTTTCTTGAGTGAACAGTGCAAAGTGTAACAATGGAATGGCTGCTCATAATAGATAAAATATATATCAATCAAAAAGCAAGATGTAAAGAGATACAATATGACCAAAGAATTAACAGAATGAGTTGAATTGAATAAGTTGTATATATCAAGTTACACTTTAATTTTTCAAATGATGCAATAACAGATCAACTAAAGTGACTGTGACAAGGGGAAGTATGTATAAGGATTTTTAAAAAGTTGACTTTATTCCTAGATTGTTAGCATTGATTTCATATTCTGTTGTGAAAAAGTATTCTTGTTCAAAGTCAACTAGGTATACTCAAGTTCCAAGTAGAGCCTTGACAATTTGTCAATAATCTCAAATGAATCTACAGTAGCCTGGTTTGCTTATGTTCAAACAATTACTAAGCCATATTATATTATACCCCTTTCTGGAAACTTATCCAGCTTCAGAAACTGAACCTAGAAATTCAAAGCCATGATTATATTAAGAGCGTAGAATTGAAACTGTGATAAACGATGGGTAATCAGAAGCACATGAAAGATTTTGAATAAATACCAAGGGCACAACTTCATCCAATCTATTTATAAGATCTTGAAGCATATTTGTGGCATCCTCTTGAGTGGTTTCATTTGCTACTGAAGCTTGAGAAGATTCAGCAGCAAAGAGTGTAGCAGCTGTTGTCAAGAGGTTTTCCTGCACCAGCCATTGTGGCTGTGGTGGTTCAGGATCAACTGTAAGGTGCCCCTCAAAAAGATATCCTGAATCAATGCGAAATATGATAAACACAAGAAGACAAAGATCAATGATTTTAAAACCTCTGAAGGATACTTACAACACACATAAACGTGAAAAACCAAATATCAAGAGAGAGAGAAAAACAATTATTGTGAAAAGAAAATCACCTCTGTTTGCCTGATTATCCGCAAATTGTGTAACTTGTGATGGGTTGTCTTCTAGATGCAAATGTTCCCTGGCCTGAGCAATGCAAGATTTCAAGTTGTTCTTCTCAAAAGGTTCAGAAACAAGCAAATAAGCCTGCTCAAAAAGGACCAGTCCAGCATTCCAGAAACCTGGTGCTGTATATCTTGTCTTCAACACAGTAGAAACTCGGCATATAACTGAATAAAACTGCCAACACCAGCAACAACACAGTAAATTTCCTGGCCTTTAGCTCTTCAGCAAACCATAACAAACATTTTCTTTTACATCAAAGTTTAGAAAAAAAACGAAAGATCACACATGCCACAAGCCTCAACGAGGGTGCCTAACATGAAAGCACAGATACTATACATGACAGTATAACACAAATGCAATACTACACCTACTGGATTTTTTTTTATTACACTACACAACTATAATACAGCATATAAAACTAACATAAAATTAAAATTTTAAATCATAAGAGAGAATTCATGTTCTAAATTATGGTCAAGACCTCAGTCACATTTGTGGTTTGGTCACAATATATAGCAGAAAATTGCAGACAAATGTGGTTGATACGCTCACAATTGCAGACACCCCAAAAACCTTGCTGTTGCAGACCAGTTTTCAAAATCTTGACGTAGATATAATAAAATACTACAATTTATCTAAATATTGTGATATTCCAACTTGTATATGCAGGAATTCAAAAATTAAAAAAAAAAAAATACAAAATGCAGCTAGAACTAGAAGACTTCAAAGTGATTGTACTATAAGATAGACTACTATTCCAAATTGTTTTGTGCTTACACATGACCTACCAATGAAATTCAACAGAAGAACTCCAACTACAGAGGCTATTCAGTTGAATCCATGATTGGCACAATAATAATCATACCCAACTAACTAACTATATGAGCTAGGTTCACCAAACATTCATTTTATAAAATTACTACTACATAAATAACCATTTCAATTTGGGACCAAAATCAACGGAAAAAAAAAGCAGGACAAATGAACCAAATTGAAGAACAGAAATGAGAAAAGAGCATACGGATTTGCGAAGCGATTGAGAAGCTGATGGGTAAGAGCGTTGGAGAAGGGATTTGAGGGACGAAACGGAAGCTTCAAACTTTTGCTTCTTCCCCAATTGTTTCTGCAATTCCTCCAATTCTTGTTTCACCAAATCCTCCGATTCCATCTCTCTTCTCTTCCTTTTTTTTTTACACGAAATTCAATTTCGAATTAAAAAATTATGAAACTTTTCCCCTCAGATTCTGATCAAAACATGAAATTTCCGAAGCCCTCTTTTGTTGTTCTTCTTCTGCGTGTTTTGGTATTATTTTATATATCCTTCAATGGGGAAATGGGGTTTCTTCTGGAAGGGGAAACCAGGGGTGATCGCCTACGGAGATGACTATTAGTCTCTGGATTGAATATCCCAATTGTCTACTGCCACGTGGCATTAAGAAAAGATTATTACTCCACAAGAGTATTTATTTTAGGGTAAACATAAACTAAAATTTAAATATTTTATTTAAAATCGAAAATATCAGTTAATTTACAACAAATTCAAATACAGTAATTTTGGAACAAAATGAGTAATATGTAACTTATCTTTTTTTTTTTTTAAGTGTTATTTTTTTTATGTTCAATTATTAGTTTGTAACTTTTGAGATTTCTTTCTCATTTATCTTATAATTGAAAAACTTTGGTTAACAAAAAAGAAATCAAATAAGAATTGTAAGTTTTAAATGTTGATTACTCATCCATTCATTTATTCTCACTTAACTCACTATAAATTTGACATTTTAATTATATATTATCTAATGAAATTTTGAAGGTAATTCTTTTTAAATATGTATATTCTTTTATAAAGAGCCAACACATGGGTTATCTATATCCATGGATTGTATTTTTTTCAAGAACAGACCTTCCTTTGCTGATGCTGTATTGGTCTGATGATAAGAGGTTTTGCTAAGAAGATTGGTATGGCTACTTCTTATATTGGAGAGTTGAGGGGGTGCTGAAATTTGAAAGGGTTGCGATTAGCTAAACTAAAAGACTCCTCTTATATAGAATTGTAAATAGATTCTCAAACTGTTGTTACGAGCATCAAAGGCAATCAGAGGTGGGGAATTCTAATTGTTGGAGGCTACTAAGGGCTATAAGATCGAAGTTTAATGGATGATTTTGTGGAAATTAAAGTTGTTCATGGGTGAATGCTTTGGTCAAACTTGCTTGTGCCATTTGTGATGTTTGATCGGCAACCTGAATTTTTTCAGCAATTGGATCCCGATGAATGTAAAAACAAATATATTTTCTAAAATTTGGAAAGAAAATATTTTCATTTTTAAAGGAGTTTGACTGTGAGAGAGAAAAAAAAAATTAAAGGAAGGACTAACTTACAAAACATTCAATTTTAAAAATTAAAAATAATGTGTACAAATACCATTTAAAATACAAATACTCTAGAGAATTTGCCTATTTTTTTCCTTATTTCCTTAAATAATGCTGTACAAACTCAAAAAATATATTCAAATAGTTAAAATATACCAAATTTAAATTGATTTTGGTCAAATTCATTTTTATTATATAACACGTGTAGTAACGAATAAGGATGGCGCACTATCCTCGTGTCCAGGTAGTATACTAAACTTCCCTAAAACAAAATGTAGTATACTAAAGATTTTTTTATCTGATCAATATAAAATAACAATATAGGCATTTATTTAGTTGCCTTAAGTAGTATTCTAAAATTTAAATTTTAAATTATTCTGAATCTTAATTGTAAAATAAGAAATATTTTGTTTGAATTGATTAAGGGTCAATTTCCTTATTTACTATGTAAAAAATTATAATTGATTTGAATTGTTTGAATTGATTATTAATTTTTTTCCTTATTAATTTCCTTAAATAATGCCCTATAAACATAAAAAAAAATAAAAATATAGAGAAATGATATATGTACAACAAATTACATTACCATCCTTAAATATTTTGGGGGGAAATTTTCAACTTATATATACTAATTTATATAATAAAATTAATAGTGGAATTATGGAAATAACCTCAAATATTTTGGGAAATTTTGTTCTTCTATATTATTTAGAGTAACAAAGAAAGAATAAAGGGTAAAGGACTACATGTATATAGTCAATCACATCGAAATTACTTATTAAGAAATTGGGTGATCGGATTTTTTTTTAACAAAAAATAATAATAACTAATGTTTGTTGATAAAAAAAAAATGTTATTTAATATTACTTTATTTTTCACTTCAATCTTTTTACGTATATTACGTTAATAAATATTATTAGCGCGCACTCCTCTTCAGATAAAATCGTTAAAAAATAACAAATCAATGAAATAATTATAAATTCAAATATACTAGAAAAACCATCCAAAAAAAATATAGCCCTAATCTTATTTATTCACAAAAGAATTGTGTAACAAGTTAATATTTGCAAACTTCTGGGAGCATTTGTTTTTATTTTTTTGGCTTTCTCTTCCTCTTACTAACAACGCCTTCATTTGGAAGATGGAGAGATACGTTGGTATTAGTACTCCCAGTGATCTCTTCTTCTCCATTCTGTCAAAACTGCCTTTGAAATCTTTGAAGCGATTCGGATGTGTATGCAAATCATGGGGTCTCTGGTTTGATGAACCCTTTTTCATGACTATGTACCGCAACAATTTGATATCCAGCCATCGTTCTTCTTGCCATGACGCATTTTACCTCCTACAACACATGGCATCCCTTACAAAAATACAACGATGGTGTTGTTGGTATTGGTATTCAGATGGTAAGCCATGGTAGTATTAATGGCATCTTTTGTCTCAGGCAAGGAAATTTCATCATTAATATTGCACTATATATGGAATCTTGCTACAGACGAAATCAAGGTCGCTCCTCCCTCTCCTGTTCTGGATGGAGTACCTTATGTACTAGTTGCGGTCACAATCCATGGATTTGGTTACGACCGTGTTAGAGATGACTACAAGGTGATTCGACATTTCCCCCATATCAGGAATTATCTTCATCTTTACCTGGAGGTGGATACTACGTACTGGGAGATATACAGCCTGAGAAGCAACTCTTGGAACGTACTCGACATCAATATGCCTCTTGCTATGTACATGGATGAAATTGAAGAGTCTAACTCATCGGATGATTCTTTCGATGTCGACAGATATTTGGTAGTGTTAAACGAATCTCTTGCTTTTATCGTATGTTGTTCGATCACCAATACTTTTCACATATCAATTTTAGGTGAATTTGGTGTTAGAGAATCATGGATTAAACTCTTCGTGGTTGGACCTTTACCTTACATTAGCCCTACTATTGGATTGGGAGAGAAGTGCGATTTATTCTTTGTAAATGAACACGATGAACTAGTTCCATTTGACTTGGGTAACCAGATGATTGAGAATCATGGTATTAAAGCATGCATCGAATATTCTCAAATAGTTATCTACAAAGGAAGCTTTCATCCGATCGACTTGAGGAAGAAGAAATAATTATTAGTTTTAGCTGTATACTGAATGGCTTGCAATGATATATTATTAAGTATTTGACAAATTAAGAAACCATTTGATCATATATAAATTGATTTATCAATTTTATTCTGAAGTTTTCTCTATGTTTGCAAACTTATCTGATTTCTATACAATTGTCTTGTTTATTTGGTCCCTCTCCACATTGGATCATCACACAACAAGTTTAATTTTAGATTTAAATATATTTTTAATTCCTTAAATTTGGATATTTATTTTATTTAGTCTCTAAGTTTGAGTTTTGCATTTTACTCACATATGGTAGGAAGGAAATCAAGTTGTTGATTGACTTGCAAAAAAAGGGGACACAAGGGATGATCATGTTTTAATCTTAGAGAATCGCCCAACTAATGTTCAACCCAAATGACTTGCAAAATCATTTGCTGCTTTTGATTGAAAGGATCAGTTTTTTCCTTTTTTTTTTTAGGAATGGATCAGTTTTCTCCTGTTAAGTGATATTTTAAACTATTTTATTTGTAATTAAATAGTACATGGAACGTAATTAAAATGATATTTTAAATACATCATTTGTTATTCAACATTAAATCAAAATAACCTCAAAATTTGGTGAGAAATTTTTGTAGGGTTGTTACTTCACCATAAGCCGTAAATGTTTATTACCCATCCATTCATTTATTGACACGTGATTTATTCATGAAGAACTAATATAAATTACAATGCTCACAATTCTTATAATCACAGCTCTTCTTCATCTTGTTCTCTATTACTTACAGAAGTGATAATGAACTCAACTACTACTTTTGTTTTTACTATAATTTTAATTTATTTTATCTGTATTGACCAAGGGGAAAGCTGCGGGTCATTTCAAATGTGTAAAACCTGATTGATTGAACAACTCACAACAAACTCACTGAAAAAAATGTACGTGATCACTAGAGATTGTGAAAAATGTACGCAATATACAAGTAACAGAATGAATCGGGTTGGCATTTGGACACTTACAAAAGTGATAATGAACTCAACTACTACTTGTGCTTTTACTCTATTTTTAATTTTATCTGTATCTAATTTTAATGAACTCAATAATATTTAGGATTTTTTTTTATATAAAATTTTAAATATTTAAGATTTCAATTAAATGTTTTATTTATGAAATCCTAAATATTTAGGTTTCATTTTATGGTTTCAATTATAAATCCTAAATCTTAATTATTTTAGGTTTCATTAATGAAATCTTCAAGCTTCACCCTAAATTTAAATCACAAATATCAAAAGTTTGATAAATGTAGCCTCAACTATTTAGGATTTTATGAATGAAATGCTAAATATTTAAGGTTTCATAAATGAAAATCGAAAACACTCAACCTAAATATTTATGTTTTGTTTAATGAAACTATGATCTTATTCATAAATATTTAGGATTTCATAAATGAATCCAAAAATCAAAACCATAAATATTAATGGTTTCATAAATGAAACCCAAAATTTAATCTTAAATATTAAGAGTATTATAAATAAAATCATAAATTGAAACCCTAAAAATTTAAGGTTTTATAAATGAAACATTGAATTAAAATCCAAAATATTTAGAGTTTCTTAAATGAAATCCTAATTATTTTTTGTTTCTTAAATAAATTCTTAATTATTTAGGGTTACATTATAAAAACCCTGAAGTAAAACCCTAAATATTTAGGGTTATATAAACAAAATTGAAAATTAAAACCTTGAATATTTAATGTTTCATAAATGATACCATTATTCGAAATCATGAATACTTAGGTTTCATAAATGAAATCCAAATTATTTAAGGTTTTGAATATGAAACTCTAATTATTTTAAGGTTTTATTAGTTAATAACTAAGTTTATAAACGAAATCCTAAAATTTAGGGTTTCATTAATGAAATTTTTAAAAATATGAAAAAGCAAGAATAATATCTTAAAAAAGTCGAAAAAAATTAAAATTTTGAAACTTATGAAAAAGAAAGTTAAATGTATAAAGAGATTTAAAAAAATGAAAATTAAAAAAAAATGAAAAACCAAGAGTAATATCTTAAAATATTGAAAAAAATGAAAATTTAAAAAATATGAAAAAGCAAAAATAATGTCTTGAAATAGTTGAAAAGAATGAAAAATTTTTAAATTAGAAAAATCAAGAGGAATGTCTTTAAAAATTTAAAGAAATTGATAATTAAAAAAATAAAAAAACAAAAGTAATGTCATGAAAGAGTTGAAAATTAATGAAAATTTGAAAAAAATATTAAACAGCAAATGCATTGTCTTAAAATTTGAAAAAAATGAAAATATGAAAATACAATAATATTTAGGGTTTCTTATATAAAACCCTAAATAGTTAAGGTTTTGATTAATTTTTTTATTTATAAAACCTTTAATATTTAGGGTTTCATTTTATGGTTTGAATTATGAAATCCTAAATATTTATGAAACCCTAAATATTTATCAAACCTTAAATCTTAATTATTTAGGGTTTCATTAATAAAACCTCAAGCTTCACCCTAAATTTAAATCATAAATATTAAAGGTTTGATAAACGTAGTCTCAACTATTTAGTGTTTCATGAATGAAATGCTAAATATTTAGGGTTTCATAAATGAAACCATAACATGAAAAATTAAACATTTAACTTGCTTTTTCATAAGTTTCAAAAATATACCTATAAAAAAAAAGTAACTAACCAATTTCAAATGAATTAATAAAATATTACAAAATAATTCATTTCTTTCAAATTTAAATACATTACTCTTTCTTTTATATAATTTTTAAAATTATATTTTTAAAAAAATTTCAAGACATTACTCTTGCTTTTTTATATTTTAAAAATATTCGATATTTTCAGAAAATTCAAGTTAGGATTTCATATGAAATACTAACAAATTAGGGTTTCAACAAACCCTAAACATTAAAACTTAAACAATAATAAAACCCTAAATATTCAAGGTTTTAATTTAATATTTCATTTATAAAACCCTAAATATTTAGGATTTCATTTAGGAAACCCAAAATATTTAGATTTTTATAATCGATATCCTAAATATTTAGGGTGAAATTTAAGATTTCATTTATAAAATCATAAATATTTAGAGTTTCAATTAATGGATTCATTCATAAAATCCTAATTATTTAAGGCTTTATTATGAAATCCTAAACATTTAGGGTTTTAATTTAATGTTTCATTTATGAAACCTTAAATGTTTAAGGTTTCAATTTATGGTATCATTTGTGAAAAACTAAATATTTAGGGCCTACCTTTATGAAACCCAACACAGTTAACCTTAAACTTGAAATCCTAAACCCTAAATAATTAGGGTTTCTATTATAAAATCCTAAATATTTAAGGTAAAATTTAGAGTTTCATTAATGAAACTCTAAATAATTGAGGTTTCTTTTTTGAAACCCTAAATCTTTAAGAGTTTCATTTATCAAAATAAACAATATTTAGGGGTTATTTTTAAACCCTAAATTTTTAGGATTATATAAATAATTATTTCTAGCTTATTAATGAAACCCTAAGACATTAATCTTGTTTTTAAATAATTTTTTAATATTTATTTTTTGATTAATGAAACCATGAACTTATCCCTAAATATTTAAGATTTCATAAATAAATCCATAAACCAAAACCGTAAATATTAAGGGTTTTATAAATGAAACCCATAATTTAATTCTAAATATTTAGAGTATCATAAATGAAACCATGAATTAAAACCCAAAATATTTATGATTTTATTAGTAAAACATTAAATTAAAACCCAAAACTATTTTGGGGGTTTCTTAAATGAGTCCCAGATTATTTTTAAAAACATGAAAAAGCAAGACTAATGTCTTGAAAAAGTTGAAAAAAAACAAAATTTTAAAAAAATAAGAAAAGCAAAACAAATGTCTAGAAAATATGAAAAACATGAAAATTGTGAAAAAAAAATATCAAAATCAAAGTGTAATTAATTTAAATATTGAAAAAAATGAAATATTAAAAAAACTGAAAAAGCAAGAGTAATGTCTTCATAAAGTTTAAAAAAATGAAAATTTTGAAAAATATGAAAAAGTAAGTTTTATGTCTTGAAAAAGTTGAAAAAAATATGAAAAGGCAAGACAAATGTCTAGAAAATTTGAAAAATAAATATTAAAAAAAATTGAAAAAAAACAAGACTATTGTCTTGAAAATAATGAAAAAAAAATGAAAAGTTTTAAAACTAAAAAATTAAGGGGAATGTCTTTAAAAATTTGAAGAAATTTATAATTAAAAAAATATAAAAAAGCAAAAATAATGTCTTGAAAAAGTTTAAAATTAATGAAAATTTAAAAAATATTAAAAAGTAAATGTAATGTCTTTAAATTTAGAAAACAAAAAATGAAAATATGAAAAGAGAATAATATTTAAGGTTTCTTATATAAAATCCTAAATATTTAAGGTTTTGATTAAATATTTCATTTATGAAATTCTTAATATTTAAGGTTTCATTTTATGGTTTGAATTATGAAACCTTAAACCTTAATTATTTAGGATTTTATTAATGAAACCTTAAGCTTCACCCAAAATTTAAATAATAAAAATTAAAGGTTTGATAAACGAAGCTTTAATTATTTAGGATTTCATGAATTAAATGTTAAATATTTAGGGTTTCACTAAACCCTAAACAATAAAACTTAAACCCTAATAAAGCCCTAAATAATCAAGGTTTTAATTTTATATTTCATATATGAAACCCCTAAATATTTTGGATATCCTAAATGAAACCTTATATATTTAGGATTTTATAAATGATATCCTAAATATTTAGGGTGAAATTTAAGGATTCATTTATAAAATCATAAATATTTAGGACTTCAATTTATGGATTCATTCATGAAATCCTAATTATTTAAGGTTTTATTATGAAATCCTAAATATTTAGGGTTTCAATTTAATGTTTCATTTTGAAACCCTAGATGTTTAGGGTTTCAATTTATGATTTCATTTATGAAAAACTAAATATTTTTGGTCTACTTTATGAAACCTAACACAATTAACCTTTAACTTGAAACCCTAAACCATAAATAATTAGGGTTTCATTTATGAAAATCTAAATATTAAAATTTCAATTTATGAAACCTAAGTATTTAGGGTTTCATTAATGAAACCCTAAATAATTGAGGTTTCTTTAAATATTGAACAAAAAAAAATATTAAAAAAATTTAAAAACCAAGAGTTATGTCTTGAAAAGCAAGTCTTACGTCTTGAAAAGGTTGAAAGAAGTAAAAATTTTGAAAAAATATGACATAGAAAGACAAATCGTTTTGAAAAAAGTGTAAATATTATGAAAAAGACAATAATATTTAAGGTTTCGTATATAAAACCATAAATATTTAGGATTTCGATTAAATGTTTTATTTATGAAACCCTAAATATTTAGGGTTCATGTTATAGTTTTAATTATGAAACCTTAAATATTTACGATTTCATTTTATGATTTCAATTATGAAATCCTAAACCTTAATCATTTAGGGTTTCATTAATGAAATCTCAAGCTTCACCTTAAATTTAAATCATAAATATTAAAGGTTTCATAAATGTAGCATCAACTATTTAGGGTTTTATGAATGAAATGCAAAATATTTAAGGTTTCATGAATGCAAACCTAAAACTCACCCTAAATATTTATGTTTTTTTTAATGAAACTATGAACTTCTCCATAAATATTTAGGGTTTCATAAATGACACCATAAATCAAAATCTTAAATATACCCAAAATTTAACTCTAAATATTTATATTTTTATAAATGAAATCATAAATTAAAAGTTTAAATATTTAATTTTTCATAAATGAATTATTAAATTGAAACCCGAAATATTTTGGGTTTATTAAATGAAACCTTAATTATTTAGGATTTCTTAAATGAAAGCCTAAAACCCACCCTAATTATTTATGTTTTGATTAAGGAAACCATGAAATTATCCCTAAATATTTAGGGTTTCATCAATGAAACATTAAATTGAAACACAAAATGTTTAAAGTTTCTTAAATGAAACCCAAAATATTTTTTGGTTTCCTAAATGAAAATTTAATTATTTGTGGTTACATTAAAGAAACTCATAATTGAAATGCTAAATATTTAGGGTTTTAAAAACAAAACCTTAAATGAAAACCCTATATATTTATTGTTTCATAAGTGATTTGAGTAATCAAATCCTAAATATTTAGATTTCATAAATAAAACCCGAATTATTTAATGTTTTGAATATAAAACTCTAATTATTTAAAGGTTTTCTTAATTAAACACCCAATTTAGAAATGAAATCCTAAATATATAAGGTTTCATCCATGGAAATTTTTAAAAATATGAAAAATCAAGAAAAATATCTTAAAAAAGATGATTTTTTTTTTGAAACATATAAAAAAAACAAGTTAAATGTCTACAGAGATTCAAAAAATGAAAATTTTAAAAAAAATATGACAAACCAAAAGAAATGTCTTAAAACATTGAAAAAAATTGAAATATTTTTTAAAACATGAAAAGTCATGACTAATGTCTTCAAACAATTGAAAAAAATGAATTTTTTTAAAAATATGAAAAAAGCAAGTCTAATGTTTTAAAAAAGTTTAAAAGAAATAAATTTTGAAAAAAATATGAAAAAGCATGACTAATATCTTGAAAATTTGAAAAAAAATTGAAACTTTAAAAAAAATATAAAAATCCAAGTATAATGTCTTTAAATATTTTTACCTTAAGCTTCACTCTAAATTAAAACCGTAATTATTAAAGGTTTGATAAACATAGTCTTAAGTATTTAGGATTTCATTAATAAATCGTTTAATATTTAAGATTGCATGAATGAAAACCTAATATTCACTTGAAATATTAATGTTTTGATTAATGAAACCATGAACTTCTCCCTAAATATTTATGGTTCATAAGTGAATCCATAAATCAAAACCTTAAATATTAAAGATTTCATTAATGAAACCCAAAATTTAATCCTAAATATTTAGAGTTTAATAAATAAAATAATAAATTGAAACCCAAAATATTTAAGATCTCATAAATGAAACATTAAATTGAAACCTGAAATATGTAGGATTTTTTAAAATTAATCCCAAATTATTTAGTGTTTTATAAATGATAACATTAATCAAAACCCTGAATATTTAGATGTATTACATAAAATCAAAATTATTTAAGGTTTCCAATATGAAACTCATAAATATGTTAAGGTTTTACTAATTAAACACTAAATTTATAAATAGAACCTTAAATATTTAGGATTTTATCAATGAAAATTTGAAAAATATGAAAAAACAAGAGTAATGTCTTAAAAAAGTTAAAAAATAAATAAATTTTGAAAAATATGAAAAACAAATTAAATTTCTAGTGAGAGTTTAAAAAATGAAAATTTAATTTAAAAAAATATGAAAAGCTAAGAGTAATGTCGTAAAATATTAAAAAAAATGAAAAACATTAAAAAAAAAAATGAAAAAGCAAGAACAATGTCTTGAAAAGGTTTAAAACTTAAAATTTTTAAAAATATGAAAAAGAAAGTCTAATATCTTGAAAAAGTAAAAAAAAAATGAAGGAATATGAAAAAGCAAGACAAATGTCTATAAAAAAAATTTTAAAAATGAAAATTAAAAAAAAAATTGAAAAAGCAAGGGAAATGTTTTGAAAAAATTAAAAAAATAAAAATTTTGATAAATGAAGTGTAATGTCTTAAAAAAATTCAAAAAAATGAAATTATCAATGAAGTGTAATGAAGTATAACTTATATAAAGCTAAAGGAAGTGAAATGAAGTATAACTAATATGAAACTAATATGAAAAAGCAAAAGGAAATGTAATGAAGTGTCACGTAGAAGATGATTACGATTGAGATGTCAATATGCTTTGTACGCTCATGAAAGATCGAGTTGTGAGTGATTTGAATTGTACTTTTGTTGTTACAGCATATAGCATTGGGTCAAAAGAGAGAAACACACATATCAGAAAGTAGCCAACGTAACAAAACTATCTATGCAATGGTAGAAGTCATAGCCCAATACTCTGTTTCTACAAAAGAGCGGGAAACAATATCTTGTTTCTTACTCTTCAAAGAGATAAGCGAGTCTCTTAGGAAGATGCAAAAACTTATGGTAGACTTACAGTCATAGGATCACTAGTCCAATCAACATCAAAGTAAGCACGCAACTCTAAGGAAGAGATGAAGGAAATAGAAGACTCTAAAATTCAATTCCACGAAGATATATGAGAATGTGAAGGGCAGCTCCCCAATGTATTGTAGTTGGAGAAACAACAAGTTGACTAACAACATGCATAACATAAGCAATATTAGTTCTAGTGATTGAGAGATATACCAAGTTTTCAACCAACACATAATATAAAGTGGGATTAGGAGGGGTGTCTGCCACTCAAGTTTCAATAAGACAATCTTGTTCGAGAATGTTGGCAATATACTTAGATTGAGAAATAAGATAACCTCTAAGAGAGTAATAAACTTCAATTCCTAGAAAATAACGAAGGTGTCATAAATCCCTCATCTCAAATTGTTTTGCTAATTATAGTTTTAACTCTACAATCCCATCAACATCATCCTTTGTAATAATCATGTCATTAACATATAATGAAGGTACAATACGACTGTGAGAGTAGGTTTTCACAAACAATGCAAAAACATAATCACTAGAGTGAAAGCCAAGATATGTAATCACAATTAAGAACTTCTTAAACTAATTCGTGGAGCTTGTTTGAGATTATAAAGAGTCTTCTTTAACTTCCACACCTCCCCTTAATTATGAGAAATTCCCAGTAGAGGCACCATGTAAACCTCCTCTTGAAGATCACCATTTAAGAAAGCATTTTTAACATACATTTGAAAAATATGTCACTATTGAACATATGCCACTACAATAAGAGTGTGAATGGTAGTCATCTTGACAACTAAAACAAAAGTTTCTTCATAATCCATACCATATTTTTAGGAGAAACCTTTAGCAACTAGATGAGCTTTGTACCACTCAACTGGCCCATTAGATTTTGTTTTGATTTTGTAAATCCACCTAGACCCAATAGCATGTTTTTCAAGTGGAAAAGGTACTAAGTCCCAGGTAGCTATTTTGTGCAAAGCAAAAAGTTCCTCTAACATAGCAAGTTTCCAAAGGGGGTTAAGAATAGCCTTTTTATATGAAAAAGGCTCAAACAAACTATGAATAAAGCTTTAGAAAGAAGCAAAAGCAGGGGAATATGTGGAATAAAAAAAGTCTGATATTTGAGTGGACTTATAGTTGTAGGTAGGATAACATGAAGAAGAAGGATCAACAACCGTAGAAGGTACTTGGGAAGTCGTAAGGACATGTGGACCTATAAAAGGAGAAATATTAAACATACAATTGTCAATATCAGACTCATGAGAATCACTGCCATCTATGGAAAATGGATCAATGAGAGTGAGATCAGACATTGTATGGTTGTGAGACTCAGAAGAAAGAAAATAAAAAAAAATTATAAGTTAGAGAAAAATAACATAGCAGGAATCATATAGTTTATAAGTTGTAAGATGTCTTGAAAAATATATTTAAAAATATGAAAAAACAAGAGTAATGTCTTAAAATTTTGAAAAATAAAATAAAAATATTTAAAAATAGGAAAAAATAAGATTAAATTAGTGTTTCATTAATGAAACCTTAAAACTAGGGTTTTATTTATGAAACCATGAATATTTAGGTTTTAAATTTAGGGTTTCATTTATGAAATACAAAATATTTAGTTTTAAATTTAGAATTTCATTAATGAAACCTTAAATATTTAGGGTTTTAATTTTTATTTTTATTATTGAAACCCTTAAAAAAATCACGGTTTCATATAATTTAAGGTTTCATTAATGAAATCATAAATATTTAGGTTTTCAATTTAATGTTTTATTTGTAAAATCCTATATATTTAGGTTTACAATTTAGGGTTTTGTTAATGAAACCCTATTTTAGGGTTTCATTTATGAAATCTTAAAAAATTAGGTTTTTATTTATGAAATCCTAAATAATTAGGATTTTATTTTTAAAACAATGTATATTTAAGGTTTTATTTATGAAATACTAAATATATAGTGTGAAAATTAGGATTTCATTACTAAACCCCTACATATTTAGGGTTTTATTTATGAAACCCTAAATATTTAAGGTTTCATTAAGGAAACCTTAAAAATATGACTTCATTAATGAAATCCTAAATAATTAGGGTTTTATCTATGAAACCATGTATAATTAGGGTTTTAATTTAAGGTTTTATTTATGAAATACTAAATATTAAGGATTTCAACTTAGAATTTTATTTATGAAGCCCTAAATATTTATGTTTTTAATTTAGAGTTTTATTTGTAAAACCCCAAATATTTTGGATTTCAATTTATGGTGAAATATATGATTTCATTGATAAAACCCTTAAAAATAGGGTTTCATTAATAAAACCCTAAACAATTAGGATTTCAATATTACAACCCTAAATATTTAGGGTTTTATTTGTGAAATCATAATATTTAAGGTTTTAATTTATAATGAAATTTAGGATTTCATTAATGAAATGTTAAATATTTACAGTTTCAATTTAGGGTTTCATTAATAAATCCCTAAAAACAAGGTTTCATTTATGAAACTATAAATATTTAGGATTTAAATTTAGGATTTCATTTATGAAATAATAAATATTTAGGGTGTAATTAATGAAACCCTAAATATATAGGATTTTATTTTTAGATTCCAAATTATTTATGATTTCTCTTATGAAACACTAAATACTTAATTTTCATATTAAGAGTTTTATTTATGAAATATCAAATATTTAGAGTTTCAATTTAAGGTTTCATTAATGAAACCCTTAAAAACATGATTTCATTAATGAACCCTTTAAAATGAAATTCATTTATGAAATCCTAAACAATAAACAATTAAGGTTTCATTACCACAACCTCAAATATTTAAAATTTTATTTATAAAACCATAATATCATCTGGAATCCAAATGCTCACAAATTTAACAAACAACAACAATTACGTTAGTCCCTAATTAAAATCTATTGATGAGCATCTCCAACCAAAGAAACTCATTTATATTTTTAATAATATTTCACACTTTTTTGTGATCATATTTCACTTTAGAAACTTTACCAAGTTATATTTACTATGTGTGTGTCAACAAGAGAACTCCTTTAGAGTTGCTCTAACACTCTCTCATTTATTGACTAAAACTTGAAATTAATTGACAATTATAAAATTAAGAAAGGGAAATTAACTAAGGATATTAACACCCACGAAATTTTGTGATTTTGAGTTAATTTCAACTAATAAAAAGGTGTGTTTAAAAGAGTTTGTAACTAGCTTTTCTTCTTAAACAAACACATACACTAATGCTTGTTAGTTTCTTTTATGTTTTTAATCCTTGTAAACATGGTAAGTATACTTTTAGTCCCTGCAAAATATTTAGTCCTTTTTTCATCTTTATAAATTTAAAATGTGTTGATTTTTGTTTCGGAGCTATGTTTGATTATCTGAACTTATATGTTTGATACATTTTTCTTTCAGCACCTTCCATTTTATTTTTTACACTCTCACTTTGCTTATTTCCACCCTCATTTTGCTTTTTGCATCTCTACATTTTCATTTTTTAATTTATTATTTGTTTTTAAATTCTAATTTATTTTATTTTACTTTTTTGCTTAAATAAGTTTTAGGTTCCTATAAAATACCTCTTTTTCTTTTTGCGTCCCTATAAAATTTTTAATATGTTTTGGTCCTTACATTATATTTTTTTTTTATTTTGAGTCTCTACCAATGACGTGATATCATCTCAATCGTTTATATATGTTGAGATGGTGTCACATTATCATTTAACTAACAATTGAAATAATGTCACATCATCAATAGGGACCCAAAACCAAAATAAAAAATTATAGAACCTAAAACATAACAAAAATTTTATAGGGACCCAAAGTAAAAAAGAGGTATTTTATAGGGATTAAAATTTATTTAAGCCATAATTTTTTTACTAGTTTTAATACTTTTTACTTTATTATTTGGGGTTATAGCAATTTTTTTCCGCCAAAATTGAATAAACTAGGATATATTATCAAGATTGTTAAATTGGTTTATATATCGTTTATTTTAAATATAATAGGTATATAAACGATTTTAACAATTTTGATAATATATATTAGTCTATTCAATTTTAGCGG
The DNA here is from genome assembly GCA_014843725.1 of Amphicarpaea edgeworthii. Lineage (NCBI taxonomy): Eukaryota > Viridiplantae > Streptophyta > Magnoliopsida > Fabales > Fabaceae > Amphicarpaea > Amphicarpaea edgeworthii. The sequence goes on along the minus strand of CM026324.1, from coordinate 16,861,773 downwards.
AAAGAAATTGGTATAGCCCCAAATAATAAAGTAAAGAGCACTAAAACCAGTAAAAAAAATTATAACTTAAATAAGTTTTGGATCCTATAAAATATTTCTTTTTTACTTTGAATCCTTATAAAATTTTTGTTATATTTTGGATTCCTATATTTTTTTATTTTGATTTTGGATCCCTGACGTGACATCATTTCAATTGTTAGTTAAATGATGATGTGACACCATTTCAACATATATAAATTATTGAGATGATACTACGTCATTGGTAGAGACTCAAAACAAAAAAATATATATATTATAAAGACCAAAACATATTCAAAATTTTATAGGGACACAAAGAGAAAAAGAGGTATTTTATAGGGACCCAAAACTTATTTAAGCTAAAAAAAATAAAAAATAAAAAATTAATTAATTAATTAAAAATTTGGGAGTGCAAAAACTAAAAATGTGGAGGTGCAAAAAGTAAAGTGGAGGTGGGAATAAACAAAATGAGGGCACAAAAAATAAAATGAGAGGTGCTGAAAGAAAAAATGCATCAAACACATAAATTTGAATAATCAAACCTAACTCCGAAACAAAAATCAACACATCTTAAACTTTGAAGGATTAAAAAAAGACTAAAAATTTTACAATGACTAAAAACATAAATTATCATATTTATAGGGACTATAAATATATTTTAACCTTCTTTTAATATATTACTCAAGAGAGGATTCTTTTAAAAAATAAATAATAGGAGGTTACTTCTATCTTCTTTTTTCTTCATTGTTTATTTCAATTCTCAAGATATTACACATACGAAATTTTAATTTAAAAATATATTTTAAATTAACAGATTATAAATTTATCAAACAGAATTAACTATAAATTTGAAATCACTATAAAAGTATCCTAGCTAGAATGCAATGATCATAAACGAGGAATGTCACACAATATTCATATTACAAATCAACAATGCATTTGGAATCTAAATATATCAAAAACGCCATCCAAGAGAGGTAGATAACCTGATCAAGGGTAGCAAGAAAATATAAATAAATAAAATTCTAAAGACTGCTGAAATATTTTAATATGAAAAACAAGTGTGCAGATGAAAAAGAAACGTAGTAATATTAATTGTGCCACTAGAAAAACCATTATTTCTGCAAATTTTCATATAACTTCGTAAGTTCTTTCGCAAAGAGAGAGAAAAAAAAGAACGAAAAAGGTTGTAAAAGGGTACGTACCTCTCAAATTGTGCTCTTCTTCAAAACAAGCATAACACCATTGTGATTGTGGTGAATTTGAAGCCTCAAAAGAAATTTAAGGAACATTAAACGATGAATATATCATCTTCTAATCACCAAGTGCAATTGAAGAACACTCGTTCAACAATTTTCTTCGAGATTTCAAACCCACCACAACCACGTTGATGTTACGCATCATAATCATCATAATTTGATAGAAATCTTCATAGAACCCAACGTAGCTTTGCTTCTTGGCTCAATGAGAATATATAGCACTATGTGCCAATTTAAATTGTAACGAAATAAGATAAGATAAGATTGCGTTAGTTAGTTTTGTTTATGGGATTCTGTTTATCTTGTTAAACAAACATTTGAGATTTGATTTTAAGACTTTAAATTAAACAACAACCTACTGCAATATATTTATTTATTTTAACAATAGTATGGTTAAATTGCTCAATATAATCATTTTCATTGATGACAACAGAGCTTGCATGTTTCAATTTCATATGTGCAAACCCCTTGTTATTTATTAGGACTTACAATTTCATATGCAGTTCAAGGAGTCCATAATTTATCACACTAGCTACGATCAAAATCTTAATTTATCATTATATATTATTTGAGCAGGAAGCATTTTCAGTATAGTATTTTTATAGTTTTATTTTATCTCAGTCTTATTATCATAGTCATTTACTTTATCTAATAATTGTGGCTAAAAATTAAAATGATCTATATGATCACACGTTGAATAAGAAAGTGTAAGACGACTCACATGATCATATCATTAATTTTCTTTCTTTCTTTTTTTCTACTGTTTCTCCCCGACCAAACATTTTTTTATTTTTTCACACTTATTTCTTCTCCCACCTTTCTATTTCCCATTATTTTAATTTCTTAACAAACAAAAACAAAGCGTCAATGTAAGTTACGTCATTAGTCATTCGTAAGCTGAGGACTAAACTTATTTCTAGTTTTCCACATTTCCGTGTGCCATCCACAGATTTGAGACGCATGTGGCATAAGATAATTTGAGTAATTAATGCAACGGTCAGACATTATAAATTCATAAATGATAAAAAAAACTATCTATTTAATGAAAAATGATGTGTTCCATCTTTATTACAAATTATCCATGCCAATAACAATAACCGTGTTAATACAAATAATGGTCTCTAATATACCAGTGCTATGAAAAAAAAAATTATTCTACTAGATAAAGTTGTTAATTAGCTGTGTGTGGGTCTACAAATGCAAAATCACCCAATTTTATTGGTCAAGAGAATGACTCAAATTAAGTTTGCTTTGCCCCGAAGAAGACATCTACTATATAGCAACTTGCATGCCATGAGATGAGGTGAAATCGCCCTATAAAAAAACACGTGGGCTCCTACTTATTTAACCACCAACTTGCAATAGTAGGCGCAGTTTTTTGACCAAAATTATATATAAATTCCTTTTTCCCTTTTTAGGAAATGTTTATTTATTTGTTTTGACCGTCGTATATCAAATTCTTTGAAATAATATGTTGTTTATAAAATGGGTGAGTAACGAAATATTTATTTTTGATTTTTAATGAAATTTTTTAATAATTTTGTAAATAAAACGTCAAAAAAATATACTTAATTTTACATATTTATGCTCAAATATGTTTCGTCAGAAAAGAACCCAAATGATAATGATCGATTATTTTTAATTAGGTGTGCTCGCTACCTTTGCTATAGGGCATGCATTATTACGCTACTTCTTAGCACTTTCGATTCATTTTATGAATTTCTAGGCACAATGCGAGAATGACGGGCAAATAATTGAGACTAAAGACTAGAGAGGCCATTTCTTGGAATCAATGTCCCTTGACCACGAGTCGTGCACTTATCAGAAAAATAAATAAATAAAAATCCGCACTTGAAAATTGAGATAAATTGAACATATGTTTTAAAAAGACACACACTGCACACCCATATATCATATATTGATTGTCATTCCTATATTCTTTACTAACAAGAGTTTGCTTTTCTCGTACTTCCAACATAACAATATTCCAGTCTAGTCTTATTACCATCATCATTTCGATCTTCACGTAACATTTTTAATAGAACTACTAAATCAGTTATTTAATTTTAAATAATATTATTTAATTATTTTTATCATTAGATCAAATGATATAATTTTTACTTAAAAATTATTATCATAAATAATATTTTTTTTAAATCTATAAAATTAAATTAAACATTTTTTCAATAACTTACTTTTAAAGTAAATTTTTGAATACGTGAAACACAAAGATTCACCAAATTTATCTAAATAATCCTAACTTGTAATGTTTTTAGACTGAATTAATCAATATTCCTGCCTCCACCACACCACATGTGGTTATCCAAACAATCCACCCAAATTATTTTTTGATGTATTCTATTCTAACACTTTGCTTCCTTTTACGTACGTAACATGTAACTATAAATTATCCCACTTTAACTAATACCAACGAGTGTCTGATCATCCAGTAAGAAAATTATCCCACTTTAACTAATATATAGTACATGTTTATGGAGATATTTTAAACTATCGACCATTTAGATACCAACTACATTAATTCATAATTTAGATATAGTTGAAATGCAGGTCAGTTGAATAGATATCATATCCATTAAATTATATTAATTTTGGAAGAGTTGGCGGATAATATAACATAATATTATAAGGTGATTGAGTGATAAAAAAAAAAGAGTGAAGAGAGATGATGTTATATATCATTTCTCCTACATTAGTATAAATATAAATGTAGACACAATTCATTCATGAAAGACTAATATAATCTTATGAACACAACTATAAATTACATATGAATTATCCCACTAAATAAATAGCTTTTTACATATGAACAAATATATTAGACTACTATAGTCTATATATACATAAGAAAAAATTATGAACATATTATCTAACACTATTTTAGATACATTGTTTTTAAATGGTAAAAATTTATCAAAATTATAAAAATTTTGGATGAATATCAAACCCTCCTCGTATACATAATAAATACAAAAGGTGTTGTCACCACCTTCCAAAGCTCCAATAATCCTCACCCAACTCAACTCAACCATGTTAGGCACTCCCCACACCCTTGTTATCCTCATCTTCTTCCTCTTCTCTCCAACTACCCACTCCCTCTTCTTCAACATAACCAACTTCGACGACCCTGCAGTTGCATCCTCCATATCCTACGAGGGTGACGGAAGATCCAACAACGGCTCTATCGACCTCAACAAAGTCAGCTACTTCTTCCGCGTCGGCAGAGCCATCTACTCCCAGCCCCTCCGCCTCTGGGACCCCTCCTCCACCCTCGCTGCCGACTTCGCCACCAGCTTCGCTTTCTCCATCGAGAGAGTAAACTTCAACGACTCCTCCTACGGAGACGGCTTCGCTTTCTACTTAGCCCCGTTGAATTACCGCATCCCACCGAACTCCGCAGGCGGCACCTTCGCCCTCTTCAACGCCACCACCAACAGCAACCTCCCCGAGAATCACGTCGTCGCCGTTGAGTTCGACACCTTCGTGGGATCCACCGACCCGCCACAGAAACACGTGGGGGTAGACGACAACTCCCTCACCTCCGCCGCCTTCGGCAGCTTCGACATCGACAACAACCTCGGCAAAAAATGCCACGCGCTCATCACCTACACCGCCTCCACTCAAACCCTCTTCGTTGCGTGGTCCTTCAAAGGAAAACCAAACACAAACAACAACGACAACAACTCTTCTTTCTCTTACCAGATAGACCTCAAGAAAATCCTCCCGGAATGGGTCAACATTGGCTTCTCAGCCTCAACCGGACTCTCCACCGAGAGAAACACCATCTATTCATGGGAATTCACTTCATCTCTAAACGACTCAAGTTTCGCCGAGAACGTGAAACTAAAACACAAAGGCTCAAAGCTCGTGTTGATACTAGCCATTCTTTGTCCTCTGGTGTTACTCTTTGTAGCGGCCAGCATAGTTGTATTATTGATAAGGCAAAAGAGACAAAAACAAAAGGACGACTGCATGTTATACGAAGTCGGCGACGGAGAAGATCCCGCATTTAGTAAGTTCGATCTGGACAGAGGAACCTTCCCGAGAAGATTCGAGTACAGAGAACTCGCGGAATCCACCAACGGTTTCGCCGAGGATAGAAAGCTCGGGCAGGGAGCTTCAGGGCAGGTCTACAAAGGGGTCCTGAGCTACCTCGGAAGAGTGGTGGCGGTGAAGAGAATCTTCGCGGACTTCGAAAACTCGGAGAGAGTCTTCACCAACGAGGTGAGAATAATAAGCCGTTTGATTCACAAGAACTTGGTCCAATTCATAGGGTGGTGTCACGAGGAAGGAGAGTTTCTATTGGTATTCGAGTACATGCCAAACGGGAGCCTCGACTCTCATCTCTTCGGGAACAAGAAAGTGTTGGAGTGGCACGTGCGGTACAAGATCGCGTTAGGCGTTGTCACTGCGCTTCATTATCTCCACGAGGACGCGGAACAGTGCGTGCTGCACAGAGATATAAAATCGGCAAACGTGTTGCTGGATACAGAGTTCAACACAAAAGTTGGCGATTTCGGCATGGCGAAGCTGGTGGATCCGAGGCTGAGGACTCAGAAAACCGGAGTGGTGGGAACTTACGGATACTTAGCGCCGGAGTACGTAAACGTCGGGAGGGCGAGTAGGGAGTCGGACATCTACAGCTTCGGGGTCGTGGCGCTGGAGATTGCGAGCGGGAGGAGGACTTTCCGGGACGGCGAGTTTCATGTCTGTTTGATGAATTGGGTTTGGCAGCTTTACGTTGAGGACGAGATTCTGAGGGCTGTGGACGAGAAACTGAACAATGAGTTTGATTTGGAGGAAATGAGGAGCTTGCTTGTGGTGGGGCTGTGGTGTACGAATCCGAATGATAAAGAGAGGCCTAAGGCGGCGCAGGTGATTAAGGTTTTGCGGCTTGAGGCGCCTTTGCCGGTGCTGCCGCTGGATATGTATGAACGGGCTCCGCCGGTTGAGATGATTAGGATGCCACATCATCAAAATCAGAATAATCATTCGGGGCAGTTGCCACCTATTACTACTAGTCTTGTCAGTGTTGGACGATGATTTCATAAATTGTATGTATTTTGATTTTGATTCCATTTTGTGACAGATTATTGGGTCTTGATAAAGGTTGAGCTAAATTTCTCTTTAATTTTTTTTGGTGGAGTTACAGTTAAAGTTACATAGCAGAAGTCTTTGTTCATAGACAGCAGTTCGAATATGTGTAGATGATAATAAAAAAATGATTTTTTTTAATAAAAAAAAAAAGACTTCTGTTTTTTGTTTTTTTATAAATTATTTTGATTGATCCATGTTACTGTTTTTTTGTTGTCACCAATAATGTGAATATAAACGCATCTTGCTTACTCTGCCCGACAACAGTCAACAGCCTAGCCACCAACTATTACCAAAAGCAGTCACATGATCAACACTTCAAGTATTCCATGCTTTACTTTACATGTATACCTGCCACCGATTAATATTATTAATATTTATATTCTTTTCCTTTACGTTATATTCAAACAAATTGCATGATTTAAATCTGCACTGCCTTGTAATTAATTTTCGTGTATTTCAAATTGAGAATCCAAATGAATGTCTCTTCACGGGAGCCACCTTTGAATTATATACGTACTAACCTATTTGGAGATGCAGGATTTTGTTACTCAAAAGTCAAAACCAATTCCTCTTACCTTACAAGTTTTAATTTAAGTTTTAAATACGTATTCTAACTAACTACAGTCAACGGGTTAAAATTATTTATATTAAGCCAATTTCCCTCGATACAATCAAAGCCGGAAGCAATCTTTCAACCTTTCAATCGATTTCATCATTACATCGTATGTGTATTTTGTTTACTTTCTGTGACAAATTACAAATTTTAAATGGATGGGACAGATAGTAATCCCAACCTTCCACTTTATTAATTATTTTGATGTGTTTTTTTTTTTAATTCTAATTTTTAATTTTTAATTTTGTATTTAATTGGTCTAAATTTTTAAATTTTTTTTTGTTAAAGTTTTGGTCTCTAAACTTTTTAAAAATTCACCTTTTTTAGTTCCTAAAAATTCATTAAATAAATAGAAAATAGAGTTTTAATTTTTGTTTAAGACTAAAAATTATTTTTAAAAAGTATAAAAATTTTGACAAGTCAAACAAAATTTTGACAAAAATTATAATTAAAGAATGTTTAAAGACTTTCACACATTAAACAAAAAATTTAAAGACTAAAAATTAAAATTTCAAAAAATTTAAAGAGTAAAAACATAATTAACCATTATTTTGATTGACCCCATTTAATTATCACTATTTTAGTAATTGAAGTGGCTCGGGTACATTGCATGTGTGTGCTTATAAAATATCTTTTTTCTGTCCTAACAGTAACCTAGCTACCAACTATTAACCAAAATGACAAATTTTATCAAATTGATTTGTTTTAAGGAACAAATTGGTTTTTTATTAGTCATCAAATCAAAACCAGCATTATTACGTAGTCCAGTTAAATGAAATTAAGTTTAGATTCTTATGTAAGATTCGGGTTAGAGTATTCTGAATGGACAAAAAAAAAAACACATGGTTGAGTTGAGAAATCCACTAAAAACAAATTAGCTTGGTTCTCAAACAAACATTAACGACAAAACTGATAAATTTTTTACACTTGAACATTAACAACCTAGAGATGTTTTTAAAAATTTTATGATATATATTTTAATCAATATTATTTAATGTAAAGACATATACATTCATCAACACGTCATTGATTCGAATACTGTTTATAGAAAAATCAAAATTAGAACAAGAGATCCTACTAAAAGTAAACATTCGAATTCTTGACAAAATTTACTGCATAATTTGCATAGAATGTCCTTTCAAAATCATCTTTTTTTTTCCAAATTAAATGCAAACGTGTAATTCTACACTAGCTTGGTAATTTCCTGTATTTGGAATTGAGAATTAATCCAAAAGAATGTCTTTTCAATGTTTCATCATTCAACTATTTTACCATCAACACTGTGTACAAGGGACACCAATTCAACATTTTTGGCATCTGAAGTGTCATCAATAGCCACCTTTGATGAGTTCATACTTTTACTTGGAAGAATAGAAGAGTTGGGGTCAGCTCTAGGCACCAAAAACAGCATCCAAAGTGGAGCAATCCTCAAAACGTTTCGGATCAAAATAGCCAACCAAATGTTACCAAACTTTGTTCTTGTGATCCTCAGAATGTGGAGAACAAATCCACCACCCCATGATGCTGTGAGAAGTCCAACATTATCAATTGACATTAGGAGTGCAAAAAAAGTGCCTTCAATTCCTGAGGGACAGAGCTTTGAGCTAAGCACAAGCATTGGCATCCACTTTAGCCTATTTGTCATTTGAGCTATGCTTTCAACAATCACAACAAAGAAATAATCTGGTATGCCAAACTTGAGGTTCAATCTCAATACCAGAATCAGATCAAGCATCCCTGACAAGCCATAAATCAACTGAGTCCAGAATAGTAAACTCCGGAATGCATAGTCCTTTAGAGCATACTGGTATAGTATTGCACCTAAAAGTGCCCCCACTGAACTAATTGAAAATATAAAACCAACACTCTCCTGTGTAAGACAAATGGAACATTAAGGTTATTGGCAATTATTTCTATTATACTATAATTAGAGTAAGTGTCTATTTGGAAAAGTTTCTCCAAAAGTGCTTCTAAGAGGGAAAAAAAAAATGAAATGAGCTTCTTCATAAGTTAAAATTGGCTTTTTAATAGTTAATTTGTATAAGTCTCACATCTTTTAGAAAAACTATGTGAAGGAGTTTCTACAAATTAAAAATTGGAGAAACCAATTTTAACTTGGTGAAACTCATTTCATTTTTTTTTCATATTTTCTTCTCCTAGAAGTGCTTCTAAATAAGTTTACCCAAACATACCCTAATAGTATTACATTAAGGTATTTTAATTCAGCAAGGTAGAACAATGCTGCCAATAACCTCAAGGATTCAATAACTCATTGATCCTATCAGGTTAACAGTTGTAATCTGATATGAAAAAGAAATCTAAGGGACATGCATAACAAGGGAGCGAATCTATTTGTTACCTAGAGAAGAGACTTTTGGCTAACTTTTCTGTTTCTCTATGCTCTCTATTAATGGAAAATAATCTTGTTATGTTCCAGAGTCAAACTCACGGTAAGATGGGTGGAGAGAAAGTCTGATTTAGTGGTGGAGTTGGTGGAATTTCTTCCTTAACCTCATTATTGGAAGCAAAAAACAAGTGCATAATTATGATGTTGACTTGAAATCAAGTGCATTTTTCTACTAAGGTGGGGTTATAAGATGGATCTCATCTACATGGGTATTGTCTCTCCTCACCTAGACATGAAGGACTATTATTGTCATATTCAGTATTGTTTGAATAAATTTGTCTGAAGTACTAATAGAAAAAGAAAAATGAAATAAGTTTCTCCCATACGTTAAAATTAACTTATTTATAAGTTAAAATAAGTTTTTTTACAAGTTAAAATCATTTGATTTCGACTTATTCATAGTGAAGTTTATTTAGACAAGATTTAAGTATCCCAACAATGATATTAATCAATATATCAAACCAAATAATACCTGAGAGAAAGATGGTCCACCCTTTGAGTCTGTATACCAATAAAACATTCCTTCACGGATATCCAAACTCACAGCAAGGGATAAATACATGTATAAACAAGGCCCCCATACATCTTCACTCCTCAATGTGGTCCACATAGCCTTGCTAGCATCAATAAAATTTTGTTTCACCTAGACACAGCATGGAGAATCAGATTATGCTGTGTATTAGGACCATGGAAATGACATAAGCTATGGTTATACCTGTGTGTAAGATGTGTCGTGCATACGAGGCTCATAAAGCAGAAAACCAACCAAAATTACAAGTCCAGCTGGGACAGTCATCAAACCAAACACCCCCTATGAGGACAAATGCTCTCTTAGTAAAATACAAGCGAGGCTAATAAGCAGATTGGTCCACAAATTATAATGAATCGTTAAATTTGGTTCCTAAAGTTTTTAAAAGTTTCAATTTGCTTTCTAAATTATTTAAAATATGTCAATTTGGTCTTTTTCTGTCTGCTTGGTTCACGGGGCTAAATCTGTCACGAATTTTATTATTTACACCCTTTTTACTAAGTATACTCCTCATTGTTTATAGCAAAATCCGTGACAAATTTAATGGAAAAGGAGAAAATGAAACATTTTCAATAATATAAAGACCAAATTGAAACTTTTTAAAAAACTTGGGACCGAATTATTGAATGATTAATTATAACTTGTGAATTAAATTGAGTATTAAGCTTACAAGTAAAGAAGCACATAAAAGAAAAAAAGGGAAATTTTGCATGTTGTAGGGGGGAAGTTTTCAAAGGCTAACCATTGGGCCTAGAAGGTGAACAAAGATACCACTAATGAAGTAACCAAATAGTGATCCAACAGAAGAACTGAAGGCACATAAACTTTGCATGTCAGCAGCAAGTGAAGGTTGAGAGATACTGTTCTGTGCCACACAGGCATCAATGGTCACATCTGCTATTGCCACCCCAGCACTCCCAGTTGTTAATGCCAAAAGGGCCAATACAAGATGCAGGTTTTCATGCAGAGATAACAAAAGCATGGCAACCACTGCCAACAAACCTGTAACAATCAAAGAGGGGACAAGAAGTCAGACTATGTTAGTGAAGCAAAATTTCTGAAGCTCTTTGTAGGCATCATTAATATGTGATAAGATACAAAGTTAATCCTCAATAAGAAACTCATAAAATGCAACCATTACTTGTTGGAAGAAAAGCTAATTATACTCATGCTTGATAACACTGTACAGAAGTAAAGTAAAAAATTCATCTACCTAAAGATTGCTTCATTTCCAAGTTCCATCCCTTGTTAAGAGTATGATATGTCAAGAAGCAGTTACTTAGCTGGCATTTGAAAGAACTTTTACAAAGCTTATTTGGACTAATCTTATTATATAAACCCTTAAGCAGGACCTATTTGGTTATGCTTACAAAAGTGACTTGTGACTATAAGCTCCTTTAACCTAAATATTTCAATCAGCTTCATGGTAAAACTTGTCATGATAAGCTATGGGCAAATACACGTGTGTAAACTGTTAAGCTTCTCACACAAAGCACCTGATTTTTCCACATATTCTCTATTGATATCTCACGTCGACTAGAGATATGGCTAATATAGTCCTTATAAGGCTTAGGAATTCGTACCTTACAAATCGATTTTGTAGAGTTAAGTTAACTCAATTTCTAATATGGTATCAAAAATCAGAGTCTATTCTAGATTTGTTATCCGTTATTGGGTCACCTATATTTGTTCACGCTCTAGATGTCTATTCCCAAGCACGAGAGAGTACTGTTATTGGACAACAATCCCATATCAACAAAAGACACTACATACAGCCTTTTTACCTCTAATATTCCCACCATGCTTGCTGAGAACCCCTTTCCTTAACAAACGTCAATTCTAGATCCAATTTTGTGAATTCCAGCTTAGAAAGATACTGTGGTGATTTATGGCTTGAGGGAAACACACCATTACACCAATGCTGCCAAAAATGACTAATACCATCACATGGCAGGACTCTTACATCTCCAATCCACATCTAACATCTCCACACTTCTATAGCAAAATTATAGGTCCTAAGCAAAAATTCTAAGATTATCAAAAAGAAGAGCCTGTCATTCGTTGATGGCTTTATGTGATGATGAGAAGCAGTTTATCCACTGATGCTAATGCTATATTATAGAAGTATCTAGTTAATGTCAGAATGAAACCTCTGTCAAGGGAGATAGTGGCCCAGGTTTGAGACATTATCTCATATGCTTCATTATACAATTACATAATTAATTGCACTCTTTGGGCTGCCGTAATTGCAGCCTCAAGGGAGTATGTTTAGTTTCATTGACTAAATATATGACCAAATTGCGGCCTCTTTGGACTGCCTTGATTGCAGCCTTGATGAGTGTGTTTAGTCTTGCATCAACCGGAGATTGACCAATGTTGTCCTTATAAGACTTAAACAATCTTCACCTTACATGTCGGTTTTGTAGAATTGAATTAGACTTTAAGCCTATATTTTAAAATGATATCAGAATCTATCCTACAATCAATTGCTGGACACACTCCAAGACCATAAGCCTGTAGCCCTGAGCATGTTTGAAACTCACCTTAGTAGAGATATGGCTTAAATGAAGTTTATAGGAATCAAAAGTGAGTAATTTCAATCATTGATAAGAAAATCAACGGTTGATATGGTTAATACTACTCACTTCACCGTTATTCACTTTGGAGAATCTAAAGCTTAGATTTAGTAGAGATGTGACTTAAAAAAATTAACTTATAAAGCCTGGCAATGCTCACCCCCTCGCCAATTCACTTTTCATCCCCCAAAAAGTCTATTAGAAATAGGTTAAGCCTAACTGAACCTCAAAAGTTAGCTCAAGATGGAGAATTTTCCAAACTTTATAAGTAACATTTTGACCATATTCCTAGCCAATTAGAGAAATCTACAGCATTGACTGACAGTTCAGCATCCATTCAAGTTCTTTCAAACTGATAAAGATCTAGGGAAAATAGAGCTGCAAAACATGTAACAGATTACTAAAATTCCCACCTAAAACAATAATTGAGTTGAAATATATGTAAACCTCTCTGAACTTAGGAAGATCAAATAAAATGTGCACAATGCATCATGACATACCAGCAAAAATGAAGTAAGGTCTGCGGCGGTACCCAAAAAACGGGAGAACATCAGTGAGAAGACCCCAAAGAGGCTTCACAATCCAAGGAATGGAAGTGATTCCTTTATAAACCTGTGCCTCAGATGGCTGCACCTTCTGAACATCTTTCATGTAATACTTGGTGCCAACTTCAGCAAGAGCTCCACCAAGCCCCTGGCTTATTCCATAAACAACCACAACTCCAAACACAAAGCTCCAATGCATTTCCCTACAAAGCATTCTAAACCAATCTATTGGGATGCAACAACAATCCCAAAAACCATTTTTTTGGGGTTCATTTTGCTCCATGGATTCACCACATGATGGATCTTCCTGGTTTTCCTCCTCCTGCATTATCACCCCTTCTTCACAGTAAAGATTCAATCACCTTGAAAGAAAAAAAAAAAAAACTCCAAAATCTGTTCTTTGACTTCTATCTAGTACACATGATTGGAAAATCTAACAATTTGAGTTTCCAACAAATAACAAAGAAGGGGTTTTGAAAAGCAATAGCTAGCAGGAAAAAGAAACAAAAGAGAGGAATAAAATGAAAGCAATGAGTTTAATGTCTATGAATGTGAATGGAAATTAGCACCACTCTGGTTCTTGCCTTGTGGTTCTGTTTCTATTGGTGAAGTCAACATTAACCATTTAGGATAACAAATGGGTATTTTATTTTATTTTGATTATTATTTATTCCCATACCCGACCAATCATATTAGAAAACGTCAAATTTACGTTCTTTTTTTCTTTCTTTCTTTATTTTCCCTCTTTTAATGTTTCTCTACTTTTTTCCCTTTTTATTAAGGTTTCGTTTTGAGCATCCAATCAAACAGCAAAACCAAGAAACTTCCTTCCTTTTTACAATCACAATTTTCTGAACATTAACATTGTTTTTTCTTCTAAAAATGGTTGTTTCTGGTGAAAATATTGTAATAATTGTAACATGTAAGTGAATTGAGTGGATATTAATATTAATAATGTTTGTGATCGATCGTGGAGGCATGGCATTGGTGGTGGAGAAAGAGGAAGGGAGGGCCCCACATGGGTAAGATCTGGTGACGCTGTGGATTGGTGGCAGTTGACTAAACTCAAACTCAAACTCAAACTCAAACTCAGTGTGTCCGAAAAGCTGAAAGGATCGAAGCCAACCAGATCTATTGGTCCATTCCAAAAGTTTGTGGAGTGCGAAATCAAAAGATACAAGGCTTTTGTTTTATTTAAGATTGATTACGTTAGAAGGTAATTTGAAAAAAATAAAAGCTATAAAAATGTGTTCAAAGTAATTTAGAAAATTATACATGATTGTTTTATCATCCTTTAAATACATAATACACCTTAAAAAAAGATAAAAACATACCAAAGATAAGTGATTGATAAGATTTATTATGTGATTTGATAGTGTTTTTAGTTTATGGGTATTCAAATACAATTACTCTTTTAGAAACTTCATATTGCGATCAATTCGATTTGATTAAATTATATTACTTAAAATTAATTTATTCTACCACAAAATTATTGGGGCAATATTGACCTTCAAAATTTTAAAAAGTATTTATATTTTAAAATAATTATTTTAGCACCCCCCAACCATCCCACTACTTTTCCATAAAAAAAAAAAAAAAAAAAAAACATTATCTATTTATTCTATTTTGTCTTAAACGTGCTACCTTGTTCTTGCTCTACGCACTCGGTTGTGTTTTCTTTCTACTCTTCTTCAAAATTCCTTTACTTTTTCACATTCTTCTTTATGCCTTGTTTGGTTTACTGTCTATGTTTGTAATATTATATTATTATTATTATGTTGTGGTGTCATATCATATGTTCATATATGAAATATGATTAGGGGATCAAAATCCTTTGTAGTTATTTATTTATTTTTTTGACAGAAAATCCTTTGTAATTTTTAGTTAACGGCATTCCGTGCTGTTTACTTTATATCAAATCTCAACCCTTCATTTTCAATTAAAGGAACCAATGCCCAGTCTCTTACCACATAATCTAACTAATATGCATTTAAGATTAAAAAATAAAAACAGTAGATGATTGATGATTGAATCCTCTCCCATCTAGCGTCTAATCTTGGTTCAAACTTCAAACACGATTTTTTATTCTATTGATGATTGAAGATATCTGTAGATGGAAAAGGAAAAAACTTGGATCACTTGATTAGGTCATTAATTACTCATTAAGGTGGTAGTTCACCTAACTTGGTTCCCCTTTATTTTAATCACTTTTTTTTCCCAGGACTGTCTCATGCAATGGTTTTATTAATCATAGTTATTTTCAGGCCATGTTGTTGCCAGTTAAAACGCGGCTCGTAATATTAGGTGAGCATTAGTAAATTAGTAAAGAAAACAGGAATCCATCCAAATTGTTCTTTTTTGTTTCTATATAGACCAAATTGCTCTTTTTAATACATTATGAATCATATCATAATATTAATATAAAATAATCATTATTAAAAATAATGATTAATTTTCATCAAAGTCGTGAACACTCATATTATATGAGTATCTCTACTCTCAACAACTTCTCACTGATCTCAATATTCATATAAAGATTAATATAAGATCCTTTAAGCATATAATTCTGATTCAAGTATTCATTTGAAGCCTGGCTATATGGACTTCCTTCGAAGAGATTCATGAAAACCTCCCAGGGTTCAGGGAAACTATACCCTTTGTATTATGCCCTATGAGTCTAGATCTGATTTATATGGGTTTTTATATCCTAACCGATGCATTACATTCAAAATGAGAATTCGGAAAATTCTTTCTTCTCTTTTATGAAACATTTATTTTAACATTTTAAATATGTGAAGGTTTGTCGTTTTTTTTTTTTTTGTTAGATGTTTCAATAAAGATTAATATCTCTAATTAATCACAATTAAGAAAATACATATGACTGACATCTCAGTCACTTATTATTTTTAATGTTAATTTAAGAATTAAAATTATTTGTTGTCAATGTTTTCTATTTTCAACTTCAAAACAAATACTTTTTTTTTATAGAATATTTATAGTTGTTGCTAATTTTATAGTTCAATTAAAACTTGAGGTCCTGTTTCACACGGCTTTTATTGTTTGGGTCATATCCTAAAACCCACCTAAAGATCTATGTTCTCAAATTGTTGTACTTTTTTACTATCGAGTATAGAATAAGAAGTGGAAATGGAAGTAATAATGGTCAAGGACACTGCATAATGAAGTGTGCCAAAGTTAGAGGGCCACCATTAAATCAAATCATACATAATAAAGTATATCACTCCTGAACATCAAGTATCAACCTATAGCCCTTACCTATCTATAGAAGACTAGCACTACTTTTTCTTAGTTGGATACCTCACCATTTTCTTCATCTTTAAGCGTGTTCTTAACCTTTATATCTTTTCTCTCTTTTTATGTTTATTATTATGGGAGGCCCCATTTGAAGGAACCAGGAATTTCATTAAAATAATAACACCTGTCCTTCTATGGACCATATAGTAATATGATTAATTTCTCCATTTTTTTAATTTTTAAAATAAATAAATAAATAAATTTTAAAAATTAACTAAAAGAGAATAACTATTACAAAAACATAGATAATTTACTTTCCATGATCACAAACTCTGCTCAATCAGCTAAGCTAAAACCCTTGATATATATTTTAGTTGTTTTAGCACTTCATCCTATTAATTAATATATGATGTAATTATAAAATAAATTCCTATTAAATAAACTGGCAGTGTATATAAACTAAACTCTAAATAATGGTACATATCAAATAAAGGTGGAAGATTAAACGCAAGTCAGAAATAGTGAAATCCATTTTCACCATTTGATTCCAAATTATCTTGCACGTTTGAATGTCATGTGTGAAAATATACATCTACAAAGAGACATCATGTCATCCTATTATCAATGAACTACTTTCTTG
Organism: Amphicarpaea edgeworthii; assembly: GCA_014843725.1. NCBI lineage: Eukaryota > Viridiplantae > Streptophyta > Magnoliopsida > Fabales > Fabaceae > Amphicarpaea > Amphicarpaea edgeworthii. The sequence continues at coordinate 16,844,816 of CM026324.1, read as the reverse complement.
ACTTTAATAATCAATATCAGATATTATTAATCACATAGCAGCTTGTTTCACTCAACCAGCAAACATAACTTCAAGTTGGAGCCGTAATATTCCTCAAATCACCTTTGAAAGAATAAACTTGCCTTCAACAAAACCCTTGTCTACTATTGTGCACCAAAGAAGCAACTCATTTAAGTAATCTGCACTCTCACAATAAAAGGCAGACATAATGCAATGTGCACACTGGACTATGAGTATTATTATGACAGTGTCCTTGTTAGACACAGGAATCAGAGACAGTCATCCACATAATCTCCTTTTTGCCCTTAACTTCCTTTTTTCTCCACACTTCACTTGGTGGAGACAGAAGAGTAATAATGGTTGTTGAACAACTTTTGTTGGCATCAGTTGAAAAGAGTTATGTACACGACTACATGCAATTAAAGAATTTGAGTTAAGCATAGTGTGAAAAGTTGTGAAGGAGTTGTTGAGTCACTTCTTTTTGCTCCTTGTTCTTTGTTTCAATGCTGCCAATGACATATCCACATGCAAATATTCAATTAGAATCAAATTAGCATTAGCAACCTGGCTTCTCATTCCCGTATCTGCAATTTTGCAGTTTGAACTTCTAAGATGCATATTGCAAATCCAATTTGTTAACTATGAACTGAGATTCTCCAAACCTGAGGGAAAATCAGAAGAAAAATATAAAGTCCCTCACCGAGCATTGAGCTGGTTTTCAATGCTACAGAAAACACATTTTGATGATCCACTCTTTGATTTTGATTGTCATGTACTCACTTTATAATCCTCCTCTTTAGCAACATCCAGCAATAGGAAGAAATAGCTCTCTTCCGGGGGAATTTGGCACATGACTTGGGTCTTCATTTGCTTTATTGTGCGGAGTCTTCTGCACATAAAAAATCATGTAACACTGTGAAGCTCTGACTGTAGCCTCATCAACCACAGTTATCCAAGCATCGTCGCATCTGTACCATTGATTCCTTAAACGCACGAAAGAAACATAGTGGCCAGACTCAAGCGTCCCCGAATGTGTCACCACTGCAAAAATCTCAAACTCAGAAAACATATCTGATTGATCACCCCCAAAAGTAAAAATTCTATTTCCATATCTGGCTCTGAGGATTGAGGAGGACAGATATGGAGTCATGTCTAAGGAAAATGGGAAGTGTAGGTAGCGATCTATTTTTCTTGAACTCTTTTTAACAAAAGAGTGCTCAAATCGTTTTACATGCAAACTAAGTACTAATGGAAGCTTTCTAATAGACATTTGCTTCAACGAGTCCTGCCTTTCCCGGCAATTTTGGCAGTAAAGTTTCTGATCTGACCCCAACTTCTCTGGCCTTGTGAACAAATCTAAACAACCCGAAAGTGTTGACATACTTCCATCCTCATTTTGTTTGGTAAGTTTTTTACCCTTTTCTGTTGAAGAGACATTGGTGTCCAAGTTAAGTGAAATGTCCACACAAGGGTCATAGGTTGTTGAGGTGAATCCACAGGCCATACAGGTAACATCTGATCTCAATAACCCATAGAACACCTTATGAGCAATGCATTGACAGTCTCCATTACCTGTAATACAGCAATAACCACGCATCATGCATTTGAGTAAAACATAACAACTGAGCAATGTGACAAGACTACATTTTCTAAGTTATTGAAAATAAAAAAACCAAGATTTATCCACAATGTTTTCCAGACAGCAAAAACTCAGAACAAATATTTGGTGTCAAATTTGTTCATGTTTTCACAAACTGAACCTCCCAGCCAGTTAAATTTTTAGATCATGTGCATCATTATGGAAAAGTTGCAATGATAATACAAAGTAGCATTATGCAAATACAACAACAATGTCGTAGGGAAAGTCTCAGCATTCAATTACCTTTGCTTCCATTCCTTGTTTTGCCCTCTTTCTCGTGGATAGCATCTAACATCGAAATGAAAAACTCGTGAGCATCCTGCTGCTCATAACTTGCTAAATTTGCTGAATGCTGCCACCAGCTTGAAACAAAAACAAAAAGTTTCACCATTCAAAAAGAAACAAGAATTTGAGCACCAACACAACACAACGGGTCCAAATCCAAAGCCATAAAAGATTTTGGTTTCAATTGGCATTGCTTCGGCTAACTTTCAACAAGATTCATACAAACAGATTATCAACTACATACTTATCATGAAGACCAACAAGTTAAAGCTAACAGACAGCATATGTGCTAAAAAAACATGCTTGTTTTAGTCACAGAAACCTTCACCTGGAGAACATGCCACTTTTGTTACTCCAGTCCAGTCAGACCAAATTGCAAATTTTCATACTAATTGACCAGCTCATGGAATCAATGAACTTCCTCTTCTCTAAAACTTATTCACACAAAGTCATCTCCAGTTGATTGACTATCAGAAAACTCAACAACAACAACAACAGCAAAAGCCTTAACCCACTATGTGAGGTCCGCTACATGGATCACATGATGCCATTGGATTCGATCAAAGACCAAATTCTTGAAGATACTACTCACCATGAGATGAGATGTCTGGTAAGTCGTAACAACTATCAGAGAATTCAAAAACAAGTAATTCACAAATGAACCAACAAAAGCATACTGAAGCAGATCATTAGATCCCTCTGATAAATGCCAGCCACTATTTTCATGAGACAAAATCTAAAATGATGCAAGAGTATGTATGAGTATGACACAAAGCAGTATCAGACCTGTAGAGAAACTGAGCAGGACTATAAGGGCTTCGATCCCCAGAATACGCAGCCGAAAAAACAGCATTGACATCACAAAGCAAACAACACATCAGATCCGTGGTTCGTCTATGATGACAAGCCTCCAACCTGTGACCACCACTCAGGAAATAGTCCCTGAAAGGAGGAGCATGTAACAACACTTGCAACACAGAATTCATGAAGCACGTGCTGCCGAGATTGTTCAACCCTCTCAACCCCATAGGATAACACGATTTCTCCCTCAGATCTTTGGTGGAAACTCCAACTCCACACTTAGATTTCTGCAAATCCAATCCAACCCCAGAAGAAACCAACCTCCTCCTCTTGATCAATCTCTGGCCAATGCTTTCATTCCCAGTGGCACCACTTGCCACACCCATTGAGTGCTTAGACATCACAACTTGGTCAAAATCAGGGTCATACAATTGATCACGGCACACCCAACAGTAAAGTTCAGCCCTTTCAATGTCCACAAAGATAGCATGACCGGTTTCCGATTGAGGGTGCAAAAGGGTGTGATCCAAACACGAGAATGAAGAGCAAATCAGGCACAAATAGAACCTCCCTTCACACCCATTACAGAAACTGCATCTGGGTACCTTTGTGTTGCTGGGTTTCTTCACACTGGTTTTCCCAATTGGAGAGGTCACGAGGAGCTTTTGGATAGCTCTGTAGCCATTGAAGCCATGCTTGAGCTTGTACTCAGCAAGGTGCTGGCAGGGTTCTGGGTTTGTGTATGAAGGGTTTTTTGGGAACATAATAACAGGATTTCAAACAAGGTTAAAATTCAATGTTTGAAAATAAAAACAGATAAATAAAATAAAAATATGATTGTTGCTGAAACTGAAGGAGTTGTTAACTGTGTCTTTAAGAATGATGTGATCGGCAAACAAAAAAAGAATGAATGAACATCAAAGAACAACGACAACAACTATTGAAAACGTGAAAAGAAGTTGACAGTTATATCGGTTTTGTCTATAGAAGACGATGATGATCTATGATTCATGAAATAACAAAAACAACAGATAGATAGATGCTTGCTTTCTTTTAGTTTAGAGTATGAAGAGAAGACCCAGCAAAAAAATTGTTTGTTAGCTTTAGCTTTTTCTATGGAAAATAAAAAAAAAAAAAAAAAAAAAACCGACTCAAGTTTATTGAGTAATTACCTCATTGGTCATATGTAATATAAGATGATTATAATTTTATTTTCATAACGGTAAAAAATAGTCTCATAAAAAAATGATTAATATGGTCGTGGAAGCATATTATTTTGAAACATTATGCTCTTAAAAAAATGAATAGGTATGCTAGTGATAAACCATACATTAAATCTATGTAATAGTAACATTTAGTATAAATTAATTAGTATGAAACTATTTTAGTTTAATTAATTATTTAAATATAAATCTTAAATATATAATTACATTAAAAAATATAATATGAAGAGAGGAATTTTCATGGACAATAATCTTATTTAATTTGAGAATTATTATCATAATAAAATAGTAACATTAACTTAAAAGTTAAAATTATTTTTTACAATAGTTAATAATAATAATTCTTTTATATATTTTTAGTCAAATTAATGAAAACTCTTTTACATAACTTTTATCTAGATTAACAATTTTAACTTTCTTAATTATTTTTATTTTTTTTATATTTAGAACCGTGTATCCAAAATATGATAAACCCTAATTTAAGTTAAAATTCTAGAGGAATCTAAGCCGGTGGTTGACGAAGGTGATGATAGATAGTCAGTTGCGTGCGTGTCTTTGCTTCGTGTTCTCCTTGATTTTAGGTTAAAAATTTGTTGGTCATCTTATTTGTGGGCCATTGGTTTATAGTCACGTGGCTCCCAACCTATTGCTGGTTTTTGGGCTAGGTTATTTTAAAGGCACATTCGCGACTTAGTAAATGGAGTTAGGTATATGGATAAGTTCATGTTTGAAGTTCACACTCAATTTAAAGAGACTTTTTTTTAGTAAGTTTAACTGTGTTGTTTAATTAACTAATTGGGTTTTAATTTTTAAAAAATGACAATTTATATCACCACAAATTTGATTAATTTTAAAAAGTAATTTATATATAATTTATTACAATATTTTACACTCTTGCATATATATATTTTAAACAAGTTTAAAAGAGTCTTTGATTTCTCTTAAAATTTGAAGAAAATAAAAAGCATAAATATGCTTTGGAATTCATAAAAAAAAACATTAATTTTATCTTATAAAAATTTAAAGTATGAAAATATGTTTGAATCCTCGATGATATCTCTGGTTGACAATAATAATCGACTAATTGATAAGTCCTGATAATTTGTATCTCTTTTAACCAAATTAAACCCCATATTTTATAAAATAAAGTATAATAACATAAAAAAAAATTATAAATTATAAACTTAATAATAGTATAAAAAAAAAAACAACAAATTGTCACACAAGAGATTGGATTTGAGTCCTATTCTACGATTAGGTTAGAGTGGAGAAGAAAAATTTACCTTTAATGGAAAATTACTAATGAAAAATTGGATTTTGACTTTTGAAATTTTTTTTCCTTTTTTGGTTCAAAGGAAGGGGTCAAACCCTAATAACTTAGGCTTACAACAACTCATACACAACATTCAACCAATTCAATTAGATCTCATTGTATTTTTCTCTAAAGTTTTTGATCATTATTTATAAAAAAAAAAAAAATTACTATTCAATTGTTCAATAGCTTAGGTTATCTTTTTATGAGAGGTATTAGTTTTGATTTCAAGCTATCAATACAAGTGATTGGATATGAGATAATTGAGAAGCAAATTCAATTTACGAAAAGTAATGTATTATTAACAAAAAAATAAGGGTGGTAAACCAACAAGCTACAAAATCCATTGATTCTACATTTAAGAACAAACTATCTTTGATGAGGAGATATGATTTAATGGAAATGATTGAGCCGAAGCATATTTAAATTTGACCCCATCATTATAAATAGGTTGATCAGCATTCACAATACATCCTTCAAATAAGACACTCAAAAGTGAAAGATCTATTTGTTCAACAAATTGAAATTCATTGCAATTCAAGATCACATTCTTTTGAACACATGAACAGTTGTTGGTGATAGTCACATTCGTATTTCTTGTACACTAGTTCCTGTTTGAATTTGGCTTACAAAGAGATCACTTAAGATGCAGTCGATATAACCTGTCATCATGATCCATGAGAAAAGTCATGAACAACAATTTATAGAAAAACTATATATATTATATACATTGCGAAGAAATATTACCTTGAGAAATGAAAGCAAAAGAATAATGGTAAGAATCTTCATGGTTGAATCAGCCGCTACAGAGACACAAATGCAAGTTTTGATTGTGGAATTTGTTTGTTTTGACAACCATAACACTCAAATGTTTAGTTATTTATAAATAACTTATTGTGGATAAATTACAGTGTTAGTCATTGATTCATGATTTTTTTTTAAGGCAAAGATAATATATACTTTGATTTCATTGATAGATAAAATTATTAACGAGATTTGTATGATTTGGTGTAATTAGATTGATTGTGCTCCATTCTTTCTTTTTCCAGTTGTTACATTTATAGAAAGGCCATTTAAAAATGCATGGGAGGTATAGGGGTGTTTATAAATCGAACCAAACCGAACTAAATTGTGAAACCGTCCAAAAAAAATCGAAAACCGATTAAACCGAAAAATCGCATAGACTAAAAATTTCCAAAACCGCATATTTTTTGCGATTTGGTTTAATTTTTGGATTTTATTATAAAAAAACCGAATTAAACCGTATTTTATAATTATATTGATTTACTTTTAGATATTTAATATTATCTAACTAACAATATTTTAATTTTTTATGATGATAATATGTGATTTATAATATATTTTTTTTAATAATAAATTTGTAATATATTATGACACATACTTTCATATATTAAAAAAGATATATTGATATTACTAAATAACATTAAATTAAATATAAAGTGAAACATGATTTATTATTATGTTAAAAAAAAGTTAGTAATATCATTTTATAATAATGTTAAATAGAAGTAAAAAAAATATTTTTTTAACTAAAATATGTAAATCAAAATTTAATATAAAATAATAATTATGTGAGTTTAATTAAAAAAATTAAACTATGATAATAGATTAAAAAAAATCACAAAACCGAACCGAACCAAACCGTAAAAAATTGGTTTGGTCTAGTTTGGATTTGATGTTATGTTAAAATCGAACCAAACCGAACCACGACTTTATTTTAGGTTTGATTTGGACCATTTTTTGCCCAAAAACTGAACCAAACTGCACAGCAAACACCCTACGGAGGTACATGAAACAATTTTTGGAGCTGTAGGAAGCTCAAGCTTTGCTATATAGCTCTTTAGCATAGTAATTATATTCTATGGGCTATGTAATGTTGTCTGCATGCTTCATGGGCTTTTCCCACAACAGTCTTTTGGGAAATGCTATTGGCAACCCCCATTTTCTCTTTAAACCTCCAACCAAAGTAAAAAGACAAAAATATTCTTAGTATTTAGTTCAAAATGCTACTGATGAAAACATGTGTCTGTTGATTATATGCATAGAATATAAACAAGTTTTTTATGTGTATACTGAAGTTACTCTCCCACAGCACCGCTAACACAACGAAAATAAATTTGCTTCTTGTTAAATGCATGTCAAATCTATTAAGCCAGTATTGCATAAGGTTATTGGGTGATACTATGGGAGATATTCCTTTGAATTGCAACAGAAGGTTGGAACATTGGGTAAAATATATCATTTGGCATCATCACGGGAAGGTTGTAATTTTTTTTTAATAAAATGTGTTTTTTTATATATTTAGATTAGACAACGTAATAATTAAGAATTTAAGATAATGATCTCATACATGGCAAGTCTAGAGTATGGATTTATTGGTGAAATATTAATTTTTAGTGTTGGAATTTAAAAAATGAACGGTGAAGATTTGTGATTGGTTATCTTTATTCTATTTGAACAAGATTTGATTAAATTTAATACATTGTCAATTTTAATCCTATTTATTAAAAGATGTTTTTTAAAAATTAAAAAAAAAACCAAATTAAGAAAGATTTGATGTACAATTATAATTATTAAGAAAAAAAATTTCCCTAAAAAAAACTTATTTTTTTACCTGAATTAATTTTCTAAAATTTGATTGTTTTTAATTTCTTTCAATAAATTAAATTCTGCATGATATCTTATAAAATAAATATTAAAATAAATTATTTATTGTTGAAGAAGAAAATAAACTACTTTTATTTCAATAAATATTTAAGTTGTAAGTTAATTTTATTTACGAAGAAAAAAAATTAATAAAAAAAGTAAAAATATATTTTTTGTTTATTTTACAACTAAAATAATCATGTAATAAAGTAGAAAGAATAAGTAAGCATAAATCTGAAAAAAAAATGTTATAATCGATAAAATGATTATAAAATAAATCATAAAATTAAAAATATAAAAGATATCAAGTTAATATTATATATAAAAATTACAAAGATGTTATTAAATAAAAGTAATAGATTATATTATAATTAAAAATATCAAGTTAATATTATATATAAAAGATATATTATATCCCCGCTTAATAGTAATACTAATATTAATACAAAATAATATTATAATGCAAAAAAAAAATTAATATTATAATTTACTATTTTTAAAAATAGACTATAAACATTTATATTAAAATAAATTGTGAAGAAACTAAAAAAATTTAAAAAATACAGTTAATTATCATCATAATTTAAAAGTTATAAAAGAATTTATAAAAAAATCAGAAAAATAAATTTTAACAAATAAAAATTAATGATAAAAAAATATAAATAAATAATATTGTAAAAATATAATATTTTAAAGTTTTGTATTATTAAATATTTTTAAAACACAAAAAAAAATTGAAAGGCTTTTTTCAAATATAATGATTTTTAGGAAAAAAAATGATGGAAATAAATATTAAAAATTAAGTGATTAATTTAATCTTCTATATAATTTATAAATTTTTTTTTGTTTGTCTACAGTATTTTGGTGGAATAAATTTCATTTTAATATATAATATAATATAATTTCTATTAATAATTTTAATATTCAACTAATTATATTTCTTTTACCTTGTAAATTGTATTAAATAATTTTTTTCCATCAAAACAACGTCTTTCTAGTATATAGAAAAAATATTAATTATCTGATGAATTTTAATTTAAAATAGATGATTAGATAAAAATAAAAATAAAAGAATTTAGTTATCATTTGTATTTAAAAAAATACAATTAACCTGATAAAAAATTTTAATTTATAAAGGGTTCACTTCTTTACCGTAGCCTTAGTCCTCATATATATGTTGCGAGGTATTCGACCAGTTTTTTTTGGAGGTGGTTGCATGAAAATATGGCAACTACTACCAAACTTGATATATTTTAAACAGTCTTTAATTTCCCTTAAAAATAAAATATGTTTGGGATTCTCATTGATATCTTTCTTAAAGAGTAATATAACATATTCAAAAATATTAATCGTTTATATATATTTCAACAACAATTAAACATAAACAACATACTCTATAAAAAAATCACAGTAATATAAATAAAAAAAAACTATAAATTATAAACTTAATACTTATAAAAAAAAAAAAAAAAAACAAATTGTCGCTTAGGGGATCGGATTTGAGTCTCATACTACTATTGGGTTGAAGTGGAGAAGCATAAAATTACCTTTCAATGGATGATTAGTAATGAAAAATTAGATTTTTATTTTAGAAACTTTTTCCTCTCTTTTTTTTGGTTCAAAGGATGGGTCAAACCCTAATAACATAACGTTTATAGCAAATCATACACAATGTTCAACACAATGAGGTATTAGTTTTGATTTCAAATATCAATACAAGTGGTTGAATATGAGGTAATTGTGAGGCAAATTCAAAGGAAAAGTAATGTATTATTATTGATGTAAAAGGATGTAAACCAAGCTACAAAAATTCCATTGATTCTACATTTAAGAACAAGCAATCTCTGAAGAGATAGGATTTAATGGAAATGAATGAGCCCAAGCATATTTAAATTTGATAGCATCATTATAAATAGTTAGACCAGCATTCACAAGACATCCTTCAGGTAAAACCTTCAAAATTGAAGGGTCTATTTGTTCAACAGATTGAAATCCAGTGCAATTCAAGATCACATTCTTTTGAACACATGTACAGTTATTGGTGATAGTCACATTCCATTCTGATTTTCCTTTCACACTAGCTCCTGTTCGAATTTGGCTTACAGAGATATCACTCAAGATGCAGGTGCTATAACCTATCACCATGATCCACGAGAAAAGTCATGAACAACAATTTTTATAGAAAAACTATATATATTATATACATTGAGAGGAAATATTACCTTGAGACATGAAAGTAAGAAAAAGAATGATGCTGAGAATCTTCATGGTTGAATCAGCCATTACAAATACACAAATGTAAATTTTGATTTTGGAATGTGTTTGTTTTGACAATAATAACACTCAAATGTTTCGTTATTTATAGATAACTTACTGCAGATAAATTTCAATGTTAGCTATTCACTGATTACTTTTTTTAAGACAAAGATAATATATACTTTGATTTGATTGATAGATAAAATTATTAATAAGATTTGTCTGATTTGATGTAATTAGACAGATTGTGTTCCATTGTTTCCTTTTCTAGTTGTAGCATTTATAGAAAGAATATTTCAAATTTCATTAGAAGATCCTCTAATGTTGATTTTTGATAATTAGAATATATTCGGGTTTAATGATCCGTTTTAAATTTAAAATTTTGTTATATGATTCTTTTCTATTTCTTCAGGAAGCTTAAGCTTTGTTATATAGCTCTTTAGCTAATGTTGTGTGTATATTTCATGGGCTTTTCCCACAATAGTCTTTTGGGTCATGCTACTGAAAATCCCTATTTTCTCTTTAAACCTCCAACCAAAGTAAAAAGACAAAAATATTCTTTCAGTATTAGTTCAAAATGCTCATGATGAAAACATATTTCTGTTGATTATATGTATACAACATAAATAAGTTTTTGATGTGTATACTGAATTTACTCTCCAACTAACACAACGAAGATAAATTTTCATCGGAGTGTGTATACTCTTGTTAAATGCATGTCAAATCTAGTAAGCCAATGTTGCGTTAAGGTTACTTGGTGATATTATGAGATATTCCTTTGAATTGCAAAAGAAGGATGGAACATTGCGTAAAAAAATCATTTGGCATTAGCATGGGAAGGTTGCAATTTTTTTAATTTAAAAAAAAAAAACTCTTCAACACTTTCCATTGTAATCTACTTTTGTTATATGACATTTGATTTAGCATGATAAATTGATTGAGTAAATAATTAATTTTATATAATTTTTAACATGATTTTATGTTAAAAAATAATTTAGAATTGATTCTTATCCATAATTCATTCTGAACTGAAACAACTAATAATAACTTTTGGATTAAATCCAAAAATTTATATCAAATTTTACTTTAAAATTAATTATAAACAAAAAATTTTAAACATAACTCACATTACTTTAAAATTAATTTTATTCAGAATTAATTCTTTCATTCTCACAACACTCATCCAAACACATACATATAGTAAATTAAAATTAAAGTTTAGAGAAACCAACCTATTGTGTTGACTCTAATCAACTTGAATGATGATTTCAATTTTTTTTCTCATATCATATGTTCTTTGTTGCTTTGTTGGGTACTAAATACTAACTTAGAGTGGTTGATTGCAGTTTGAGATATGCATATGTCCCTCCTTCAAATGGAGCAGGTTCACGATCACAAGGGCAATGAGTGTCTTCTTGGCGTGTCGTGATTGAATATCGGAAATGAGACTCTGGAAATGTTAACACTCTATAATCTAAATTTTGGAAAAGGGGTGATTTAGGAAAATACTTAAAAATTAAAAGTGGAGATGCATTAATAAAACAAGGAAGGTGTATATAGTAATGACCACTGAAAATTGGATTCCTCTTACGGGCTAGTTAGTGGCTTCTACGGTGGTTCCTCATTTGCTTTTTATCACTAGATACTCATATTTAGACCATTCTAATGTTTGATTGACTAATGATTAATGAATGGAATTATCATAATTTTGTTTAGATATTTCATGATAAAATAGAATGATTTATTCATTTTATTAATTGAGAAGCAAAAACCGATAAGGAGATTAGAGAATTATTAGTTTCAATCCTGAAATCAGTGAAAGAAATAAGAGTAAAAAAAAAATCAAACCATTTCATTTTATTCTATCATATACCCAAATAAGGGTAATAAACACAATTTTATTTTGTTCTATTTTAATTACTTCATTTCATCTGTTACAAACATAAAAAAAAAAAAATAGAAATTATAATGTTGACTTGATAGTAAAATAAGAAATAGATTGTAATTGGATTTGAATTCTCGCTAATAAAAAATTAAAATCTAATAGCTGTTGATAAAATTTAGATAATAATAAAATATATAATAACTTTTGTTAATTTCAAAGTGTGCATTTCATTATCTTCATTCCTGCATGTCAAACAGCTGCATCACTTCTTATGACATCAATTTTGCTTTTGTACTATGTATACGTACCTAGCTCATGTATTTAAATGTATGTGCTTGGATGTATATTGCATTAACGAAAGCATTGAAAGTGTTAAAGTGTGGTCCATTTTTGTGTTCTACTATTTCATCACCCCCGAGCTTTACTGGGTTTGTGGTGGGAGTGGATATCATCATCACTTTTTTTCTTTTTTTTTTTTAATCAGATCATCATATATCACTTTTGTCATTTGCTTTGAGTGGTGTTAGTAAGAAGTTTGTTGATCCACAACTAAGTTACATATGATTTGGGTGTAAGATATATTTAACGTTTATTTATTTATCAATAAATATTAATTATTAATTTTTTATTAACAGGAGGGAGTTTATATAAGTACATCAATATACACTGTATTAAATAAAATATAATTTTATTATTAGTTTGTTTTTTCTATTTTCTATTGATATGATTAATAGTATTTATATGGACGTATTGACCATTATCTATTATTATTAGTGTTCAACTCATAAAGTTTATTGAAGAATATTAATTGTTGTAATTAAATTTAAATAAAAGTGATATAATGTAAGCTATAGTAATAATAAAATTGTGAAAGGTAAATGAAATGTTAGAATATAGTAAAACATTACATCACCAATTTTGAAGTATATGTGCATGACAATATTGTAGAAGGCATCTAATTAACTTACAACACACAAAAGTTGAATATAGTCAAAAGTGTGACATGCATGAAATATGAGTGGCTTCAGGCACTGAGTTTTCTTTTCTAGTCATAGATGAGTGGAAGAAGAATGCGTGAGCATTTTTAGGATGATATCATCATAGTAATTTCTTTTGTCACAGATTCACTTTCTTATATGAGCAGTGAATGCAGGCCATTTTGCCCGCACAATTAATTGCTGTAGCACATTTTGTCTTTTTATGCAAAACTTGCTGATATATTATTTTTTTATCATTCAAAAAATTAAAAATAAACATTAATTTCTAAGAAATTTGCATCACATCATTTTGTAGAATATTAATTTCAAGGTATAAAAATCTCAAATAAGATGAGAGATATTTAAAGAAACTTTTTGTTTAGTTAATTTATCTATATATTAATTTATTTATTTTTTAAAATATATTTGATGTTGACTTATCAAAGTCTCATTAAGAGATAAAAATGAAATTGATTAAACAAACCTGAGAATTTCAAATTAAAATAAATTCACTAAGAAAGTTAATAAATACTAGAAAATCTGTCACAAAATTTGATGATCGAGTGATGGAATAAAAAAAAAAATTAATTAGCAGCTATCAATGAAACCATTTCAGTTTTAGACACTTCACTAAACTTTTTCAATTCAATCAACTTCCTTTACTTTTGAATTTGACCTCAACCTTTTGATAAGAAAGCCAAAAAGAAATTATACTTATACGTAAATGAACAATGTTTTGCAATATGCTAGCTAGTTTTTTTTGTTTTTTTTCATGAGAAAGAATAAAAGACAAAATTAAGAAAAAGTAATTCTTGGACACTCTGAATTGAGAAAGATAAGAGAAGAGATACAAACTAATTGATATTATATAAATAATAGAGTATATCAGTGAAACTAAACCCCACATCTTGGGATGGTACCCTGCAGTAAAGTAATTGGTTCCGTTCCACTCCCAAACCTTTATCAGAAACCCTTTTGAGGAATGGAATTCCTGTCATTGCTTTGGTGCTCCTTTGCTTAAGTGTCTTTTATTATATATATAGAGAGAGAGAGAGAGAGAAGAGGACGGGACGGACGGATTCAGGAAGTTAATTAGGGAGAAATTAGATTTTTTTTTAGTTATTTAAATATATAATTTTTTAAAAAATAGATTTATTAAATATATAATTCTTAAAAAAATATTTATTAAATAATAAATTTTATAAAATTATTTATGATTTTTAATCATAAAATTAAATTATTTTTTTTATTTAAAATGATAGAAGAAGAAAATACATGCATTTATAATTTTAAATTATTTTTTATATCAAATACATTAATAATAATAATAATTTCACACTTAAAAAATAAATTCATTAGATTTTATAAAAATTATAATATATATATATATATATAAAAGGTAATAATTCACAAAATATAATTAATCTAAATAATAATAATAATTAATAAAATTAAAATCATAAAATATTTGTATCATATCTATTAATTAATATATTATATATTTTTGAGTTAGATTATATACTAAAATATATTATTTAAAATATTATTAATATATAAATAATAATATATATTATATATTTATTAATTATTATAATAAAGAGAAGAGGGGGAGGGGGGGCTGAAGCCCTTGTTTGTCCCCCGGATCCATCTCTCTCAATATATATATATATATATATATAGATAGCGACTCTTAATTAAAAAAAAATACCTTCTCCTTCCTCTCCTTCCCCTCTTTATTGCACCTAAAATTAAAAAAAAAAAATTATTTCACTCTTCCTCTCATGAACCTGTTTTATAGTGACCTTAAATCTTACATTTAAAATTTTAAAAAATAAAAACCTTCTCCTTCCCCTCTTTAAATCTTTTTAACAAATCATGCATAATAAAAGTTTTCTCCTTCCATTAAGGCATTAAATACCTTTCATACGTTTGAGTTCTTTGTCACACTCTAAAATTCATATAATTGTGTCTGCATAATCATTTCTGATGCAGTAATTGTCTCTATGTTTATATTCCAAGAAAATAAAAAATGGAAAAAATGAGAAATTAAATAACAAATATAATTAAATGTTAACCTAAAACGAAGCATATTCATGAGTAGAAGAAAGAATAAAATAATAATCATTATACTTACAGAAATGAAGATGAAAGGTGAAATTTTTCTTGTATTGAGGAAGCGAGGGTGAAACAATGTTTGTTTGTTTAGGGTGTAGGATTTAGGGTTTATGATGTAAGGTTTAAGGTCACTATGAAACAGGTTTATGAGAGGGAGAGTGAAATAATGTTTTTTTCTTTTAATTTTGGGCAGGGAAAGGAGAAGTTTTTTTTAAAAAAAATTTTGGATGTAGAGAGATTAAATGAAATAGGTGCATGTTAATTTTTTAAAAATTGTGTAAATCCTTACCGTCTAATTTAATCTAATGGATGAGAATGTTTGTTCTCATTTTCATATCATAAAAGTCGCTCTACACACACATTTTGATTAAACAATAATAAAATTATTTTGTATAATAGTTAATGTATCGTAATTAAACTTTTTATTTTAAGTTAAAAAAAATATTTTTAAGTTAAAAAAAAATATACGTGTTGAATATATAACTTGTTTAGACACACATTATTTTAGAATAATTTTAGGAGAATAAAATATGAAAGAAAAATTAAAATTAATTTGTTTAGAGTTAAAATTGTCTTTTCCAATTATAAATTTGTAAAAGTTTTACATAGAAGAAGTTACATAGGAGAATCTCTACAAATTAATTATAGAAGAAAATAATTTTAACTTCTAAAAAAAGTTAATTATTTTTTATATATTTTCTTCTTCTAAAATTCTACCGTCTTTCTAAGTGTATTTTCAAACAAGTTTATAACAACAAATATACCAATATTAATGAGTCAATGGTCCCCTTCATGAAGAATTAAAGGAAGCCTTTCCACCATTGTGCTTCTGCCTAGTTATTTTGCGAAGCCAAAGAGGATAGATAGTATCATCATATTTCAAGTCCTTTCCAGTTGATTCTCATGTTGAGAAAATAGTGCTTTTATGGTCAAATTAGGTAGATTACTAGATTTTCTTCCTTGTGAATCTAGACACCAGATTTTGTTTAGCATTGTGTCCATGACCACTATTATTATTGTTATGGTTGTCATCGGGTGTTGGCCTTACATGAAATGCAAATATTGATAAATCAAGAAAATAGAATCTTGTGTTTTTTCAATGGTCAAAATCTTGGTTGGGCAAAAAAGGGAAATGTGTCGGATATATTTATTGCACTCACCAAACTTTTCGGGTTACTTAATGTTTGTACACACGTGTCGGTTTCATTCAGCATAGATAGATAGTAACAGTACATCTATCTATGCAGAATGGTTAATTTCAAAATCTTTTGAGACCATGGCTTCCACTTACTACTACTTTCTTTTACAACATGTATGTTGTGTTTAGCAACAAGACATGCAGATGCAGGCACATCAAACGGCTCCTACATACAATGATTGCCACCGACATGGAGTTTAACTTCAACTACTCCCTTTTAATTTTCAATAATTTTGCCCCTCGATTTACTATATAAAGAATGTGATAAATGCTTCTTTTTTTTTAATCACGTGTATCATTTATAGTAAATAATTTGTTTGATTAGGAAAATATCATTATAGATCATAAAATTCTTTTTCTAAATGTTTAACTTATTCAGTATTATCTAAAACGTCTTATTAAATTAAAATAATTTTACATCATCAATTTCATCAAGTGTTTTATCTATTTATTAGAATATAGAAAATCTGGGTCCATTAATAATTTCCTAGTTTTGTGTCCACCCCCATGATCCCTGAAATACGGGTTAATAATTGCCATGGTTTGTGGTGTCCAAGTTGCTAGTAATGTAGTAGAAATGAGTCACTGAGTACGACCTAATGTTTATATATGCATAATATAGGAGTATGTAGCAGAGACATATAGGTTGACTCAGTAAACTACTTTGATTAACAAATTTATTTTTGAAAATAAATTAGTTTACAAGTTATTAATTTTTTACTATATTTTTATTCCTACTAGTTTACTAGTATTTGAAATAATTTTATATTTCTTTTTTTTTTAAATAATAATAATTAAATGTCTTTTTACATTTATTAACTAGTTTACTAGTTTATGAGTTAATCTTTATCAAATACTTTTAAACAATCAACTAGCTAACTTTTAGAATGTCTTATCAAACATACTCAATGATGTAGATTGTATGTGTTGCTAGCTGTAATCAATCAATAGAGGGTATATATATACATAGCTAGGTTGGAGGAGTTGGTGTGTATATGCATGGTAGTGATGTCTAACAAGATTTTTTTCAAACATTCTTTTATTGACTATGAAATGAAACTATCAGAATATAAATTAATGTAGAACTTCAAGGTAGTGAACCTAGCTAGCTAGTACTAGTTGTGATGAATATGATTTTTTTGTTTTTTTATCAGCATTATCATTAATGGTTAATATTTTAATTTTTTAGTGAAAAAGACTGGAATCTATAATTTTTTATTTTTCTTCTTTTCTCAATTGAGTGTAGATTCTCTGTAATAAAATAGAGTAATTTTGAAGTATTAGTATATTTATTGGTTAATATAAAGTTTAAACTGTAGACCTTACTCTTACGAGCTTGTGTAAAATGTAACATGATTGAAGGGTAGTTCAGTAATTTTATGTCTCTTGGGGCAGTCTCTCTGAAATCTGAATTGACAAAGGAAAGTTATTATGCCATACATTTGATGTAGGGTCTAAATAGCTGCAACATTGATTATGGAATGGGGCAACCGCAACAGTTATCTAACCTTTTTTTTCTATTAAAGGCGTGCCCTTTTCTTTTCCTTTGCAGATTTTTATTTACAATAAAATTTTAATTGCACACTCTCCGGTAAGATACTCAATTCAAATCACTTTTTTATTTAATAACCACCACTATTATCTCCCAAATTGTCTTTACCTTGATTCTCTTCTTTTGCTTTTTTTTTTTTTTTTTTCTTGTCGATGTTATATATGTTCAACATTTTGTGTGTAAAGAGCAATAATTATATGCATCTAATAAAAATTTTCACTTTACAAAAAGAGGAAAAAGTGTAATCATGTGCGACTATGAAGACCTATGCTATGATATCACATTAGTAATAGTAATATTTTTTTGCCTTGAAGTCAGAGAAAGTTGGGACCATTAGCAAAGTAAATTGATCCATATACTCCTGCATCATTCATCAAGGAATTATATACTATAGTTTTAAGTCATTAATATATTGGGACAACTCTTGAAAGCAAATAGAGAACTTATAGGTTAACACAGGCTGGTGAAGGCTTCATATATATGCGTCTAATTTTAATTTGGCTAGTGAGGTTGTTGGAAACCCTAAGTTCCTAATAATGGAATGACAATAACTCGTAACGAAATGGCCGCAGTACGCGATTTAATTAGATTTTGTAATTTTAATTTGGCTTCAATTTGTCTTTAATTCTATATTATATCACAGTTTTCGATTTCTAGAAATAAAAAGTAAATAAATTTTGTCAATAATTTAGTATTTCAAGTATTCATGTTTAGTGAATATGAGTATGTTAATTTTACTAAAGTAATTATAACTAAGCATTATTTTACTAATAAAATAATTATAACTAGGATATGACCACGAATCTAATTATCAATGTGAAGATTTGGTTGATAGGCAAAATGTAAATATCTTTATATACCTTAAAACATGTTCGGGTATGGTGAATCTTTCGCTACCTAATTCACCTAAATTTTTAGTAAGAGAGCAAGACCATACATTACTTTCTAAAAAGATGATTTACATTCAAAACCAAATTTACCTCAAAATTATTATCATAAGCGATGAGGACACAAATTTTTAACCACATTGGCACACTCAATCATGATTCTACAGGTTCCCAATGTTTTTGGCATGCCACAAACGCCACTGCTATAATAACTACTCAAAACTAACCAGAAAAATTGGAGCTACTTGTGTTGCCTACCCCACTAGGAAGGTTTCTTTGTGCTCTATATAAAAGATCTATAGATCATAAGTAGCCCAACAAAATGCTGAAGCAAAGGCTGGCTGAACTGACCTGGCAGTAAATAGCCAGGCAAAGCCATCTACCTGCTCCCAGCCATGAATGATAAAAATTATAGAAGTGGATTTGTTTTTCTTCCAACCATCAATTCCTCATTTATGTATCTATTTCACATTGCATCAACCACCACTATTTGACATTCATTTTTTATGATGCACGGTGCAAAGCTGGTTAACATAAGTCATAATAGACACAAGGAATAATTGAAGTGGTAAATGAGTTTAAACTCAACTCAATGTTGGGTTAAGTGCATCTTTGGATTTTCTTTTTTGGAAATTTCAAATTCAAGTTTATACGAATTTCAGAATACATCATGACACAAATAAAATGTTAAAAAAAATATTAAGACTTCAAATATTTTTTTAAATTCAATTTTGAATACTCACAAGTAATTCAAATATATTCTGAGTGTATGATTGGTTTTCTATTAAAAAAAAAAAACCCAAACGATTATTAAGTTAAAAGTTTAACATTTTTATCTCTCACAGAATATGTATTAAAATGTGTATATTTTCGATCTAATGTTAAACCAAATACTTCACAAGTATGTCCACAACATTTACAAAAAAGAACTACCTTTTTGGTATAGTGAAAAGTCTCACACCTTGTGAGACAACCTCGTACGACCATACCCCCCCCCCCCCAAAACAAAAAAATACTAAAACTAACAAGTCATCACCAAATTATTTTCATGACTCGTGAGGCTGTATGCTAAGTTTATAGCATAGGGAATCAATGACCATGTTGTTTGGATCTTAAACATATCAAGTTTACACAATACACTTTACCCATAAGACAAATTGGCGATATACAAAGTACTGTGCTTAAGTGCATATGCTTATTATCACTGAACATGATATTTGTCAACGAATGAAAATTACCTTTGTCGTTTTGTGGACTTTTGAGTGAATGCCATGGAGCCTCTCGAAACTTGACCTCTCATTTTGTTATTACTATAATTGAACGTAATTTGGGTTGAATCTTAAATGGGGGGATTTGTATTCATGATCTGTTTGAAATGAAAACCAAGTCCGATATAGTAAGTACAATTAATTTATATGAACATGTAACATCATTTAGTGCGAATTAGTCGACACATCATTGTCTGTGTTTCCAAATTCTCAATTTCCTTGCCGTCCTAAGCAGGAAAAAATAGTGTGGCTCTCAAACCAATAGCTGATCACCGTTTTACAAATGTTATATGAACTCAGTGACTTTTTATGCTTTTATTTGTATTGGAACACAGCAGTATTTCTAACTTCAAACCAAACAAGCACTAAATTTGGAAACGTTGGTACAAGCAAAATGAAGAAAAATAAATGAAAATTCGACCCTCAATTGGCACATGATGGAAGCACGAAGCAATTAATTAAGACCAAAAACTACATTGGCATTAAAATATTTACACTAAAGTCAACAAAATTAAAGCCACCAGCAGAAGAAGATAACATTACAAAATGACCGTACCCCACAACAACACAAGGGGCATCATGTACTAACATTTACATAATGGGAACAAAATGCCCCTTGACACTTATTTTGCAACGAACAGCTCAGCTTTTCATCCCAAACCAGATCTAAATTGTAATAATCCTTCTTTCTTCTACCATGCCATTTGGATCTGCAACTGGTTGAAAGAGAAACAATTCATTAAACTGGCTCATGAATCATGTGGGTATTAAACAAACATGGGACTTTTAACTCAAAAACAATTGGACTCATATAACAGCTAAGACTATCACTGTAAATGCATATACAACAAACTATAATCAGTCATAATCAATCCAAAGATTCCTGAAATACCCAAACACATGGAATTGACAAAGCTACAGGATAAAGATTCTCAAATAGAGAAGCTGCAGTGAATAGTCCCTGTTGTTTATTTATATAAAAATGTGAAAATGATAGACACTGTTTCGCACTTATCAGATTAGATTAATTTATATAAAACATGCCGTAGTAGGGCCAATAAGGAGACAAAAATGTACTATGGTTTGAAAATGACTCCTTGAAAGTAGGGACGCTTGTAAACATGGCTTGACTGAAGCAACCCTAAAGTTTAGCCAATTTTGCAGGTCATACCCCTGACTTAGAGGCTCACAATGACCGTTACAATTGTCCATTTCTATAGTTTGGAAGGTCACATTTTCAGTTTAGAACATACTCATCGTTCATCAAACAAACCAAAAAGGATGCAGTTTTAAAAGATGCTTGAACTATAAATAACTTTATTAATTAATAATTATCTATGAAGATTTTTGACAAGCAATGGCTACTTTAGCAGATCTAGCAAATAACTACAACCCTAAAAGCTCAATATAATATTCAACAAAACTATGATTTGAAGACTAACTTCAGAATGCAATGCAATTCTTCAGAATGGCAGGCTCTTTGAAGTAGAACTTGAAGTGAGTGACTTAAAATGATCTGATGGCACGATATCTTGAGGCAAGTTGGCCCTCTTTACAATTTTCCTCATGTTGTTCTGCAAACTCTGCTGGACTAATTCCTTCACTGCTCTCTTCTCCTCACTCATCATCTCCTCGTCCTCCTCGTAACACTCTCTTCCTCCTCCTCCGTCCGGCTTTGCAGACGAAGAGCCACATATTGGAGCAGAGACAGCCACACCCGAGCCATAGCTCCCAGAAACCTGCTTCCCTTTGTCCACCCTCAGAATCTCCAGTATCCTCGAGGCCCTTTTCTGAGCCAATGTGGAACCCAAAAGGGACAACTCAAGCAGTGATGTAGCAATCCCTGCCTCAATCATGGCCTGCTTGTCACCATAGGACTTGTGTGCCATAACCATCAAAATGTACGATGCCTTCTCCTGGCATTCGGGCGAATCCGTCCAATTCAACACATCAACCAGGATTGGGATAGAATCTGGCACAGCGCTTATCACCTTTCTACCCTCTCGGGTCGAGACTATGTTGCTGAGAGTTGCAAGGGCTCTTTCTGTTACCTCCATATCCCCTATTGAGTTCATCAGAAACACAACCAAATCGGTGTCCAGAATGAATGCAACATTGGCTGGGAAGATTGAAAGATTATACAGTGCTCGGAGAGCATCTTGCTTGGCTTGGGGACTACTACTCTTGTCATCTGAACTCTGAAGGATTCTAACTAAGAAAGAAATTGAAGCCGAAGACCCGATTATGGGCTTGTTCGAATCCAAAGCACTTAATCCAAGGAAATTCGCAACAATTGCTTCAGAAACCGCAGAATCAAGACCATCTGGAGATTCAATCAACTTGAGCATATTTTCGACAGACCCAACTTTCACAATAGCTGCTTTATTCCTGTAAGAAAACACCCAAAAAGATTAAAATTAAATCAAATTTTTATTGTTAATCACAAAGAGAAGGACAACAACATCATGTGTAGTACTGAAAATTAACCAGAAAACATTTACTTTATGCATATACATACACAAATACATCCAAACAATTAAAAAAAAAGACAAAAAATATCATTTTTTTTATTGTTACTCTTTAATCACAAAGAGTAACAGTCAAAGATATTCATGAAACAATGAAAGGCAATAATATCATGTATTCCTGTGTAGTACTAAAAATTAACTAGAAAACATTTATACACAAAAAAAAATTGATTGATACATGCAAAGTGAAAATGTAAAACAGAAAATAAAAAACTACCAAAATGAACCGGTCGTTAAACAATTAAATGACCAGCAGGGAGAGCAATCAACGGATTTACGAGCGAAAACGACATTAAAACGGAAAAAAAAAATTAGAGCCGATCAAATGCGTAGCGACCCACGCATCAATCATTAATGAATAATAACCTAACCAAAAACAAAAAGGAATGTTAATAGAAAATGACACCACATGATAATAATTCATCCAAACAAAAATAAAACGTTAAGAAAAAAAACAAAAAAAATTAAAAGAGGAAGAAGAGAAGTGGAGGAAAAGAGAAACCGACGCGTCGTTTCCGATTCCAAGGTTGAGCAGAGCGTAGAGCGAACCGACGAGTGAATCGACGTCGTTTTGTTCGGTTTCATCGAGCATTGTGACGAGAGGAGGAATGGCTCCAAGCATAGCGAGAGTTCCTCTTACTTCCAAATCCTCTTTCGCTAGTAACCTCACTTTTGACGCAGCTTCTTTTCTCTTGGTTGAATGATCCTCTTTTTTCTCTTCTTCTTCTTCTTCTTTATCTTCTTCGTTTTGCTGAAGCTCCTTCACGAGGCGCTTCAGGTCCTCGAGCTTCTCCTCCTTCTTCTTCGTCTCCACTTCAGCTTCTGCCTCCGCAATGTTCAGCAGATCCGAGAGCTTCTCCGACTTCGCGTGATTGCTCGGCTTCTCTGACTTTTGCTGCGGCTGCCTCTGCTGTTTCTCGGAAGACGTGTCGTCGGATCTCTCGGCGTAGCGGGAGCTCGCGCCGCAGCTGACGGCGTCGAAGATGAGGCGGCGGAGGGAGGTTGCGTTCCATAGGCGGAAGTGGCCGGCGAAGGAGGCGGACTTTGAACGGTGGTGGTGGTGGTGGTGGTGGTGACCGAGGACGACGTTTTCGACGTTGTTGAGGTGGTAGTTTGCCATCCTCCGGCAACCTACATTGCAGAGGAGAAAGAAAGAGAAATCTAGAGAGAGAAGTGAATGTGTTGTGTTTTTTTGTGTTTTGTTTTTGTTCGAGAGTGGAAACTGGGAACTGCGAGAAAGAAGAAGAAGTAGAGAGAGAAAGGACCGTTGAGTCCACGTTTTTGCCTTCTTTTAGGTATTTATAGTTACGAGTTACGACCGAGAGAGAGTGTTTGTTTGTGTGAGCATGCTTCTCACCCACGATAACACGGTAAGGGTTTTTATTTTTTTTTCTTAATAGTCAAAATATGTGTTTTCCGTGTTAAATGGTTCACCTTATTATTTAATTATTCAATAATATTATTTTATTTGTAAAAATTATTTAATTGGATATTTTTACTGATTAAAGTAAATTATGTGAATTCTGAAAATACTACAGAGATTTTTAATTCCAAAACAAAATGTGTTTGAAAATAATTTTACATTATTTTGTTATTAGATATAAAAAAAATTACTAAAAAATAATTTTGTAGATGAAAAGTAATGAAAAATTTTTGAAAAATCAAAATCGTGAAATTTTTTTTTTGGAAGATTAAAAATATAATTGAGCCTAATTTTTATAAATAAATTATATTTAATACTCAAATAATAAGAATAAGTAATTGATAATGTTAGTAACTTTAAAAGTGATTGTTGGATGTGAAAGTTGTAGAACAAGGTATGAAATGATTAGAAAACGCAATTATAGAAGTTTATCATGGTAGTTTCAAAAAAATTTATTGTTGATTGGATGAAAAAATTGGTGTTGATAGTTTTACGATCTAAAAAAATAACATAAAGTTTTAGGTATAATTTGCTTTGTTCAAGATAAACAATCATTTTTAGAGAGTCATAATCAATCATGATTGTAGATCGATTTATGTTTTTTTTTTTTTTAAAGAAATAACGTCCTTTGTGAAAATTGGAGAATCATAATCATATTCATAACTTATATCTCTTAATAAGAAGATACAATCTTTCAAAGAAACACAATTTTTCATAAAAGAACACAACCAATCTTTTCCATGCTTACAAATTTTCATCATTAATTAATACATATTTTTATAATAGAGAAAACAAACTTCCATATTTATAATTTTCATGATATTTTCTTTTACTGCATGCAATTTTCATGGATAAAGATGCAGGTGATTTAAATAATCTAATATAAAAATAGAATTAAAGAATCTCATTCATCCTGTGTGACCTAACATCGTTGAAACAAATAAATTTTAAATTGATTTTATCTATTTTTATACAAAAAATTTAAAATAATTATATATTTTTCCTATTATAATTTTTTGTTGATTTGAAATCTCTTACGATTAAAAATGTTATTTGTGATATTTTTGTTAACTCACTCATAAGACATAAAAAAAATATTAATATAAAACTTAAAAAATAATTAAATTAAATCTAAAAAGGCTCCAAATTTTCACGTAAAGTAGTTTGTAGACTAATTTGAATAAAAACAATTAAACACTGCTAAAAACTAAAATAAAATTTAAAGGAAAATATAAATCTATATTAAATTTATTTAACAAAATATCTTCATTTACTTAATCATTAATTTAACAAAGATTGTGTTGTTAATTTTTATTTCTATTTTGGTCTTCATCATAAATTATAAATTTCTGAAACAAAAAAGTCTAAGTATAGTTATTAACTACTACTAGTTTCAAAGATAATATTTGTAATTATTACTATATTTAATATTTTTAAATTAAAAGAGCGCATAATATTTTTTTTAAGTATTAAGAGAAATTTAAAATGGTGTTATTAGTAATTTAAGCTATTTTATGTGAATTAATAATTAAGTTGGCGTTGATTTTAATTAAAGTTTTGTTTGATTATAATCATGTAAGCTATTAAAAGATTGACATAAAGTGATGTGTAGAGGTCTAGAGAATAAAAAAGATCTCTCTCTATATATGAATAAAAATATAGATTTAATACATGAACACCAAATTCAAAATTGGAAACACAAATATTCTTTCCTCTATTGCATGGAACGAAAAGTCTTTCTTTAATTTCTGTTAGATCTTGTCTTTTGCACTGTTTTTCGATATTATTTTTTTGACAGAGATTTTCGATATTATTAAACTTTGAGAATCTCCCTTTTGCACTTTACTTATCAATTTAAAGTATAAAATATTAAACACTAGAGAACAAACAAAAGTTAAAACTAAAGCAAATAAAATACACTAGCTAGATATATAAATTAATTAGTATGAGATTATTTAAATTTAACTAATGATCTGAATTTTGAGTCTTGGATATATCTTATTACAATATTTAGATAAAAAATTGTTATTTATAATAAATATATTCAACTCGAATAAAAAATCTATGCAATTGACAAATAAGATTGATGTAAAGTATATACATAATCTAAAAGTAAATGAATGATTTTTGTCTACATATATGATTGCAAATGTTTTGTTTTTTCACTAAAATTTGTTAACCCTTCTAAAACACTTTAAATGGATTGTACACTCTCAACAATGTTTTTTTTTTTTTTTCATAGGGATCAATTAAAATTTAAACTCTTAATCATGTAATAAAGATGTTAAAGTTCCGGTCACTTCAAGCAATGGTGGTATAAATAAATGAATGAAATAATAATAATAATAATAATAAACAACGCATGGAATTGTATTTTGTACTTGTGCTCCCAAAGAAACCAAACTTAGAAAAGAAGCCACGTGGTGTGTACTATTGTGTGTGTTGTACAAACATTGTCGCTATTGCAGGCCAGCTAATCGTGTGGATCAAGGAAGTTTCTTGTGGGACCCGTTTGGGTTTTGGCAGTGTGGGGCCCACAGTCATGTTGGATCAGGTGAATCCCATTGGAGGGTATATTTACGTTACGGTAGATCTGCTCACAAGAAGAAACGTGCTATGCGAGGTTGTTTGAAGATAAAACATGAATAAAATATTTCTTGACGCCCAAAAAAATGAAAGAGAAATATAAATATAATAAATGAGAAGATGGAATATGAAGGTGGGGTGGGTATAAGAAAAAAATAAGTATAAAAATATCATTATTCATAAAAAAAAAAAAGGTTTTTTTTTCCTAAATTATTAAGATTTTTGTGTATAATAATTAATATTTTGATAATCTTGATTCTTTTAATATTTTTTTTTTGACTTTTAGTCTTTTTATTAATAAATTTTGTTATTGATAATGACAATGACATTGATAAATATTATATATTTTATTAATGAAGTGATATGTAATATTTTTTATTTTTTTAAAATAAAAAACAATTTTTTAATTTTTTAATATAATGTGTCATTTAATTAACAACACAAATGATATTAATATTTTTTTATATTATTTTAAAAAATAATTAATGTCATTTTATTAATGAAACATGTAATATTTATTAAAAATATATCATTCGTTAATGAAACTAACTGACGGAGGATAAAAAATAAAATAAAAAAATATTTTAAGATCAAGATTAAATATTAGAAATTAAAAATAAAAATATTTCATATTACAAATACTAAAATATATTTTGCCGTAAAAAATAAAAATAAAATTGAAACCATTAAATCTGTGAATGAGTGAAGTAAATCCACGTCAGAATACTAATAGTACTACAGTACGTGTTAAATGCTTTGCATGCATTGGGGTTAATGTGGCGGAATCAAATTCCAAGGACTAAATACAAACAAACTTGTTCTCTGTGTTCCTCTCACTCTCTCTCTCTCTGATTAGTTAACCGGAGTTGTTAGATTAGGTGTGGTTAAGAAATTAAAATTGAATATTTTATTAAAAATAATATACTGAAAACTATAATATGAATAAAGTATAAGAAACTTATTCAACTCGTCGCATGCTAAAATGGATAGTACGAACTAATGTATGGGACCAAGTGTAAGAAATGGTTTGAGTACACCCACTCATATTTTATATAGATATAATTTTTGTGGTTGTGGCCTGTGTTATTTTTTTTAATCTATTATTTAAGTTCAATTTAGTTTGAAGGGCCAATCGAATCAGCTTACATTAATTAGATTTTATTTGGATCAGTATTTTTTTAATGTATGTTTGATCCAATTTGGTGAACAAATTGATTTATCAAATCTATTTTATCATCTCTAATCTTCTTAGTTTAATTTTTTTAAAATGTAATGATGATAACATATAGTTAATATTAACCATTAATAAATTATGGAGAGAAAAGTAAGTCTTATATATTTACTATTTGATATTTGAAAATATTTGAGTAAGTGAATTCATTCTCGTATTAATAATATTTATTTTTTTACTTTTAGTTGTTTAAAAAATATCTTTAATTTTAATTTTATATTTAAAGTAAGTAATTATCATCATCAAATTTTCAATTTCATAATTGCATTATAGCAGCCGGATTTGTCAGATTATTAATTCATAATCAATTAACGTGCGTCTTGCACACACGTGTGCCACAAATACAGTAAGTAGTAGTATAACCCAAAGAAATATCTTGGAATAGTTAATAATTATGAGACTTGTGATGTTCTAAACTATGATTAAGATAATGAAAGTGTTGCCTAACTACAAGCATGTCTCATTATTCGTTTCGACTTTTTCATCGCTTTTAATTGATATTCTCCTTTTGGATAATCATATCTTCAGTGAATGTGTTTCTCTTTTCCATGATTGCCTGTAATGGTTCCAACTAATAAAAAACAAACTAATCAATAGCCTAGAATTAAATAAATGATTTTTTTTTCGCTAATTCATTGAATGAAAATACTTTAAATCATTTGTTAGAAATTTATGAACTTTAAAATACTTTAATACATGACAGTATAAACTTCAAGTTGACCGTGTGATACTTTGCTATTAAATTATTAATGATCAAATAACTTAAAATGCGACATTTGCTTAAAATGTCAACAAGTTGACCGTGTGATACTTTGTTATTGATTATTAATGATCAAATGAGTTTCGAAACAAATTCTTAATGTAAGAACTTGTTGCGTTTATACATAAAAAATATCTATTTATTAATGAAGGTGATGTGTTGATGGATTTTTGTTGCTTACAAATTTATATCGTAAATTACATATTTTTTAAGTAATATAAGACTAAAAAATTCAATTAAGCACTCACTCTACCATATTTTTGTATAGAGTAATCAAATAATATAAATAATTATGATTTTTTATGTTCTAAGGGAATTTATTTAGGGATTTAAAAAATAAACATTCAATTTAAAAGACTAAAAAAATATTTAAACTAAAAATTAATGATAGAAGTGATCAATTGTTTTTTAATGGGGATGATAAATTATTAAATAGTTACTTCTTATTTTTTTCATAGTACTATTGTAATTTTATAGGATGAAATTGATTATTGTGTGCTATTCAAACACATTATTATACATATCCAAGAAGAATACAAATTGAGATGAAATTCAAAAGAAACACTTGCAGCAGCTTGTGTGATGATCATGTCTGCTAATGTGCTTCCAAGTTCAGACTACAAGGGTTCAGCTTTGTTTTGACACTTGCCATGTTTTTCTAGCTAGAGAATTTGTTGGTATGGAGTTTTGGACGATTTTTTCTTCTTCTAGTATATCAGAGAAGAATTATGGATGAATTTGACTTGCCTGGTTCTCATTATTTTATTCTTCTATTATTTCATTTATTTTTTTCATTTCAATCTTTTGTTTTTGCATTTTTGTTATGTAAGTATACCTTTTCATAATTATTTTCCATAAATATCATTGATCAAAGTCAATAAAAACACAACATCCAATAATACCATAAAACTAAGAGTATATTATTTTTTTCTTTTCTTATAAAGTTACATATTTTTGAAATTTTGATACAAAGGAGTCTTTGTATTTAAAAGTGACAATAATTTATTTATAAATAAAAATTACAAAAGTTAGAAATAAATTAAAAATTAAAATTATCACCTCAAAATATATTTTTATCTTTAAAATAAAACTAAGATTTATATAAAAATATTTATTTATCTCATTTTATATTTCCAACTACTTCAACCTATATATAGTTTTACCAATATATTTATAATTTAATAAGTCAACTTAATAATTTCCAACTTTTAATTATCAGTTAACTTTAAGACTCATTAAAAAAAAAAAAAAAAGAAGACTCATTTTCAATTTTCAGTTAAATTTTCATCTAATATTTTGACATTTTATTCGATTAGACATTACTTTCATAAGTGTTAATATTTATTATGTCCCTTATACTATGCTAACAGGAACTATTAACAAGCACTAAAATAACCATAAGTAGCTATTAGTGTAATGGTTTTTAATATAATTTATTAGGATAAATTTTGATTAATAGCTTATTAAATTTATCTTGCACTTAGTTTCAATAATAAATTTGATTTTCATATCTAAAGAAAATTATTATTGCATATATTTTTTTAATCTAAAATCAATTTTAGAAAATCATAATCATCCTAAGTTAACATGACAAATGTCAACTTGCAAGATGAATTAGGACACAGTGTGGGTGATCTCATTATCTTCCACTACATGCAACAGTTTGGTTATGCACTAGAATTTTTAAAGTCGTGCAACTTCCCTCATCTTTTGAGCATGCGTTTTCCGTTTCAGTTTGAAACCAATTAAAAGCATCTTTAAGGCTACATTTTTGTTGCGTGGGCATTCAAGGCAAGTAACCGTGTTTCTTTTTAATGACCTTTTATAAATATTGATTTTAATTGCTTCAGAATTAATCGTACTCACTTCTTTCACTCATTTAAAATCGTGCATGAGACTTTCATCTGGCACAGTTTCTAAGTGATTAAAGAATGATGATGAATTTTTTTTTTTATTACTTTCCTCGTGTATGTATAAGTATTGATACTTTAATTTTTTATTTATACAAATAATTAATACCATGGTTAATAAATATTTTAATAATATATATTTAAAATTTGAAAAGTAATACTTACCTTTTATAAAACCCAACAGACACTTAAAAAAATTATACAACTAAAATTCCTACAAAAATATTTTTATTATGTTATGCTATTTTTATGCTTTTTATTTACAAAAATGTAATTTAATTATATTTTTATTTATATTTTTTAACATAATATTAGTTGAATATTTTTTAAAAATTTTTCTTTAGTTAATTTATAAAAAGCTATTAATAAAATATAATATTTTAAATTTTTTTTATTAAAAATAACCTTGAAGAGTTATTTTTATCAAAAAAATATAATAAAAA
This sequence comes from Amphicarpaea edgeworthii, assembly GCA_014843725.1. Lineage (NCBI taxonomy): Eukaryota > Viridiplantae > Streptophyta > Magnoliopsida > Fabales > Fabaceae > Amphicarpaea > Amphicarpaea edgeworthii. Next base: position 16,813,870 of record CM026324.1, on the reverse strand, counting down.
ATTATATATAATAGTAAGTCCCATTGAAAGCAACCATTTATGCATACTCTAAACACCTTGCATTGCACGTGAAGCTATTGCATGTTAAGCTTTTGCAAATGTCCTGACGGTGAATTAAATTGAGTTTTGTCGAACTCTTTAGAAGTGTACACTTGAGTTAATTAATTGATTCATATTACCAGGTCATCTATAATAATAGTTCTTATTTATAATTAATTATACATGTGTCAAGTCATTATCGGTCACAACTATGAATCATTTCTCATAAATTAATGAAATGATTAATTATCATTTCATCTTCATTTACTGTTTGAAAATATCTCTATATACACACAATTTTCATAATAGATAAATAATAACTACATTTTATACATTAAAAATGTTCATGCAAATTAATCCTAGGAAGATTGAGTCACTAGTAAGAATTAAAAGGAGTATTAGTGTAGTTTATTTTTAACTTATAAGTAATTTTTAAATAAAAATTGAGATAAACACCAATTTGTAAAAGTTTCTTAAAATAAAATATACTTATATTTAATAGGAAAATTAAAAATAAGAAGCTTTATAATGAGTCACTCAATTTTCATGTTTCTCTTCGAATCCCAGCAAGACTAATTTTTGGAATAATTAATATTTTTTTATTAGAAAATATTAATAATTAATTTGTTAATTTTTATTAGCGGGAGAGTCAAACCCAAAATCTCTCACTTTAATTATATTTGTAACTTTAAAGAGCATTTAAGTTAAAAAATAAAATAAAATTAACAAACAACCTTTTACTTATTTTTTAAGTTATTATTTTTAATTTTTACTTAAAAATAAACTGGATCAAACCGAACTCAAAATTCATTTTTACCGGTCAATGGTTTTTTAAGAAATATTACGGTACCTTTAAAAAAAAGAAAAAGAAATATTACAGTAATGCAATAATAATGACAAGCTTAAGTGATTAATTTTTTCGGAGATCACAATTAACCCTATGTTAGGAACTTTATATATGTCTGTGATGCCTAAATTTACTTCCAATTAATTAATTATAATACTAAAAAAACACATTTTCAACTTACAACATAATTTTAAAACTAATTTTATAGTAGTATTAAATAAAACAACAAATTATTTTAAAAAAGAAAACAATCACAAAGACCTGCAAGTGGACCTATCAAAATGTCCTTGTCATTCAAACCAAACATTTATTATGACCATTAAAAGTATGAAATTTTTCAATCAAATATTTATTATAACTATTAAATATTTATGAAAATAATATTATTTTTTGTGTATAAATATGAACTAATAGTGACTTTCGAGTCACACCATTTCTAACCTTTGTCACTGAACATAGTAGACTTTCTTTTCCATCTCTCTCCGACACACCTTCTCTACTTCGGCAATTAAGTTTCGAAGTTCTCGCTTCTCATCCTCATAACATTTTCTCTCTACGGTTCCTACGGTGCGTTTCATTTTCTTTCTAATTTTTTCTCTTTGAAATTCGGTTCGTGTTTTTTCTTATAAAATTCTTCGGTGTTGTTCAAAACGCGAGATAGGAAACGGTGCATATATGGCTAGCTATAGCTTCTGATTGCGCTCTAGGGTTTCGTTCTGTTAGCGTTATAGCGAAATCAGCACAGAAATCTTTGAATCGTTTTCGACAAGTGTTTTGTTGCTGCTGTGTAGGAATGAATATATACAATTTTTTTTTATTGGTAGATGTTAACAGTTAATTATTAGTTTTGTGTTCATGACCTTTCTCCCCTTCTCCTTGCCACCGCTACACCACTTTCATTGTTTTGTTTACTTTTGTGAAGAGTAATTCTGTGTATGCATGTGTTTGCATTTATGGTAGATTTGTGGTTTCACTTGCTGCATTGTTCTAGTATTTACTAAATTATTAATGATTTTCTTTATTTGATTGGATAATTATCCTAATAAATGACCTATCCTTGTTTTTTTTTTTTTTTCATCCTTATTAGAAATGTTCAAGCCGGGAGGAAACAACATGGATATGGCTTGAGAATGGAATTCCCTGAAGAACATCAACAACAGAAAAGCCATTACCTGCGACTTTTGTTTAAAGACAACGCACGGCGGAATAACACGCGCCAAAAACACCAAATAGGGTTCTCAGGAGACGTTAGTGCTTGCAAGAAAATCCCACTTTCTATTAAGCTCAAAATCAAGGCTGCTTTTGAAGAAAAGAATGCTAGAAAGCTTGGGCTGAATAAGAAAGATGAAAAAAAAGGATTCAGATAAAAAAGACATGCCAACAAGAGAAATGGCAGCTCTATGGAGGACATGAGTATGCTGAAAACTGTTGAGCAAACAATGAAACTCATTAATGCAATGTCTAAGAGGATCAAGAAGAGTGCAAGGGATGTTGGTGTCAAAGTAGCAAGGGCTGAAGCCAATCGATGCATTGCCCAAATCATCTATCGGAATGGGATTCCTTTGGAGGTTGCGCGCTCCAAGTGATCGAAGCTGTTGGAGATTACGGCTGGCACTTGAATCGTTCGAGCCGCCGCCGCCGCGAGGTTAGGGCTCCGGAAAGAGAGTCAAATGAACCGGTTCTTTGCGATGATAGCTTGGCTCTGGTGGCTGTTGGTGATGATGCGGTTGAAGTTGGTGATGAGTCATCTGGACAACATATTATACTTGCAATTGCAGCATCAACTCCGACTGAAGAGGAAAAGGAAAAGGAGAAGGAAAAACATGCTGAGAATCCGAAGCCCAGACTCAAGATCACTAAGGTGTATGCAAGGAGGAGGAAGTTGAATGCACCTGGGAACCTAGAGCCCAAGCCCAAGATCGTTAAGGTGTATGCAAGGAAGAAGAAGTTGAATGCACCTGTTCAAGTATAGGAGGGAGAAATTGCTTAATTAGTAATTTCCAAAGTTGGAATTAGGATTGGGGGGATAGGGCATGTGAGTTGGCTAGTATTTGAAATTGTGGCTTAGTAGAGACTAGGCCTCTCAAACATCTAAGTTTAATGGTTTATCTTTTTTATTTTTTTGTGAAATGTCTATACTCGAGCTAAATCCTTTGGTTAAGCTTGTATATGACTGTCTCTCAATTTCTTTGTCTTGTAATTTTTCTGGTTCCTTTTAGAAAGAATTTGGAATGAAAATAGTGAATCTATTTAAGGAATTAATCTTCTTATAGCAAAATATATATCTTTCTAACTTTAAACAGAACATGCTTGCATTCACTCTACCACAAGATGTCGAGTATGAAGAGGGGACACATAAGCATGATGCTTTATCTTATGAAAATAATTATTTAGTCATGAAAGTTCATTGGATTAATGCTATATATATTTAATTGGGAAGACAAAATGAACATGCCAGCACAGTCCATTAGTTTCGGCGGTCAAAGCGGTCTAAATCTGATTCACATTCTTGTGGGTTTCAATTTTTTAGTCCAATCTAACCCTATATCGAATTATCGAACTTTTGAATTAAAATGAACTATTTTAAAAATTAAAAATTAATAATAATAAAATAAATTTTTGTAAAAAAAAATATAATTCAAAAGATAAATTTATAATTTAGAACAAACTCTTCCTTTCCTTTATAAGACTTTTTAATTATATATTTTAATTAGATTTTATACAATTTCTCATTAATTTTATAATACATGTGAAAAAAATTACATTAATATATATATACCATTAAAACATTTTAACATTATACATATAATTTTATATATAAAACTCTCTAATATATATTATATTATATTTTTTTTATGCAGCATATATAACATGTTTTTATAAAACATTCTAACATTTATGTTTTTTTAATTGTATATATAATTATTACGTATATTATAAAATATTTTAAATATATATATATATATAAAACACACAAAAAAAAAATCTTTAACATAAATTTAAGGATAATTGCATTTATATAATATTTTCACATTCAGGTCAACCTGGACTAGGCCTAATTAATCTATTGAACTAAATGGATCGAGTAAAAAATACTCACTTCTATTTGAGCTTCATTTTTTGAAATCCAACTTAATCCTAATTATAGGTCAGTCCATTGGGACATGTACATTTTGCCACCCCTAATATTTAATGCTTCAATGAAGGAAGCTCTCTTGCATATATATATATATATATATATATATATATATATATATATATATATATAAAACTAGAGAAGACTTGTAAAAGAAAAAAAAAAAAAACACATTGAACAAGGCTTAGCAATCTTCCTTAATTAAGCCTTCTAGTACTAAGTTGTAAAACATCTATGAGTAAAGACCGGAGTGGTGGGTACATTGTACATTAATTTCTATTATTAATTAATTGTAAGATAATAGATAGTGAGTTAAAAGTATATGTTAAGAACTGAAATGTTATTTGTCAAAGAATTTGTTTAAACGAATATGTTGAATAGACTATTTTATAATAATAAGTAACATAAATGTCAAAATATGTATATTAAATTTTATAAAGAATTAAATTTATCTTGTTTATAACACAAATGTATTTTTTATATTTAATATAATATTTGTCATAACATATTTAAACATATATTTTGTAATAAAATAAGACATAAACTAATTTTACCTTTATTTTTTTTATGTAAATTTAACATATATGTTTAAAATGTAAAAATGTAAAATTTAATGCAATATAAAAAAAATTAGTATAATAGTATTAATAATAACTATAGATATATATATTTTTTAATTTAAATAGACAGGTCTATTGGAACTAAAACGTTTTTTGAATTACCTAATTAAAACCCAAACTTTTTAATTAAATAGTAAATAGGCTTTAATTAAAGGATTGGCCTTTCTATTTTTTTTTGAAAAAAAATGATCTGCTGGACTTGATATAGGCTAAGCTATAAGTCCTTGTCAAACTATCTCGTCTACTTGCAACCCTAAGCCTAAGTCAAGAAATGGAGATGAGAAGAAGCTGCAAGGACTAACGATTTGGAGGGGCCCAAAATATTTTTAAAAAAAATTATATAGTTGTTGGTAACTATTTTAATGTTATTTTGTATTGTTTTTATAAATAGATTAAGACAATTAAGTTGCTCATCGATTATTATGGATGTCTTGATTTCATATTTATTCTCAATTTTTTGAGCTTATACTTAATTATATTAAGTCTAAATTTTTTAATGAAATGAGATAATTCTTTTGGTGTGAAAAAAAAAAGATTAACTTATTACCTTTATTGTATTGCTTCTTTTTGAATATCTAAAATAAAATCGAACTCGTGATGATAAAGTACAAATATTTACGTTTATAAGTTCATGTTAAATGAATTTATTTTTCCCCTTTAACATATCAATATATAGTGAACATATATCATCAGAGTACGTCAATAACGTGTTGAAGTTTATATTGTCATGAATTAAGGCATTTTAAACTTCATAAACTTCTAACTAAGTGATTTAATGGACAGTGCCTTTAAACTCATGATATATTGATTATGATATTAATATGATGGAGTCTCCATAAAAAGCACGACTAATCTTGATTGGAGACCATATATGAATATTCTTCTCTTAATGTAATATATTTCATATACGAACTAATGAAGATTAATCAAAACCTATACCACTTGATTAAGTAACATAAGTTACGACCATTTGTTGGTTTTTATGTATTTTAAATGAAGCTTTTAATGAAACATGGCAAGCATCAACATGCAAGATGAAGGATAGCATGAAGATGGTATCATGGACTCCTGATGTGTGTGAATTATCTCATCTTCTTTCATTACATGTAGTAGTTACGAGTTTAGTTATTTACTTTAATGTTTAAAGTGGTGCAACTTGCCTCATATTTTGAGGGTGTGTTTTCCATTTCGATTTTAGTGAACCATTAAACCAAACACTTTACATGTGAAGCTTTTGCAAATGCCTTCACCGTGAGTTAAAACAAGTTTTGTGTTCAATTTCTTTAGAAGTGGACACTCCACTGTGTTAACTATTTCCTATATTCATGCCACAAATTAATGGGGTTAATTATCATTTTCAAAATCTCTACACTACCCCTGGAAATGATTAATTATTTATTACCGTTTGAGAATATCTTTATTATATACACACAATTTTCATAATCATAAATTTACTCTATATATGTTTGTAATGCCTAAATTTAGTTCCAATTAATACTACTAAAAAAAACACATTTTTCAATTTTAAAACTAAATTTATACTATTAAATAAAACAAAAAATTATTCTAAAAAAAATAAAATTCATAAATAAATTAGTTTTTTCATAAATTACGTAGGTGAACCCATATAAGAAACATGATTCGAACGTTTTTGTACCGTTTGCGTAAAATAATAAACAAAATGTCCTAGTAAATCAAACCAAACATTTATGATGAGCATTAAAAATATTATTTTTTCAATTAAATATTTATTATAATTATCCGTTACAAAAATAGTTAATTTTTTTTTTTTTTATAAATATGAACTTATAGTGGCAGTCACAACATCGTTTCTTCAAGCAAGTTTAACCTTTTTTACTAAATAGTACACTCTCTCTCTCCGACAAAACTTCTTCTCTTAAATTCAACCCTCTTTCTTTCTCCGACAATTAAGTTCCGAAGCTCTCGCTTCTCATCCTCACTGCAGCATTCTCGCCCTCTACAGTTCGCTTCCCTACGATGCGTTTCGTTTTCTCTCTCTCTCTCTGAAATTCGGTTAGTGTTTTTCTCCTTTGGTTTCATAAACTCACTGATGTTGCTGCTGTGCCTAATGAATTCTTCTGTGTTGTTGAAAACGCGAGATCGGAAACGGTGCACGGTTTCGTTCTGTTCGCGTGTTAGCGAAATTAACACAAGAATCTTAATTTGAAGCGTTCTTTCGTTAGATCGTCGGATCGCCTATACTTGTTCAGCAATATTCCTCGAATCGGTACCGTGACGTGACGGGTGTTATGGATCGTCGTTTTCACTGTTTTGTCTCTGCTGTTGCTTTTCATTTTCGGTTGTGCTATGAATGAAGAAAGTTTCGTGTTTTGTTTACTTTTGTGAAGAGTATGCATTCATCATGTGTATCTAATTCTGTATTTATATGGAGTTTGTAAATTTGGTTAATTATATATATTTGTTTGCATTTATGGTAGATTTGTGGTTTCACCTGGTGCATTTGCTATTGCTACTTTATTTATTAACGAGCAAATTGTATTAACATTTTTCAAGATTTCATGCAATTACACTATTTTTTATTTTTTTTTAACAATTTCTTACACGTGTTTCACATTACAAGCTTATATATCATAGTGAACTTGCTAGGCTCGTACCCTTGTTGATCACCATGATCTTTTTTTCCTTGGATAAATTTCGGTTTCTTTGTAGGATTTTGGTTGATATTAAGAATTGATGTGATTGTTCTTTCTTCTTGCTTGCACAAAATCCTTTTAGCAGATCATGAGTACCTCAATTGTGCTTGGTGCAAGATCAAACCGTGGACGCCGTGATGGTTCAGATACTTTATCTACAAGACAAGGAAAATCTCAAGAGGAAAATCAGAAAGTTAATAGAAGAGTTAGTGTAAGTCACTTTCTTCCCTTTTGGACTTCCATTCGAACTTGACATGTTCTTCATAAACTTTAAAGAAATTTGCAATTCTTCAACACACTGCTTTTCTTCTTAACTTTTTGCTATTTGATGTTTGATATTAAGAAATTATATGGTGTTCTTTCTTCTTGCTTACATGAAAATTGTGTCATCTTAGCAGAAATCGGGTGGCTTAGTTGAGGGGCAACAAAAAAAGTGTACTCACAGTAAACGAAAGTTTATTATAGATGAATCTGACGATGATTCTGTAAGTCACTTTCTTTCCCTTTTGCCATCAATTTTAGTTTGATTTTAATCATACTTTTTCATTGTCATATATTTATCCACTATATTGTGTTTGCATTTGCCATTATAGCATTGTGGGCAATGCTCATTGGGTGATTGATAGTTAATGTTATTTTGTTGTAACCCTAGAATCCCATTTTGGACTTCATATCAAACTTGATATGTTTTTCATAATTTTTAAAGAAATATACAACTCTTTGAGATATTGTTTATCCCCATAACCTTTTGCTAGTTGATTTTGATATTAAGAATTGATATGGCATTCATTTGCTTACGCAGAATTTGGGTGACTTGCTTGAGGGAACTCGTGGAAGGTCCACTACTCGCAAAAGGCAAAAATTGATCATATATGAATCAGATGATGTAAGTTACTTTCTTTCCCCTTCAAGCTTTTTCAATAAGTGCACCTATTAATTGTTGTTGATTATTTTTCGCATTCTATTTTATTTTTTATGCATTTTCAATATACAGTACCTTTCTAATTCTTAAGATCTTACAAAATTGTCCCCAACAATATTTCTTTTTTCCTACTTTAACTCTTTTACGAGGATGTAATGTTTTATAGGATCCACCTATTAAGTGCCTTTTTTGTTTTTATGAGAAAGTGAGAATGTAAGGTTTCTAAGTCCCTCTTCTTTACGAGAACACGTAGACTTCTTCTATTTCTTCTCAGTTTTTCATTATTATTCTTAGTCTCTCAGTTTTCTAGCTCTCATTTCTATTTTCTTTTCAAAATGGCAGGAACCAAGTGAAGCATTAATTCCGGAAAATGTTGCTTCACCATCAGTTGTTTCAGCCATGGTCAAGCCTAATGGAAAAAATCAGGATATGGCTTGGGAGTGGAACTCATTGAAAAACATAAAAGATAGACAAGCTGTTACATGTGATTTTTGTTTGATGACAACAAATGGGGGAATAACAAGGGCTAAGAAACACCAAATAGGGTTGGGAGGAGACGTTTGTGACTGCAAGAAAATCCCATTTTTCTATTAAGCTCAAAATTATGGAAGCATATGAAGAAAAAAAGGCTAGAAAGCTTGGGCTGAAAAAAAATGATAAAGGAGTCATGGACATGAGTATGCTGAAAACTGTTGAGCTATCAAACAAACTCACTCGTGGAATGGTTAAGAGGATCAAGAAAAGTGTAAGGGATGTTGGTGTTAAAAAAGCTAGGGCTGAAGCCAATCGATGCATTGCCCAATTCATCTATCAGAATGGAATTCCTTTGGAGGTTGCGCGCTCTAAAGGCTTCAAGACGATGATCGAAGCTGTTGGAGACTATGGTCTACACCTGAATTCGAGCTGCCAAGAGCTGAGGGCTCCTTTGGCAGAAGGAGAAACAAATGAGTCTCACCAGAAAGAGCAAACTCGATCTGGAGAGCTTGAGGCGGCCGAAGATGAACCGGCCACTCGTAATGATAGTGGTGATGATGCAATTGAAGCTGGTGAGTCATCTTCTTTTAAAAAAAAAAAAAAAAACTTAGCAATTGTAATAAAACAATTTATGTAATTTTTTTAAAATTATTATTAAAGTATCAGTTACATAAGTTTATTAACAATAAAAATTATTATTATTGATGAAATCTTTATCAGAATGTTTTAATTTTTTTTGTAGTGTCTCGACAATAGACTATGCTTGCTATTGCTACAACTCATGTTGAAGAGGAAAAAGAAAAGAAAAAACATGATGAGAATCTGAAGTACATTTCTGAGTCGAGGCCCGATCAATATAGTGTATGTTAGGAACAAGAAGTTGAATGCACCTATCCAAAGTCTAGGAGATAGAATTTCCTTAACTAATTTTCAATTGGATTGTGCAAAGAGAATATTAGTGGAGGAAATCTTAAAAAGGGAGTTGACTAGTATTTAGAATTGAGGTATTAGGAGACACTATGCTTCTCGAAACACCTAAGTTTTATGTTTTGTCTTTTATTATTATTATTATTGGGAAACGTCTATACTCATGCTTAAATCCTTTCGATTTAGCTTGTATATATGTCTATGGGCCTCGTATGACGAAACAATAAACAAATATCTTTTTTTTTTTCTATAAAATTAATATTTGAAGATAATGTCGAAGTTCAAAGGATTTACAATAATACTTACGCGCTATATTTAAACGACTGAGTTAGATTCATTTGACTTTTCAAAAAAAAGAAAATATACATTTTCATTAAAAATAATATATTTTATTTTCTCTATTGATAATTTTTTTCCTTCTAATACTTTAACTATTTGAATTATTTTTGGGCTTCCTTTGACCTTAGGCCTTGGATGTTCGTACAAAAAAGTTATCCTAGGATCGGCCCTGGACCTATGTAGTAATCATCTAGGTGGATTTATGTTGACAGCCCCACCATTGGCGATTGATGCATTTTAGCTATGATTAGTTGCATTAATTTAGTCTGTAGTTTTTGTTTTTGTTCAATTCCATTGCATTTTATCTTGTTTTTTTTTTTTGGAACATGTCATGTCTGGGGTATTTTCATGTGCACATGAGTCACTTTGACTCAATCTTTGATGCTATCTAGATGGAATCTTTCATAAGCATACTTGACCATGAAGGATACTTCCAATTTTTACAATGATGTTTATTGAATTAAACTCAGCACGGAAATATATTATGTGTATCAATGTAACTAGATTATCAACTTCACAGGCAAATCTTACAAAGATTGACCAATGTCAGTCAATGAGATCGATCAAAATCCAAGGTTAATTAGGAACTCTATGTCAGTCAATGTATCATGTTCTTTGATATCCACTAATGCATGTCTTCGAGTAATTCTAGATATCGAACTTAAGGCACTGTATAAATTCTAAAATATTAAGTTACAACAAATTTGCATAGCAAAGATCTAGAGTACAATATATATGAAGATTTGATGAAATCTGTTTCAAGACTTTGAGAATATTATTATTATTATTATTGTTATGAGTGGCTTTAAGCAAAAATGAGAGTTCAATGTTAATTTGAATAGCCATAAGCTCCGTGAAAACTTGCGACAAATAAGAAAAATTTTAAATCTTCAATTTTTTCTTATGGAAATTGAATCTTCATTTTCTAGCTATGTATATTGACTACTTCTGGTTTACTTTGCTTGACCTTTTCAACTTTCAACATAATTTTGGAAGAATAAAAAAGCACATTTTCAACTTTCAACACAATTTGAAAACCTCCATTTTTTAAACATTTAATATTAAATAAATAATTAATATATATTAAATAAAGTAGAAAAAGGCCAAATACATTAATGTTTTTTTCAAAAACTTACCCTAACCTACGTGCACCAATAAAAAATGAACCTAAACATCTCTCTACCATTCATTGGATGGTAAGAAAAGATGATAAACATGTCCAATCCTCTTCAGTCACATGAAATTTTCATGATAACTATGGATAAATAGGGCTGACTCATATTTATTTTTCTTGAAAATCCCATTAAAAAAATATAAAAATATTATTATTATATTATTTAAACTAAATATAAATATGAAACTAATAGTCACATCATTTCACTCAGCAGCTTTGTTTAATCTTGTCACTGTTTTTTCTACTACTGAGGTTTCAGACAGTCACCTTCTTAAATTTTCATTTCAAATCTCTTCTCAGTCAAATCCCGAAGCTCTCGCACTCACTCAAACTCCTCGGCATTCTCGCTCTCTACTGTTTGGTAATTTCGTTTTCTTTTCTTTCTCTCAAGTTGGCTTCGTGTGTTTTTTCTCCATTGTTGCTTTCGAAAAAATCAGTGTTGTTGGCGACTTATAAACTCTTCTGTGCTGTTCGAAACGCGAGATCGGAGACTGTACATGGCTTCTGGTCACGCTCTAGGGTTCGCTCTCATTTGTGTTTGCGGAATGGGAACGGCGAAGCGTTTCTCCGGATAGCATACTTGTTCACCAAGATTTCTCGAATCGGCACGTGGTGGTTTTATGGATGCGCTGTTTTATCTGAATCGTTGTGTTTTTGCAGTCGTTTTCGGTGTTTTGCTGCTGTTGTTTCGATTTTCTGCTTGTTTTTGCTTTTCTTTTGTTCGTCGTTTCGTCGATTTTGTTTGAATCCTTGCGTTTTGCTTGTTTTGAATCGATTTTAGTGTTCTGCTGCTGCTATTTCGATTCTATGCATGTTTTTGCTTTTTAGTTTTATTCTTCGTTTTGTAGTTTTTATTTGAATCCTTGCGTTTTGAATGGTTTCTGTGTTCTGCTGCTATTTCTATTCTATGCGTTTTTTTTTTCTTCATTCCTTCATCATTTCGTAGTTTTATTTTGAATTCCTGCTTTCGATTTAATTTCGTAGTTTATTTGCTTGTTTTGAATCGTTTTAAGTGATTTGTTTCGAATGCATGTGCGCGCTGTTTATTTGCATAAACTGTTTTGTTTCCAGGATTTTTTGTTGCCTGGTTTCATCTGATAAAATTGAAATGAAGTTTTTGTGTATTTACGTGCATTTGAAGAAGTATGCTGTAGTGTGTGTTTGTATATTTAGTCATATGTGATGGTGATTTTTGAAAACTGAACTCTCTCCCATTATAAATTATTGAAGAGGATTTGGCCCAAGAGTTAGGGTTAATCTGAAATTGAAATGAAGAAGTTTTGGTTTTTTTTTATTTTTTATTGTTTACATTGGTCAAGAGGAGAGAATGTATGCGTATCTAATTGTGTATTTATCTGATGCGTGTATTTGGTAGGTTTCTGGTTTCACATTTTGCTGTTGTATTTTTTCTCGGGCAATTTTTTTTTTTTTTGTCTTTTACAATATGTTTCAACAGTGAAGAGTTCATTTTCCCTGTAAGGAAGGAAGTTTAGAAACCCTTCATATGCGGGATGATTTTGCTAAATGACTATATTTATTATTTCTTTCCTTGTTTTGTGATTAGAATCTTATTTTTTATGGAAAAAAAATAATTGCAGAACTTTAGGAGATAATTGTGGAAAGCTGGAAAACTTTACTTTATAATTTTTTTTTCAAAAAAAGGACGAGTTCTAAATTTTAGCATGTCGAGAAAACTTTTTAAAATCTAGGATTGGGTATGGTAAGTTGAATTAAATAAAATACTAAAAATTGCCCGTAAATTTGAATGATAATAATTCCTAATGTTACAATTTAAATTATAGAAATTTCATCATTTCTTCATTCCTCGAAATTTTGTACTGCTTTCTCATCTAGAAATCCTTTCTTGTCAGGTGGGCTAAAATTCACCACGGGTTTCTCTATTTTGATTAGTCATTTTGATTCACTGTTAAATATTCTTGATATGGGTATTTGATCAATTTTGGGTTAAAGTGCAAATCTTATGTTTTAAAAACGTGTTTGATTTGGAATTCAAGGAATTAACAGCATAATTTGTCTTTTCAGTTGGTCTGGGTGATTTTTAAGATTTAAACACAATCAAGGCCGTGTAAGCCACAAGGCCCCAATTTAGGATCTCAATTTTGTTTTATATTTTTAATAAATTATTTTATTAATTTAAATGATTAAATGATAAATTTTTTTACAATATGATATATTACTTATTATTCTTTTCCTTAATAAAAATATAAATATTAAGAAATATATGTGAGTATTAATATAAATAAATGTAATTTTATTATTGATTTAAAGAAGTTAAAAAAATTATTTTAGATTTAGTTTTGATCCTACCTTTCTCCTTCTTTAAAACATGTTACTCAAATTAGTATAGAGTTCAAATTTAATGATTAAATTTGTTGTTTTATATATTAAAATTTATAATTATATTAAGTAAATTACAAAATTATTTATGAATGCTTTAAATTAAGTTGTTCTATTATGTGTATATTTGTGCATCTGTGCACCGTGTGTTTTGTTACCATGCATAATTCTATAACTTTTAAATTTAAATTTTGTTTTAGATGTCATGATTATTGGATACGGCATACATATACTCTACACTAGTCGTTATAGAGCAATACATGAAAACATAAATTTTAAACAAACTTTGCTTGTTAAAGAAGTGCAATCTCCCGCCTAAACTGTCGTGATACCTCATTACTGCAAGCTTGTTGCTTTATGTCTTTAAATTCTCCTTTAGGTGAGAAAAAAATATAAAATTGGACCTGTATCTATGCGATTTGATTGGTGTTTCAGATTATAAGCTTATATCATAGTTAATTGCTAGTCTTGTACAAATGTTCACCATTATCTTCCTTGGATGAATGTTGGTTTTTGCTTAGGGTTTTGTTTGTTATTAAGAATTGATGTGGTGTTCTTTCTTCTTTCTTACATGAAAATTCTTATTTTATTTTTAGCAAAAGATGAGTAGTCCAATTCGCCTTCGTGCAAGATCAAATAGAAAACTCCTTTATAATATTGATTTGTCAGATGACAATTCAGATTTTTGGTCCAATAAAAGTGGACAACATAAGAAAAAGAAGAATGATAGTATTGAGATGGTAAGTTTCTTTTCTTTGCTTCTTGGGTTAACAATTTTAATTTGATTATACCTTTTTCTAATTTGCAAGTTGATATTAAGAAATGATATGGTGTTCTTTCTTCTTGCTTTTGCTGAAAATTCTTAGGAGCTTCGTCCAAGGTCCAGTCGCACAAAGCCAAAAAAATATATTATAGATGATTCATCTGATTCATCTGATTCATCTGATACTTTGTCCAGCAAACATAGCGAATCTCAGAAAAAGTATGAGAAAATTGAGGGAATGGATACTGTAAGTTTCTTTCTTCTATTTTTTTGTTTTAACAATTTTAATTTGTACAATCTTGCTATTGATAATATTAAATTTATCAATAATAATGTAATATCATCTTAGTGACATATTAATATGATAAATAATGTAAATGTTAGTGTATTATTGACGTGATGACGTGATTGATAAAAATAAGATAATAAAATGTTGAAACTTAACATATATTTATTGATAATATATATTAAAAATTGTATATTATATACTATTGATAAATTAATACTAGTAATAAAAGTATATTTATAGATAAACTAATAATTTAATAAATATAAAATAGTATATATTAATATAATTTTACAATATAAATATATTAGATATGATATAAATATATTAGAAGTGTAATTGGAAATATATGAGATAGATATAAATTTTAGTGATAAAATATGTAACATAGATGCTAAATATTTATCATATTTTTTCAAATAACCTTTAATATATAATGTATGTTTATATTTTTTAAATTATTAATTTATCTATTAATATACTTAAACTAATAAGTGGAGCAGGAGGAGAAGCATGGGGTAGAGGTGTCATAAATAAGTCATAAAATATGTTTAGGAAGGCTACAGAGACTTCAAAATAACTCTTACCCATCATGAGGAACAGTGTTCTTAATTGTTAAGTGACTGAACTATCATGACCGTGTTTACATGACGAAATTTTAGCCATTTTGCCGTGTTCCGCCATTGCTTCATCTAAGTTCCAATATAATTCTTAAAATCATGAAAGAAAACCTCAAGATCAAAGCACATAATAATAAAAATTGAAAAACTCTAATAAACAAAACTTTTATTTAAAACTGAACTAAAAATAACACAAAGAAAGTTAAGAAGCATGGTATAATTACTGGTTGTACATGTATGTGAAGGAACTTGGAAGCTCCAAATGGCTTGAAATTTTGGGTCATGGTTGGTTGGTGAATACTGGACACTGTTACAGATGGCGGTGGTGTTGCTGGAAAACTTCTCTAGCGATGCCGGATGACAACAGTAGAGCCTGATACCAACTTGAAATGGATGGGAAATTGAATATTATTAAACTTAATCTTAAAATACTAGCACAAATAAAGTCGCCTTAGATGTTATGTTTGAGTGATGGCTTTACAATTATGCTTATAAGATCTATTTCATTTGCAGGTTAGCCCACTGAGTAATGTTGATAAGATATTAGATTGTGAGATGCCTTCCGAGGTAGCTTGTGAAAGTGATGGCTGTGATGCAACAAAACTGGGGTCAAAGCAAAATTTGGTCAAAAAATATCTTGTCAAGTGGAAGGGACAATCATATTTGCACTGCACATGGTAAAAATTTATTGAAAGTCATGATTATTTTGTTTTTGTTATGTCCATGCTTCGCATGGTATCTTCTGTACCATACATTTCTTGTGTTCCTCTTCTCTTGCAGTCTGGCTCTCTCTCTTATTGTATCACTATAATTGTTAGTTTTGAATATCATGTTCTTTTATTTTCGCTTTCAAAAACGGCGTGTTGAGCTTTTATTTGCTCTGAATTTATTTATCACTGTCATTATTTTCTGTTTACCAGTTACATGTTTTTTTTTTTTTTTTTTTTGTCTTTAGGGTCCCAGAGGAAGAGTTTATGAAAGCTTTCAAGAATCATCCTGGTCTAAAGACCAAAATAAGAAACTTCCATCAAGCATCAGCCAAAAATCTCGATGAAGATTTTGTTGCCATTCGACCTGAATGGACTACTGTTGATCGAATACTTGCTTGCAGGTTCATCTATAAGAAACTTTATTTTCTACCTCCCTCATTTGAAAAATAATAGATGATTATTTTCCTAATTATTAGACATGATTTTTGAACATTAGATTGTGTTAAAATTCATTTACTTCAGAATGTTACAGGAATTCTTGCAGAAGAGTGGGTGTTAGGTTAGGTTTGGTTCAAACCGTTGTTGTTGACTTTTTGTTTACGTTGACTTTTTGTTTACTAATTGTTGACTTAGGAAGTGAGCTTGGGCTAGAAAAGATAATTTTGTGAATTGTGTTTAAGATTTCCTTTCCAGGCAGAAGGGATTTTTTCCTCATTGCCATTAAGTTTTTCTTTTAGTTTTCTACCTCTTATGTTTTAATGAATCATAAATTCAGCGTTCCTCCTCTCTTCATATGTTTGTTGTTGACTCATGGGAGAATGTTGACACTGAACTTTTCTGTTCAACCCGAGAGTGTTTTTTTTGGAATTGTTTATGCTACCTTTTCTCTGAAAATGTTCAGAAATTCATGGAATATGTTGTTTACATGGTATAGGGGTGATGATGATAATAAGGAGTATCTTGTGAAGTGGAAAGAGCTTCCATATGATGAATGCCATTGGGAGCTCAAGTCAGATATTTCTGCATTTAAAAAAGAAATAGAAAGGTTTAACACATTTCAATCTAGATCAAGGACAATCTTGTCTAGCAAGAACAAAAGTAGTGTTAAGGATGGTGCTGAATTGAATAAGCAGCAGAAAGAATTTCTACAGTACGAAGATAGCCCTCAATTTCTTTCAGGGGGTATGTATTTTGACCTTTTTATTCTTCCGACAATAATAGTATGCTTCATATTTATTTAATCAGATTTGAATAACCTTTATCACCTCATTTCATATTCTTGTATATGATATGAAGGTGCACTGCATTCATATCAACTTGAAGGATTGAACTTCTTGCGATTCTCCTGGGCCAAGCAAACTCATGTTATACTTGCTGATGAAATGGGACTTGGTACTTAGTCTCTGGTTCCATTTCTTATATTCTATCTATTTATTCCCACCTCTAATATTTTCCTCCCTTCCCTTTCTTCTTAATTTGGAGTTTCAAGCAGTAGTTTCACCTTATTGGCTAAGTTTTTCTTCTTCAGGAAAAACCATACAGAGTATTGCTTTCCTAGCATCCCTTTTTGAAGAGAATGTTTCTCCACATCTGGTGGTTGCTCCACTTTCAACATTGCGAAACTGGGAACGCGAATTTGCAACTTGGGCACCTCAAATGAATGTTGTATGTATACATGATTCCTTAGTTGTATTTCCATTTATGTATTTACTCTTCTTCTAACTGGATGTTGGTTTTTGTAGGTTATGTATTTTGGATCTTCCAAAGCTCGTGCTTTTATTAGAGAGCATGAGTTTTACTTTCCAAAGAATCAAAAGAGGAACAAGAAAAAGACAATTAACGAAAGCAAACAAGAAAGGATGAAGTTTGATGTCCTTTTGACATCATATGAGATGATAAATTCCGATACATCATCATTGAAACCTATAAAGTGGGAGTGCATGGTAAACTTCTACTCATCATTCAAGTTCTAGAACCATAAAAATAAATTGGCTGCATGCCTCTATTGCTTATTACCTAATTTCATTCTCATTTTTGCTTTGGTGCATAATGTGTAAAACTGGACATTTACATCTATGTGCAGATAATTGATGAAGCTCACCGTCTCAAAAACAAGGAATCTAAATTATTTGCTTCATTGAAGCAATATTCTAGCAAACATCGTGTGCTTTTAACAGGAACTCCTCTCCAGGTTTATTTAAAATTATGCCATTGTGCCATACATGATTCTGATGAGGTCTTAAAATCTTTTTAACATTGGTTAATTTGAATGTGTTTGGTTAGTTCTTCTGGTTTCCTGGTTGGGGTTTGTTTAGAAAGATTGTGTTGTGAGTCATGTGATTCCATAGTAATATTTGTGACTCTAAAGTATTGACCAAGCTCAAAGGGAAATTTTATCGTACCTCTAAAACTAGCTATACAAAAAGGGGAATGTTAAGATGGATGTATGACCATACAAAAAAGGCCAAGATATGAAATTGTATACAAGGACATGTTGATGTAACACCTATCAAAGAAAAGACACAAGACGATAGAAAATCTTTTAAGGTGGTTAGGACATCATCAAAGAAGGCCACTGTAGGTACCAGTGAAGAGAGAACACTTGTATTAATAAAAAAAGTTGCTTATGGTGACTTGTCTAGCAGATTATTGATTTAGATATCCTTGTTACATGTATTGGTTTTTTTAAACCTTGACAACATGTTTGATGCATTTCAGAACAATCTGGACGAATTGTTTATGCTTATGCATTTCCTTGATGCTGGAAAGGTTAGTATGAGGACTTGTGTTTTAAGAAAATGTATGATTGTTGAGTTATATAGTATAATATACTCATGAAGGAAATAAATATTATTAAAAGACATAAGGTCAAAAATATCTTATGAATTTTGTTTGGTTTCTGGTAGTTTGGAAGTCTAGAGGAGTTCCAAGAAGAGTTCGAGGACATAAATAGAGAGGAGCAAGTATTGAGGCTACATAAAATGCTTGCTCCACATCTCTTGAGAAGTATGCATTTATCTTACCTTTTATTCAGCTTTCTCTCTATCCTTCTATTCTCAACATCCTTTCTCAGTCTATGGACTCTCAGATAACCTTGTTCTTGTAGAAATTTTGATTTCTGATCACTTTTGTAAGAACGGTAGATCCTATCACTAGTTGTAGGAATCTGACGTGAAGTTATTCAGCTTTACAATATACTCATACAGAGATGAATATCTAAAATTTGGATTCAATTTTTTTATGCCCATACAGGAATGAAGAAAGATGTCATGAAGGAACTACCTGCGAAAAAGGAGCTTATTTTGCGTGTTGAATTAAGCAGCAAACAAAGAATACTACAAGGCAATCTTGACCCGTAATTATCAGATATTAACCCGCCAAGGTGGTGCACAAGTAAGATTCATGTCTCGGTGAACTGAACTCTTTGGTGTTCTATTCTTAACCTTAGCTTCATAAGAAAAGGAATTAGACATGTCAACAGTATTGTTCTCATGTATTTTGTATGTTTTTGAATCAGATTTCTCTTATCAATGTTGTTATGGAACTGCGTAAGCTCTGTTGTCATCTCTATATGTTACAAGGATTTCAACTGGATCCTAATGATGCAAAAGAACCATACAAGTAAGATTTTATGCTGCTCTTATGCTATATTATCTGAGTGCCATTATGGCTGTCTATTTGATTTGAAACACTGCCTGCTTCCTCAGCTTATTTAGTGCTAAATCCTGTTTCTGTTTTTATATGAAATTGAAAATTGTGATCTTTTGTAACTAAAAGAAAGCATTTAGTATTTTTATGTTTAAAGTCATTATTGTAGTATAATTTGGATAATAATATTAAGTTCTGTTGTTGGTAATATTATGATTATGTTACTAAATTTTTCCTTTTCACTTCTATTTAATAGGCAATTGCTTGAATCATCTGGGAAGTTGCAGTTGTTGGATAAGATGATGGTGAGGCTTAAAGAGCAAGGACATAGAGTTCTTATATATTCCCAATTCCAGAAAATGCTGGATTTGCTTGAAGATTACTGTTTTTACAAGGTAGTCACTCATATGACAACATGCTATGACTTTAGATCAAAGGAGATAATACTTTAGAGAAATAGGCTCAAGTGATTTATATGCATGATGGTTGCAAACCTATTAAATATAGAATACAATTAAGAGAAATATAATTAATCCTGTCTACTTCCCAAGTTACAATGTATCCAAAGCTACCTAAGTAAATGGAACAACTTTTATTTTGTAATTTGCTATGGTTTATTCAGAATCTGGACAAAGTTGAAAGTTTGTGATATTGAATCTGCTTTCATTTTTTTAAACATTAGCAATGGCAGTATGAGAGGATAGATGGCAAGATTGGAGGAGCTGAAAGACAAGTACGGGTAGATCGGTTTAATGCTAAAAATTCTTCAAGATTTTGTTTTCTGCTTTCTACTAGGGCTGGTGGATTGGGGATAAACCTTACATCTGCTGACACAGTTATTATATACGACAGGTGAAGTGAAGCTTTACATTTTTGAACTTTCTTTTCTCTTTCATTTTCTGCTAAAACAATAACAGTAGCCTTAACCCACTAGGTGTGATTGGCTACATGGATCATACTATGCCATTGGGTTTGGTTAAAAACCAGATTTGTAGGAACATTATTTACCACGAGATCATTTTCAATAATTTCTTCCCATGTCTTTCTTGGATTCCTTCTACCCCTTTTTACTAGGTTAACAACCATGTGACCTACTCTCCTAACCAGTTCCCCCAGTGGGCTCTTTTTTTTTTTTACCTTGATCGATTTTTGGTCATCTTGCTAAGTGTCACACCAATATCTTCTTGTATACAATCATTTTCTGGCTTGTCCTTTGTTGTGTGGCCATATATCCTCATAGTTATTTTCATTTTTGTTACTACCGCTTTTTTCTTGTGTTATCCCTTTAAAGTCCTATAATCACTGTCATAGAGTATAGTTGGTTGTGTAGTCTTTTATGTTATGACAAAATTTGTCTTTGAAATTGGTAGATATTTTGCGGTCACAAATTACCCTCAATGCTTTTCTCTATTTTATTCACGTAGCTTATATCGTGTGTGTGGCATCATTAACTTAACTTCCCAGTATTTTGTAATATCGATCCCAAATACTAAAACTAAGAAACCTTTGGTATGACATCTCCAACTGAACTTTTACCTTCGCATCATTTTCCTCTTATTTGTTAAAATTGCAATGCATTGTCTTGTTCCTCTACTTCCTACTCAAGTTATTGCTTAGATTGTTAAAATCATTTTCTTCTAAATGACTTTGATGAAAATAAGTAGTGATACTATTGATCATGAAAAATTTACTGTTGGGAGTTTATTATTGTTGAGATATTGTACATAATTAGTGAAATATGTCCATTTTTAGGTTGATTTGTTTTATTGACAAGTGCCACGATTGCTTGCATAAAGTGCTTGACAAGTTTTCTTTAACTCATTTCTTTAAAATGGATCCTTACAAGTTACAAAACCCATATTCATATGATATAATAAACTGTGGGCTCACTCATTATAGTCCTTTTGATGCATAACCCATATGATGCCGAAAGATTAAGTTTTTGTTTTCTGTTATTTGTTGTCTTAATTTAATTCAATAATTTTTCACTATAATTTTCTGATCCAACTGTCAATGTAGTGATTGGAATCCTCATGCTGATTTACAAGCTATGGCCAGAGCTCATCGACTTGGACAAACTAACAAGGTTGGGGTTTGTTTTTCATCAATATGTAGTTGATTATTGCTGACTTGAAAGGTCACAGTAGCTCTTGTGTTATAGGTGATGATTTATAGGCTTATAACGAGGGGAACAATTGAAGAAAGGATGATTCACATTACAAAGAAGAAAATGGTGTTAGAGCACCTGGTTGTAGGGAGGAGCCTAAAGGCTCAAAACATTAACCAGGTAAATATCCATTCTTTTAAAATGATGTCCTATGTTGTGAAAATTGATGACAACGGTTTTCAGTCTCATTGTCAAGGTCACATGTATGTAATTCAGATTAATTACTTTGATGTCTTTGTGTTTGATTTTGAGTATGAGATATGCATAGCATTTTGTTCATCATATACTTTGTTTTTTAATAAAATATCAACAATAAATGTTGGTTAAGAGATTTGAATTCCTAATAATGAATTGGACTAATCCAATTTTAATTAGTATTTATGATGATTTGATTGTAATTATTGATTGTTAATGTTGGTTAGGAAGAGTTAGATGATATCGTAAGGTATGGCTCAAAGGAGTTGTTTGCTGATGAGAATGATGAAGTGGGAAAATCTCGCCAAATTCATTATGATGATGAAGCAATAGATAGGTAATCAAGAACTTTTATTCCTCCAGTAACATATGATTAAACTTTAGAATTTTATTTCATGTGTTCCTCTTCATAATAGATTGCTGGATCGTGATCAAGTTGGAGATGAAAAGGCTGCTGTGGACGGTGAAGACGAAGATGGATTTTTGAAGGCCTTTAAGGTTGATTCTATCATATAATTTTGCACATGCATTTTTGTGCTCCCAATCTTTATTCTATCTTAATTGTTTCACTTTGGTTGGTGGTGATTTGAGGTGTATTGATTTCTGCTCCATCATTTATCATTTTAAGGTAATAATATAATATACATATGTAGACATGAAAACAGAAATGGATACACTTAACTACTCATCCAAAACAAAATCGTATTGGCCTATGCCTGCATAAGAAGTTTTGATGATCACTTTGATGCCAGTTTACTCTTGCTCTTACAAAATGCTTATTTTGGATTAATTAGTTCTATTATGAGAACCACTGCATGAACCTTTTGTATTTGCTGCTTTCCATGCATTGAGGTTCCAGTAACTTCTTGTTTTCTCATCCCCATCCTGAAGTAGATGTATTCTGTTTATCTATCTTTTATCCTTCGCTTTCTTTAATAATGCATTCCTGTTCATCATCATAATTTTTTTAAAAGGTTAACTTAGCAAGATTATATCTTTTCAATCTCTGTGTGTCTTATTGCCTTGCTGTGTGCATGATTTCGAAAGTACTAGTACTTGCATTTCTTCATTGGCTATTTCTCTTTCTTGTTTTATTGAAGACCTTACTCTGGGATACTTAATTCAAATATTTTGTTCTCTTTTATTTTAAAATTTCTCCCCTTCAGTTTTTGTAATGCTTTGATTGCAACATGTACTTTTTTGCATAACTGCTGAATCAGGGCACATCTGAACTTCTTGTTGGAAATAAAATATGCTTTAACTGATAGTTTCTTTTCTTCCCTTCATTATGTTTGTGAAATGAAATTTTTCTTGGCCTTGAATTATGTGTAATAATTACTGCAAGTTGAAAATATGCTAAATAATAATAAATGTTGAATATATGGAATTTAGCTAATTGATAACTTAAGGACACAAGTGCGATCGACAGTGAACTTATCACATTCTTAATACTTATATAGCGGTCTTTTGAAGCATGAATAGTGCCGAATCTAGTATTTGAATTTTCTTTTAATGGTTCCTTCGGAAGCGAAATTGTACCTGATGGTACTACTACATAGCATTCAACCTCTATTACTTTCCTTTTCCCATTTATCTATCAACATCAACTTTTCTTTTATAACAACATATAGTTGCTCAGACTCTTTGCTCCCATTCCTTCTGATTCTTTGCTTTTCATGGACTAAATGGATTATTATATGTTTTAGGTGGCAAATTTTGAGTATATCGAAGACGTTGAGCCAGCAGAGGAGGTGGCACAAGATAGAGCGAAGGAGAATCAATCCTCTGCGACTAGTTCAAAGAGAACAAATTACTGGGAAGAGTTGTTGAAAGACAGATATGAAGAGCATAAAGTTGAAGATTCAAAAGCCTTGGGAAAAGGCAAGAGAAACCGCAATAAATGGCTGGTATGTCAATCTGGTGTTTATGCTGCTTACAAGTTTTAATTTGCAAGGAAAATTGTTATATTTCTTGTCTTTATTTAATGAGTTAATGTGTGATTACATTTAACTGTTCTAATACGTATTCCATTTGTGTTCTAATGTTGGTTTCCATCTTATTATGGTCTTAATTGAATCATTCCTTTTTATTTTCCTGTTCTAATTATTTATCTAAATTTCCTGTTCTTTTTCCTTTTCAAATGTGTGTTTAAGATTGTATCTATCTGTGATTCCCTGACATTCTTGATGATTTCTTTTAAGGGGGGTGGTTTTCATGGTTTAGAAGATGCAAGCTCTGATGGTGAAGATGACAATTACGAACAGGATCTTACTGATGATGATTCAAATTCAACTGAGACTACTACTACTACTACTACTACTACTAGAAGGCCTCAAAAAAAGAAAGCTCGTGGTACATATCATTATCATGTCCATGATAATAGTGATCGACTTCAATTATCTGTCCTTGACTGTGATGTTAATATTCCTTTACTCATTTGCAGCAGATATCACGAGGTCACATCCTGTAATGGCAGGTGAAGGAAAATCTCTGAAAGTTCTTGGTTTTACTCAAAATCAAAGGTCTTCATTTGTTCAAATTATGATGAGGTTATAATCCTGATTGTTGGTTTATTGTTATGTCTAGTCTCTTTTTTAACCTTATGCATTGGAGAAAGGATTTTTCATGGAAATATCTATTGATTATCTCATTTGGTGAACCGATTACAGGTTTGGTGTTGGTGATTTTGATTGGAAAGAGTTTAATTCCCGCATAAAACAGAAGAGTTCTCAAGAAATCATGGAGTATTAATCTGTCATTTTCCATTTATTTGTTGCTATGTCTTTTAATTTAATGCTATGCTTTTTTTTATTAATGCCATAGATCTTGAAGCTTTTTGATGTCTTTTTTTGTTTTCTTAGGAGGGGACTAGATGACAATTTAGCCCATATGTATCGTTGACAGAATACAAAAATAGTGACAGATAATGATAAGAATTTGTTTGTGGATTTAATTAGATTGATGTTCTGTATACTTTAGTAACTTTATGATGGTGCATATGCTCAGTCAGGAAATTCTTATTAAGACATTATTTGATATTCTTATTACCTGTCTCGTGATTTATATTATGCCTTAAACATTCTATGTGATTGAATGTGATATATTATATGTACATTCATTTTGAACAGGTATGGACAACTTTTCTTGTCTCATATTGCAGAAGATATAACTGATTCCCCTAAATTCTTAGGTAATAGATTCTTATTGCTATGATATTTACAGTTTCTTTTGTTATTTTTCTCTATGTTTTTCATGAGAACCAATGGGGGATGCAGTGTGAGGGTATTTTTTTTTTATGTAAGTGAGAGGAATAAACATTGATAATTAGATATTATTATCACTGATTAAGATTAAAACACATAAGTGATGAGTATTTTTTAAATAGTCACATGTAGGGTTGTATGGCCGAAATTTGTCCCTTTCACTCCTTTAAAGGCCTAAAGGGCTTGGGCTTCTTCTCCGGCCTAATTCACAGCATAACAAAAACTACAATAACTACTAAGTGATACAAAGTAATTTATAACACTAATACTGCTTATAATGTGTCTTTAGATGGTGTTCCAAAAGAAGGACTTCGAATACAGGATGTACTTGTAAGGATTGCAGTTATGCTCTTGATAAGGGACAAAGTAAGTTCTTCAAATAAAATTTTAGATTTTGAACTTTTAACTGATTGTGTTTAGTATATTATTTTGGCATTATTTAACAAGAAAGGTAAAATAAAGTTAATATTTTTAACCTTTTTTTATTGATCATGAGTTGCTAATAACTACATGTGAAAGATTATTCATTTAAACTTAATATGCATACATGAAAAACTGTGATGATTTTATTATCTTTTAAACTTTATCAATCTAAATTCGTTGCTTTTCTGTTCTCTATTTTGTTGAAAGGGTGGGAAATATATGTTTATGAAGATAATATTTACTCCAGCTGATGAATGTTTTCTTTATCTTGGAATGTGGAATGACAGGTGAAGTTTGCATCAGAAAATCCTGGAACTCAGCTTTTTTCAGATGATATCTTATTACGCTATCCTGGTTTGAAAGTTGGAAAATCGTGGAAGGAGGAGCATGATTTATTGTTACTGCATGCTGTGCTGAAGTATGTCTTTTGATAGATAGTTTTCTGTCATTGTTTGCATGGTCGATTGAATTGTATCTACTCTCTTAATGTACGTAATTAATGTAAAAGATGTTCCAAGTTCCAACAGCATGTTAGTTATTATCCATGATATATTTTTAGGCTTAAATACCTTAAATTTGTATTGTACATTTCTACTTAATTTGTGTGCATATATTGATATTTCTATTTCATTTTCTGATTTGTGAAAAAAAGAATCTGAAAGAAGGTAATATGCTGTGCTGTAATGGTGTAACATTTATTGATGTAATATTTTAACTTAATTCTTTTCTATTAGGCATGGCTATGGAAGGTGGAATGATATTGTTAATGATGACGATCTGAAGATTCAGAAGGTCATCTGTCAGGAGTTGAATATTCCAATTAAAGATTTACGACTTCAAGGACAAGTTTCCACTCAAGGGTACAATAGTCCAAATATGACCAATCAAGCTAGTGACATCGCTGCTGAAGGTGCACATGTTTCTGGTGATGCTGGGAACCAAGCAGAGTTATCTCAACAGTTTATTGACATGCAGAAAAAACAGGTTGAGTTTATGAAGAAAAGGTTCCATCTCTTGGAAAAAGGTTTCAACGCTGAGTACCAGAAAGAATACTTTGTAAGTGCATTAGTGCTCCATGGTACACATTTTTTCTAATACTCAAATTTCTTCTCTTTGTGGAATGCATACGATTCAAGCTCAAAATGTTAGTCGATCTCATGTTATTTTTGTATTGGAAGTTAGTTTCCTTGTGTGATATACTGTCAATAAATGAAGCTAGTAGTTTGTTTAATTGTGCTAATTTATGAACTTCTGCAGAGTGGTGTGAAAGCAAATGAGGTGGAAAATGACGAACCTAAAGCTGAACCCGAAGCTACAACTGTGCCTCAAGTCAAAGCAATAGGTACTGATGCTAATTGCTATGCTATGTTATCCACTGTTAGCCTCATCTCATGTTCAGACCATAGCAATTATCTATCTTTGCATCTGATATTGTATCAACGTGTTCTCTGTTTCTGCATATACCCAAGTCAAAGACTTGATTGTAATTCTTCCACTTTTCTGCAGGTGTAGAAGAAATCTCTATGTCTGCATGTGATTATGATCCTGATCGATTGCAACTAGTTTCTCTTTACAACGAGGTAAAAATACGTTTGTTTCACTGCATGATGTTCCAGCGGGTGGCAAACATTTTTATGCTGAGTATCTAAATATCAACTATCTCTCCCTCTTGTATTGGCAGATGTGCAGAACTGTGAATGAAAACGCCATGGATTTAATTCAAAAGTCTTCGGCAGGAGAACTGACAGAAGCCGATGTCATTAAGAACTTCCATCCACTGGAGATCATTTCTGCGGATGTCAACAGAATTCTAAATCAACCGAATTCTGACAAAAAGTCGAATACTTCATCACAGACTGAAGATGTGGTAATGGAGTCTGAACCTAAAAAAGAAAGTAATCAGGTTACCAAGAGTTCCAAAGACATGGGAACTGATGTCGAAAATGGATGCATCAGAATTAAGGATGATACTAAGAAAGGCAAAAAACAAGTGATAATTTTTTTAGAGGACTAAAGGGCAATAGACATGTAGCATAAAAGTCTCAAATCTCAATATTTTATGGACTCATATTGATCAAACAGAAAAGGAACCGTAGCATATACAGTGTTGTATTCTTCCTTTAGAATTCATTGGAAATTGTCTGTTGTAAGTTGCTAAAAAGACCCCATTTTTCTTTAATTAAATCCAACAGTTCGATTCATCGTATTGTTATTTCTGTACTAGATACTGGATATTATAGACTTGTGTCTTAGACAAGCATCTTAGTCTTTTTAAATAAAAATGTAGTTGTAATTTTTTGCTGTACGATTGCTTGCGTTTTAATTGTTTAGGTTGTTTTATGTTTGTCCTTCGATTTCTAAAAATATAATAGAAATAGAACGTATTAAAAAGTAATAAAATATAGTTTTTTTTTATTTAAATTTTTGTTTGGAATATACATTGTACGTTATTTAGATTTAGATTCTAAGGATAATTTTATTTGTATAGGCATCTCAATCTCAAATGATACTTAACAGAGATGTGTTGGAACACTTTTCATTAATGTTGCAAAGTTCTACTTTTGGTTTCGTTGGATCAGTTGTTTTGTTGTTAAATGAAATAATTTGTTCACCCAATTCTCAACTGATCACAATTTTTTTGGCTTAAATACTTGAATTTTGTTTTGGATTTATGATAAAAAAAAAATTTGTTGGTTTGAATATGTTATATATTCAAAAAATTATTTTTGTTTCCTATGTTCACTTTAATATAGTATACATATTTCAATTGTTATAATCCTCATTTGTGATTTATTGGTGAAACTTGTCATGATTCTTTAGTGTATTTGGAACAAAATAAATGAGAGAATATGGGATGAGAAAGACATGCAACTTTATGTTTGAGTAAGTCACATCATATAGTTCTATCATGAGTGGAGGTAGACACGTAGACTCTGTAACAATAATAAGAAGACTAAAATGCAATATAGACATAACTATTTTTATTGAACACTAAATCTTTGGAGTGGTCATATGCATTCGTGGAGTGAAGATAACGAACACTTCATCAAAGTCAAAACCATGTTATTTTAGGATGTTATTTCCTCAAGAGATGCAGAAGTTTGGATCTTATTCCAAGTTATGAAATGAACAATTGACCTTAATCATTCCAATTTCATTTTTGAGTTAGATCTCAAACAAGTAATAAATAGTTGTATGTCTTAAATTTTCATAACATTTTTTCTTAATGTAAACATCTTTTTCACATTTGATCATATTCTAAATTGTATTTATTTTATTATTATTATTAACGAAATGAAATAATCTTTTTCCTTTAAAAAAAAAATACATTATCAAGGAATCATGATAAATTTTGAATATTTATGATTTAAAAGTTATTTAAACCTAACTTTTTTTTTAATGTTTCATTTTATTTTTTTAATTCCATTTTGTCTTCGTATCAAACAATGTGAAATATATTGAACCTATTTGTACATGATCCAATCAATTGAACCTGCAAGAACGTGAAATATAATATTATTAACAAAATTGAGGTCTCTTTTTGGCTCCTTAAATTTGAATGCTCAAAGGGACACAGAATAAAATAATAATAAAGAGCTGACATTAAATCAATATGTTGCCATTGAATGTAATATCTTTCATTTTAAACAAGAAGATGATCTAATCGTGTGTCTATTTGTTACATTTTATTTTTGAACTGCAAAAGTGATATAATATAGATAGATATTTTAATGTCACGTCTTTTTAGAGATATAAATTAGTTGAATGGTTAAAGAAAAAATGATGGAAGAAGGAAAAAAATATACGTGGTGGATTTAAATTCCTCCCACCTTGTTCAATGAAGTTAGTTAAAGTTATATGTATATAACAAAAACTAATAAATAATAATAAAAACAAAACATGTATATGTTGGTTGGCGAGATGTACCTTTAGATGCACATAGAGAATAAATTCTTAGCATTCAATTAGAGCATAAATTCATTTGATTAATTAAGATATGAGAATCATGGTGGTAGTTTAAACTTAACGCAAGAATGAAATTAAAACTTACTCCTCTAGCTTGGCATCTTCGTGAAAACGGTAGGGATATTATAATGCATGATGATGAGAATATATAAAGTTTATATTATTATTATTATTTGACTGGTTTGTTTAAGCTTATTTATTTAGTGAGATAATAATTTATTTTAATAAAATAAGTAATTATCTGTATTTTTAGTATATTTATATGTTAAAATAAATTATTTTTTATTTATTTAAATAAATAAATCATATTTTCTTATGAAAAAAATCACTGATAATAACTTATTTTATAAATATTTATTATAATTTTAAATCATTTTAATTATTATTATTATTATGAGAATCACTTATTAAAGAATTATGTGTAGTACTTGGTTTAGGCATCAAGACCGTACTCTTTGATTCGACGGTTTTGGACTTTGAAGATAAAAAAATGTAGTCAAGATATGATGTACCTACAATTTCATTCTTAATTTTTTTTTTCTGTTTAACTATATCTTTAGTATACGTAAATATACTAGATTTGACATTGTATATCTAAATGCTTCGTTTTTATTTTATTTTATTTTTGCCAACTTTTGCTTACAAAAATGCTTACGTCACTCATAGAATTTTATTAATGAATATGTAGGTTTATGCCGGATAAAAATGCCTACCAAAAAAAGAATGCCAGATAAAAAAAAATGAAAGGAACGGAGAGTACATATACTTCCTAATTAAAAAAACTACAAGGATTAAAACCATCGAATTATTCATATAAAAATGAAAAAAAAAATTTAAACCTTCGATTTTTAGCTTTGACAAATTAATTCTTCCAAAAACATAAGTTGGGATTTATCTCATGCATGCATGACATACCTAACCAGAATATAACTTCTTTGTCCTTTAAATGCATGTTAATTGTGAATATGAACTTCACATAACCTCCAAGTTATTACTATATCTTTCAATAATCGATTATCATGATAGACTCTAAATCTCTAATATTATATACTAAAAATGAGTTAAAAGCCTCACTATTAGCTTGTTTGGTTTGACATCAAGTCTTTCAAGATTCACGTTAAATTTTGATGTCAATCCAAAAGCTATTCTACGTAGTTTCAAGTTTTCACGTTATGGATCTAGTTTTGAGACTATGGTGCTAAAACAAACATGTATTATTTCACCTTACAAAATCGGTTTGCACCTCACGTATATATTATATTTTGGTCATATCACTAGTCAACGTGAAAACTTGGACAACAAGCAAAGAATTACATGCCCTCGAGCCTCAATAATGTCAGTATTATATACATACATATTATTGGCAGGCATTGGCAAAAGAAGGGTTGGCGTTTAAGACTAAAGAAACAATACAGAAAGTGAGGGAAAGGGTGGATGATATAGAATTAGAAAAGAAAATGTAAAGCTATAATAAATAAGAAGCTGGAAATGAGGGAAATGTGGGTAAAGTGAGGGACAAGAAGACAAGGCCTGGGCTTGAAATGCACGCATGCTTTGCCTACTAACAGCAACTAATTCCCTACTCACTCTCAGACATGCCAACCTGTTTTCATTTCCTTTGCTTTCTTTCGACTCAGCACCTCTTTTCAACCCCCCAAAAGAAAAACAAACTTTACTTTCCTTTTTCTTTATTAATTGCCCATTGTTTTCTGTGAGCTTTATTATCAATCAATGTTAATTTGTGTACACATTATAGGACCTTCATTGTCATCTTGCAAGGAACGAACTAATTAAAGCTATTAAGAAATAGCCACTTTTCATCCACGTACACATTTTAGCTTATGATAATATTTTGATTGGGATAGTTAAGCATTTGCTTCTTAACTTTGAAAATAAGTAGGTTATAAGTTTGAGAATAAGGATAGTGAAGTGTAATTTCATTGCTAAACAATCACATTTCTCTGTTTATAATAAATCATATAAATGAAGTATTATGATTAAATGAAAATAAAAATGTACACTATCATTATTCTCTATAAATTTTAGGACAAATGCAAACCAGTGCCCACAGCTAGGTAAGGAAATTTATGAACACCCGTTAAAGAATTTAATGTAAAAATATTTTTATTAATAAAAGATTAAAAGTGTTGTTTATGATTTTATTTTTTTTTGCATTCTTTTATGATCTATACAATACATATTTTTAATTTTTTTTAACCAATGTCTAATAACACTGATTAACAAGACTCTAAGTTTATATGTATATATAAATAGTTAACTAAACGAGTTTTTCTTAAATTAATAATAAAAGATACATGATTTTGAAGGAAATTAAGTATAAGAAAGTTATAAGTTATTATAAAAAAAAAATTAATTAAATAGTACTTGCCATTTTCCCATGAAGTGTTTATAAACTTTATATAATTCAATAAGTTATGTTGAAGTTATATGCCATATGCCAGATGTCTAGTGTATTGTGTATATGTATATCTAGTCATTCTCATATTCATGAATCACATGAATGAGAGACTCTTGAAGCACATTTATCTTTCATAATCTGATCAAATTCGAAACATTTGGCCTTCGTATTCCTTTTCATATGTAGCCGTTTATCAGTATCAGACTTTAATATACACTCTACTTTATGAAAACAGCAGAAAAGCAAAATATGCAACCAAAAACCAGGGCTGATTATGCTATAGAGAGCGTATTAAGGTCCCCACACAAAAGATAAATCAACTTGAAGTTTAGCATCATAGATGGACAGGTAGTAGGTCACTTTCAATCTACAGTGGGAGCCAGATCACACACCATATTTTTCTTCCTTTTTTGTACACAAACACTACAGTACCATGCAAAATATTAAAGAAGATATGCTTCTATATCACTAAATTAGCATCAACCATTATATTCTCATTAGTCCATAATGTATATAAAATATAAACCACCTTCAACATGCTCACCTAGCTAGAAAACTATATAATTAATTAATTAGTTCTCTATAAGAATCTAGCTAGCTAATTAATTATATATCTATCTCCCTCTATAAATGTAACCCCTTTGCTTTCTATGTATCTCACCACTTATCAGAAAAAACCAAATAGTGTTGCACATAAATTTACAGCAATAATAATCATGGCTGCACAACATGATAATGATCCTAGAAACATGGTTTCTATTTCAAGGATTGTGTCTGTGCATCCCAAACTTGTGCAACCTCATCAAAGGGTTTTGGCCCTTTCAAACTTGGATAGGCAGTGTCCAAGCCTCATGCACTTGGTGTTCTTTTACAACAATAATAACCAAACTTTGAAGGACTTGTCCCTCAATTCAGTGTTCTCCAGCTTGAAATCTGGCTTGGAAGAGACCTTGACTCTGTGGTACCCTAGTGCTGGTAGGCTTAGACCAAATCAAAGTGGTGATGGCAAGCTCAACCTGTGGTGCAACAACCAGGGTGCAGTTCTGGCAGAGGCTGAAACCGCTGCTAAAATATCACAACTTGGAAACCTCTCTGAGTACAATGAATTCTTTGAAAAGCTGGTTTATAAGCCAGCTTTTGATGGGAATTTCTCAAACATGCCTCTGATTGTTGCTCAGGTAAGTGAGACACATATATACTATCCCTGTAGAATATAATATCTATTTGGTAGCAACTTAAGGTTATAAAATACTAGAATAGAAGTTATATGCATAAAATTGATATGAATTTAATGATGATATTAAATGTAAAATAGTTTTATATTGTTTGTAATATAACGGTTTATATAATTTTTAAAATAATTCTGTAAAAGTGAAACAGATTTATCATGAAGAATCGTGATTGGGTAATTGGAAAACTATTATACCTGAGTGCTCACCATTTTTCTCATTTGATATATATATATATATGACTCACACAAAAGGAAAACTTAACTGTTTAGGATTTTATGTATATTTTTTCCGACCGTGTTACCAAACCGATTATTTCTGGCTTTTCTAATTTGTTTATCACTCCATTGGGTCCCTGAAAATTGCTCTTCTACCCAGAAATAGTTATAAAGAAGAGTTGGGATTTGTTTTTCGTTATATACTAGTACTATTGCAGAAGCTAGGGTTTGTCCTTGTAGTTGTATACAAACATGGAGCATGTTCCCTTCACACTGGACAGTAAGCGGGGCCGTGAAAGATCTTCTTGTTGCTATAATTTATTTGCTTAAATCTTTGTTAATTCTTATGTCTTCTAATTTTTAACAAAACCCAGCTTCTGCATAATAGAGAAACAAGAAAACTAAAACATCTTCATTAATTTTGTGCCCTAAGTATCTTAACTATGCAACCAAATCACACCACACAATATTTATTACATGATCAACAATGATTTTATCACATGCATGAGATTTAATCTCTAGGTTAGTGTGAACAGAAAAAAATTGTTAGTAGAGACAAGTCTCTTAAATAGGTTTTAGTTCTTCTAAAAATTAGTCTTTGATTATTGACTGAATGATATTTTGGGTTAAAAAAAAGATATTGATGTGCTTTCATAATTTTTTTGTTTCTTTTCTATCTATTTCTTCTTATATATTACATTACATATCACCTCACTTGATACATCTTTCACTCCTCTCCCTTCTTTTTCTATTCATGTCTATACACTTAATGAGTGTATATATAATTTATTTCTCATATCACATGAAAGTTCTGAGAAAAAAAAAAAAGAAATTTCTTAATTAGACACTTCCATATATAAAATAAAAAACACTAGTACTATTTGATAAATGTACAGGTTACTAAATTTGGTTGTGGAGGGTATTCAATTGGTATTGGAACAAGCCACTCATTATTTGATGGACCAGCAACCTATGACTTCTTGTATGAATGGGCCTCAAATTCTGAAATTGTGAAAGGAAGAAGAAGCAGATCTGATGATGAGCTTCCAAAACCAGTGCATGAGAGAGGGATACTTCTGAGTGGTAGTAGTCTTCAATCCCCAAAAGGGACTACAAATTTTCCATCAGACTCAAGTTTAAATGCTAAGCAAGCAATTAGGGCAATGGCAATTGATCACTTGTATCAACTTATAATGCAAGCAGCAGCTAGTGGAGTACAAAAGGGGTTTCCTATGCAAATTGGAGGACCCTCTAAGCCAAAGAAGTGTGTTCTTAAAACCTATCATCTTTCAGGTGTAATGATAGAAGACTTGAAAAGGAAACACTTTCCCATGCAAAGAGGTTCTCTTCCTTTCTCAACCTTTGAGGTTCTTGCTGCTCACCTTTGGAAGGTAATTAAGTTAATATGTCTCAGTTGTTGTTTTTTCTTCTTCCTGTGAGTCCTGTATGTTTGTTCATTATTATACGATAGGATTGTTTAAATATACTATTTTAAAAAGACTTTTAGGGAGAGAAATATATTAAAAAAAAAATTATTTAAAAGTTAAAATTCTCTTTTTTAATAATCAATTAGTGAAAATTCTCTCATATAATTTCATCTAAAAAATGTGCGGGATTTCTATAAATTAATTATTGGAAAAGATAATATTAATTTCTAGAAAAGTTAATTTTATTATTTATAAAATGTGTCCAAAGAAAAACCTAGATATAAATATGAAAGCCTAATACACATCTTTTTGTTTATGCCACCAAATTATACGAGGAAAATACACGGTAAGCAAGCACTATTAATTATTGAACCTAACAAAACAAGATAGTAGACTTGATTTTGCAAGTATCAAAAGATTCGATCAAAACCAAAGATTACTCTTTACTTTCATGACTTGCAAGCCAGGAACAATATTATCCTTGGATAAAATTTGGGATTAGAAGAGATATGAGCATATTAAATAGAAACTTATTCAATTACTGGTAAAAAAAAGTGGCAAAACCTAAATTTTTATGGGTACCGTAGAATTTCTCTAAAAATATTTCTCTATTGTTGTTTAGTTGTTAATTGTTGAAGCGGCTAAAAATTAAGAAACTAAATTAAAAATATATATCTATATATTATATAAAGGAAATACCACTTTTAATAATCACTTCTTAATCTTTATAATTTTATTGATAATTTTATTTTTCTAATAATTGTTTTTTTTAAATTAAAAATATAGAGAATCATGAAGCGTCTCTCTTTTAATTCTTCCAATGATATATATAAAGAAACTAAGATAAAAGACGAACTATAAATAGAATAACTAAACTAATAAAATCGTAGACTCTACCAAAAAAAAAAAAACTAAAAATCGTATAAAGTGATGTCATTACATGGTAGGCTGAGGAGTAGATAACCGTGATGGGGTAACAGTAAGGACTAATATCAAGAAATTATATATTACAAATATTGACACTTATTTCTCCTTATACTAATTGATTTTCTCCCTACACGCAAACAAAAAAAAGGCAAAACCTTTAAATTATTACTTAAAAAAAAATAAAAAGTACTCAAATCAAAAGTGGCAATAATTGACACCTGATACTAATTGATTTTCTCCCTACACCATAAATAATTAACCTATAAAAAAAATTCAAAATGACATTAAATATTTTTCCATCATTAACAAATGTAACCTAAATTTAATGAGACTAAACTACACTGTTTTATGAATTTCGATTTTTAGACATTATATTAATAACAATCATTGATCGATATTTTCCCTTTTTTATCTCAACTTCTTTTCGTATCAAATGTTATAATTTATCAGAATAGAATAAGTCTAGTATACTAGACAATGTAACATAGTTTTAATTTTAATTTTATATTGTTATGTAATTATAATTCTCAATTAATTTATATTATTTTTAAAATAATTTTATAAAAATTAATTAATTTATTATAAAAGAAGGATTATAATTTTTTGACCGTAAGTTATACTGTGAGTGCAGTAATCTTATTCTCGTTCTCGTAATTTTATACCATTGAGTGTTTAAAGATATCTTTCTTCTTGTTTGATTTTGAGCATATAGGCAAGGACCAAAGCATTAGGGTTGAAGAAAGAGAAGCAAGTATGCCTCCAATTCGCAGTTGACATAAGGAACAAAATGACACCACCATTGCCAAAATCCTTCAGCGGAAACGCCTACGTTCTCGCCTCCATCATGATGCCAGTGTCACAATTGGAACAAACAAGCCACGAACTCATCGTTCACAAAATAAGAGAAGCCAAAAACAGCGTAAACCATAACTACGTGAAGGCCTACGTTGATGCCCTAGACCAACAACAAGGTGGTTCCTCTTCTTCTTCTTCTTCACTTCCTCCACTTAAGGAACTAACTTTGGTCTCCGATTGGACGAGAATGCCCTTTCACAACATCGAGTTCTTTCGTGGAAAAAAAGCGACCTATGCATGCCCTCTGGTCACTCCTGTTCCTCAGGTTGCGTACTTCATTCAAAGCCCTAGTGGTGATGACAACATGGGCGTTGACGTTAGGATTGGGTTTGAAGAAGAGGGCAATGTTGTAAGTGCTTTTAATGAGTGTTTTTTTAGCAACGCGTGATGGAAACGCCTTATAATATGTATGTGGATGTGTCTAATCATAATAATAAACAATAAATGTGTTGTCATCATGAGGGTCTCGCAGGAGAACAATTCATGTTGACTTGTGGAAAAGATAAAATAGGTGAAGTTGGTACAACACTACTATTGTTTTTAGACGAATAAATCCTTTCTTTCATTCAAATTACATGTATGCGTTGGGAATTTTATTATCCAATTTGACTAGAATAAACATATTATTAAGATCCCTAAAAAAAAAAAAACATATTATTCGCGTAAAAAATATATTCGACCAGCTATCAATAACAGAAAATATAATATTAATTTTTTCACGGATTTTTATTATGTTTTAATATTTTTTATTTGTGCATTGATTGAATTTTATAATTTTTATATGTAAATAAATCTAATAAAATAATTTTTAAATTTTAAATTATTCACAAAATAAAAATAGATTTTATAAAAAAAATATTCAAGCTAAAACTAACTCAGACATCTTAACTTAAATATGAAAATAGATTCTATCAAATTTAAGTACATAAGTTAATTTTAATCTGTGCAAAATGTCTTTTCTTTTATTTTTTTTCCTATAATTATTTATGTGAAGTTTATCTAAAGACTTTAATGTCTTGAAAATATAAAATACATTTTAATTATACTCACCGTACAAAGAAAGAAAGAAAATTAGTCAAAGAATATGGTAGAAGGATTTACAATTGTTATACGTGTGCAAACTTCTTTTAGTGTATAATGTAGACAATAAAAATCGAACATATTAAATTTTCCTACATACCATCCAAATTTCCACTATTATACACACACTAGTGGGTTATGCGAGTGTAAACTTTATAATCAAATACAAGTTATTATATACAAGAATGCAATTTTTTTTATATACATTCGAATATAAAAATCAAATACAAGCAACTGAGTTAAATTATCCTTAGTCAAGATTGTGTTTAATGTTTATTGCTGAAATAATAAATGAATGATATTTACGTATTAAAAAGAAGAATACTATTTCGTGGGCCATTATTTGCATTCATAAAGGGAAGACCCAAAGTTTATTGTCACTAAAATTATTTAATTCTTGCTCATGGACCACTAACAAATTGCTAGAAAAAGCATGTCTGCACAAAACTAAACATGGTTAACTCCATAATGCGCTAGAGGGCCCTCATCCATAAACAACGCATTTTCACAAATTTGAGAAAGCCCTTGCTAAGAGTAATGCCCTAGAGAGAGAAAAAAAAAAGAAAAACACTACCAAGAAGACAAAACTGGGAAAAGTGGTAAACCAAGACTACAAACTTCTTCATAAACAAGGCATGACATGATGCTTAATTGTACAGCTGCCAAACTTGGTTTGTCACATAGATAGATGCTCAAGCAGAGTAATTAGTATGATGATCAGTCCAAGAATTTCACATTGTCTGGTTTCTGCATCAAATGACAATGTTATTATTAGATTGACTTGGTGCAAAATGCTAAAAGGGATCATCAACAAAGAAAGAAAAATGCTTCACACAAGTTAAATAGTAAAAAACAGCTTTGAGGGCCAGTCTAGTAGTTTTACAAATCATAGATAGACAAGCATGTATGCAATGTAACATCATCAAGAAAACAACAAGTTTATATAGAGAGTAGTGAAAACAAAATTAAGTAAAAGCAAGGTGAATCTTTTGTAATTATAAATTAACAGTCTAAAAATACCAAAATTTTTAGCATTAAACTTTAAGGGATACATCATACATTATGCATAGCATCTTTGAAGTACTTATAAAAAACATCTATCATCTCCATGAACACAAAATTCCCTTTATTCTGTTTAGTTCCGAGGTAGGTAGAAGGGAAATTGAACAGATAGATTTATATGCATCATGTCCCTAATATCTAAAATAGCATAAGGGAAATATCAACAAACTTTAGGAGGTAATAAGTGTTCTTATCTGATGCATAAGCAATTCAATATCTATATTGTCATCAATCAACCAATGGTTAAACAAAAACATTATCAAATAATGAAGCTCTGCTAATATGAATTTATTCTTCAAGTTAGCTTTGTCATGATAAAAAATGCCCAAAGTAATCAATTTGTATGCCCAAATTTACCAATGTTCAGTGCCCTTAAACACATAAAAAGGTGAGTAGCATAAAGAATTCGCATGAATCATGGGGTTGGAAAATGAAACACAGACCATTATATTCTAGCCATCACTTTCTAAAGCATAGAATCCTAAATTGTCTGCCAACAACCATGCAAGCATTACCTTTACTTTAATTCCATTAATTACTTAATACTCCTTCAGTAAATAAAAGCAGAATTTAGCACAACCTCCATACAGAGTCTGTTACCTATGTTATGACTTATGACTCTTATTAATGTATACATCGATAAAAATCATGTAGTATAAAGTTTTAAGAATTTAATGCTGTTAGATATTAATAAGGTCAAATAAATAACTTTCTATTATCTTCTTCATGTTGGTATCAACCTAATCAAAAGATCTATACATGTTTTAATCAATTAGCAAACAAGAGGGGGAAAATTTATGTAATCACATAGAAACAGAAACTACAGAACAGATGCATAAATAGGTAATCTAATCAGAACTTCAAAACAACTATAATGCAGAAACATGTATGGTGAAACCTCATCAAAATGCATAAATTTGATTACCTGTTTCATCATTGAGCTGACAAAGTCTTCCAGTGAACCAAGATTATTAGCAGCGCGACTGTTTTGAGACTTCTGCTGGTTCATGAGGTACACCTGTTGTTGTTTCAATGAGTTTTCTTCACTCAATCCCATAATTCCATCATGCTTCATCAGTAAGGGATCACAAAAATTGAAGTCCAGGTTTCTGTTGTATGTTGAGTTAATAGAAGTATGATGGCCTTCAGGATCAATCAGAGAGTCTATTGAGTTACCATCAACATTTGAATGGTAACTACTATCATGATTATGGTCATCCCACCCTTGAAATGGCAAATTATTGCTCATTTGTCCTGGATTATTATTATTTGCAAAAATGAGTCCTTGGGAGTGCATATCTGTCAGTGAATCATGGGATTGATTAGACATTGTAGTAATGGATGAAGCACCACTCAGATTCCCCCCTTGCAAAGTTTCATTTGGACTTGACCAAATATCATTACACCTACCATGATGATCCAAGAAAGGGAGAGAAAACTGTGAATGCTGAGAGGCTACTGAAGTTAAATTCTCATATACTCCACTCCCTTGTGTGTTTTCTCTGTCTGATTTCAATACCAAGGCATTGCTTGAGATGTCGAAAACCGGAGAGCAACCTTTTGGTGTTTGATTTGTGATTTTATTTGACATGGCAAAAGTTGTTCTAGCATCAATAAGAGGGGACATGTTTTGAATAGGACCAACACCAACACTAGCACCCTTATTATGTTGAAATTGATCTAGACCAATAGGCATTGGCCTTCCCTGGATACCATTTTGTGAATGACTCATCTGAAGAGGTTCTGAAGAGGACAATCCATGCATGTTCAGACCAACAGAAGTGTTCAATCTACCAATCATTCCACTAGGTGGAAAGGGTCTGAAAGAATTGTTGTGAAACTGTTGAGAACCAGTGAATTTCTGCATATGCCCAACTCCACTCAGAGAAGCCATTCTCAAATAGGATGAATCTGCAGGGCCTAAGGCTGCCACCATACTAGCCTGTCGGTTCGCCACACAGCTTATTCTTTTCAGATAAAGCCTATATTTCTGCAACAATTGCAAAAACAGTGAGATTCCCTAATTGAAAGGGCACATTTGTTAGATTTCAACTTAAAACCAATTGGCATTAAAGAAAGTTGTCTAACAAATATATAAGTTGCACCCAGAGATTTGAGGTAGGTGATGTGAGACTTCCTAACAAAATTAATAATAATGAAGATAGGTTGAGAAAAATACCTGGAGGTGGCTGGCCACATTCTCCCTTGTAAGCTTTTCAACATTCATCAAATCAAGAATCTTTTTGGGTACAGCCTCTGCAAGCCAAATAATTAACACTATCATGAGTCACACAAACTTAGTAATGGAAGGCAAGGTGTAAAACATAAATTATGATCATGGTATAATATTTACCCCCCAAGGTACTTATTATAAGAGGTCAAAATAATGCTTATGAACATTTCATTTCATTTCATTTCATATCATAAGTATCTCAATATTGGATTGATATCATCTACCCAAATATTCATAAAAAAACTTGTAAAGACAAGAATAAAGGAAACAACAAGTGATTAAGCTCATGAAGAGCAATTGATCAGAAATAGAGAAAATTACACTAACATCTCTTGTTGCTTCTTTGAAACTCACATGATACCAGAAATATCGTGTGAATTTCCAAGAAACCACATGAGATGTTAGTATAACTTGTTCTAAGAAATATCATAATTAACATTTGTTTTGCAATGATAAAAAGATTGAAGAACATACTGTCAATGCCTAGTTGATTAACAGCAGAAACAAACTTGCGGTGCAGCTCCACAGACCAAACCACTCGAGGTTTCTTCGGAGCTGATGGGTCCTCATTGTCATCATTCTCATTCTCCTCCTCCTCATCATCATAATCATCCTGATCCTTCCTCTTTCTGGAAGGCTTTCCATTTTGATCTGAATTTCCTGATGTTGCTGATCCTCTTCCATTGCAACTATCAGCTTTAGGTTTGTCATGGTCGTCGCTGGTTTTGTTCTGCTCCTTTGAGTCAACCCTCTTCCTCCTGATTACATGCTGCCAAATGTTCTGTAGCTCCTCAATTCTAACAGGTTTCAGAAGATAATCACAAGCTCCATGTGTAATTCCCTTCATCACCATCTTAGGGTCATCATTTACAGACAACACTGAAATCAAACATTTAACAATGTCAAAGGTTCATCAAACAACAAAAATGAAGCTGCCAGTGCCACACACAGCATCTCAAGAAAATCTTTCTCTAAGTTTACTTTACATTTGTAACCAAAGTTTCATATTTATCAATCAATTCTTTACAT
Organism: Amphicarpaea edgeworthii; assembly: GCA_014843725.1. Lineage (NCBI taxonomy): Eukaryota > Viridiplantae > Streptophyta > Magnoliopsida > Fabales > Fabaceae > Amphicarpaea > Amphicarpaea edgeworthii. The sequence goes on along the minus strand of CM026324.1, from coordinate 16,771,839 downwards.
AATTGTTAGAATCTCAGGATTAAGTAGGCTAAAAATTGGTGTCTATGTGATGAATTGAAAAAGACTTGAAATAGTTGTTAGGCTTTAAGTTTAGATTTGTATACCAAAGTTTCATATTTATCAATCAATTGTGAATATAGTTAAAATAGCATGATTCGGTAGGCTAAAAAATTTGTATGTTGCAGAAGACTTTAAATTGTGTGATATATAAATGATTGACTAGGTGCAGTTCCATATCAAACAACATGCTAAACAATTACTTTTATGCTCTACAAAACAAGACTCAATCCTACAAAATCTTTGGTAGTGATGAAGTAACATTACTTGGTTAAAACATACACAAAGACAATCTGAAAACTATAAACATATTAACTGTTTAGCTTCATTAATAATTAGATCATTAATCAATAATGTGGACAAAACTGAGAAACATGATCTGTTGAACATTGAGTATGATAAGATCATGGCTTACTTATGACAGGTAGGTCCATCTCAAGCCCCACAAGCTCAAGCAGCTTAAATCCGTCCATGTCTGGCATGTGGACATCACTGATTACCAGGTCAAACATGGTTTTGTTTTCTCTCAACAACTTCAATGCCGTTATTGCATTCTTAGTAGTGGTCACTGCCAAATCCATAAAAATAAGTATAATTTTTTTTTATCCTAGGAATCAAACACCGAACACGATACTAGGAGGTTTATAATTCAACCAATTGAGCTAGACCCTTGTAAATAAGTATCATTTTGAATGAGCAAAATTGCATACGGCAGATACAACAAGAACATAAAATCTATATATATATTGTTCATTAATAAAAAAATCCAATCAAAGGAAAGGGTTGCATCCTTCATCCATTGAAACCAGTAATTTAGATGCAGTCAAATCTTTGAAAACCAAGAAACAACAGAAAATCAGAAAAAAAATAACCAAATAGTGAAATGGGGAACTTCAAAAATGCAAATTCTGTCCAGTCACTAATTTAACTGATCCGAACGATTCAGAAACAGTATCAAAGAAAAATGGAAAAAAGAAATACTAATTTAATTGATTAATAAAAACATCGAGAGACCATAAAGTAGAAAAAAAAAAGGAGTCCGATAGAAAAAGAAGAGTCAACTCCATTGACAATAATTTCACATATCTACAGATAAATACATACATGGATATATCATATCTCCGAAACTTAACGCATATCCTATGACAAGATCTGTCAAATGAAAAATCAAATTAACACCCTCAGTTTCACAAATTCAAGTTTACAAAACAAAATCCTTCATCATTTCAATAACAATGTATAGACAAAGAAAAGATCACAAAGTAGAATTCCCATGTAGTCAATAATGCAATCAAATTTTTAAAATAAAAACAAGAGTAGAAGAAGATTACCATGATATTGACACCTTCGAAGCAGAGTCTCCAGAACCAAGAGACATGTTGAGTCATCATCAACAGCAAGAACACGCATTCCTACAGGAAACTGGTCTCTGAGATCATCCATTCTATGATTCTCCACCACTACTTTCATCTTCTCGCAAAAGGGTCTCTTTATTAATCAACTTCAAATCACAGAAGAGAGTCTTGAAGCCAAAACCCGGAACAGAATCTATGAAACAGAGCACCCCAAAAGAAAAGATTTTAAGGAAGAATATCGTTGACAGAGAGAAAAAGTAGGAAGTAATGAAGAGGAGAAAGAAAGAAAGAGAGAATATTAGTAATTATTAAAAAGTTGGTGTGCTTGTTTTTGAGGTTTATGTGTTATGTGTGTGAATGTGACACAGTTGAATGAGAGAGATACAGAATCTTGAACTAAAAAAAGTGTGAACAGTGAAAGATGATTTAAACAACGTGAAGATTGACCGAATTATTATGGAAGATGATGATGGTGATTGGTGATGGACCTTCCTTTCTCGATAGATACCTTTAGAAAGAAGAACAAGAAGAATTCACCAACTCAATTTTCTGGGAAAATTTGACGCGTTCTCTCCACGCGCTCTAGAAAAACAAGAAAACAGAAACAATGAAACACATGATTCTTAATTTCGTATGATATCTCTGTTCTTTTATTACCTACGAAAACTTTCCTTAATTATTTTAGATAAATTACAGCATTATCTTTTCTTTTTTTAAAGATAATTATAGCATTATCTTGTTGTCCAAGAAACATATTACACCATATAACCGTTATTATTCAAAAAAACCAATATTAAATTCTATACCCTTTACTTTCCCTTGTTATTCCAAAACCATATTTAAATCGTATATACCCTGTACTTCCAAAATACATATTAAATTTCCGAAGAAATCAACGGAAATATTGCGTAATTTACTTTAGAATTTAAGTTAAGTATTATAAAGCTATTTTAAGTTATTATCTAATTGTATAGACTATTGGTTTTTACAATAATTATTATTTTAAAAATTATATTAGAAAAAAATAATTTATATATAACATAATAAAAATATATAAGTATAATAGTGGTTTGAATAGGATCAAAATGTTGACTTGATTATTTCAAAAATGTTTTTCAAGAAGAATAAAAGAAGAAAATTGCTGTGTTTAACCAAAACTAATAAGTGTAGAGCAATGTATATAATATTTTTAGAAGAAAATATCTTTCTTACTTATTTTCACCATTTTATTGAGCATGTATATAGTAACCGCTGCTTGTTATACAATAACTCTTTTATGTGGTTTTATTGATTGCCAAATTAGTATGAAACTTGTAAGCAGTACTAAGCTGGCTGTATTTTATTGACAGAAAATTATGTATTTGCAATCTCTGTTATTATTGCACTTTCTATAATTTAGTGCTTATCTCCCATTATCTTAAATGCCAATAATTAATTGTTTCAAATTACCCATTTATAATTTATTTCAGATTTGATGGAAATCATCCCAAAGAAGAAAGTAAATATTCTTTCACCTCAATCCTTTTGTTTCCAAAAAAAAAAAAAAAAAACGGAAGACGAATCTGAAACATAGGAATGTGACATGTCAAAGGATCAGAACTAATTAATTTGGGATAGTAAATTCAATTTCTAATGAGAGATTATAGCACTAGATAGCTAGTATATAATATATATAAATATAGCCATAAATTTGTATATAATTAAGTGAAATGACCTGAAATAAATACTTTATTCTTGATCCATTTAAATGTTTTCATTTATATATAAAGTTGATACAAAATATAAACATTTTACTCCTTAAAGTAGGTCTTTAATTAATTTATTTTTTGAAGGTTCTTTTCTTTTCATTACCCTTTTCTAATAATAAGACTTCTTTAGTTAAATCCAAAAGAAAATTAACCTCCACAATAAGTGATAAATAATATTTTTTTAATAAGTGATAAGTGTACGAAAAATACTACTCCCTACTTTTTCGTGATATACGCTAGTGCCTTATGTTCTACTATTCTTTTTTTTGAGGGAAATGTTCTACTGTTCTATTTAATTGAAAAGTTAGAAGAACTATACGAACATATATTACACTAACTTTTCGTGGGATTTCATTAAACCCGGCCTGTGATATTTCTTGTTTTTTTAATCCTTACAATAATTTTATTAATTGATTGAAAAATATTAAACTAATAAATTACAGTACATCACTGTCATCACAGGTCACAACATTAAAAATATATGGCCTTGTCTTTAATTCCCAAAATTCCAGTGGGCGCTATTGAGAGGTTCAATAGTTTATTTATCCGTCAGGCTTTTTATTATCTCGTTCCAGTGGTTGTCATCCCTATTCTTTCACTTTTTTTGGTTTGCATAAATTAATATTTTAGATATATATGTTTGAAAAACCTTCCTTTATATTATCCCATTACAAGAAATTACAGTAACACAATGATTTCATCACTAATACTAATTTTTGTTACTAATGTTGGTGTAATTAATGTTTAAGTAACGATTTTTAAAAAAGTTCATATAAATTAATTTGTCACTGTTAATAAATTTTTCTGTAATGTACTTTTTTTGTCACAATATATATTTGAAAGTGTTTCCTTTTATTTATTTCTTGAATAAGTTTAATTGTCATAAAAAATTATCATGATAATATAGGAGATTTATCATACTCACACATCCTATTCAATCAATTGATTAGAATCCATTGATAAATTTAATTTCACCTCTCAATGATCCATTTATTTTAAGAGAAAAACATTTATCTTTAATTTATTCTTATTTTAATAATGTGTTGAAAAAATAAAAAGTTAAGTATAAAATGGTTTTATATTATCACATTTATAACAAATTTATTAATTTTTATAAAATTATCATTAAAATTATACAATGACATGCTGGATGACTAAATATAAAACTATTTTTACACTTTTATTGGTGCATGATTATTAAACTTTATTTTTTACTTTTTTGATTATTTTCTTAATGAATCAAGCATTAAAATAATATATCTTTTTGGTAAAAAAAACTGAACTTAAATCTAAAAAATAAATAAATATTATTTTTTTGGTTTACCCAAATTAACTTTAAAATGAATAAATATCTTCGAGTTTAAAATGATATTTTTTGCTGAAACAATTACATGATTTGAGTTTTGAAGGAGTTTCTGGTTATAATTTGTTCACGTGAAAAACACTTGTGCGCATGCATTGTAAAAAGCTAACAATGACCTATGGGACATGGAAACGTAGAGAATCACTTAGGAGGGTTGGTGGAGAAACGTATAGATAATGATCAACAATTAATAACATCCTCGATCTTAATCCAAACAACTCTAGTACTAACAAATCATGTCTTAGTTGAATGCCCACTATGTTGACTGCTGTCTTTGCCCTTTGGAGTGGAGAAAAACTTTATCATATGGTTTCTAAGATATAGTTTCCAAAAGGTGTATAAATAGAGGATGTTGATGTTTCCCTTTGTTTAATCAGTTTAATAATGAATTAATATAACACACTGACTATTTAAACTAGTTTTACAGGTTCAATCGTTTATAAATGCCAACAAACTTATAATAAATAGTTAATATATCATCATTTTTCTCCATCTTTGATTTAATAATTGTGAAAGGGTTTATATCATAGTTGCCCTTAATTGGTGGTGCTTATTCCATCTACAATATCCCAATAATATATAGCTAGTATATATATTTTAATCCCTCTACCTTAATAGACACATAGATATATAATCAACTGAGATAAGGACAATCTTAGTCAAATCTACTATGTACGTGAAAAATAAGGTTTATATTGAAGTAGCTTTTATCAAAGTTTAAACCGCAAAATCTTAATTATATCTTAATACCCCTCCATCAGTACACAGCCTCCCATACATCTCTTGAAAATCTCTCACATGAAGAAAATATATATTAAGAACTTATTTAATTATTTTATACCAATAATAACCATATAAATATATAGTCAACTGTATCCGGGTTCTTTCTTAATAAAAGGGACATTTTTATCATTTGCAAGATATATAATTTTATAATAGCCAGGTTTATCTGGATTGGATACTTAAACATATTTATTGAAAAAGGAAATTAAAGAAAAAGTTATATATTTAACTTTCTCTTGGCTCTAAATTAATTAATATCCCCATTGTTATAGATTTTGATTATTTGACATATTTCGTAGCTGGAATAAGCAAACATGAAGACAAGAATATTGATTAAAAAAAGGGGTCGAAGAGAAAGTTACATCCTTGAAGTTGGTTCCTCAAAAAAATCACATGTTGGAAGATCCTCGCGCATTATAAGATCCTATGAGCTCATTTATGATTATCCTAAGCACCATCATTGGCCCCTCCTCTCTAATATTCAAACCACTGCCTTATATAATAACCATATCTTCAAGATTCATTCTTCGTACAAAATCTTAGGGATTCCTTGCTTTTTGAAGCCACATGACATGACTACTATTACTACTACCTCTTTACCAAGTTATAATCATTTTTTTCATATTTTGTTTTTAATTTCGGTTTGGGGAGGACACTGTTGGGAGCAGAACAGTACTGTAACTTATAATTAGCTTGCTTAAATGTTTATGCATCATAGTACAAACTAACTATAAGATGCTATCTAGAACATAAAAAGTCCATTATTATTCATATGCATACTATCATAGAAAACATTATTCAAGAAAGGAGAACAAAACTTGTGCTTTCTTATAATATCAAAACCTTTCTTCTCTAAACAAGAAATGTAAATAGTGCGCCTACTAATGGTTAGAACATAACAACAATGATTTAGTTCCAAAATAAGTCTAGACAACAAAGTTAAAGCTAATTAAGAATTTCGATCATTTGTGTTATTTTTCTTCGGGATAAAATTTATTAGTAGTATTATATGTGCTTTTATTGATGTTTTTCAATCTCCTTTATATTTTTTATTATCGATGTTTATTGTGTAAGATATTAAAACAAAATTTCAATTTTAGTTAAACACAACATAGAAATTAACCTCTTTTTTTTTTTGATCCATTCCCGTCACCTTATGCGCCAATTTTTAATACCCTTTTAAAAGCGTACATGTGACTTTTTTTGAGAACTCTGACATATCCATGAAAAAAGATGCCTAATTTTAAAAATATTTAATTATGAGGAATTTTAATATGGTGTTTGGCAATGAGGGCTTTGACATACACCTCACTTTAATACCGAATTAATTAAAATCAACTTTGACTTTTATGTGGTGAAAAACGCCTGGAATATCCATGAATTGCATTATGATTTATGAACTACGGGAGGTATATCACATTTGGTTAATTACGTAAGACGACTTTTATATACGACTTGATATAATATAAATCAAACTAAAGTCAAATTGAATTTTATGTTAGGATCCATTGAAGTATGCATAACTTGTATTGTGAAGGAGAAGAAGACATGTAAAAAGATAAACCACTTATTAACTTCATTAATAATTTTCAATAAGTACATGCCGTGAATACATAATTCGAATTACTTATGTTTAAGTTTTATGCGTGATTAGATGACAGGAAACAAAATCAGTATGCATATAAAAGTTATAATATTCTAATTTTTAATACTATTTTCATAATTCTAAAAAAAGAAAAAGAAAAAATAAGAGTCAATCTCTTGAAAATTTGAAAAAAAAAATATGAAAAAACAAAAATAAAACCTTGAAAATTTAGAAAAAAAATACGAAAAAATAGTAATATCTTGAAATTTTAGAAAAATATATGAAAAAACAAGAATAATATTTTAAAAATTTTTGAAAAAAATAAAATTTCAAAATATAAAAAAAACAAGAGTAATGTATTCGAAAATCGATAAAAAAAAAAAATTCAAAATATGAAAAAATAACGAGATTGTCTTGAAAATTTGAAATAAAATAAAAATTTTAAATTATGAAAAAAATAAGAGTAATGTCTAATTTTTTTTAAAATTAAAAAAAATAATGTATCAAAAATTTAAAGGAAAAACAAAAATTTTTAAAATATAAAAAACAATGTCATAAAAATTTGAAATAAAATGAATTTTTTTAAAAATATGAAAAATAAGAATAATGTCTTGAAAATTTAGAAAAAAATATGAAAAATCAAGAGTAATAAAATTTTTCAAAAAAGAAAAAAGAAATATCTTGAAAATTTGAAAAAAATAAAAATCTTAATAATATGAAAAAACAAGAGAAATATCTTAAAATTTTGAAATAAAATAAAAATTTTAAAAAAATAATAAAAAGAAAAAGTTAATCTCTTGAAAATTTGAAATTTCTTTTTTGAAAAAATATAAAAAAAAAAACCAAAGTAATGTTTTAAAAATTTGAAAAAAATGAAATTTAAAAAAAATGAAAAAAAAACAACAAAATGTCTTCATTTAAAAAAAATTAAAAATAAGAGAAATATCTTGAAAAATTTGAAATAAAATAAAAATTTTAATAATATGAAAAAGACAAAGAGGAATGTCTTGAAATTTTGAAATAAAATGAAATTTAATAAAATATGAAAAAGCCAAAGTTTGAAAATTTTAAAAAAATATGAAAAAATAATAGTAAGGTTTTCAAAAATATTTTGAAAAAATGAAAATTTTAAAAATATGAAAAAATAAGAATAAAGTTTTGAAAATTTGGAAAACATTGAAAACATAAAAAATATGAAAAAAAAAAGTAATGTATTGACAATTTTGACAAAAATGATAATTTAAAAATATAAAAAACAAGAGTAAAGTCTTGAAAATTTTGATAATTTTTTTTTAAAAAAAATATGAAAAAAATAAGAGAAATATCTTTAAAATTGAAAATAAATGGTAGTTTAAAAAATATGAAAAATGAGTAATATCTTAAAGAATTACAAAAACCAACAGTAATAATGTCTTGTAAATTGAAAAAATAAAATCTGAAAATTTAAAAAAATTAAAAATCTAATATCTTTAAAATTTGAAAACAAATAAAAATTTTAAAAATA